>CM062811.1:148906745-149565148 GCA_031772625.1 Pinus tabuliformis | reverse complement strand
AACGGAATGACAAAGCTTCTAAAGAAAAGAACAATGAGGCATAATTGCACATTATGTTCACTAGAGGTTCCCACATCGAAACCATCCATTTCTTAGATCTCCAAAAAGTCTTGGACAGTCATTCCAAGGTATTTGAGACTCCCAAAGGCCTCCCACCTATTCGTGATCATGATCATGCTATCAATTTGATTCCAGGAAGTGTTCCTCCAAACATCAGGCCTTAAAGATATCCCTATGTACAAAAGAGTGGAAATTGAACGTATGGTTGCAGAAATGCTAGAGACTGGTATAATTCAACCTAGTTAAAGTTCTTTCTCTGCTCCAGTAGTATTGGTTACAAGAAGGATGGATCATGGCGCATGTGTCCAGATTATAGGGAGATCAACAAGCTCACTATTAAAGATAAATTTCCCATTCCTATCATTGATGAATGTTTGGATGAATTGCATGGATCAATTTACTTCAACAAGTTGGATATTCGTTCAGGATATCATCAAATTAGAATGAAGACTGAAGACATTCCAAAAACAACATTTAGAACTCATGAGGGTCATTATGAATTTTTGGTCATGCATTTTGGCCTTACTAATGCACCTTCTACATTTCAAGGTTTGATGAATTCCATTTTCAAACCCTTCCTTAGAAAATTTGTGTTAGTATTTTTGATGATATACTAATCTACAACAAGCCTTGGAAGGATCATGTCCAACATGTTGACATGGTCATCAAACTATTGGAGGAGAAACAATTATATGCAAAAATCTCCAAGTGTTTCTTTGGAGTACAAGAGGTGGAATATCTAGGTCATATTGTATCTCATGAAGGTGTTAAGGTAGACCCTAGAAAAATTAAAACCATTAAGGAATGGAAAATCCCCACATCCATAAAGCATTTACGAGGATTTCTCGGGTTGACAGGGTATTATCGCAAGTTTGTTAAGAATTATGGGAGAATAGTAGCACCTCTAACAACATTATTGAAGAAAGATGCATTCTCATGGACTCCAGAAGCAACAAAGGCCTTTGAACATCTTAAAGAGGTAATGTGCCAAGCACCAGTATTAGCTGCACCGGACTTCACAAAAACATTTATTGTGGAATGTGATGCCCCGGGAAATGGAATTGGTGCTGTTTAATGCAAGAAGAAAGACCCATTACTTTTGAAAGTCGTCTAATCAAAGGAAAGTATTTACAAAAATCTATTTATGGGAAGGAAATGTTGGCAATACTACATGCACTTAAGAAGTGGCGACCCTACCTAATGGGAAGAGACTTCAAGGTAAAAACAAATTATGATAGTCTTAAATAATTTTTAGAACAAAGATTATCTTCAGAAGAGCAACAAAAATGGGTCACAAAGTTGTTGGGCTATGACTTTGAAATCGTCTACAAAAAAGGGAAGCAAAATGTTGTGGCAGATGCACTTTCAAGAAAGGATGATGATGTGGGAGCATTTCTTTGCGCCATTTTTATTATCCAACCAGATTGGATAAGGGATGAATGGAAGAACGACGAGGAAGTGTGGGAACTCATTCAAAAGATAGAACAAGATCCCAGTACATCTAATATAGTTAGCTGGAAAAATGATTAGTTATGGTACAAGGATCGGTTATACCTATGTCATAATTTCCAACTCAAACAAAAGATTCTTAGGGAATTGCAAACCTCTCCCTTAGGAGGGCACTCAGGATTTCTAAAAACCTACCAGAGGGTTAAGAAGGATTTTTTTTTGGGATGACCTTAAATCGAATATTCAAAATTTTGTGGCGGAATGTTTGGTTTTCCAACAAAATAAAGTTGAAACAATTAAGACCCTAGGACTATTACAACCTTTATCGATTCCAAGCCAACGTTGGGAGGAGGTTTCAATGGATTTTATCACAGGTTTACAAAAGTCTGAAGGAAAGAGTGTTATCATGGTGGTAATTGATAGACTCACCAAGTATGCACACTTTTGTGCATTATCTCATCCACTTAAAGTGAGTACAGTTTCTACTGCATTTATGGAAACAATTAAAAAGCTACATGGAAACCCAAAGATTATTGTAAGCGACAGAGATCCCATTTTCACTGGAAATTTTTGGACAAAATTATTTTCTTGTCTTGGTACTCAGTTAGCTCATAGCTTATCTTATCATCCTCAATCTGATGGGAAAATTGAGATAGTAAACAATGTTTGGAAGGATATCTTCGTTGCTTTGTATTTGATAAACAAAAACAATGGGTCAAATGGTTGCCTCTAGTTGAATGGTGGTATAACACTTCCTTCCATACTGCAACAAAAATGGCCCCATTTATGGCACTTTATGGATATCATCCACCATCCATCACATCATATTTAAGAGAAAATTCAATGGTTCAAGCAGTGGAAGATCACATCGAGCATCATCAACAAGTTCTCCAACTCTTAAAGGATAACCTCACCTTGGCACAAAATAGAATGAAACAACAGGCATATCAACATCGCAACGAAAGAAGATTGATGTAGGTGATTGGGTATTCCTACGGCTACAACCATATAAAAAATGTCCCTCAAGCAAGCTAAGAAGGATAATAAATTATCACCAAAGTATTATGGTCTGTACAAGGTGTTGCAAAAGATAGGTACTATGGCATACAAATTGGAGCTTCCTGCAGCTTCCCGAGTGCACCTAGTTTTCCATGTTTCATGCTTAAAGAAGGTTATAGGTGACAAGATTCCAGTTCAAACAATATTTCCAGAACTTGATGAGGAAGGAAAATCATATTGGAACCTGAAGCAGTTGAAGAAACAAGAACTCGACAGTTACAAAATCGATCAATTTCAGAGTATCTCATCAAGTGGAAGAACTTACCCGTTGAAGATTCCACATGGGAGGATGAAAATTTTATACAGAAGCATCCAGAACTACTCAAGCGTTGAGGGAAACAATTTTTTGAAGGAGAGGGGCATGTTAGGTCCCTATAATACTAGTGATTCCCCCATTACTATTGTCATTATATCCCTTATTGTTATTGTTGTGCCCCATAAAATCCCACTATTGTTATTTTTATGCCTTTATATTATTATTGTTAGGTCGGCTTGGTTATATTGTGACCCCTTAGACTCCTATATATAGAAAGGAGTTTTGTCATTTGTATCATCCAAGAATTGATCATTTGTGTAATGTAAAGGAGGTTGCCCCCTCGAAGAGGCTGAATTCTAAGGCGTTGATCTATCTTTTCTATCTTTTTGTGAGTTGGTTTCATAACAACAGGTGCATTAGTCCACTCTTCCCAGTGTAGATCAGGCAAACCGAGCACACCTTTCGATACAAAGAGGGTGCAATGAGCCTAGGGTGAAAATTTATACCCTAAAAGGATTAAAACTCTCAAGAAATTGCATGAAATGAAAAATGGAAATCGTGAAAAGGAGAGAAAGGATAAATCTCCTACTTGGAACTGATGACGCTGGAAATGGTCCACCGAATTGGCTGCAATCACTTGCTGAAGTTTGAGGGTAAAATGCACTCAAAGATCACTCATAATAGGTAAAATGAAAATTGTAAAAGATGTTTTTACTTTTCCCTATTTATGGTCAAATTGATTATTATTTTATTATATTTTTATTATTTTTGACCTCATTTTACCATATGGCATATCTTTTTAATCTTTTTGTGATTTTATGATCATGTTAAACGCTAATTGAAGGATCTGATGTCTAAAATTTAAGTTGAATACATGCTATTTTGATGAAAGAGAACACTTTTATCATTTTTTCGGGCTCTATAAACTTACGAAAAAGGAACCCCTTGGAGTCGTCTTTCAACTCTTTTTAGACTCCCAAAACATGAAAAGATTGTCGAACACTTATCTTTTCGAACTCATTAAAGTAAATGAAAAGACATTTTCCAAGTATAAGTGTAACCCTTTTCTAGATTGGGATAGACTATTTATGAAAAATGAATACTTTAGTTGAACATGACTAAATGGTTCTCCTGAGTATCGTTTTATGCCTTTTCGAACTCAAGAGACTAAATTTACGAAAATGTACCTTTGGAATTTTCTTTTCCGCCTCTTTTTCAAACTCTCTGAACATGAAAAAGAAATCGAGTTACAACTTTGTTGGAATCGTAAAACCATCAAACAATGTTGGAATCACAAACATGACGAGACCGAAGCACTCTTTCTCAGGGTTCATTAAAAATATTCAAAAGGATTCATCCAAAGGATGAACTTATAGACCAAGCATATGTTATCCTCCTCAAGCTTGTCAAAAATAAATAGGTACTGACCAAAAATGGTTGGGGAAATTTGGAAAATGGGGTACTTAACCTATTAATTACAACGAGTCGCTCTCAAACATGACACTCTTTCACTTCATGTTTGTGGCTGTTGGGTTGAGAAATTTGCTTGCCTCTTTGGTTAATCACACCATATAAAAAAATTTCATAATTGGTTTTGAGTCAATGTTGCCAACTCCATAAAGTGTCGTTGATATGTTCAAGATAATTCCTTCAGTTGACATCTGCTACAATACTATTAAGCCTTCATTCATGTCTACTTTTCTTGAACCATCTCTGCATCAACATCATTCTTTCTCAAATATTGATACATGTTTCATGTCGTTGATGAGGGGTACATTAAGGCCTTCCTACGATGGGTCACTTCCTGTCGACATCAAATCATTATCCAAGAAGTTGACATAGAAACTGCCTTCAGTACCTTGGAGTTTGCTTACCTCAATGGCAAGTTTCCGCACTCTCGGTGATAGGTCCTCATCATTGGCCTTCGACTGGAAGATTCTATGCGGTGTTCAACTTTAACTCATTGATTCACACCACATAAATTGTACTATAGTGCCTTGAGAGCCATTATCATTATCGATGGGTTCTCTCGTGTGTGTTAACAAATTACATCATTTGCTGGTAATCATATGGTGTCTACCATGTTCAACTCCAGCTCATTTATTTGCATGGTTAGACTTGTATTATCAAGTGACGAGGTGGAAGATCCCAAATCTAGTTTCGCCCATCCAGGTTGCGATTTCAAGATTTGTACAAGATTAGAAAGTATGGTGGCTATGCTCATTCAAACAATCATCCAAGCATGGGTATGCTCTATATCATCTTTGGATGATACTTCTTGGTCATTGTATATGTAATATTGGCTTATATGTTGAGCATGGGTATGCCTCCCTCAGTAATGATATCATGATGTTAATATGTATTGTAAAGATGATGATAACGACCAAGTTGTTCTTGATCCAGGCTTGTCACAAGGTAAATCACTTCAGTCATCAACCACTTCTTCTAACTTTGTACTTTAGGGGGGAAATATGTTATAGGTAATTTTGTCGCATCCACTCAAAAGGCCTGAAAACAGGATCAATCAACAACCTTGAACACTTTGTCAGTATCCCTAAGCATCACCTCTCCAAAAAGTTTGAGTTTATATGTCAATCATGTTAAAAACTATATTTTTAGCCCTAACACACCCTGAATACCTATCCACGTGCAATGGTTGCAAGTTGCATAACTGAGCACTTGCATTGACCAACACAGGTTGCTCTATTTTAAAGGTGCGATGGTTATAAAATATCAGGAAAAATAAAAAATATTTTCGAATCTTCCCCTTCCAGAAGCTTCTAAGGTGGTTTTAACCATTTAACATGGACATAGATCTCGAATTCCTACACTAGAAGTTTTATCTCTTACATTTGAGCTTATCCTCCTACATATGTGGATCTCAAGCCTAGATTGGTAAATCCCAAACTGCCACTTTTACCCTATAAATCTACTGCCTCCCATAGGGTGTAGGTTGGCTTTTGGAGATTACTAGTGCCCTCATGATTCTATTTGATCTTAAGGAATCATCAGTCATTTATGCATTAGGTTTGAGTGTGAAGGTTTGATTTGTGTCAAGGAAGGAAAGACAATTGGGGAGACATATACAAAGTCAACATCTATAAATGGTTGTAACTCTCTCCTTTATTTATTAATGCAAAAGGCATTATTTTTTCCTATAATTGTGTCATATTGATGCTTATGTATTTCAATGCCATTTTGACTCATTGATTAGAGACATTAGTTTATGTTATGTGGATATTGTAGTTCTCTTTCTTGTTTTAGTCATTGTTGCAGGTTCCATTTATAGTGTTTGGAGCTAAAATTGGAGATTACAAGCAAGGAGAAGAAGAGGACTTACTACCAATTCCATGTAGGTCCCTTTTTCCTTATTCTAATCTCTATAAGGAAAACATAGACCTTTTTTTCCCTCTGTTGTTTCTAGATCATACCACTAGATCTAAGGAGTTCTTTTTTGTTTTCAGAAGTGAATATTCCCTATAACAATTAGGGTCAAATATATTTTGACTAAATACTATGTCTATGTTTTGGGACTCGTAAGAATATGGGTATACTAGCATTTGCACCAAAAGATGAAAAGGGCACACCGATAATTTTTTTTGGGATTTTTTGACCCTCGAATATATATACTAAAAAAGTTTGAAATAGAGGCGGAAGGATATGAATGCTTTGGAAATATAAACCATAGTGTTTGGAGCGGAAGAACAGGTGGACATAACAACAAAACTGTTAATGGTTTGAGAGACTCCCCCCAACAACAAGATCTAATGACAGGTGACAATGATATTATAAAATCGAAGCCATTCTGTTGTAAATCTTGATCAACCCATTGTGTCTTTATTTTTATTTTTATTTATGGCAAAGTGGTTGTAGGTTTTAATGCAACGATAAGTTATGTACAAGTTTATAAACCAAATTCTATAGATTGAATATCTGATCTCTTCACCCAATATAATATCATTAGTATGGAGCTTTAAAATGCGAAATTGATATCAAAAGAGTGGATTCATAACAACAAATACTGAGGAAATTGAGGATGTAGCTTGAAATTTCTTAGGAATGATGTTTAAGTTGTGCAAAGCTTATTACTTCGAACATACATAACACAATTTAATTTAATGCATTGGAATTTATATGAAGCCCCTCTTTTCCAATCATCTACAAATGATATTGTAATGTTAGTGATATGTGGATTATATTCTAATAGTGTATCCAACTATCCTGTTTAGGGCGTTCAGTAATCATCACATGGATTAGAGTAATTTAGGTCATTATGGACATGGGTAGGTTTATTTTTTAGAAAATTAGTAATCCAATAATTAAAAGTAGCCACATGGATCCACGAGAATCCATTCTAGAGTAACTTGCTCTGTTATAGTCAATTTTGAAAGGGCCAAGCTTTTAGGTATGATTTTCTCATCTAGGCAGAGTTTGATTGAATATAGTGTTGTAACAATCTATAAGCAAATATTTTGGGAATATATTGTTGGTTGGAATGGAATTAGCCTCATTTTTTGAAATATATTTTTACTTTTTTCCCCAAAATATATTCAAAAATGCCATTTTGGGAATCATACACCTTGATTTTGGGATTAAGCTAATCCTTGGAATTTGTATTATGTGGATGTTTTTCCTTTTGACGAGATTTAGAGGCTAATTTGGGAATTACATTCATTGATTGTTGAATTTATCTACAGTTTGGGGTAGGGTGATGTAGCAACACATTAAATGTTGCATCAGGTTGCTTTTAAGCTGGATATGAAAATAAGCACCTTAAAGTATTGTATTAAATGTTGTTTGAGGTTGTTATAAGTAATTGAATATAAAAAAGTATCTTTCTGCAACATAGCTTTAAATGTTGAGTGAAGTGGCTTATTAGTCATTGTGTCTAAACTTTGTTTCATATTCAACAACTTTTAAATCATCTCGTGTGACATTTAATGTTGCATTACAAGGTGGTTATTGATCATCTTAAAGCATATGCACTGGTGGCTTCACTTTTGAATGCGAGTTATGTAATATTCTCTATCATAAATAAGTTTTTTCCAAGCTTCCACTTTTGGTAAATAAATCAATATCACTTCATATCTAAATTGAGTCACTCAAAGAAGATGCCATCACGACCCTAATTATAATGCTATACTATTATATGTATTGACACTCTCATTACACACAATTTTATTACAACAATGATATTTTTAGTCATATCTAAAATATGATTATTTTCAAATTTGGAGTGTTTATTTCTACTTGAGACAAAATCATTCATATCCTCACTCCACGTTAGAAAAATGACAAGGCATAAATATTTTCTTATGTTGATAATTACTTGTGAAATATTGGTCTTCTTATTAACTTGTTTATGTTATTCCTTTTATTAGTTCTTCAAGAAATTACCAAAACCAAAACATGAAGATCAAGGACACTAGATGTAGGCACTCAACCAAGGCTAAAACCCCTATATAGGGGAAAAACCAGTAAAATAACTCTTCCATTAGTAGATTGGAAATTAGATAGACAAAGACCTTAGAGGTAAAGACATTTCTCCTCTACCAAGTTAGACTTCCAAGTATGTCACTTCTAGTCCAACAAAATTGAACACAACAACAACTTAGAAATTTCGGCCCCAGCTTCACCAACAGCTTCAGAATTTCTGCCTCCCCAGCAACTGCATAATTTTGGCCCCCAAAAACAATCTAGAACTTCACACGTGTGAGATAAGAGAGATAATTTTTAGCTTCTTTAGAAATATGGTGGCCTCCTTCTTCTTTGCTAGACTTTTCCTCTTCTCCCCTTGAAATTCACACTTTTTCTTAGACCAAAAACCCTAGATCGAAGTTGTTGAGTTGGTGCTTCAAATGAGGTCGATTTTCTCCAATATATAGGATTCTTGTGAGGTCGAATTCCCCTCTTTGAGGCCAACTTGTCCTTCCTTGAGGCCAACTTGGTGGAGGAGGCCTAAAAGACCTAAAATACAATAAAATAAATTTTCTTCTTTGAAAAATAGAGCCCAAGAAGAGTCTTTTACATTATGACATGAACAAGGACACTTACATAAACCCTAAAAGCCTTCAATGGAGGATTTCACTTAAAAACAATTGACCCAAGCATGAAACCTATGATTTAATAAGTCAATTTCTTTAATAACAAAATATATTTTTCTTTCTTTTGACAAATACATTACATCATGATTCAAATACAATTATGAAGACTAACACTAGTTACATTCTTAAACACTCCCTCTTAACTAGGGAGGTATTCATAATTACATAAATATAGAGGTACATGGAAGATCTCAAAAAGAACTACGAAGAGTTCTAGCACACTCAGTGCTGCAAACTAGATACCTTACCAGGGTATTCTATCTGGGTGGGACAAAGATGGAATCAGCTTTTAGCCACTTCTAGGTACCACCGAGCTTAATTTCTAACCATCAACCTAGGGATCTAGGTGTGTATCCAAGGTCATAGCTCCATGAACAACACCACCCTCCCTCTTCGGGATCCAAACATCATTACATAGGCAGACTAAATGACCTCCCAAGCATCCACCATTAGATGCTTCAACTCTCCCTATCAAACTAGATATATCCATTTGTCCAAGCATGCTTCTAGAGTGTTCAACCTTTTTATGGGGAGATTTACCTATACAAACACAACCCCAATCAATAATAAACTTTCAAATCTACACACAATTAAACACAAACCTTCGGGGTCCTCATTCATTCTAATGCTAATTTCATCATCAAGTTATCCATATACAATTTGTCAAAAGATTTCTTCCTCTTTATTTTCTTCAACAACACCAAATACATCTTTAGATTTTTCTCAAGTATTTTATTTGCAAATTTTATGAATGCTTATCGATAATACTTTACAAAGTATTTGCTGTCATAATATGCCCACCCTCTTAACTGGGGAGATATACCCTTTCTTCTATCCAGCTCCCTCTTAACTTAGGGAGATCAACCACTTCCTTATTTTATAACATTAGAGAACCTTTCATGGCTTCTATTCCTTCTTACAATATCAAGGTGATATTGATCATCATCATTCACATAACTTCCTTCATCATGCTTATCAATATTATCAAGTCATTTTTACTTATGAACATCTTCAACATCTTGAAGATATGTACTTGAAAAACTTTTGAGAGAAAGTACGAACATATAGAAGCATGAAGTTAACTATATCATAATTATATGTAAGCGTTTTTACTTTAGACATTAAACACCTAAACCTAGTTAGGTTCATAATCAACAAAAGTTACATCTCTTTACATACTAGATTTCAACTTCTTGCTATGGTTTTGTCACAAACCCTAGACTTCATCTTCGAGATACAAAGCCTTAGATTTGAAAAAAATAACAATCCAATCATAGCGCCTTAGATAACCAATATGCCTTTACATGTCAAATTCTACTAGGTTTAGTTACAAACCCTATAATTTATCATCAAAACTAAACAACATCATCTCCTAGAATATCAATTTCTATTAGGGCTTTGCTACATACCCTATAATTCACAAACTAAAACATGAGCATAAACGCATATACATATCTAGGATCACATTATCATGTACTAGCATCTCATATCAATATCCATACCTACTAGATAAACCCATGACACAAACATCAATACATCAACAATTTTCATCGGGATAGGGTTTTGATAAAACATATGAACATACACCTAAGGATTCATTCCTAGGATATTACTATACCATTACAGGGGTTTTACCAAACCCTAAATTCTAGGGTTTCAATACATAATTTAGATATTAATAGCAAACCCTAAAGGGCCAGGGTTTCTATAATATCAAAACACTAAACATAAAAAGAATAGGAATTCTAGATTTCATCAACAACAACCCTATGTATATTAGGGTTTCATAATCAATATTGACATACCTTAACAACAAGAGGCTAGGGTTTTGTAGTGAACAATTACGGTTAGGGTTACATAGGAATGATCAAATAATATCATGAGGGTATATTCGATCTAATGATCAATCACCCTAACAAGAATCTTTGTGATTCAAAACCCTAGACATAACGATGTCATTAATGTAAAGTAAATTTCAGAATAATGAACGTACTTTTTATATGAGGATGACTTTATGACAAAACTTATAGTCTAGAACATACCTTGATTTATTTGTTAATAAAACTTGTAGGACATTGATTCTTGAAAGGCTTGCTTTGCAACATAACTTCTTCCATGCTTCAAGTCTTCTCCATAACCTTTGTGTAATATGTAATCTTTCCTAACCAAGGAAAATATAAAGAAAAAGTTTATTAGTATATCATACAAACAAATCTTGTTATGAGAGGGAAAACAAACATAAAAAAGGAAACAAGAAACAAGGTACTTATCTTTATGGTAAAATTGTGAAGGCTCCCTCTTAATGCATTCTTTGAGGGATACCTACAACTTATCAAAAATTCAAAAATGTTCTAACAATACATGTTAGACCTACAAACTCTAGAAATCAAAACATAAAGGAAAACAATTCAAAACTTAAAATGGAAGACTAAGAGGGATATGTGTGTGAAAGAGAGGACTTAGTAGTATAATTCCTTGACTTCTGATTCTTCAATCTCATTCTTCTTAGGTGGAGCTTCATCGGTGACATTTGCTTGATCCCTATCTCTCTTCTTATTCCTTGGATTCTCCAGACATTGCTTTTTATAGTGACCCATCTTGTGACAATTGTCACATTTGATCTTGGATAGGTCAACCTTTTTCTTTCGTCCTTTGAACTTCTTGAAGATTCCCTTCTTCTTGTGACGAGAAGAATAGGCATTAGAGATGTTTTCTTCTTCATCATCCTACTTGTTGTTTACTAATGATGCTCTAGCTTCTTCTTGACTGCATGCATTCCACATTTGTTCAAATGTTGGAGTATCCTTCCAACTGTTAAGTATTGATGCAAAGGCACTCCAAGATTTTGATAGTCCTAGAAGAGCAGTAATTATGAGCTCCTTTTCTAGGACAACTTCATTTATTGCTTGGAGCTTATCTCTAATTCTATATATCCTTATAAAGTAGGATGATACAATATTGTCTTTTGTCATCTTAATAGTTCTTAATTCATTCTTGAGACTTGCTATTTGACCAATGTTCTTGATGGTGAATAATTTGGAAAGAGCCTCATACATTTCTTGAGCGAAATCTATGTTGGATATGTATGGGATGAGGTTGTCCTTTACTCCATCCACTATTAGGTTCATGGCCAAGATTTTAGTTTCTCTGAACTTTGCTTTCTCTGCTTCATATGTAGGCTTCTTGACTTTTCCTTGAACAAGATTCAAATTTATTTATTTATATTTTATTTTATTTTATTTTTTATTTTTTTGTGGATGGGACCTATCATCTTTTTTTGGGCCCTATAGTTGGAGGCTCCTTCTAGTTTGTTTTCTCCCTTCATTGAGTTTGACATAGTTCCTGTAGATAGTAGACTTATCTCCTTATATGATCCTTTTTCCTTAATGACCTTCCTTTGATCTCATTTTCCTCAATAGATCTTCAACCTGCCTTTTTCCTTCTTCTTCAACTTAGATGTGATACCATGTTAGAAAATCGGAAAGGCAGAAAGATTTTCTTATGGTGATAATTACTTGTGAGATCTTAATGTTCTTATTAACTTCTTTATGTCCTTCCTTTTCTTAGTTCATCAAGCAATTACCAAAACCAAAACACGAAGTTCAAGGACACCAAGTGTAGCCTCTCAACCAGGGCTAAAACCTCTATATAGGGAAAACCCTATCAAATAACGATTCCTTTAGTAGATTCAAAGTGAGATAGACCAAGAACTTATACCTAAAGACCTTCCTCCTCTACCAAGTCATCCTTTTAAGTAGATTCAACAAAATTTAGTAGTCACTTCTAGTCCAACAACAACAACCCAACAACAACTCAGAAATTTCGGCCCCAGCTTCACCAACAACCTGAGAATTTTGGCCTCCCCAACAACTACAAAATTCTACCGCCCAGCAACAATCCAAAAATTCACACGTGTGAGATAAGAGAGAGAATTTTAAGCTTCTTTAGCAAGATGTTGGTTTCCTTCTTATTTGTTAGACTTTTCCTCTTCCCCCCTTCAAATTCACACTTTTTCTTAGCTCAGAAACAACATATCGAACTTGTTGAGTTGGTGCTTCAATTGAGGTCAAGTTGATCCAGTATATGGGCTTCTTGTGAGTTTTAATTCCCCTGTTTGAGGTCGAATTGTCCTTCCTTGAGGCCGACTTGGTGGAAGAGGTCTAGAATACCTAAAATACAATGATAAAAAAATTCTTCTTTGACAAATAAAGCCGAAGAAGGGTCTTTTACATTATGACATGGATAAGGGCACATGAATTAAATCCCGTAAGCCTTCAATGGAGGATTTGAAATAATTGACCCAATCATGAAACCCATGCTTTAATAAGTTAACTTCTTTAATAATAAAAATTATTTTTCTTCTTTTTACAAATACATTACATCATGATTCAAATACAATTATGAAGACTAACACTAGTTACATTCTTCAACACCTCACCCTTTGGGCACAAAGCTATGAAATTCACATCACATTAGGTTTCCAACCAGTAGTTTTAAAGTTAAGGCTAGGAATTTGAAAGCAAAATACAAAGATAACTTATTTTGACCTATAAAATCCAAAATTTTTATTAGTTCCCCTTTCAAATCAAAGCCACACTGTCAGTACCCGTTTCAAACCAAAGCCACGAAATCACTAGACGACACACCTTTTTCTTAATTTGATGCCCTTTTAAGTTGATTTGAGTTTTTGGTGTTCCAGGGATTGAATGACCATAACAATCCATCCCAAATTTGGTGATTAAACTTTACTGGGGGACAACTCTTAAGGGTTACCCATGATAAATTAAGGTACCTTTGTTTTATTTGTATGCCCTTTTAAGTTGATTTGAGATTTTGGTGTTCCATAGATAGAATAATCACAACAACCAATCCCAAATTTGTTGGTTAAGCTACACCAGGGACTGTAAGGCTACTCATGATAATAAAAAATTAGGTTTTAACTTGATACATGATTATAAAATATTAAAGCCTCTTATTCAAAAGTCTTCCCCAAACCCCTATATATATATATATGTTATTGCAACCTTAAAATATATTAGTTTATGTTATGGATTCCATACATACTATTTCATGTATATGAATTTGTTGAATAGTATTTATGGCACAATGTAGATGCAAATAGGCTAGAAAAGTAATGGAAGTGAGACATTGACACTACAAACTTGCACATAAATTAAATTTATAAGCAAGGGTGACTGCCAATTCATAACCTTGATCAAAGCTAACACTAACTAACTACTTGGTGGGACATCTAACCACACTTTGTACTATGAAAAGTGGAATTTACGTAGCATTCATCAACATTGAATAAGATAAAAGATGAAACTTATATGTTGAAATATATCCTTATGGATAAAAAACAACTGCAAACACAAGCGTCAACAAATGCCTCAATGAGGTCGGCATATATAGTTTGATATAAATACATCCATTGTTGGGCATCAATCAATGCAATAATAAGATTAAATTGCATTAGATTCCCTATAGTAAAATACTAATGTTGCAGCAAATTCATAAAAAATGTTTTAGATTCTATACAAACAAGAGAAATATGCATGACCCACTATGCATAAGAGGAATTAGATGAGTTTTGGAAAAGATAAGTTCCTTGTAAAACATAGGTTGTAAGTTCGATTTAAAAGAAACAATCATTTCACTCTCTTTTGCAATTATTGCTTTCTCCTATGAAAGGGAGAATGATATTGCTAATATATCCATGAAGAGCCCACATAAATAAATATGGGATACTCTTGTTTGTGCCATCCAAGGGCACAACAACATTTTTATTTTTTATTTTAAATGAAAAACCCAATACTTACATTACCAAAAGGGATCTAACTACAATAATTTCCTATGGAGAAAGAGCAAGCCCATTTGATTCACCAATATGGAGTTTCACAACTTTGACAACAATATAAGGTTGTAAGCTACTACATAGCATCATGGAGTTCAATCAGGGAAACCAAATATCCAGTCCCTCAAATCAAAACCATCTGAGTAAGAAAATCAATCTGGGTAAAAGTTATAAACATGTAGAGAACTGTTGGAAGGTATTTAAGTAAGAAAATGATATATGACCAAGGGCAAGACTTGTTTGATCCATTGGAATCTTCTCATGCACACATGACACAATTTGGTGCAAATTGTAGAATATAATTAGTCAAGGAGTTATGGCATAATGTTGACTACAAGGTTTGTCTTGGAAAATGATCAAATACATGGATTTGAAAATGCATTTAGCTTTGGAGTTTTAGATGCTTCGTTTTTTTTTGTATGTCCCATTAGCTGAAATGCGCCACAATTTGTTTCTTTATCCTTTGCCTTTTGTGTCTGTAAATATGTTACTACAAGTGAAAAATTTGAACTCTGTGATGAAACCTTACATGTGAGATAAGCATGCATAGAGTAGTGGAACGATCTCAATAGATGCACTAGAATGAGCCAAGAGGGCATGTGTGGTTGATTCAAGGTAGATGATGTGTTGTTTGACAAAATAAATAGAAGATATAGGTGGATGGAATATACCCTTATGGATATGCATGATTAAGTGTGTTGGTGAATTCCCTTGATTGAGGATTTAACCATGTATAGGGCTCAAAAATAACAAATGTCATATGTGTGCCCTCCTAGGTGATATGTCCACATATGAACCAAGTAACAACAAACTCCTCCATGAATGAATGCTCAAAATATATGATAATTGGACCTTAGGTCACCTCTTATGAGTGTGTAAACATTCCAAGAATAATGAAAGGGCTCCATTACAAGGATAAAACCATGGTCTCAAAGTTGAAACCTTGTGTTGCAAAACCATCAACCGATCTTCATATTTCCAGATAGTTTGGCCTCTTCAAATGGATAAACAAAAAAATAGGTATGGGCACTCCTTCAATTGGAAATAATATGATTTCCATTTATCTTTATTATGCTTCAAAGGAATTGGAGAAAACTTGGTTGTAACAGTTGTTTTGGTGTTGAATTGTTCTACAGGTCTGTGTAATACATGTTGGCTTTCTTTAAGATCTCCTCCAAATATTCCCGCATATCTTTCACAAAAACTATGATTCAGATTTGAAGTACCAAAATGTGTGCTTATATGGATAGGTGTATTGGAATGTGTGTGTGATATTCTCCCAATTATTTGGTCAGTAGATTCATCCAATAACATCCACATCCAAGGTATGAAACCACCTGGATGTTGCCCCATAGTTATGCATTGTAGCTGTTGGTAGTATGTTGTTTTGATAAGAAACTCATGCAAGATTCTATGTGAGATAGGTACCTAACCTTGAGCTATCAAAACAACTTCCTCAATATAATGTATACTCCCCAAGATCATCAAGCAGACTTCATTCAATACCCTTAGATGAAAGCAAAATTACTAAAAGCAAATGAGAAGCTTAGTGCACATTTCAATCTTCACATGGGTGTATTATTCATATTTGATTGTCAATTTATACTTACTCCTTAAAATTAGATCAAGGACAACCTTTGAAACCTCATTTTTTTTTTATAACTTATGTAACGCTGACCTAAATTTGCTTTAGGTTGAGATCCCTTAATTATGGCCAACTCTAGAATGCTACTCTCATAAAGTAGCTGAAGTTATCAAAGTTACGAATGGCATTTGTTGTGTGGAAGAGGGTATGCATTGTTGTTTTTCTTGGTTTCCATGCATTAAACTCATAAAAATCTATAAAAAGATAGGAATAACAACCCTTAAATTCCTAAAAGAAAGAAAAATAATTTAGTTGAATAAATCACTTAGATGAACCAACTAAATGAACCTGAATAAAATTTAACTTATCAAAATGCACCTTAAAGCAGTGAAAAAATTGCAAAGCAAGAGAAATACCTTATTAAATAATATTAAGTAGCTACAATAATCTAATTGCACGATAACTCATAGAGAAACTGCAAGTCAACTATGATTTGTGACAGGTAAAGATCATTGAGAAATTGCAAGTCAACTGTGATATGTGATAGGTATAAATCATTGCAAAACTTTGGAACATACAATACACTGAGAAACATCATCGACATACTCATATTCGAGAACTATAAGACTAGCACATTAACAGTCCAATATATCCAGAACTAAAGCCCGCGAGATAAAATATTTTTGGAAAAGCATATATAGATGAATTCAGTTCAAAATCATAAATAAAGGAGCCTAGCATCAATGTGCATTAATTAGTTCATATTATTAAACTGTTAACCCACATATTATTGAAGCGTGCAGAAAACATTGGATGACAGATGTAAAAGAACTCCCTTTTTTTTTAATCAACAACCATAGTCAAACAAGTTCACTCCCACCAACAAGGATAGTCTATGGTCTTGAAAGTCAAAACAACATTATTCAAATACACATGTCACATTAGGACTGTAAGCCTCCGCATGTTAGAATAATTAAGAGGTGAAAAATAACAGTGAAATGATTGAGAAAAGAATAATATACAACAAAGGAACATGTAACAACACTATAATGAACTCGCAGTGAGTACTTAATTGAAATGATTCTAAAACCAGTTACAAAGAAACAAATATAGCACCTTGTTGATGGGCAAAAATGACCTCATCAACATTTGGGAAGGCCATCCAGTCAGAATCCCAAATCAGAATCGTATCCAATTAAATGATGCATATGACTGGTTCTATTGGGTCCAATCACCCCCTCTCTCTCCTCGATGACTTGTGATATATCTAATACTTGCCAAACAAGAATAGAGATATTGGATCTACCCTCTTGCAAAGATCTTGCAAGAAAGAAATTATTAAGCTGAATTAATGGCTCAACCAAACCACACTAAAGTTTTCCCCTGTATAAGAGGACTTCTAAAGTGAAATAATAAAATCTAAATGCAAATATACTCTAAGATGCAAGTGACAAAAACAAATCTATCTTGATTAGGAAGATGTAGATCAAGTCCCAACCAAGAACAAAGGTAATTAAATGAAGGAGGGTTTAACATGTCTCTTTTACGATGAATATCAAACTATAGAAGCGGTTCTAACAACTGACATTATTGTTACAAAACATGTTCTGTTGGAGACTTAAAATAATGAATAATTAGCCATCAAAATGCAGAAAAAGTTCATACAATCTAATGACAATTAAATCACTTTAGTTGACAAATTTCTAAGTAAATAGTTACTCAAAAATTTGATGCACAAGAGCAAATGAGAACACAATAACATATTAATGCAATTAAATATTAGATAGCTGATATTTTAAACCATCATTCACATATAAAAAAAAGAGCTAAGTATGAAATAATTAACATAGATATGCCATTGAAAAGAATATCATTTGAATTTACAAATAAAAGTACTTGAAAATATAATCAATAAACATGTTCCCTTTGCTATCTCTTGATGAGCTTTCATCAATCTCCTCAAGGCTATGAACTCTTCCATTGGAGGAAGGCGCTGCAATAGTGCAAGCTCTGCCTCAAATACAAAGACTAGATCTTGAAAAGAAACCCCTAAAATAATTAAGATTTGAATTGTCCTATCTACCTATAACTAAAATTCCCTTTACAAAAGTGTTTGGAGTATCAAATTTTCATTAAATAGGAACCCTTTCCTCATTTTTCAAAACATTATTTATAATTTCTAAAAGAAATCAAAGAATGGAGAGTTGTTGAAGGTAGTCCAGGTCCATCAAATTTGGAGCTGCAATTCTTCTTTTTCTCCTTTGCTGGTGTAATAAAATTTCTCCAAGTTGCTTCAACTTCATCCTTTCCAAAAAATCTCTTGCAAAACCAATCAAAATTCAAAATAAAATAAATAAATTTTGCACACTAAATCACAATACCAAAATTTGGGAAAACAAACTCTCAAACTAAATTCTAATTAAATAAATAAAGTAAATGAAAATTGTGTCTCCCAATGATCACTGTAATTTTCTCTTTGGAACAAAAGTATAAACTCGAATGGATTTGCAACAACCACAACCCTAAACCAACCAAATTCTCCCAAAAAAAAATTAGAAATTGGTTTTTTGGTGTAAATTCGTAGCCTCATTTTGTGATATTTTTTAGGTTAATTTAATGACAAAATCTGGTCATGTAACCACTCTCAAAATATTCTCCATTGTTTTATCTTTCCAATGAGCCGTCCTAGGCCTCATTTGGCCAAGTAGAAATCAAGATAGAGCCTTCCAAAATCCGAGTGTCAAAACTGCAAGTGTTCTAAAAATTAGCATACCCCAACAAATTTTTGATATTTTTATTAATATCAATAATAAAATTAGCAATCGCCCCTAAAGGTGAAAAGGCACACCAAAGGAATAGAATATTTGGGAATATATATATACAATCCTCACATGTGTGAGAATAGCCTATATATGCACTTTTTGTGACCATTTGTCAGATGTATTTGTGCACTAATGACATTACACACACATATATAGTGAGCATTGGAATTATCTGGGTATGGTTGACCATTAAATATACAATCAGTATATATTTGCAATATATAATGAAATCATGAGGACAATGGACTCCTCTCCCCTGGGCATATTCCATACCTTGCCTTTGTACAATGCAAAATGTTCCAAGGATATCCTTAACGTATAGATTGTGCGGCTCCTAATACAACTGTGCATTCAAATGTATGATTGCACATATATCTGACGGTGCAACCTGGTGTAGCATGTATTGCTTTGAGATAAAGTTGATTTAATGAATGGTAGATAACTTTAGCAGATAGTGCTAACCTTATTGCAAAGTGGAAACTAAGAATCAACCAAGTGTCATAGATGTGTAACGACAACAAATTTAGTGAGGATGTTTTTTTTTTGTTTTCACCCATGCCAAGTATTTTCTTTAGATAATGTATATTTAATAATGGGTCGACTTAATCCTATATGTATTATGCTCCACTACTCCTACACCCCACTCGATTTTGGGATAATCAGATGCATCGAGCCTCTCCAAAAACATTAGATGTTCCCCATCAATTTGGATTTTCTCTACCACAAGGTGCTGCCGGTCCTAGATTTCTACGAGGTCACGAGACCAGTCTCTCTTGAGGTCCCAAATCCCAACGACTTATTCTCTAGGCTGCACAATGGGTCCTCGTGCGAGATTCCATTAGTCTAGTTGACACTACTTAAGTAATGAGGCTAATGTTCTTATTACAAGAAAAGCATAAAAAAATGTTGGATTACAAAGAGCAACCTTTTACTTTAGTGGTTGCTTACTTGTTGATGGAAGTTTGTCGTTGCAACATTTGGTTATGATTGAAGTAAGATGACTGATGCAAAACTACGCAAGTAAATAAATAATTGAACAAAAAATTTATACAATTCCTATTTAATTCCTTGAGTATTGAGGAAATTGTTGGTCTATTATGTTCCCATGTTGGGCATGGAAAATTGTGAAGAAAAAATGGATCAACTTTAAGACCATTTCTTTAACCAGTTGGGTCAATACAACTCAGAGGACAACTTCAAAGAGCTAGAAAAAAAATTGAACAGACAAAGTTTTCCCAAGTGAGGTTGGAGCCACTCTTTATTTTTTAAATGATGATCACATATCTCACTAGCTTGCCCATGTCCAAAGCTTATGTTCTCGACGAAATGAATGCTACAACAAAAACCATGTCGATTAGAGTAGACACCCTTGAAATGAAGGCCATGAAGGTTGTTTTGAAGGACTTTGATTACAATAATTCCAAAGATGTCTGCAGGGTTCTTATCAACTATCCTGGAACTGAAAGGGAGGTCGAGGATTACTTTATTTTCATTAGGAATGCACATGCAAAAAGTGTTAAGGTTGTCATGGCCACATCTATTGGCTTTGAAAATATTAAAGTTTTAGGGGGATTTCAGAGCAGATATGGCTATTGGATCTACTCATAGGTTTGGGGTTCTGATGGAATTTTGAGGGCCTCATGCTACTTTTATGGATACTTCGTGTAACAACCTTGGTGAAATTCCATGTAATAAAAGTAATAAAGGAAAAATAATAACCACGGTTTATGGGACACTTATTCCAAGTTGAATGTTGGGCAATACATTCTAGTGTGGGTGTTCGTTTCGGATAATATGGCTAAGGAAATTAGCAAAGGCAATGGTTAAGGCTTTGGAAAGGAAAAATGGAATTTTGGCACATTTATTTATGAAAATAATAGAAATTAGGAGAAAAGGGAGGTGAAAGGTCACAGGTTGCATGTGAGGTGGAAAATGAAGGAAAATAATGGAAAATGAATAAATTAGAGGCCTCATTAATAAAAAGAGTTCTGAGGAGCTGTCTTTCTATTCTCTCTCTCTCTCATTCTTGGACACTTAGAGTTTCTTGGATCATTCTTGGAGGAGTGTGGCATACTTGAGTTTTGAAGAAAGAAGTCAAAGGAATAGTAGGAAAGCACAAGAGGACATTGGGATTAGCAACTAAAATAGGTTTTGCCTACAAGTACTGAGTTGCATACATTTTTTCCTCACTAGTTTTGGCATGCACGACATATGAATGTGGATTATTGGTCATGATCTTTCCCTGGAATGGAGGATTGCCTAGATTGACAATGGATTTGCCTAACATTTCCATTTGCATGATACCCATGGTGTTGTGGATTTATTTCTTTGTTTTCTGGTTAGTTCTCATGTTTCCTTTAGCTTGGGTTGAGTTATTAGTTCCTGGAAGCCCTGGTTGGACAAACATTCTGGAAACCCTGTAAAAATTTGGGTTGAGTTACTTGTCCTGGAAGCCTTGGTTGGAAAAAAGATTTGGAAGCGCTTGGTGGGTTGAGTTACTAGACTTGGAAGGCCTAGTTGGACAAATGCTCTAGAAGCCCGACGATAGTTGTGGGTTGAGTTACTAGTCCTGGAAGCCCTAGTTGGAAAACACGCTCTGAAGCCCTGGAAGGCTTGGGTAGAGACAAATTTTATGATGGTTTTGTGATGTCCGACCGTGAGGTGGAATCACTTTTTGATGGGTTGAGGTGGTTGGCCTCTAGAATCCCTAGATGGTTTTGGATTGATGTGTTTTATGAGATCCCACATTCATTCTTGAATATGGCACAGGGGTGAATGGTTGAAGAGATATTTGGCTCAGCCACTCTACGGTTTGGAGGAATGTGGTAGTCCCATCCCGGGTTTGGATTTTTCATAATCAATATGAGGTTATTTCTACTTGTATTTCAATGAGTATTATACTGGTTTATATGTGGATCATATAGCTGTGATTTCCTTGGTATTTATGTTGCTATTATGTATATGTTTTATGACAGTAGCTATGTATGGCTCTCATAATGCTTTTACTTGTAAATGAATGGATAATGTATCTATGACCTAATGGATGAAACTACAACACATTTGTTGAGGCATCAATGCTTCGTAGTGATTCTCAGATGAGTATGATACCCCTATGCTTAGATATGTTGTTTACACCTGTAGATTATATATTTGTGATATGTTTGACGAAATGTTTGTCATGGCTAGTAGCGGTCCAGTCAAGGGATTGTTAAAGTAATTTCACTTGTTTCATCATTTCCTGATTATCTTTATGTTCTAAAGGTTTTATTCAATTCTAGGAAGTGACATGTGCTATGGGCCTAAAAAAGTGGCTCAAATCCCGGGGACGCTGGCACAACATTGAGAAAAATAGTCCCTTGACGCTGGCATGATTTGTCATGATAGCGTCCATGAGAGTGTCCAGGGGTTAAGTGGCTTAAAATCTTAGTGGGACCCAGGGGCTGGTTGTAGAAAATCTGATGGTAGGTTAAGCTGATAATGCAATATAAATCAAAGAAGAATACTATAACCTAATTCTACTATCAATTTACAAAAGCTTAAAGATCAAGATGAACAATATAACCAGAAAAAGAAGAATCAATCGCACAACACACATGAAAATACTTTTGGGAAAGCCTCATCTAAGAACCCCACACTATTGTATTATTATACATGGTGGAAGTACATAGGAATTATACAAAGCCTTAGCTCTCACAGCTAGCCAGATCTTAGTACAATCCTCACAGGTGCTCACAGGCAATCTTGGCTTCTCTCCAACCTTCCTCTCTGCCCTCCAAGCTCCTATTTCCTTGCGCTGTTCCTTGTGGATGATTTTCTCTTACCAAGTGGATGATATCCTCCAAAACTGCGCAAATCCTCAAGGATTTATCCTTGATTGCATGGACGAGTTTTCTCCATGAGAAAACACATGCAACTGATAGTAAATTGTCCTTGAACATTTATCTCAACTGGGTCTTTCTCAGAATAGATATGCATGATTTTCTGATGAGGGAATCTTCAATTAATTGGAGTAGCACTAGTTGAGTGCATGCATGCATCAACTGACTGTTAACTCACCATTAGTTCCTCAAACAATTTGGAACTAATTTAACTGGACTTAACTCAGTAAACCGAGTTAATTAATTACAACTCATATATAACTCAATCTTATCTCCTTAATTTAAGGGAACTCTTGCATGACTTTAGAAAGACTTCTAACTTGAATTTCTCCAACTAATTAATTTAAAATAAATAAATTAATTATTCCCAAGTAGCTGTTAAGACTAAATTAGATTTTAGTTCAAAATTTAATTCAAGGAAAAATTAAATTGGAATATTCTTGTTTCCATATTTTAACACTCCCTCTCAACAAGAAGGGATCATCTGCCACCCCAATCCTGTCTCTGTGGAACTCGAATTTACACTTTGACAATGCCTTTGTCAAACGTCAGCATCTTGCTCCTCTGTCGAAATATACTGTAGCAACATGATCTGTGAAAAGCCACGAACAACAAATATTGCCTTATGCTTCTCCACACTACCATCAACAGCTTGCTTTACCTTATAAAGCCAATGGGAACTCACAACTAACTTGTTCTCCAGTCTCGGAACCACTTCCCAAACACTGTTACGAACTATGGAGTCATACTCCTCCACCATAGCATCAACCCAAATAGGCTATTGCATTGCTTCCTCAAAGGAATATGGCTCAGTCTCAACACATTCCCCAGTAAGGACCATGTATCCAGTGTACCTCTCAAGTGACCTCCTCTTGTTGCGCTGAGAAGATGGTGTTCCCACATTCTCTCTCGCATCCTCCAACAATCTATCAGCTTCTCTTGTGCGCTTCCGTTCATCTCTGGAAGATTATGCTTGAGTGGATGTCTCCACTCCTGGAACCTCTGCATGCAACTGCTTCACATCAGTCTGAGGCTCCTCATCCTTAGGAACCAACAGTTCCTCCACAGCCTATAGTTGGAGCTCCCTCTTAAGGGAAAATTTCATGGCCTTCTGTGTTAGGTCCCTATAATACTAGTGATTACCCCATTACTATTGTAGTTGTATCCCTTATTAATATTGTTGTGCCCCTATTGTACCCATATTGTTATTACTGTGCCCCATAGAATCCCTCTTTTGTTATTTTTGTGCCTTTATGTTATTATTGTTAGGTCGGCTGGGTTATATTGTGACTCCTTAGACTCCTATATATAGAAAGGAGGTTTTGCCATTTGAATCATCAAAGAATCATTCATTTGTGTAATGTAAAGGAGGTTTCCCCCTCGAAGAGGCTGAATTCTAAGGCGTTGATCTATCTTTTCTATCTTTTTGTGAGCTGGTTTCATAACATTTGGTATCAGAGCTTTGGATTCTAGGGTTTCGCTGCTCCAAATAGGTCATCGTGGCATTTTCGCTATAACTTTTTTTCTGTGACGTTTCAGAAGAAAAAAAAACCCATTTGAGACAAAATCGCACTGAACCTTGGGTCCGAATTTCAAAGCTTTTTGCGCTATATTTGTGGAGATATGATCTGAGGAAGTTGGTCTTTTTGCAGACTCCTGAATTACATTCCAAACAGGTGACCTGGGGAAAATCATCATAACTTTCTCTCTAAGCATTGGATTGAAATTTCATAAGAAGGTACAGAAAGAGGACAGATTGTAGTTTCTTGTATATATTTTTCAGAGCCAAAGGTCGAAACAGGGACACGTGGAACGTCATACAAGTTTGCTCTACTGAACTAGTCTATAATCAGGTCACTGTGGGAGATTTGGCATAACTCTTCCTTGGAGAATCCAATTTGGATCAGACTAGTGGCATTGGAAAGAGGACATAGAGGGCTACTGCAGGTCGAAATTTCAGAACTGGATGATCCAAAATTACAGAGATACATCAGAGGCAATATCGAGCTCCTACAAAGTGAAAAAAGGTGTGTAGATTTTTTTAAATTTTTGCTTAAGCTTGGTTTGAAAAATTATTTTGAAGGAATTCAAAGGGCATAGTAGAGCATTATTATCGGTAACTGATGCCCCGAGGAAAGAAAATGCAAACACCTAGTAAGCAACCTGAAAGCTCTAGCATGACTCATGAAGAAAAGGAAGAAATGCTACATGATATATCAAAATTACAAGACCAAGTGCAACAAATGTCACTCTCACAAAAGCTAACAAAAGCTAAGATAAATGGCATGGAATCTAAGATAAAGGGCATGGAAGCTAAGATGGATGATTTGAAGATAGATTTGAAGACAAGCATGGCAGATTTGAAGACAGATTTGACAAATTTTCTACAAGAAATACTTACTAATGGTGAAAGGGTAGTAAAGGAAACTCATGATGCGAACAAAAGAAATGTTAATCATGATTTCATAGACTCTAATGTTGGATCGAAGACCCACCATATTCCAAAAATCGATATGAGGAAGTTTGATGGCAAGGATCCCGCAACATGGATATTACAGATGGAGCAATTTTTCGATCTCAATAATGTGCAAAACACACAAAAGGTACGTATTGCAACTTTATATTTGGAACCAAATCAGTTTGTATGGTATCAATGGCTTTGCTCTCGTAAACAAATTATCACTTGGGCAATTTTTACGAAGAATTGACAACACATTATGAGGATACAAAAAGCAACACTTTTTTTAGCCAATTGATAAGTCTCAAACAAAAGGGTTTAATAATGGAGCACATTGAGGAGTTCCAAAAATTGAACATAAGGGTAAAAATATTCTAGAGGAGCATAGGATTGATGTGTTCATAGGGACTTTAAAGGATAATATCCAACATGATGTTCGCCTTTGGGAACCTGATTCATTAGAGAAGGCATTCAGGTTAGCAAGAAAAATGGAAAGCAAAATTATGGCAACCAGGAAGCATACCACTCACAACTATAAAGATGGAAGTGTTGTTGCCCCTAGTCTTCCACAACCTATAAGGTTGACACCACAACAATTGTAAGAAAAAAGAGCAAAAGGGCTTTGTTACAGTTGTGATAGCAAATACACTAAAGGTCATAAGTGTGTGAGAAGAAATTATTCTACATAGATTGTGAAGAGGAAGAAGAAAAGGAGCAAGAAAGGTCAAAAGAAGAGGATATACTCCAGGAACAAAGCCTAGATAAAGAAGAAATGAATCCGACCATATCTTGTAATGCATTGGCTGGAATTACCACTCCTCAAACCATCAAGATAGAAGGACAAATCAAGAAGAAAAAGGTAATAGTGTTGATTGATTCAGGAAGTACCCACAATTTTATTCATTGTAAGGTAGCAAAAGAATTGAATTGCTTTCTATATCCAGCACCAGAGTGTCAAGTGATTGCAAATGGAGGAACAATAAATTTCTCTGGAAAGTGCCATAATATCAAGCTATCCATGGGAGAATATGTATTGACTAGCCCAATGCTTTCCATTCCAATGGGGGGTGTTGATGTTGTACTAGGAGTCCAATGGCTACAATCCTTGGGTACAATAGCTTTTAATTTTCAAGAAATTTTCATGAAATTTTCTGCGGAAGGAAAGGAAGTTGAATTAAGGGGTATTGCAGGGAAACGGGAAAGATAATCAGCTCTAACGGTATGACAAAGCTTCTAAAAAAGGAACAAAGAGGTGTAATTGCACAATTATATTCGCTAGATGTTTCCACATCGAAATCATCTATTTCTCCAGATCTCCAAAAAGTCTTGGACAATCATTCCAAGGTATTTGAGACTCCCAAAGGTCTCCCACCTATTCGTGATCATGATCATGCTATTCATCTGATTCCAGGAAGTGTTCCTCCAAACATCAGGCTGTACAGATATCCCTATGCCCAAAAGAGTGAAATTGAACATATGGTTGCAGAAATGCTAGAGGCTGGTATAATTCAACCTAGTCAAAGTTCTTTCTCTGCTCCAGTAGTATTGGTGCACAAGAAGGATGGATCATGGTGCATGTGTCTGGATTATAGGGAGCTCAACAAGCTCACTATTAAAGATAAGTTTCCCATTCTTGTCATTGATGAATTACTGGATGAATTGCATGGATCAATTTACTTCACCAAGTTGGATCTTCGTTCAGGATATCATCAAATTAGAATGAAGACTGAAGACATTCCGAAAACAGCATTTAGAACTCATGAGGGTCATTATGAATTTTTGGTCATGCCTTTTGGCCTTACCAATGCACCTTCTACATTTCAAGGTTTGATGAATTCCATTTTCAAACCCTTCCTTAGAAAATTTGTGTTAGTATTTTTTGATGATATACTAATCTACAACAAGTCTTGGAAGGATCATGTTGAACATGTTGACAGGGTGCTACAACTATTGGAGGAGAAACAATTATATGCAAAAAGATCCAAATGTTTCTTTGGAGTACAAAAGGTGGAATATCTAGGTCATATTGTATCTCATGAAGGAGTTAAGGTAGACCCTAGCAAAATTAAAGCCATTAAGGAATGGAAAATCCCCACATCCATAAAGCATTTGCGAGGATTTCTCGAGTTGACAGGGTATTATCGCAAGTTTGTTAAGAATTATGGGAGAATAGCAGCACCTTTAACAACATTATTGAAGAAAGATGCATTTTCATGGACTCCAGAAGCAACAAAGGCCTTTGAACAACTTAAAGAGGCAATGTGCCAAGCACCGGTCTTAGCTACACCGGACTTCACAAAAACCTTTATTGTGGAATGTGATGCCTCAGGAAATGGAATTGGTGCTGTTTTAATGCAAGATGAAAGACCCATTGCTTTTGAAAGTCATCCAATCAAGGGAAAGTTTTTACACAAAGCTATTTATGAGAAGGAAATGTTGGAAATACTACATGCACTTAAGAAATGGCGACCCTACCTAATGGGAAGACACTTCAAGGTAAAAACGGATCATGATAGCCTTAAATACTTTTTAGAACAAAGATTATCCTCTGAAGAGCAACAAAAGTGGGTCACAAAGATGTTGGGTTATGACTTTGAAATCATCTACAAAAAAGGGAAGCAAAATGTGGTGGCAGATGCACTCTCAAGAAAGGATGAGGATGTGGAAGCATTGTTGTGTGCCATTTCTATTATCCAACCAGATTGGATAAATGAAGCAAGGGAGGAATGGAAGAATGATGAAGAAGTGTGGGCACTTATTCGAAAGTTACAACAAGATTCCAGTACATCTGATACATTTAGCTGGCAAAATGGTTCGTTATGGTACAAAGATCGCTTATACCTCTGTAAGAATTCCCAACTCAAACAAAAGATTCTTATGGAATTGCACACTTCTCCCTTAGGAGGGCACTCAGGATTTTTAAAAACTTACCACAGGGTTAAGAAGGAATTTTTTTGGGATGGCCTTAAATCGATATTCAAAAGTTTGTGGCGGAATGTTTGGTTTGCCAACAAAATAAAGTTGAAACAATTAAGACCCTGGGTCTATTACAACCTTTATCCATTCCAAGCCAACGTTGGGAGGAGGTTTCAATGGATTTTATCACAGGTTTACCCAAATCTGAGGGAAAGAGTGTCATCATGGTGGTAGTTGACAGACTTACCAAGTATGCACACTTTTGTGCATTATCACATCCATTTAAAGCCAGTACAATTTCTACTGCATTTATGGAAACAATTCAAAAGCTACATGGAAACCCAAAGATTATTTTAAGTGACAGAAATCCCATTTTCACTGGAAATTTTTGGACAGAATTATTTTCTTGTCTTGGTACTCAGTTAGCTCATAGCTCATCTTATCATCCTCAATCTGATGGGCAAACTGAGATAGTAAACAAATGTTTGGAAGGATATCTTCGTTGCTTTGTATCTGATAAACAGACACAATGGGTCAAATGGTTGCCTCTGGCTGAATGGTGGTATAACACTTCCTTCCATACAGCAACAAAAATGACCCCATTTATGGCACTTTATGGATATCATCCACCATCCATCACATCATATTTAAGAGAAAATTCTAAGGTTCAAGCAGTGGAACATCACATTGAGCATCAACAAGTCCTCCAACTCTTAAAGGATAACCTCGTGTTGGCGCAGAATAGAATGAAACAACAGGCAGATCAACATTGTAGCGAAAGAAGTTTTGATGTAGGTGATTGGGTATTCCTACGGCTACAACCATATAAACAAATGTCCCTCAAGCAAGCTAAGAAGGATAATAAATTATCACCAAAGTATTATGGTCCGTACAAGGTGTTGCAAAAGATTGGTACTATGGCATACAAATTGGAGCTTCCTGCAGCTTCTCAAGTGCACCCAGTTTTCCATGTTTCATGTTTAAAGAAGGTTATAGGCGACAAGCTCCCAGTTCAAACAATATTTCCAGAACTTGACGAGGAAGGAAAAATTATATTGGAACCGGAAGCAGTCACAGAAACAAGAACTCGACAGCTACGAAATCGATCAATTTCGAAGTATCTCATCAAGTGGAAGAACTTATCGCTGAAGATTCCACATGGGAGGATGAGAATTTTATACAGAAGCATCCAGAACTACTCAAGCATTGAGGACAACACTTTTTTGAAGGAGAGGGGCATGTTAGGTCCCTATAATACTAGTGATTACCCCATTACTATTGTAGTTGTATCCCTTATTAATATTGTTGTGCCCCTATTGTCCCCATATTGTTATTACTGTGCCCCATAGAATCCCTCTTTTATTATTTTTGTGCCTTTATATTATTATTGTTAGGTCGGCTGGGTTATATTGTGACTCCTTAGACTCCTGTGTATAGAAAGGAGTTTTTGTCATTTGAATCATCAAAGAATCATTCATTTGTGTAATGTAAAGGAGGTTGCCCCCTCGAAGAGGATGAATTCTAAGGCGTTGATCTATCTTTTCTATCTTTTTGTGAGCTGGTTTCATAACATTCTGCTCATCATAATTGAGATCTCTCCGAACCACTGTCCTCCGACTGGTAGGAAAGTGCACCCGATAGTTGTGAGGTGTATCAGTGTACCCCACAAATATCCCCAACTCTGTTGTCGGCTCAAGCTTCTTCCGTGCATCCTTTGTCACATGGCAATATACCGATGAGCCAAAGATCCTGAAGTGACCCACATCTGGTCTATCGGAGAAAGCTTCCTCTAGTGTCTTCATCCCAAGTATGCGATGCAGGCTTCTATTCTGCAAATATACAGTTGCGTTGCATGCCTCAGCCCACAAGTGAAGTGTTAGGCCTTGGTACTCAATGCTGCACAATCATCTACCTCTAATTTATAGAGATTCTTCACCCAAATCCCTATACTCTTGGTCTAACCCACGTCTATGTGTCTTAAGAACAACTTTCCTTTACTGAAGACAACATCGTAGCCTTTGTCCTCCAACATCACAACCGATACCATGTTCTTCTTTAGTCCAAGCACATACATCACATCTGTCAAGGTGAGAGGAGCTCCATGCTCCCTCTAAAAGAAACTGTGCCCACTCCTGAAACACTATACCTTCTGTCGTCACCCATATCTATGCGCATCTTGAGGTCTTTCTCCTCCAATGCACTGAATAAATTTTTATCACCGGTCATGTGGAATGAGGCTCCACTGTCAAGATACTAGACACAAACCATCATCGATGACACCATGCATGCGATGACGGTAAATTCCATTTCGAACTTAAAGGCTAATTCCTCACCTTCCGATCCTGCCGAGGATCCCTTCTTGGACTTCTTCGATGGGAAATTAGTCACATAATGTCCCATGTTGTGAAAATTAAAGCATCTTACTTTAGACATGTCACCCTTCTTCCTTCCATGAGAAGAATTCGATTTGAAATGGGAAGCCTTCCCCTTCCCTTTCCTTGCCTTACTTGCTAAGGCCAGATTTTCTTCATCATCATTCTTGGATGAAGAACCATCTCGTGTGCTCCTCCTGATCTCCTCCTGCATAAGATCTGACCACAGTTGTTCCCAATCTGACAGTTTCTCCCTTCCATTCATAGAGTCCTGGTAGCTATTCCAACTCTTTGGAAGGCCAAGGAGAGCGAGGCTCACCATATCATCATTGGAAGTAGTTATTCCCACACTACTAAGCTCATCTCTGCAGGTGGCGAGCTTGTTCAGATATGTGGAAATAGTATCGCCCTTCTCCATCTTGATTCTTCGAAGCTTATCCTTGAGCGCCAATTTCCTATGTTCACTACTGTTTTGGTAGAGGTCCTTCAATGTCTTCCACATTGAAAATGGAATATCCTTCGCATGGAGACTCGAGACAATATGGTCTTGAAATCCCTCAAGGATGATCTATCTCGCCTTCGCCACACACTTCTTCCACTTAGCCAACTCTTGTGCATTAGTTGAAGCTAGCTTTGGGATTTCTTGATCAATGAATTCCTTCAAGCCATTGTCTTCTAATACAACCTCCATTCTATCTTTTCATGCTATGTAATTCGAGCTACCTTCCAAGGCATACTCGAGTCTCAAGCCATAGAACACCATTGGCCAACCTTGAAGTATGATATGAATTCGATTTGCACCTGTAACCCCAAACTTCAAACTTTGAATTCTCTTCTCAGTATACTGTTCATAGCTCCGATACCATGTAGATATTTCCTACAAATCTAGCTCTGATACCATGTAGAAAATATGATGGTAGGTTAACCCGATAATGCAATATAAATCAAAGCATAATACTATAACCTACTTCTACTATCAATTTGCGGAAGCTTAAAAATCGAGTTGAACAATATAACTAGAAGAAGAAGAATCAATCGCACAATACACATGAAAATACTTTGGGGAAATCCTTAGCTAAAAACCCCACACTATTGTATTATCATATATGGTGGAAATACATAGGAATTATACAAAGCCTTAGCTCTCACAGCTAGCCAGCTCTCAGTATAATCCTCACAGATGCTCACAGGTAATCTTGGCTTCTCTCTAGCCTTCCTCTCTGCCATCCAAGCTCCTATTTCCTTGCGCTGTTCCTTGTGGATGATTCTCTCTTACCAAGTAGAAGATCTCCTCTAAAACTGTGCAAATCCTCAAGTATTTATCCTTGACTGCATGCATGAGTTTTATCCATGAGAAAACACATGCAACTAATAGTACACTGTCCTTGAACATTTATCTCAACTGGGTCTTTCTCAGAATAGACATGCATGAGTTTCTGATGAGGAAATCTTCAGTTAACTGGAGTAGCACTAGTTGAGTGCATGCATGCATCAACTGACTGCTAACTCACCATTAGTTCCTTAAACAATTTGGAACTAGTTTAACTGGACTTAACTCAGTAGACTGAGTTAACTAATTACAACTCAAATATAACTCAATCTTATCTCCTTAATTTAAGGGATAACTCTTGCATGACTTCAGAAAGACTTCTAACTTGAATTTCTCCAACTAATTAATTTAAAATAAATAAATAAATTAATTCCAAGTAGTTGTTAAGACTAAATTCGATTTTAATTCACAATTTAATTCAAGGAAAAATTAAATTGGAATATTCTTGTTGCCATATTTCAACACTGGCTACCAAAAAGGTTGGGATGGTTCTTAGGAGTCATGTTGCTGATGTTGAAGCTCTGTATGGTGTCTTTCCTTCGGTTCCACTTCCTTAACGTGACTTAGGAGGTCAAATCATATCATAGTAACTTCTCGGAACATGTTTACCTGGTTAGCCAGTTACTTGGGTAGATGTGGGAGGTGGGTGTTACAGAGTGGTACCAGGGCATGGTTCACCCCTTGGACTAGATGGGTTATGTGTTGGTCATGCATTCATGTCGGTTGCATTTGTGTCTCTTGTGTTGTAGGACCATGTGCTTGTTTCATTTGTATGGTATGGTTCATGGTTGTAGTGATGTTTCCATGTAAAGTTGTTTTGTTGTGGAGTGTGTCGTCATGAGTGTGTGATTGATTATGCATTGCTTATGCATGTGAATGTTCACATGTGGTCAAGTATACAGTGATGTAGTGGTTTTTGTCATGCATGAGGTTATCACATGTGTACTTGAAATGGTCATGCATTAATGACTGAAGTCTATCTAAAATGATGGTTTATCTGGTTATATGCTTTTGTGTTATATTTCTATATGCTTTCATGATTATGTTATACATGTATCACGCTGATTTGTTGATCTTGCAGACAAGGTATCCTTCCTGAATTATGCTAATGTATGTTGGTTTATTGTGATTTGGTTTAGCTGACATGATATAACTTGCAGGAAGAGAAACAACAAAGATGACTAGCAAGATGGTAGACAACAACTCTCGAGACTCTCCCTATGGATCAGATGAGAAAGATGGTTTTGGGCACTCTTTTGATTTAGCAGGCACATTGAGAAGCTTAAAGGAAGAAATAAGGAGTTGTAAGGTAGACAATGACATAATCATACAAGCATAGGAGAAACAAGAAGAGGTAAATGCAGTGATACTTAAGAGTTTGTAAGATTTGCATCGATGGGGACCATTGCGGGTCATCCATGAGTAGGAGAACAAAACTAATGGGGCATGTGGTAGTAGGTCTATTGGTGATCACATGTCGGATAGAGATGACATAGTGAGAGATGGAGGATTGTTGGACCCTCCATATAGGAGAGGGGATGGACACAGACACTATTCTAGTTCTAGTTTAGATAGGCACTATGATCGTCATCGTTATCATCCTTACAAGAGGATTGACATGGGATATTTTCTAGATGAGTTTAAGAAAGTAAAGCCACCTACCTTTGATGGAGAGATGAATAAATCATAGGATGCAAAGGCATGGTTGCTTGGTATGAGGAAGTTCTTCAGGTTACATGATTATTTAGAGAACATGAAAGCCATAATAACTACATTCAATTTCAAAGGTAAAGCATATATTTGGTGGGAAGACGTAAATAATGTCAGATGTTTTCATGAGGAGGATTTGACTTGGAGTGAGTTTGAGAGGTTGTTCAAGAAGAAATACCTATCAGAGAGATACTTTGATGACAGGGAAAAAGAGTTCTATGAGCTAAAGATGGGATCGATAACAAATGAGGAGTACACTAACATGTTTTTGGAGCTACTGAGGTATGTGCCTTACCTCAAGGAGGAGAAGGCCAAGATTCAAAGATTCATTAGTAGATTGCCGATTGCATTCAAAGACATGATTAAGTTTTGATGAGCTTAGATCATTAGAGGAGGCCATCTAAAAGCTAAAGCACTGCTATGAACAATCGAAGCACAGATCTAAGACTAAGCCGGACTGTAAAGGTAATGCAAAGAATAAAGGAAAATGGGACAAGAAGTGAGCGAGACCTCAGGATATAGGTAATAAAGAGAATGTAGTGCCATCCAAGAAGTTCATTGCATCAGACAAAGGAAAGGTATTTTGATATGAGGAGCAAAATAGGGATGCAGGTTGGAAGCTTACAGAGTGTTGGAATTGTGGCAAAGATCACCGCATGAGAGATTGTAACTACCCTCGTGAAAATTCCATGTAATAAAAGTTAATAAAGGAAAAATAATAACCACGGTTGATGGGACACTTATTCGAAGCTGAATGTTGTGTAAGACATCCTAGTGTGGGTGTTCATTGGGTTATTAGTGGTTAAGGAAATTGGCAAAGGCAATGGCTAAGTCTCTGGAAAGGCAAATGGAATTTTTGGCACATTTATTTATGAAAATAACGGAAATTAGGAGAAAAGGGAGGTGAAATATCACAGGTTGCATGTGAGGAGGAAAATGAAGGATAATAATAGAAAATGAAGAAAATAGAGGCCTCATTCATAAAAAGGCTTCTGAGGATCAATTGGTAACATTTTGTCAGTTTAGTGTTAGAGCTTTCTCATTATTCTCTCTCCCTCTCATACTCTTGGATACTTATAGTTTTATTGGAGCACTCTTGGAGGGTGTGGCATACTTGGAGTTTTGGAGCAAGAAGGCAAGGGAAGAGCAGGAAATTACAAGAGGACATCATGATCAACAACTACAATAGATTTTGCTTGCAGGTACCAAGTTGCATGTATGTTTTCCTCACTAGTTTTGGCATGCACAGGCATATGCGTGTGGTTTGTTGGTTATGATCTGTCATTGGCATGGAGGATGGTCAGGATTGACAGTGGATTGCCTAGCCTTGCCATTTCCTGGATAGTCATGGTGATTGTGGATTTGTTTCCCTTGTTTTGTTTTGGTTGGCTCTCATGTTTCCTTAGCTTGGGTTGTGTTATTAGTCCTAGAAGCCTTGGTTGGACAAATGCTCTGGAAGCCCTGTAACAACTTAGGTTGAGTTACTAGTCCTAGAAGCCTCGGTTAGACAAACACTTTGGAAACCCGACGACATCTGTGGGTTGAGTTACTAGTCCTAGAAGCCTTGGTTGGAAAAAATGCTTTGTAGCCCTAGAAGGCTTGGGTAGAGACTAATTTGATGATGGTTTTGTGATGTCCGACCATGAGGTGGAATCATTGTTTGATGGGTTGATGTGGTTGGCCTATAGAAGCCCTGGATGGTTTTGGATTGATGTGTTTTATGAGATCCCACATTCATGATTGGTATATGGCATGAGGGTGAATGGTTGAAGAGAGATTTGGCTCAGCCATTCTACGGTCTGGGGGAACATGGTAGTCCCATCCTGGGTTTGGATTTTTCATAATCAATATGAGGTTATTTCTCCTTGTATTTCTATGAGTATTATAATGGTTTATATGTGGAACATATGGCTGTGATTTCCTTGGTATTTTTGTTGCTATTATGTTCGTTATGTATATGTTTTATGACAGTAGCTATGTATGGCTCTCATAATGTTTTTACTTGTAAATGAATGAACAATGTATCTATGACCTAATGGATGAAATGGTAGTTGATGTGTTGAGGCATCAATGTTTCTTAGCGATTCTCAGCTAAGTAAGAAAGCCCTATGTTCATATCTATCATTTACACATGTAGATTACATATTCGTGATATGTTTGACGAAATGCCTTTCATGGCTAATAGTGGTCCAGTCATGGTCTTATTCAAGTAATTGAATTTGTATTGTCATTTCTCTGTTATTTTACTGTTATGAATGCCATTGAATTATGGGCAGTGACCTATGCTTTGGGCTTGAAAAAGTGGCTCAAATCCTAGGGACGCTAACACAACACTGTGCAAAATATTCCCTAGGCACTGGCTTGCAGGACTGTGAGAGCGTCCAAAGGTCCCTAGACGTTGGCATGCCCATAACATGAGAGCATCAAGAGGTCAAGTGGTCCAAAATCTCAGTGTTACCAAGGGGCTGGTTGGAAAAAACGTTGGATTGGTTCCTGAAGGTCCCAATGTGATATTGAATGTCTGTATAGTGTGTTTCTATTGGTTTGAATTCGTTAACATGACTTAGGGGTCGAATCATATCATAATGGCCTCTCATCGCATGTTTACCCTTACTGGCCAGTTGCTTGGGTAGATGTGGGGGGAGGGTGTTACACACAAACCATTGTGGATGTTGGTAAGAGTGTTCCTCATATCTATGCAGCGCTGGATAAAAAATAGGTAGATCATAATGCATCTATCATTGAGATGGACGGTAAGCTTTATGATCATGTTGTTTCTATTTTGATTGACCCTGGATCTAATTATAGTTATGTTAGTCTCGAATTGGTGGATAAGTGTGGCTTGAATAGGGAAGTGCATGCAGAGTCTTGGTTAGTGAAGTTGGCTACAGGTACAAAGAAGCGAGTTCACCACTGGGTAAGAGCTTGTGCATTTGACTTGAATAATATGCCTACCTCAACACATTTGAATATATTACCATTGGGACCGTACAATATGTTGTTGGGCATGGATTGGTTGTACCTTCATAGAACTAAGGTGGATTGTTATGACAAATTCATTGAGTGCTTGGATGACAATGGGGAACAAAGAGTTTTGCGAGGTAAGAAGAAAGTGACATGAGTTAGGATGCTGACAGCTATGCAGGAAAAATCTAGTCATAGAAAAGGGGGTGTGCTATTTGCAATGCATATTTCTAGTGACAAACGTAAGGAGATTGAGGGTGCAGATGTTTTGAGTAGGTACCCAGTTTAACAACAGTTTCAAGATGTATTTCCTGAGGAAATTTTAGAGTTGCCACCTCACAGGGAGGCATACTTTTCTATTGAGTTGGTGCCAGGGGCATCTTTGGTATCAAAGAAACCTTACAAGATGAGTACACCTGAGTTGGTAGAGTTGAAGATGCGGTTGAAGGACATGTTGAACAAGGGATACATTATGCCAAGTGTATCACCATGGGGTGCACTGGTATTGTTTGTAAAGAAGGATGGTACTATCAGATTATGCATTGACTACATCTAGTTAAACAAAGTGACCATCAAGAACAGGTATCCATTACCAAGGATTGATGATGTGTTTGATCAGTTGGAGGGAGCGGTAATGTTCTCAAAGATTGATTTGAGATCTAGATATCATTAGAAAAAAATTAAAGAATAAGAGATTTACAAGACAAATTTCCGGACCAGGTATGGGAATTATGAGTTTGTTGTAGTTCCATCCGGTTTGACTAATGCTCCAGCTACTTTTATGTGCTTGATGAATAGTGTGTTGCATCTGTATTTGGATAAGTTTGATATTATGTTCATTGATGGCATATTGGTATATTATAAAAATGAGGAAGAGCATGTTGAGAATTTAGCAGTAGTATTGAGATTGTTGAGAGAGCATCAGTTGTATGCTAAGTTTAGCAAGTGAAGTTTCTTTCAGACTGAGGTACACTACTTGGGACACATAGTTTCCAAGGATGGCATAGTAGTGGACCCAAGAAGATAAGAGCTATCAGGGAGTGGGAGGATCCTAGAAATTAAGATGAGGTGAGATCCTTCATGGGGTTGCCAGGCTATTACAGGAGGTTCATCAGGAACTTCACGAAGATTTCTTATCCTATCACATCTTTGCAAAGAAAATGTAAGAAGTTTGAATGGATAGAGGAGTGTGCGACCAGTTTTGAGCAGCTCAAGAAGTTGTTGACACATGCACCAGTGTTAAAGATTGCAGATTCAGACAAAGAATTTGTAGTATGTACAAATGCTTGGAAGAGAGGACTTGGTGGAATCCTTATGTAGGATGGATAGGTGGTATGCTATGAGTCACGAAAACTGAATGAACATGAGCATAACTACCCCACACACGATCTTGAGTTGGCAATGATCATACATGCATTGAATATGTGGAGGCACTATCTTCTGGGCCAGAGGTTTGTATTGATGTGTGATCACAGTGGTTTGTGATATCTTTTTGACCAACCAAATTTGAATGGTAGGCAGGCTCGGTGGTTGGCCACAATCAATGAGTTTGATTTGGAGATCAAGTATATCAAAGGTAAAGAGAACAAGATGGAAGATGCTCTTAACAGGTGGATACAACTAAATCACTTAGTAGCTATGAGCTCCTATGGGAAATACTTATATGATAGGATCTTGTAGGCAAGTCAGTAGGATGATAGGTATATGGAGATTGTGCACAAGCTACAGAAGAGTTCAGGTTGTAGCACAGGTATAGGTACATGTACATGTGGTAGCACATGTATAGGTACATGTACAAGTGGTAGCACAGGTACATGTATAGGTAGTGGTACATGTATAGTTACATGTGGTAGCACAGGTACATGTATAGGTAGTGGTACATGTATAGTTACATGTGGTGGCACAGGTACATGTACATGTGGTAGCACAAGTACAAGTACATGCACATGTGGTAGTATAGGTACAGGTACAGGTACTAGGAGTCACTAAGGATGAGTCCATTTGAGTCATTGTATGGGCAAAGCTGTAATACTCCCATCAGTTAGGGTGATCCAGTTAACAAGGTGTTTATTGGACCAGACATGTTGGGAGACATGGAATGAGAAATGCAGGTGATCAAGAAGAATTTGAAGGCAACACAACATAGGAAGAAGAGCTATGCAGATTGAAATAGGTTGTTCAAGGAGTTCCAAGTGGGGGAACAAGTGTACTTGCACATCAAACCAAAGAAGAGCTCCTTACAAATTGGATCATGTGCCAAGCTGGCACTTCAGCTTTATGGACCCTTCAGTATTATTGAGAGGATTGGACTAGTAGCTTATCGACTTGCACTACCTCTGACAGTGAAAATCCATGATTTTTTCCATGTGTCATTGCTGAAGAAGTATGTTAAAGATGTTGATCATGTGATTGACTTGTTTATATTGTAGGAGGAACCAGAAGGAGAATTCAATCGCAGTGCATTTTGTAGGGAAAGATGCTCATGCTCTAGAACTGAGAAATCAAGCAGGTTAAGGTGCAATGGAAGCACTTTGGGTGGGTCCGATGAAGCTACATGGGACATGGTGGATCAAATGTGGGCTATGTGTCCTTCCTTGTTTGCCGATTGAGGAAAAGCAAATTTGGTATGATGTTTTGGTATACGCCTTGGTATATGTTTTTGGTACATGTTTTGGTGATGTTTGGTATATGTACATATGTATATGGATGTAAATACCGCCATGAGATATGTTATAAAGCTCCAATAAGCGGTATGGGTGTCATGTCATTATGATGTTATATTTGTTATGTTTTCATGTTGGTTTGCTTCTTAGCAGGTTGATCATTGTAAATACTGCAACGAGCTAAGTTATAAAGCTCCATCAACAATATTTTTTGCTTATAACAATCTTGTGGTTATAGGTGTTGTTGAACATTGAGGATGGTGTTCCCCCAAGGGGTAGGGTTTTGTAACATCCCTATGAAAATTCCATTTAATAAAAGTAATAAAGGAAAAATAATAACTGTTTAGTCAATTTAGTATGTCCTAAATTGCTACATTAATTATCAATCTGGGAGTCGTAAACTGATGAAGTGTGGCGCACTATATGTGCAAGACAACCTCTTTCTTACTCTTTATTGCTTTCAATTTTATCTTGTTTTTGGGGGTTTCATCTTGGTTTGTCTCCTAATGCAAATGGAAATCCTATTCCTAAGTTTTAAGAATACTTTAGAAGGCAAGTTTGGGTATAGATTTTAAGGCAATTATGTCCTTTATGATGACTTCTAGAACTTAACACTTTAGAAGATCTCAAAACAGTCTAGTGATGAAATTAATACTTTGAACAAGAATGTAAATGTGCAGCTAAACAAGAATGTAAATGTGCAGCTACTTGAATCAAACAAATGATGAACTACTGATCATGAAATATCTATCTCTGCTGCTCATCTAAATACAAAAATAAAATTTAAGCTATTGCACTCAAACAAATCAAAAACTGCAAACTAATAAAAGTAAAACTAATTCACTTCATTTATAGTCCGATAGCTCGCCAAGTAGCTTTTCGGGGTTAAGCCATGGCTCTGGAGATAACTTCAATAACATGAGGAATTGATATCTAAATCATCTACTTGCAAATAAAAAATAAAATCAAGTCTCTTCACTTATAGTCCGATAGCTCGCCAAGTAGCTTTTCCGGGTTAAGCCATGGCTCTGGAGATAACGTCAATAACATGAAGAATCAGATCACTTCATTCAAATCCGATAGCTTGCCAAGTAGCTTTTCAGGGTTAAGCCATGGCTCTGGAGATAACATTAAATGACATGAAGAATTTGATATTTAAACTAACTGTCAACAACGAATGAATAAGACTGAAATCAAAGCATAACTGAAATTGAAAGCTAAGAAAAACAAAGTCAGCAGAGAGGACAATCTCATGTCAATGTTTATTGCAAAAATTGTATGAAAATGTCTGGGCCTATCGTAACCTGAAACACACTGATCAGTGTTAGCACAAATATACAATGCTTGGAAAATCATGTACAAGAATGAAACATTAACACTATAACTGAAATGTGAAATATACACAAGTGCACAGACTATGAAATATTTACAATGGAAATAAAACAACAGCACATGAAACTTTACAAAATTAAAAGAACGAAACCTTAGCTAGCAGGAGCCCTCTGCACGGCCTTGGTTAACACGCTGTCAATCCGAGATTATGCTCATGCAGTCATATAAAACAGAGTTTTATTGTACTGCAAAACAGAGGAAGGATCCTCTCGTTACAACAACAAGACCAGTGTCACGGCACAGTACATAAACTTAACAACAAAATTACATAAAAAAAACTAACCCTACATGCGTTTGCAAACACATTATTTATAAGGGAAATTACATAACAGTTTTCCTATGAAACATCTTCAGCGGAGGACACGTAAAAAGACAACATCTGTGAGCTTAGCATGATGGTTTCCAAGATCATTCAATCTACCAAAAGGTGGCTATTGGATTTACATCGTGGAGGCAGTCTATAGCTGTCAAAATGAGTCCACGGATCTAGGAACGGTCTCGGACTCTTTATGTGTTGAAACAGAGACCTGTTTGCCGTAGAACTCCTTCGTTTGACCACCATTTGACCAAAGCTTTCCTTTACAAATCTAGCTAAACCAATAGGACCTGGTCCATGCCCAGATCATTTCTAACTTGCCCACGTGCCTCGTTTTGCTTGATGACACCTATAATATAGAGATCAACAAAAACAGCTATGGAAAGTCAAGTCAGTTGCGGAAAGTGGCTACATTCCACAGCTGATGAGCAAAGTCTAAGTCAAATAGCAAACACAAAAACATAGTTAGAAAACCACTTAAATGTACTCTCAGAATCAATATGTAATGATTTTTGATAGCTTGTGAGGCATTGGTGAGGGGAAAAAGTCTAGAAAAGTGTGTAGAAGAGGTGTAGTTTCAGGGCTCAACAATAACCACGGTTGATGGGACTTATTCCAAGATGAATGTTGGGCAAGACATTCTAGTGTGGGTGTTCATTTCGGTTAATATGGCTAAGGAAATTGGAAAAGGCAATGTATATTGCTTTGGAAAGGCAAAATGGAATTTTGGCACATTTATTTATGATAATAATGGAAATTAGGAGAAAATGGAGGTTAAAGGTCACAGGTTGCATGTGAGGAGGAAAATGAAGGAAAATAATGGAAAATTGAGAAAATAGAGGCCTCATTAATAAAAATGCTTATGAGGATCAGTTCAGAGACTTTGGTCAGTTCAGTTTTGGAGCTCTCTCTCTTTCTCTCACATTCTTGGACACTTATAGTTTCTTGGAGCACTCTTGGAGGAGTGTGGAATACTTGGAGTTTTGGACCATGAAGGTATGGGAAGAGTAGGAAAGAGCAAGAGGACATCGTGATCAACAACTTCAATGGGTTTTTCTTACAGGTACTGAGTTGCATGTATGTTTTCCTCACTAGGTTTGGCATGCATGGCATATGCATGCAGATTATTGGTCATGATCTGTCACTGGCATGGAGAATTGCCTGGATTGACAATGGAGTTCCCTAGAATTGCCATTTCCTAGATAGCCATGGTGTTGTGGATTTATTTCTTTGTTTTCTAGTTTGTTCTCATGTTTCCTTTAGTTTGGGTCAAGTTATTAATTCCTAGAAGCCCTGGTTGGACAAATGCTCTAAAAGCCTTGTAACAACTTGGGTTGAGTTACTAGTCCTGGAAGCCTCGGTTGGAAAAATGCTCTGGAAGACCTTGGTGGGTTGAGTTACTAGTCCTGGAAGGCCTATTTGGACAAATGCTTTGGAAGCCCGATGACAGTTGTGCGTTGAGTTACTAGTCCTAGAAGCCTTGGTTGGAACAAACGCTTTGGAGCCCTGGAAGGCTTGGGTAGAGACAAATTTGATGATGGTTTTGTGATGTCCAACTGTGAGGTGGAATCACTGTTTGATGGGTTGAGGTGGTTGGCCTCTGGAAGCCTTGGATGGTTTTGGTTTGATGTTTTTATGAGATCCCACATTCATGCTTGGAATATGGCACAAGGGTGAATGACTGAAGAGAGATTTGGCTCAACCATTCTATGGTCGGGTAGAACGTGGTAGTCCCATCCTGGGTTTGGATTTTGCATCATCAATATGAGGTTATTTATCCTTGTATTTCTATCAGTATTATATTGGTTTATATGTGAATCATATGGATATGATTTCCTTGGTATTTTTGTTGCTATAATGCTAGTTATGTATATGTTTTATGACAGTAGCTATGTATGGCTCTCATCATGCTTTTACTTGTAAATGAATGAACAATGTATCTATGACCTAATGGATGAAACTTCAGCTAATGTGTTGAGGCATCATTGCTTCTTAGCAATTCTTAGATGAGTATGAAACCCCTATGCTTAGATCTGTTGTTTACACATGTAGATTACATATTTGTGATATGTTTGACGAAATTCCTATCATGGCTAGTAGGGGTCCATTCAAGGGCTTGTTCAAGTAATTGCACTTGTGTCATCATTTCTTGATTATATTTATGTTTTGAAAGTTTCATTCAATTCTGGGCAGTGACTTGGGCTTTGGGCTTGAAAAAGTGGCTCAAATCCTAGGGACATTGGCACAACACTGAGCAAAATAGTCCCTGGATGCTGGCATGACTTGTCATGAGAGTGTCCAGGGCCTCCTGGATGTTGTCAGGCCCATGTCACGGGAGCGTCCGAGGGTTAAGTGGCCTAAAATATTAGTGGTACCCAGGGGATGGTTACCAAAAAGGTTGTGATGGTTCTTACAAGTCTTGTTGCTAATGTTGAAGGTCTCTATGGTGTGTTTCTGTCACTTCCACTTCCTTAACGTGACTTAGAAAGTTGAATCATATCATAGTAACTTCTCATCACATGTTTACCCTTGTTGGTCAGTTACTTGGGTAGATGTGGGAGGTGGTTGTTACAGAGTGGTATCAGAGCATGGTTCACCCCTTGGACTGAATGGGTTGTGTGTTGGTCATGCATTAATATCGGTTGCATGTTTGTCTCTTGTGATGTAGGACCATGTCCTTATTGCATTTGTATGGTATGGGTCATGGTTGTAGTGATGTTTCCATGGAAAGCTGTGTTGTTTTGGAGTGTATCGTCTTAGTGTGTGGTTGATTATGCATGTTAATGTTCACATGTGGTCAATTATACAGTGATGTAGTGGTTATTGTCATGCATGAGGTAGTATGTGTAGTTGACATGGTCATCCATTGATGACTGGACTCTAGCTAGAATGATGTTTGTATGGTTATATGCTTATGTGTTATATTTCTATATTCTATCATGATTATGTTATACATGTATCACACTGATTTGTTGATCTTGTAGACAAGGTATCCTCCCCGAAATATGCTAAGGGACGTTGGTTTAGGTGACATGATATACCTTGCAGGAAGAGAAACAACAAATATGACTAGCAAGATGGTAGGCTACAATTCCCGAGACTCTCCCTATGGGTTAGATGAGCAACATGGTGTTGGGGACTCTTCGAGACACATTGAGAATATTAAAGGCAAAAATAAGGAGTTGTAAGGTAGACAATAACAAAATCATACAAGCACAGGAGAAACAAGCAGAGGTAAATGCAGTGATACTTCAGATTTTGTTAGATTTGCAGTGACATGGATCACTTCAGGTCAACCATGAGCAGGAGAACATAACTAATGGGGCATATGGTAGTAGGTCTCGTTGTGGTCACAGGTTAGATATAGATGAAAAAGTGAGAGATGACATGTTGTTGGACACTCTGGATAGGAGAGGGGATGTACATATGCACTATTCTAGTTCTGGTTCAGATAGGCACTATGATCATCATCGTCATCATCCTTACAGGAGGAGTGACATGGGATATTTGCCGGACGAGTTTAAGAAAGCAAAGCCACCTACCTTTGATGGAGAGATGAAGAAATGACATGATGTAGAGACATGGTTGCTTGGTATGAGAAAGTTCTTTAGGTTACATGATTATTCAGAGAACATGAAAGACAAAATAGCTACATTAAGTCTCAAAGGTAAAGCAGAATTTTGGTGGGAAGACGTGAAGAATGTCAAATGTATTCATGAGGAGTATTTGGCTTGGAGTGAGTTCGAGAGGCTATTTAAGAAGAAATACTTATCAGAGAGATATTTTGATTATAGGGTAAAAGAGTTCTATGAGGTAAAGATGGGATCGATGACAAATGATGAGTACACTAGTAGGTTTTTGGAGCCACTGAGGTATGTGCCTTACCTCAAGGAGGAGAAGGAAAATATTCAAAAATTCATTAGTGGATTTTCGATTGCATTCAAAGACAAGATTGAGTTCGATGAGCCTAGATCATTGGAGGAGGCCATCCAAAAGCTAAAGTATTGCTATGAACAATCGAACTGCAGATCTGAGACTAAGCCGAAATGGAAAGGTAATGAAAAGGATAAAGGAAAATGGGACAAGGAGCAAGCAAGAACTTAGGGTACAAATAATAAAGAGAATGTAGTGCCATCCAATAAGTTCAATGCATTAGACAAAGGACAGGGATTTCGATCTGAGGAGAAGAATAGGGATGTAGGATGGAAGACTATAGAGTGTTGGATTTGTGGCGAAGATCACTACAAGAGAGATTGTCTGCAGAATTGGGTGGTAGACCTTAAATATATAGTGAAAAGGAGGCGAAGACTATTGGGGATGTTGGTCAGAGTGTTCCTCGTATCTATGCAGCGCTGGATAACAGATAGGCAGATCATCATGCATATATCATTGAGATGGACGATAAGCTTTTTGATCATGTTGTTTCTATTTTGATTGACCCTGGATCAAATTATAGTTATGTTAGTCTTGACTTGGTGGATAAGTGTGGTTTGAATAAAGAAGTGCATGTAGAGTCTTGGTTATTTCAACTGGATACATGTACAAAGAAGTGAGTTCACCATTAGGTAAGTGCTTGTACATCTGATTTGAATGGTAAGCCTACCTAAACACATTTAAATGTATTACCGTTGGGATCATACATTATGTTTTTGGGCATGGATTGGTTGTACCTTCATAGAACCAAGGTGGATTATTATGACAAAGCCATTGAGTGCTTGGATGACAATGGGTAACAAAGAGTTTTATGAGGTAAGAAGGAAGAAACATCAGTTAGGACGGTGATAGCAATGCAGGAAAGGCGCAGTCACAAAAAAGGGTGTGTGCTATTTGTAGTGCACATTTCTAGTGAAAAAGGTAAGGAGGTTAAGGATGAAATAGTTTTGAGCAGGTACCCAGTTCTACAATAGTTTCAGGAGGACATTTCAAAATTTCCACCTCATAGGGAGGTAGAATTTTCTACTGATTTGGTGCTAGGGGCAACTCCAACATCAAAGAAACCTTACATGATGAGTACACCTGATCTGGTAGAGTTGAAGCTGCAGTTGAAGGAACCGTTGGATAAGGAATACATTAGGCCAAGTGTATCACCATGGGGAGAACAAGTATTGTTTGTAAAGAAGAAGGATGCTACTCTAAGATTGTGCAATGACTAAAGGTAGTTAAACAAAATGAACTTCAAGAACAGGTATCTGTTACCAAGGATTGATGACTTGTTTGATCGGTTGGAGGGAGCGACAATGTCCTTGAAGATTGATCTCAGATCCGGATATTATCAGGTCCGCATTCAAGAAGAGGACATCTACAAGACAACTTTCTAGATTAGGTATGGGAATTATGAGTTTGTTGTAGTTCCATTCAGTTTGACTAATGATCCAACAAATTTTATGTGCTTGATGAATAGTGTGTTTCGTTCATATTTGGATAAGTTTGTTTTTGTGTTCATTGATGACATATTGGTATATTCTAAAAATGAGGAAGAGCATGCCGAGCATTTAGCAAAATTATTGAGATTGTTGAGAGAGCATCAGTTGTATGCTAAGCTCAACAAGTGTAGTTTCTTTCAGACTAAGGTACACTACTTGGGAGACGTGGTTTCCAAGGATGGCATAGCAGTGGACCTAGAGAAGATACAAGTTATCATTGAGTGGGTTGCTCCTAGAAATGTAGATGAGGTGAGATCCTTCATGGGGTTGGCAAGCTATTACAGGAGGATCATCAGGAAATTCTCACAGATTGCTTATCCTATCACATCATTGCAGAGAAAAGGTAAGAAGTTTGAATGTACGGAGGAGTGTGCGACTAGTTTTGAGCATCTCAAGTAGTTGTTGATACATGCACCAGTGTTAAAGATTGCAGATCTAGACGAAGAATTTGTAGTATGTACAAATGCTTGCAAGAGAGGACTTGGTGGAGTCCTTATGTAGGATGGATAAGTGGTATGATATGAGTTAGGAAAACTGAATGAGCATGAGAAAAAATACCCCACACACGATCTTGAGTTGGCAACGATCATACATGCATTGAAGATGTGGAGGCACTATCTTCTGGGCAGTAGGTTTGTATTGATGAGTGATAACAGTGGTTTGCAGTATCTATTTGACCAACTAAGTCTAAATGGAAGGCATGCTCGGTGGTTGGCCACTATCAATGAGTTTGATTTGGAGATCAGGTATATCAAAGGTAAAGTGAAGAAGGTGGTAGATGCTCTCAGCAAGCAGATACATGTAAATCACTTAGCAGCTACGAGCTCCTATGGGACAGACTTACAAGATAAGAACTTGTAGGCAGGTCAATAGGATGACAGGTATATGGAGATTGTGCACATCCTACAACAGAGTTCAGATGGTAACATAGGTACAGGTCGTAGCACAATACAGGTACAAATACATGTGGTAACATATCTACAGGTAAAGTTACAGGTAGTAGCACAGGTACAAGTACATGTACATGTGGTAGTACATGTATAGGTATAGGTAGTGGTATCTATATAGGTACATGTACAAGTACATGAACATGTGGTAGTACATGCATAAGTAGAGGTACATGAACATGTGGTAGTACATGTACAAGTACAGGTACATGCATTGGTACATGTACAGGTTTAGGTAGAGTTAGTAGTACATATACAGGTACAGGTAGTGGTACAGGTAGAGTTATAGTCAGTGGTATAGGTACAGGTGGTGGTATAGGTATAGGTGCAAGTAGTGGTAGTACAAGTACATGTATAGGTGCAGGTACATAGGATGAGGATTATCGTCTCACAATAGATGGATTAGTTATATTTAGAGGTAAAATATATGTGTCGGACAGTAGTGAGCTCAAGAAGGTGATCTTGAGAGAGTTTCATGCGAAACCATATTCAGGTCACCCAGGATATCAAAAGACACTAAAAACAATGGAGAAATTATATTATTGGCTGAATTTGAAGAGAGACATAGAAAAATTTATGGCTAGGTTCTTGTATTGTGAGTAGGTGAAGGCATAGTGTAAGCATCCAGGTGGATTGCTACAACTGATTGCGATTCCAGTGTGGAGATGGGAGGTCATTTCCATGGAATTTATCATAGGTTTGCCGATGACAGTGAGACAACATGATTTCATCATGGTTGTTGTGGATAGGTTGATGAAGGTTGCACACTTCATTCTAGTGAAATCTACATTCTCAGTGAGTGATGTGGCACAGATATTCATCAGGGACGTGGTCAGATTGCATGGAGTTTCGAGGAAGATTCTGTCAGACAGGGATGCGAATTTCACTTCCAAGTTTTCAAAGGAGTTATTTGCAGGTTTGGGCACAGAGTTGGTCTTTAGTAAAACTTATCATCTGCAGACTGATGGAAAGACATAGCGTTGGCATTATGACACAGGTTTGGCTCGATGACATAAGTGTTGTCCTTGATGGAAACTCACTCAAATAGCAGATCACAAGTTCAGGCTCTCAAAATAGTAGAAAATGAGATACCTGCAGGTTCCTGTTCACAAAGCCGCGGACATACGCAGGTGCGCCGAACAAAAGGTGCGGACATATATGCAGGTGCTCCGAACAAAAAGTGCGGACGTAAAGTACATGCACTTTCATGCAGAGAAAAGCACGCACGTGGGAAATCTTATGGTTGGTCCATGGTATTTAGTTTGACATTTTTGATCCTATGGTTTTGGTCCGTGGTTTTGCATCTAAAGTATTGAACCCAGGTTTTGGGTCCCTAGTATTAGATCTCTATGGTTTTGGACCATGGTTTGAGTAAGGCCTAGACTATAAAAAGGAAAGGAGATCATTTGGCTGGTGCGACTAATGTGTTGAATATCTTGAGATGAGAAAGATCTGAAATACTAGTGATCAGTTGGTGAGTTATAGCTAGACCTGAATCAAGGAGAAGCCTGAGCATTACAAGACGGATCTACTGATGGGTCGAGATCTCTATGGCGCATGATCAGATCTGTAAATCTGATAATCTGGGGTATAATTGAAGTCTGCTAAATTATCTATACTCGTAGGTTTGACACAGCGCAGGCGCGGACACCCGCAAGCTCGACACAGTGTAGGCGCGGACACTCGCAGGCTCGACACAGTCCAGGCGCGGATACCCGCAGGCTCGACACAGTGGAGGTGCAGATACCCATAGGTTAAGGAAGTGAATACTGCGTATGTACGCAGGTTTCCAGTGGTGAAGTTGCGGACTTTCCTTGAAATATACTTTAGCTTCTTTTGTCTATTACTGCAGTGTTCAGGGTTCTGAATTGGTGTCTGGTTACTGGTACTGTGTTCTGAGAAGTTATTGATTCAGTATTTGTACAAGGAAGTTGGTTGATTGTAGATCTATTTGATGTTTGATTGATATTCATGGATCCAGTCTGAAAATTTATGAAACGTGGTCCCTGGAAGGAAAGAGAAGTCTTCTGTAGGTCAGCACCTACGTACTAGTACCTCAGTTAGTACATGAGATAAGGGTGTTGTAGCTCCCTTCCAGAAGAGTCTGGAGAACGAGAGAAGGTTGTAGCCTTTTGCAGGTTGAAGCCTGCGTACTGGTATAAGCCTGCACCAATACCGAATCATTGTAAAAAGAAGTTTCTAAATGAAAGAAGATAGAGACATATTGCAGCAGGTGGTTTTCACCCACATTGGGTTTCCACCTTATATCTTGTGTTCTTTTCTGTGACTGTCTGCTCTACTTTTCTATTCCTGCTTCCTGTTATATGATTCTAACACACAGATTAATGATCAACATCTGAAGAATAAATTAAATTATAAGTCTGGGAGGTATACACAAGTTTCATTAGTCATATTTGCAAATCTTTTTATAAATTGAAAAAGAATTTGATAATACTGATTCACCCCCCCCCCCCCTTCTCAGTATTATTTTCAACACATAGAAGGTCAATAGGATATTGGAGGACATGTTGAGGATGTATGTGATGCATCAACTATGAAAGTGAGAAGAGTATCTTCCATTGGTAGAGTTCGCTTATAACAATGGGTACTAGGAGTCACTAAGGATGAGTCTATTTGAGGCATTGTATGGGTGGAGTTTTAATACTCCCATAAATTGGAGTGATCCAGTTAACAGGGTGTTGATTGGACCAGACATGTTGGCAGACCTAGAACGAGAAATGCAGGTTATAAAGAAGAATTTGAAGGCAACATAGGATAGGCAAAAGATTTATTCAGATCATAATAGGTTGTTCAAGGAGTTCTAGGTTGGGGAACGTGTGTACTTGCACATCAAACCGAAGAAGAACTCCTTGCGGATTGGATCATGTGCCAAGTTGGCACCCCAGTTTTTTGGACCCTTCAATATTATTGAGAGGATTGGGCCAGTAGCCTATTTACTTGCACTGTTCCGAAAGTGAAAGTCCATGATGTTTTCCATGTGTCATTTCTTAAGAAGTATGTTAAAGATGTTGATCATGTGATTGACTTATTTGTATTGCAAGTGGAACCAGAAGGATAATTCTAGCCGGAACCATAATGCATTTTGCAGAGAGAGATGATCATGCTCCGGAACTAAGAAATCAAGTAGGTTAAGGTACAATGGAAGAACTTTGGGCCCGATGAAGCTACATGGGAGATCACGGATCAAATGCAAGCTATGTATCCTTCCTTGTTTTCCAGTTGAGGCACAACAATTTTGGTATGGTTTTTGTTATACGGGATTTATGATTGCGAACAAAAGTATCTCCCCTGGGTCAGTGGTTAACCTAGAACAACAAAGAGACAAGGAACACAATGTTTTTACTTAAAGTAAATAGATGATGGAGTGAGGCCTACCTGGAATCCTTCACACGCTTCACTCCTTCTTCAGTGTGGAAGCTTCAATCCCAGCTTGAGTTGCCTGAGGGTGAGCAATGGGATGCTTCAGGTAAGATACTTTGACCATTACGTTTTGAAAGTTTTATGATTTTTTTTTTTTTGTGTTTTTTGGTGTTCCCAAGGCTAAATTATTTGATGGTTTCATGTAGAAATTAGACCTATTCGACCAGTGGGTGCTACATATATCCGTCATACAGAGAGACAACTATAGGAGGAGGTAGTGGGACCAGTAAAGGTCGTTGCGGTGGGACAAGATGCACTACGAGATACAAATGTAACAAAGATCCTATTAGAGGTGGAGTACCACATGGAAGGATTGACACATGGGATTGATGAGATCATGGTCGATCAGCTTCCATTGCGACTTCAACGACACACAATCATAGTGCCTAGTAGTATTTGTCAATTATTGCGCAAGATAGCTCCTGCAATGTCATTTTATCATGAGCACCACTATTTTTTCTACTTAGATGTTTTGCATGTAGTTTTTATATGCTCGATTTAGCCATATGTGTCTCAGGGCACACATTTTGTAAAACCAAATTTTATATATATATATATATATATATATATATATATATATATATATATATATATATATATAGATATATATATATATATATATATATATTTCTCAGTGTTTCCTAGTTCCTATTTTTCCTTCAACATGATGTGATGTGAATTGAAAGTTATTTACATTCTTTGCAATGTTGTGTGTGGAGCCTGATTATCTTCTATATTCAAAGGTATCACTACATTGGACCCTAGTTCGAAATGGGGCAGCAACGCCACCCGTAAAATATTCGCTGCAGAAGGGGTCCAGGGGGGGGCGGCTGCGACTTGTTGGGAGGGGGGGTTTCGGGGGCAGCGCCCCCAAAGCTAAGAATAGATGTAAAATTGCCTTGTAAAAGTATAGTAATTTCTAGTCAATCTAGGCCGTTCATTAGGCGGATGATCTGACGGTAGAAGTTATGTTTAATTTAGGGTTTTTTGCCCTAGAAGGAAACACATCGCTATATATGAGGGAATTGTATTGTGTCTATGTATATATGAACATCTTTATTCTCAGTGAGGAAGAGAGAGGAGATTGAGAGCGAAGAGGGAGTTACAATGGATCTGTTGTAGGTTGTATCTCTTCAGTTTGTTGGATAATATAATAAAATAAGGACTGGCTGTTTCTCCATGGACGTAGCCCAAACAGGGTGAACCACGTATATCTGTGTCTCTCTTGTTTTATGCGTTTTCTGTGTTTATATTTTTGCATTATTTTATATGTTCCATTGCTCTGTAATATATAATTTTCTAACAACTGGTATCAGAACCGAAGGTGTATTTGGCTGATAAACTCATAGGAGAGAAGGGTTCCTGGTTCGAGTGGGAGAAATGGCGGAAGATGGTAAGTTTAGGGTCGAAAAATTCAATGGCCAAAACTACCAGCTGTGGAAGATGCAGATGGAAGATTATCTGTATCAGAGAAATCTGTACCTACCATTGAGCAGAAAGATAAAGAAGCCAATGAGTATGACAGACACAGAATGGAATATTCTCGACAGAAAGGAACTTGGAACAATACGACTGTGCCTAGCGGTGTCGGTAGCATTTAATATTCAAAGGAAATGACAACAAAGGGTTTAATGTCGACATTTGCCAAACTATATGAAAAACCCTCAGCCTCAAATAAGGTATTTCTTATGAAGCGTTTATTTAATATGAAGATGTCAGAAGGTGGATCTGTTGCTGATCATTTAAATGAGTTTAATACAGTTACTAGTCAATTAAGTTCTGTAGGGGTAAATTTCGATGATGAAGTTAGGGCTCTGTTGTTTCTGTGCTCATTGCCAGAAAGTTGGAATGGTTTAGTTATGGCCATTAGTAACTCTGTCTCTGGATCTAGTACTTTAAAGTTTGATGATGTTGTCGGTGCAATCCTTAGCGAGGAAATGCGACGGAAAAGCTTCGGTGAGACATCAGGAATGCTTTGACTGCAGAGACTAGGGGAAGAAAAATGGAAAGAGTAAAGAGCCCTGGATATCGCAGTAAGTCAAGAAAAGGTAGATGCAAGTCTAGATCGGGGATAGTGTGATGGAAATGCGGGAAGAAAGGACACCTGAAGAAAGACTGCAAGTCTCGGAAGGGAAAAGAAGGAGACGCGCAACAAGAAACTAAGCATGAAGCGAATGTAACAGGTGATGTGTGCAAGATTCTTTGATTCTTTCATTAGAAAATATTATTGATTCCTGGGTGGTAGATTCAAGGGCCTCATTCCATGCCACACATGATAGGAAACATTTTATGATTATGTTCAAGGAGATTTTGGAAAAGTTCGATTGGGTCATGATAAACCCTGTAAAATCATTGGAATGGGTACAGTTTTCATAAAACAACACAATGGAAATCAGTGGCTATTGAAGGAGGTAAGGCATGTCCCAGATCTGAAGAAAAATCTGATTTCAACAGGGCAGTTGGGAGGTGAAGGTTGCGTAACTACTTTTACAGATAAAACCTGGAAGGTCACAAAAGGATCCCTGGTAATAGCAAAAGGAGAAAAGGTAGGTACATTGTATTTATGCAATGGTATTTCTAATTTTGTTAATGCTTTAACCTCTACAGGAGAAGATACGGCATTGTGGAATCATAGGCTCGGGCACATGAGTGAGAAGGGGATGCAGATTCTTCACTCAAGAAATTCGTTGCCAGGTTTGAAGCATGTTGATTTAAAATTCTATGAGAATTGTGTTTATGGAAAACAGAAGAGAGTCAGATTCCTTAGAGTTGGGAAAGAAAAGAAGATCGAAAAATTAGAGCTTGTGCATACAGATGTATGGGGACCTGCTCAGGTATCATCTCTTGGTTTCTCTTGTTATTATGTTACTTTTATTGATGATGCAACCAGAAAAACCTGGATTTATTGTATTCAAAATGAATCTGATGTATTTGATACTTACAAGAAATGGAAATCTTTGGTTGAAAATGAGACAGGAAAAAGGTTGAAGTGTCTCAGATCAGACAATGGAGGTGAATATTGTAGCAAAGAGTTTGATAGGTATTGTTAAGAAAATGGAACTTGTAGAGAGAAGACAGTTCCAGGAACACCACAAGAAAATGGCGTGTTAGAAAGGATGAACAAGACAATCATGGAGCGTGCAAGGTGCATGAGATTGCATGCAGGATTGCCTTTACAATTTTGGGCAGATGCTGTAGATACTGTTTCTTATCTAATAAACAGAGGGCCTTCAAGTTCCTTGGATGGTGGTATTCCAGAGGAGGCATGGACAGGTAAAAAGGTAAACTACTCTTTTTTAAAGACTTTTGGTTGTGAAGCCTTTGTCCATATTAATAAAGAAAATAGAACAAAGCTTGAGGCAAAATCAAAGAAATGTACCTTTATTGGATATGGTGTTAATGATTTTGGTTATCGCTTTTATGATTATGAAAATCACAAAATCATTAGGAGCAGAGATGTCATATTCAATGAAAAGGTTTTGTATAAGGATCAGCTGCAAGAAAAGAAACAGGAAAAAGAAAACAGAGAATACACAGTGCTTAACGATATCACAGGAAAAGTGATGGTGCCTGAAAATCATAATGATCAACAGCCAGAACAAAAACCACAATAGCAACAAGCACCTCAAACACCTGAAAGTGGTGTTAGAATATCTACCAGGATAAGTAGACCCCCTGAACGATACTCTCCTCCATTATATTATGTATTGTTGACTGATTCTAGTGAACCAAAATGTTATGAAGAAGCAGTGCAGGTAGAAACCAGGAAGAAGTGGGAGCAAGCTATGGAAGAATTGATGGACTCCTTAGCACAGAACCAGACTTGGGACTTAGTCAGGTTTCCTGCAAGTAAAACCACATTGCATAATAAATGGGCTTACAAGTTGAAGGAAGAAGATGGAGGTAGAAAAAGGTATGAAGCTAGAATTGTGGTGAAAGGGTTTGCACAGAATAAAGGTATTGATTTTGATGAAATATTTTCTCCTATTGTTAAAATGACTTCAATCAGAACTATTTTAAGTCTAGTAGCAGTTGAAGATTTGCATTTTGAGCAGTTAGATGTAAAGACAACCTTTCTCCATGGGGATTTGGAGGAAGAGATATATATGCAGCAGCCACAAGGATATGAGGTAAAAGGGAAGGAGAAACTAGTGTTCAAGTTGAAGAAGAGCTTGTATGGCTTAAAACAGGCTCCAAGGCAGTGGTATCTAAAATTTGAAAGGTTTATGTTTGAACAAGGTTATACTAGATGTCACTCTGATCATTGTGTTTATCTGAAAACGTAAAATGATGGCAGCTATTTTATATTGTTATTGTATGTAGATGACATGCTTGTTGTAGGTTCTAACATGCAAGAAATAAATGTGCTCAAAAGAAAATTGGCAAATTCATTTGCAATGAAGGATTTGGGAGCTGCAAAACAAATCCTTGGTATGAGAATAACTAGAGACAGGAATAATCAGAAATTAACATTGTCTCAAAGTAAGTACATAGAAAAAGTGTTGAAAAGATTCAATATGCACAATGCAAAACCAATTACTACACCTTTTCTAGCCATTTCAAACTTAGTAAGGAGATGTGCCCAAGGACCCAAGAAGACATGGATTATATGTCTAAAGTTCCATATGCATCAGCAGTTGGAAGCTTAATGTATGCAATGGTCTGCACAAGGCCTGATATTTCACATGCAGTGGGAGTTGTAAGTAGGTACATGAACAATCCAGGAAAAGAAAATTGGATGGCGGTGAAGTGGATTCTCAGGTATTTGAGAGGTACCACAAATCAAGCATTATGCTTTGGTGGTTCAAACATTTCTCCACAGGGATATGTTGATGTAGATATGGCAGGTGATAGAGTAACAGGAGGAGCACAACAGGGTATGTGTTTACTGTAGGTGGAACAATTGTCAGTTGGGTCTCAAAACTACAAAGTGTTGTTGCACTCTCAACAATAGAAGCAGAGTATGCTTCTGCTACAGAGGCTAGTAAAGAAATGATTTGGTTATAAGGGTTTCTAGATGAATTGGGTAAGAACTAGGAGTTGGGCAGGTTATACAGTGACAGTCAGAGTGCCATACATCTTGCAAAGAACTCTGCATTTCATTCCAAGACTAAGCATATATAGCTCAAGTACCATTTCATACAGTCAGTGTTGGAAGATGGACAATTGAAGTTCGAAAAGATACACACTAGCTAGAATCCTGTAGATATGTTAACAAAAGTTGTAACCAGGCAGAAATTGAGAATCTGCTCAGTTTCAATTGGTCTTCAAGTATGATGAAAAAGATGAGAAACAACCAGGTCCAAAGTGGAGTCATTGTCCAGCAAATGAAGCAGCGGTGGAGTTCCTATAATCAGTCTCCAAGTGGGAGATTGTTGGGTGTGGAGCCTGATTATCTTCTGTATTCAAAGGTATCGCCATAGTGGACCCTAGTTCAAAATGGGGCGGCAATGTTGCCTGTAAAATATTCGCTGCAGGGGGGGTCCAGGGGGGGCGGCTGCGACCTTTTGGGAGCCCCCCCCCCAGCAGGGGGTTTCGGGGGCAGCGCCCTCAAAGCTAAGAATAGATGTAAAATTGCCTTGTAAAAGTATAGTAATTTCTAGTCAATCTAGGCCGTTCATTATGCGAATGATCTGACGGTAGAAGTTATGTTTAATTTACGGTTTTTTGCCCTAGAAGGAAAACCCTCACTATATATGAGAGAATTTTATTGCGTCTATGTATATCTGAACATCTATATTCTGAGTGAGGAAAAGAGAGGAGATTAAGAGTGAAGAGGGAGTTACAGCGGATCTGCTGTAGGTTGTATCTCTTCAGTTTGCTGGATAATATAATAAAGAAGGACTGTTTGTTTCTCCGTGGACGTAGCCCAAACTGGGTGAACCACATATATTTGTGTCTCTCTTGTTTTATGCATTTTTAGTGTTTATATTTCTGCATTATTTTATGTGTTCCATTGCTCCGTAATATATAATTTTCTAACATACAAATGTCAATATAAAACAAAATTAGCTAGGGCATCTGCTAATGTGTTCAGATTTATAGAAATATGTTCATATCATATGAAATCGAAATGTCTTTCCAGAAGATGCACTCTCAAAACCATGTGAAGGATGGTGAGGTTTCTCATTGAATAGATGTTCATGAGTTGTAGTACTATGAGATGCGAGTCAAGCTTGATGACTATACAGTGGATACCATGTGAAATAGCATAAGAAAGTAGATCAAACACTGCACTATACTCAACGATGTTTTTGGTTGAGCAGCCAATGCAAATCCTTTTCATACTCACTAGCTCACCATTTGGAGCAAATATAACCCATGCTACGGAGGATAGGTTCTGAGTACTATTGCTAGCACCATTGGCATAACCAATATATGGTTCGAGAGAGGTTGACATATGCAATCCAAAAGTAAACATAATCAATAGAAACCATGGGAAACTCTGAAAAACACACTCAACACACCTATATACAATATGTTGTGTTATCTCATAAGCTAACACAAAATGTACAATGATCAAAAGATGCGTCCATAGATGCAACTGGTGGACCCATGACCGTCTATATGATCACGATCATCATACATTGTGATCTTTGTATAATCCTGAAATTGCAGCCCAAATGGATGAAACTAGATCTGAGGTCTTCTATCTTGTTCACACAACCAACCAATGTACGAGTCTAACCATGTGAATCAATGCGATGGACTCGAACATGGTAGACACCATCTGATTACCGACCAATGATGTAATTCGTTAATAGATGCGAGAGAAACCACCGATGATGTTAATGGATCTCAAGGTACTATAGTACAATTCATATGGTGTGAATGAATGAGTTGATGTTGAACACCACACAAAACCTTTCGGTCGAAAGCCAATGATGAAAAATTGTCACCAAGAGTGAGGAAACTTGCCATTAATCTATGCAAGTACCAAGGTACCAAATGTGCGTTTCTAAGTCAACTCCCTGGATGGTGTGCTGATGTCAACATGAAGCGACCCATTGTAGGAGGGCATTGATGTATCACTCATCAAGGACACGAAACGAGTATGATGATTGAGACAGAATGATCAGAATGATGCTGATATGGAACTGTATCAGGAAAGGTGGACATGAAATGAAGGCTTAAGAGTATTGTAGCATAGATCAACTGAATGAATTGTCTTGAACACATCGAAGACACTGAATGGAGTTGGAAACATTGACCCAAAACCAAGATGGAGGCTTTGAAAATGGTATGATAACCAAAAGACAAGCAGATTAACCAACCTAACATCCATGGAGATGAAGTGGAGAGTGTTGTGTTCAAGAGCGACTCACTGCCATTACAAAAATGGAATCCCTTGTTTTCCCAATTTCCCCAACCATACTGGTCAGTACCTATTTATTTTTTAACAAGCTTGAGGAGGATAACACATGCTTGATTTGTAAGTAGAATATCTAGAGCCGACAATATTCAACCGAAGTGAGGGTGTCTTGGTCAATTTGAAGGAACAAATTACCAAAGCAAAGGAGGGGAAGTTGAAGAACTTCGGTTATGGTGCGATCTTAGTCTCTTTTTCTCTAGAGCGGGTGCCACTACTGTAGCCTCTACAAATTGTACTTGAGCCCATCAATCCGAGGACCCCACGGATGAGGAGCCAAAAGATCAACTTTTCACTAGCCTTCTTTGGGTTGCTACACAGGCAGTTCATCATCATTCATGATTATCCTTATGCATGGATGGATATCTTTGCTCCAAATGGCGAGCTAGCGAGTATGCAAAGGTTTTTCATTGGTCACTCGACTAACAACATCACTGTGTGTAGTGCAATGGTTGAGCTACTTTCTGATTCTATTTCACATGGTATCCACCGTATAGTCATCAAACTTGAATCACAATTCATAGTACTACAACTTGCGAACATCTATTGAGTGAGAAATCCTGCCATCCTTTGCATGGTTTTGAGGGTGCGTCTTCTGGAAAGACATTTCGATTTCATACAATATGAACGTATTTCTAGAAATATGAAAACATTAGAAGATGCCCTAGTCAATTTTGTTTTAGATCAACATTTGCAAAGAATTTAAATAAATTTCAATTCACATCACATCATGTTGAAAGCATAATAGAAACTAGGAAACACTGAACACACACACACACACACACACACACACACATACACACACACACACACACATATATATATAGATATATATATATATATATGTGTGTGTGTGTGTGTGTGTGTGTGTATGTATACGTATACATACACACACACATATATATATTAAGTTTGGTTTTACAAAATGTGTGCCCCGAGACACATATAGCTACATCGACCATATAAAAACTACACGCAAAACATCTAAGTAGACAAATCAGTGGTGCTCATGATAAAATGACACTACGTGAGCTATCTTGCATAGTAATTGACCAATACAACTAGGCACTCTGATTGTGTGTCGCTGAAGTCACAATGGAAGTTGATTGACCATGGTCTCATCAATCCCATGTGTTAATCCTTCCATGTGGCACTCCACCTATGATAGTATCTCTACTACATCTAGATCTCATAGCACATCCCATCCTACCACAATGACCTGTATTGGTCCTACTGCCTCCTCATGTAGTTGTCTCTTTGCATGACGAAGATATGTAGCCCCCATTGGTCAAACAGGTCCAATGTCTGCATGAAAACATCAAATAGTTTAGTCTCGTGAACATAAAAATACACAAAAAAATCGTAAAACTTTTAAAAATTAATGGTTGAAGTATCTTACTTGAAGCATCCCATTGCTCACCCTCAGGCAACTCGAGCTGGGATTGGAGCTTCCAAGCTGAAGAAGGATAAAAGTGTGCGAAATATTCTAGGTAGGCCTCACTCCATCATCTATTTACTTTAAGGAAAAACATTGTGTTCCTTGTCTCTCTGTTGTTCTAGGTTAGCCACTGACCTATGGGAGGTACTTTTGTCCGCAATCATAAATCCCATATAACAATGTTTTGGTATATGTCTTGGTATATTTTTTTGGTAAGTGTTTTGGTGATGTATACAATCGTAAATCCCGCCATCCTTCGCATGATTTTGAGAGTGCGTCTTCTGGAAAGACATTTTGATTTCATACGATATGAACATATTTCTAGAAATCTGAACACATTAGCACATGCCCTAGCTAATTTTGTTTTAGATCAACATTTGCAAAGAATTTAAATAACTTTCAATTCACATCACATCATGTTGAATGCAGAATAGGAACTAGGAAACAATGAATATATATATATATATATATATATATATATATACATATACATATACATATACATATACATATACATATACATATACATATACATATACATATACATATGTTGGGCCTAAGAATTATCCTTAAAATACATCGAGTTTCACTCCATTCACACATTTTCTCACCTCTATTCCACCACCATGTCACCACATCAGCTTCACTTTCATCATTAAATGGGTTACCATTGTGTTTTCCAAAACATTATTAATTCTTAGTATTTTTAAGTGAATTTGTGGTTAAACTTTAGAAAATAATATCCATATACTTATACCTAACAATTGGAATGAGAAATTTGACATGTGTAGGTACAAAGGAAGCTTCCAAGGCATCTGTATGTGGCACTCTATGTTCAAATTCGATTTTGAGGAGATCATGGACCTCATGGAGGAGATCATGGACGATAGGGTTATGTGTCACCATTGGTTGAGAAATATGTGGATCAAAGGAGAGAATAGTGGGTCTACATTTATGAGTTCGTTATCATAGCTTTTGTATAAATAGAAGTGTTATCTCCTTCATTTGTAATCTTAGTATTTTTAGAATCTTAGAACCTAGTCCTTTATTGTAATCTAGTAATGTTAATCTAGATAGGATTTAGAATAGTTTTGGTTAGGATCATATGAGCTTATAGTCATTGTACTTTGAAAATCATGATGAATAAACTGGAGCTTCTTTGATCCTCTACATTTGACTTTTCTTTTGGTGTGCTTGTGAATCCTTGGAAGGATCCCCATTGCCTAGCAAGTACACTTTTGTTTTGGTAAGATTTTATTTTATGTTTGTGAATTTCATTAGATTAAATTATTAGGTTCATAGGTTTGAAATATTAATGAATGACCTTTTGTAAGAAAGTATTAATGTTTCCTTCAATGAATCTGATTTGTTATTTAATGTTTGATTTCATTAGTTTAAGTTTCTGATTTATATGCTTGAGATATAAACAAATAGTCTCTTGTAAGAGATCTTTAATATTTCATGCAATTAATAAGAATTATGTTTAAGAGCTTTAATTTCATTAGTTTAAATAGTTGATTAGAAATATTAATGAATAGTCTCTTGTAAGGGAGCTTTAATATTTCTTCACCTAGTTTAGTTTAGTTTGTCTCTAAGTCCATATATATTGGATGATCCTCGAAGTTTACTTACCCTGATTGATAGTAAATGAAACTCTAATTTGCATCCGCATTTTAGACCCAACATTTTGGCGCTGTTGCCGGGGAGGATCATTTAGAGATAGACTTAGGAAGTTATTTTTATTGCAATTTCTTTTTATGGACTAACTTGTGAAACCTGGTGACAGCAGGATCTTCATAAAGGTGTTCAAGTTGAGCTTTTTGATTTTTCATACTTAGTTTTTTTATCAAACCCCCCATTTCTTACTAATTCGTCCACGAATGAGAAATTTGAAGATGTTAAACAGGTACTTCTTGGAGAGAAAGGACAATACTGAAGACTGGTTTCAAAAGAACCTTGCGCCAACTCCAAGAATAAGACAGGTTACTCACATGTTTGCAAATCATAAGGTAAAAATTTTAAATCTTGATGTGAGCATTTTCAAATTCTTAGTCCGTAGGTGGCTTCACTGGAAGCATTCTTTTACCTAGGAAATAAAAAAATCTTTCAAGCAAGTTAAGGTAGAATAGATTATAAAAATAAAACGAGATCTCACTAGAGTTTTTAGTCTTGTTTTCTTTAAAAAAAACAACATCATCATTTCTCATGAATAAATTTACACTTCATCCACACTAACCTGCAAAAATAATAATAATAACCAAATCAATAGGTTAGTATTTTGTACAAATCAATAAAAATCTCTTGCTTGGAATTTACACAAATCATAAGAACTACAACATTATAAGAAATCGAAATCATTTTTTTTAAAGAAATTCTTTATTTTCGATTTCAAATTTAAAAATTAAATCTGTAGTTTTGATAATTGTGTTAAAACTCTCAATTAATCCAAGGATATTATTCAAGTTTTCTCTTCTTGAGTATGAACTCAATAAGTGTGATAGATTTGAGAGCTCTTCTGGTGTTATAGAATCAAATTTGGTAGCCAACGATGTTGTAGAATCAAATTTGGATTAAAAAAATAAAAAGATATAGCCATCTGCTCATTAAAAGTACTGCATAAGAAAGAAAGAAAAGGACAACACAGAACATTTGACACATATCTTGATAGCAACTTAGCCTTTGATTTACAATTTCAGAAGTTGTAAATATGTTAACTTTCAAGTGCAAGCCTTCAATTGAAAACTGCCAAGTCAGGGAACACATTAGAATTTCGTACCAAAGAACTGTCCGCAACTATGCAATCAAATCAGTGAATATTTCCCCAATTCTTTTTATTTTTTTTGTAAATCTGGAACACACTTTTCTTGTTAACAAAAACATTCTTTAAGTGATATATCATATAATTGTTATGCCAATCGATGGAAACACAAAAAAAATGATAAATAGGACCTTTAAAGAAGTCTATCAACGTGTCAACATCCTGTTGTAATGCATATGCTCCTAGCTAATTTCTTAGATGGAGACTTTGCAATACAATACTCATACAAAATCTGTCTGGACAGTCAAATCCTTTATTCCAATATCATTGTACGAACTATGCACATGCTTCAAAATTTTATACTCATCGGACCCTTTCTTCAACTGCAATGGTGTTCCACAGCAAAATCCATGCCTGATAGACTGGATTTCGAATCCAAGAAGTCACTCAACGCACTCTCTCCATCACGCCATCCCAGCTTGCACAATCACTCTTACATTAATCAATCTAACCTACTGTTAGCCTCCTATACCAATAGGTTTCATATATCATGATTGGCAGGGGAAATTCCAAATATGTTCTGCTCTGATGATGCAAAGATTCCATATTTGTGTGTAAAACACATCTGTAAACAATTTTGTTCATGTCCTACTTGTTGATGGGTGATCCAACAGTGTAATCTGGGTCATGCCATGTTTAAATTGATGTTGTAGAATAGAGAATGAGAATCTATCCAAACAGTTTAATCTTGGCAGATTAATAGCTAGGTAGAGAATAAAGGTGCCCAACTACTTAATTTGGGCCCTTGGAAGTAATAAGGGTAGTCTTAGATAGAAAGGCATTTGAAAAAGAAAAAGAAAAGAGCAATTGAGGGTTTGCAAGTCTAAATGCACCCTCCTTGAAGTAATAAAAAATGCTAGGTACTAAGATGGGTAGGTAGACAGGGGTTGCAGAAGCTTGACTTCCTTCATGTTGCTGGCCTTGACAAAGAAAACATATATTTCCAAGAATAGAGATATCTACTCAACATCTTGATAACAAAGTATGGAAGCATGTCTAATTTCCCCATCATTCCCCACAATACTTCTTTCTAACATCCCCTCAGTGGACCAGTGGGATCTCCTCATCCAGTCCTAACATCACTCTAAGATTGCAGCAACATCAAGCCAAGGTGCTGGTCTCCATCACACAAGAAAGCCACATTTCCTATGTAAAACCATTCCCTACTCTCATATGCTTCCAAACCCAAGTTTACTTCCTAAGCTTAGCCTTCAGTTCTTCTTTCACCCTTTAAATCCATATTAACCTCTAATCTTACTATATGACTCCCTAACTTTTCCCCTTCCCCTAGTATTATAGCATTTTTTATGCAAAAAATCCCAAAATATGTATATATCCTCCCCTTGGGCAATTTAGCCATATACCCTAAAGAGTGAAAGTATAATAAAGTTGAAATCTAATGTAGATTGATGTTCATACTATATTTGGGGATTAAATTAACATCTGGTTGATTTAATAGCCCTAACCCACCTTACAAGTTGTAAATTCATGTTCCTTCCCGATGGTTTTAAAATTTTTTGCAAAAAACCCACTCTAGCCGTTTATCCAATGTGTTATATCTCGGCGCATTTCACCAAAAAACAAAAAATAATTAAAAAAGGTCGTCGGATCTCGCCGTATCGTGCTGGCACTTGCACTGTCCGTCATCCGTCGGATCCGGGCCCTCCCATCCGACGGTCCTCGGCGATTTCGGACCACCCCCACCGTGCGGCCTTTAGTGCCCGAAATTGTCAGTCGGCTGACGTATTCCCTAGGGCGCGTGTCAGTTCCTAATTGTATCGGGCGGCTTCCGACAAATATCGGGCCCGTACCAAAAGCGGTCCGATAAAACCGCTTACCGTCGTTCCTTTCCAGCCCATGCCAGTATCACGTCAGCGTTGCATCAGCAGGTCACGTCAGCGCCTATATTATCTGTCAATCCGACATGGTCGCCCCGTCACTCATCCACCTCAGTCCAGTCATGTGTCACCACGTCATCCCGCCGTACCCTGACCAGACCAATGACGTCATGCTGAAGTCATTCATAAAAAGCGCCAAAAATCGATTTTTCCATATTTTGCACAAAAGCCATGTTTTTTCTCATTTTTCATTTGAAGAGCTTTCTACCGCCTGCATGCCATTTTACGACGTTTTCGCCAACCTCCAGAAATTTGAACCTTGAGTTGTTGCCGCCGCGGATTCACCACTGTCAGCACCCCACCAGCTGCGTAATTGCCAGGTATTTACCATTCCTCTGCGCAACCTGGTTTTCAGTCCTCCACTGTTAAAAATTCAAAATTAACCAGTCAATTTCCCTGAAACTGCAAAACTAAACTAAAAGTTTATCAGAGGGGCGTCCCGGCTCTAAACCCGTTCAATTCCCGCACTCACTGCACCATTTTGGCTCAGACCCTTTGTCAAGCATTCCTCACTTCGCAAGGCGAACCACTGCATTATAATTCATCCTTTTCGCCTCTCTCAACAGCATTTTACCTCTGTTTCACCCAATTTACCCCTTTTTCTCTCTGCAAATTGCTTCATCCTTCAAAATTCATTGTTCAAGTGTTACCTTTGTTCAAAACTCAAGTACAATTCAACTCCAAGTGACAACTAAGCAATGGAGGCCCCTATGGCATTAAACATTGCACCTCTGAATGCTCCACACAAGAACCTAGAATGGTTGGCCCTTGTTGACCGGTATTATCAAATTAAAGAAACGGTTGAAATAAGCAACAAATATCACATAGAAACCATTTGTGAGCTGAAGAAGAAACACATAAGTGGTGCTGATGACATAGGTATCTGGGAGTCTAACTTGCCCATCTATTACCTTCCACAAGTGAATGTGTTCCCAGACTTTATCCATCAGTGTTGTGAACACTATGAACCCACTCAAAGAGCAGTTTTGGCTCCATCTAGGACTGTTTTATTTCACATCACTCCTCAATCCATAAATGAGATGCTAAGCTTTGAGCCAACTAAAACTCTAGTGCCCCTTTCTATGAATTTTCTGCTCAAACAAGGTGCCAAGCTGGCCAGCTCAGAGGTCACAAGGATTGGCCAGTTGTTCATGCAGCCAGATTACCAGCCCCAGCAACCTCCTCCTTATCTGCATGTTTGGTTCAATGAAACAAGGAGGCTGCTAGTGGATATGATATCCTACATCCTGGGTTACAATACCAGTGAATATGTGGATGAAACAGTCTTGGTAATGCTATCCATGTTCACTCCAGGACAACCCCCTGCTGTCCAGTATGATTATGCCACATTTATTGCTGACAGAATTCATGAGCAATTCATGAATCCGAAGAGAGAGAGGGTATTTAAATTTACTTCATACATATATCACTTGATATTATACAATCAGCCTGACAGTTTCCCTATTTTTCTCAAAAAGCTGGGTGCAAAAGGAAACAAGAGGTCAGTGATATACTAGACACCAATCTGTCACCATATCTTTTACTCTCCATACAACTACTATGAGTTCATTGATCTGTTCATTCATCCAGCCTTGTCCCTGCTATAGAGTTCTCCTCCTCCTAGACTCACCGATGAAATGCAGAAGATCCTCCAGCTGTCAAAGAACTATAGCATTGGAGATTGGTACTTCTACCAAGACCACACAGTTATCAGAATATATGGCTGTGAGCTAGCCCCATACAGACTGCCAAAGTATGTTCCCATGAGACTTCTTGCCCTAGAGTACTTTTGGAAATTTGGCAATTCAGACATGGTACACTTTCATGGCAAAAATAAGAAAGCACAGCTAAAAATTAAGCACCAACTAGGCCCATTCATATTTAATAAGAGGGAAGAAGCTTGGGGAGAGGCGGACAAGATCCTAAAAAGCCTCCAGCTCAAAACAAGCTTCTATTGGGCACCATATGACCCTAATCATTTCATAAGCCTCAGAAGAATCAAGTATAGGCTTGCTACCTATGATCATTTCAGCATTTCACAAATTGAAAAATATGCTAATCAACTAGAGTGGAAAGAAGGCACATTAGTGGAGGATTATTCTGAAGAAGAATTAGCAGAAAGAGCAATTAAGAATTTAGAAAAGGCAGTTGACTTGGAATATTTTGGACAGGTTTGGTCTCCAACCCCTCTGCATCTTGGAGAAAGTGCCTCATCTTCCAATGTTCCCCAGCAATTTGCCAAAGCAACTGGTCAAGCAACAAACATAGCTAAAGGCAAAGAAGTACAACAAGAGGAATCAGTTCCTAATTTGGAGCAGCAAGTAGAGCAACAAGAAGAAATGGCTGAAGCGTCTGCCTCCACATAGCAGCAAACCCAAGAGCAAATCCCTCCAAGGCAGGAGGTAACAGTTGAAACTACAGTTTTACAGACACCTGCAAATGAAGAAAGAATGAGGAAAAGGGATAGGCAAGAGGAAACTCCTCTCACCATTTCAACAGATCAGCAAGGTGAGAAAAGGAAAAGACTCAATCCCTTCTCTGAGGAGGAAATGCCTGAAAGACCAACTGATGCTATGCTCCCTCCTAGCATTGAAACATCGGCCATCTCCTTACAGCAAGAGCAAGAAATGCAAGGAGGAGCAGAAGTAAGTTCTTCAAGGCAGTGAACCAAGGCAGAATCTAGTATAAAAAAGCAGTCCACAGATATAAAAGCAAGAAATGAGCCGGTTAGATACCAGCTCTATAACCAACTGCTTAGAATGGCACCAACCAATCAGGAGAGACTCATGTTAGCCTATGATATTCAAGAAGGGAAGATGACTCTCAGTCATTTTAGACCTACCATGCAGCATCCTCAGTCAGCGACAGACTACATCAGAACCAACTTGGAAGTGTTTGCCAAAGACATCCACCCCATGGATCAGATTGAGCTACACAAGCAACCCGAGGAAATGGTCTACTCAACCTTGGCTGATAAAACTCTGTTGGCACACAAGTTACAAAATTCTCTACACAATACTACTGCTCAGCTGGAGCTAGAAAAGGCATCATCTCAAGCCAAGGACAACAGAATCAAGTCCTTGGAAGAAATTATTATAGAACTAGGACATGATCCAAATGATCCTAAGGGTGTGTAGGCCTTGATGAAGAAGAAGGATGAGGATATAGCAGCTTTGAGAAAACAGATCAAGATACCACCTACCCATCACCCTCAGACTGAAGGGGTTGCAGAACAAAAGAAAGATCAAGATGTGGTTGCTCTACTCTTGACCTTACATAAGAGATTGGTAGAAACAAAGGGTGCTTTGGAAGCGGCCCTAAGGAAAAGGCCAGAAGGGAAAGCAGCTCAACCACCACCAGCAGTCATAAATATTGAGGATACTCCTCAAATAATAACTCCACCAGCTCCTCCCACCGGGCAAACATCGGAGGCAGGCCCCTCAGGCTCAGCACGAGCATCAGAATAGGTACCCAGCCTCAGCATGCAGAATATGATGAAGGAGCTTGAAGCTTTAGAAGTGCAGATGGCTGAACTGAAAGAGGCCAAAGAAAATTTAGCCAAGCTTGAAGAAAAATATGGCAAATCCAAGCAGAATTTGGCTGAAAGAGTAAGGGAGATAAGAGCTCTTGAGAAAAGGATAAAGGAGTTAGAAAAAGAGCTCACTTTGGAAAAAATTATAAGTGAAGTCAAGAAGATTCTGTGGGCCAACATTGGTCAATCCATTACAGACCAATGGCAGTCCATCGAAACTATCCATGAGCAAATGGATCTCCTAAGCAGGGCAAAAGCAGAAGGACAAAGAGCCCGGGCATCCCTGGGAAATATGCCTGAAATAGCCAACAGAATGATTCAAGTCCTCAACAACCACACCGGCCTTCAGCTAGTAGGAATGGGTATCAGAGATAGAACTGACACCATATTACTAATAAAGAGGGTGCTTACCTTGAGGAACTATGTGCAAACATTGGACAGAAGGTGTCAAGAAATGCAGACATAGGTAAATGAATTTATTACAAAAATCACAGCATTGCATAACAGAGGTCTTCCCAGCTTGGTAACTAGTGCAGGAAGGTTGTTATCACATGAAAATTATGCCAAGAGGGTCAACAATTATGCAACAAATCAAATAACAGCATCCGCAAGCAGTTCAGAGGAAACAGGGCCCCCATCTTGGCAGACTCTCTATGAAAAGTTGGAAAATTTGTTTTTTATTGAGCATGAGATCAAGCACCTTTTTGAAGTACCTCCAAATTACTACAAATATACTGAAGCTGATGAGACTCTAATCAAAATACAGAGACACCAATTTCCTACTGAAGATTGGTGGAGAGGGATGATAGAAACATTACTTTGATAAATCAAATTTTGGTTAAGATTCTTCTTTTTTGATCATTCTCGAGTCAGCCTTTTCAAAAAGACTCACATGTTCAATCTACCTGGATGGCAATAGAAAGATCAGATGGATAACAAGGATAATGACTTGGCACAAATAAATGAGTGCAGGTGATGAGGCAAAAGCAGTCACACCGTGGCAAAGCAGCAAAAGGCGAAGTTCCTCGAAATGGATGCAAGCACTCGATCGACCCAGTTGGTTGCAATGTCAAAGAACTCTGACAGAAATGAATAGCTGTTGTTTGTCTATTTTAATGGCAATAACTGTTGTATCTACTATTTTTGAAAGTTGGTAAGAAAAGTTATGAGTTAATGACTCATCTTTAGGATATTTTGTGAAACACTTTGTATATATATCCCCACGCATAACTTATTTGGGGTTGTTGATTTTATTCTGGAGAGCTCCGCTGTATCTTCTCAGAGTTGAATACAAGAAGCTGTTGGTGTGTCTATTTGGTTTGCTTGGACATGTTGTGATGAGATTGCTGGCTACTACAGGATTCCCGTGTTATCTCGTGATACAATAAGTTTCTTCTGAACTGTGTTTTGTATTTTCTCTGTTTGCTGAAACCATCTATATTATATGTTTAATACTCTTAGCAGTAAGGAAAAAGAATTGTTTAGGATTTGTCCATTGAGGCACCCTAAACTCAATCTTTGTTGCTAATTATGTTTTCTTCAGAACTAGTTATAAATGTGGAATTCTTAAGTGCTCCCATTTTCTCTAAGTTTACATGGTGAAATCTATTCAGGAATTCTTAATTTCTCTTGAATAAATATTCAACCCTTTATACTCGTTTTCACAGTGAAAGAAATCTTCATTGCCTTTCATTGTGTCAGTTCTTACTGTTTTTTCCTTTAAATCAAAAGTTTGTTTCATGAATACCTGTCTGGCTCTGCAGTAACACTATCCTTATCACATACCCCAAGCAACTTACAATCATGGACTCCCATTGCCCAATGGAATAAAACTCTCTGAACATTGCATGCCCCTCTTTAGAGCCTATCATTCAACCAAGCTTCAAACAAAATTCAGTGTTTCATATCTAGCCTAAAATTCCCAAAACAAAGCTAAATCAGAAAGAGAGAGCCCTCTCTGATTGCAGGTAGGCTAGGACCTGCAATCCAAAGATTGGTTTGTGGTTACCTCGGCCGTATTCCCTTGGGAGTCAAAGGGAACAACCTGAGTGATAACATTATTGGCGACTCCACTGGGGACATAAACAAATGTTTAAACTATTGCCTACTCGATATTCCTGTATATAATCTGACAAACTATCTTTGCTTCGCATCTGCGGGTGTACATAAAAGCTGTGTCAGTTGATATTTTATTCAGTCCTAAAGCTTTATACAGTTGTTTAAAAATTCATTCAGTTCCTTGTTACTCCTAAAAGCATTCCCAGAAAATACCAAAACATATTAGGAAGCTGGCTCCCAAAAAGAATTCTCGTTATACAAGGTCCAACCCAGATCCAAATCCTCCTGCTGTTTTTGAAAATCCGAACCTAATCCCAAAGATCCTGAGGAAGCAAGAGCAAGTAGAAGATTTTTCTGACAATACTCCTGAAGCAGTTAACCCAGTCTAAATTCCAACCCCTGTCAAGGTTTTATTTCGTTCATCCCCTGCTTCCCCTGGCTCATCATCCACATCTCAAAGTTCTCCTTCTACACCTCCATTTCCTGCACATACTACCACTACCACTGCAGTAATTACTGCTTTTCCAGTTACCCTTATTATCCCCATTGTTCCAGTTGTCCCCTTTGTTCCTGTTGTTCCTTTTGTTCCTGTGAATATGGCTAATAGATATGCGCCCTTGCAACTACCTGCTAATCCTGGGGCTTTGCCTCAAGATTATCAGTCCAAGATAACATATTTTGACAGCACTGGCTCCTCCACAGCCCTTCAGCATACCAAGAAAACGCAAGACTATTTTGAGAATTATGAAATAGATGATGATAGTGTGAGGATGAGAATTTTTGTTCAAAGTTTAACAGGTGATGTAAGAACGTGGTTCAGATCACTTGCTGCAAATTCCATAACTACTCCTGATGAGCTTTATCAATCCTTTACCAACAGATGGGAGAAAAAGAAAGACCCATTGCACATACTAGCTGAGTATGACACAATTAGAAGAGGCCCACAGGAGACTGTCCTGGAGTATTGTGCAAGATTCAATAATGTCTATAATGCAATACCACAGAATTTAAGGCCTCCACCCGACCTTGCCTTGTATAAATTCCCTGCTGGATTTGACCTAGATATGGCCTACCAATTAAAGGAAAGAGCCCCTCAAACTCTTGCAGACATGCAAAATTTTTCTGTTAGCATAGAAGCCAACTTAATTGCCAAAAGAAATAGGGCCAGAATGGAAAGAAGAACCACCTTTAAGGAAGAGCCCTCATCTCTAGAGCAAAAGCTTGATGCTATTATCAGTAGCATGCAAAGACTAGGAGACAGAGTAGAAAGTGTAGAGAGAAAAGCTTCATGGGAAGGACAACAGTCCAATACTACGAGGAACCCAAATTTTAGGAAAACTCAGAACACAAGTGCTGGTAGGGCTGGCCTGGACCAAGATATAAGACCTCCCTTCCAAGAAAACTTTACTGAAGCATCAATGTCAAATGAGCCAATAGATGACACTCACATCAACTTGATGGGCTTAGATGATGAGCAGCAGGTTTTCCTAACACAAGAAGACCAGGAGGATAATAATACCAAACAGTTTCAAACCAAGTCAGGGGAGTCATTTGACTTCAAAGAAGGCTATGACACAGCTGTCTATGAAGTTCACAAGCAATATAAGTTAAGAAGCAGAATCATAGATGTTCCTCAACCTGCCAAGACAAAGGATACCAAACAGCCCAGGATGATAAAAGAAAAGGCTATCCTCGTAGAATCAGTTGACAAAATAAATCCAGACCCAAAAGAAGTAACAGTAGAGGATGTGACTGAGGCATTTCCCGCAAAAAAGCAGCCATGGGTAACATCTTCTTCACAAGACAACCCTGATAATACCCCACAGAAAGTTTCCAAAACAGATATACTCCAACAGGAAATTGATAATCATGACAAAGTCACTAAAAACACAGTTGAAAAAGAAAAGTCTGTTACTCATAACAACAAAATTCAATCTAAAAAACCTTTTGATCTCGAGGCAGAGATTGCCAAACTGAAGATAACCATTCCTCTCTCAGAACTCGCCAAACATGATGTGTATAAACAGCAAATTAAAAAGTCCCTCAAAATGTCTGAAAATAGAGATGATGTAAATGTATTGGATGATACACCTGAATTACTTTTTGGTCCAGAAGTTGATGGAAAAACAATGAACACAGGAGTTTTACCCTTTTATGTCAGTCTACACATCCATGACAAGATTTTACACAATGCAATGTTTGACTCAGGAGCCTCACATAACCTTATGCCTAAATCTGTAATGGAGAAACTAAACTTGGACATTACAAGACCATACAAGGACTTATTCTCATTTGACTCCAGCCAGGTCAAATGTTTGGGCCTAATCAAAGATTTGTGTGTTTCTCTAGTCCAATACCCAAATAAAACTATCCTGATGGATGTGGTTGTAGCTGATATCCCACCTAAGTATGGGATGCTTTTGTCAAGATCCTGGGGAGCCAAACTCCAGGGATCCCTCCAATTAGACATGTCTTATGCGACCATATCAGTCTTTGGGCAACCAAAGAGACTGTACAGAGAGACATTGATGAAATATGTGGTGAGCAGTGAGGATAAACCCCAAAACTTTCCTATTTATGCAATTCATTCTGACATGGATTCTTTTATCCTGTTTAATGATGATGCTTCCCCTATACCTGATGATAAACCTTTGGTCATGGAACAAGAAACACTCACAATTGAGCAGTCAGTTGCCCAAAACATTGAAACTGTTTTAAAAGATCAATCACATAAAAAACAAGAATCTCAATTGCCCATTCCAAAGTCAACTGAATCTCCTAATACTGCCCAAGATCAAGGCATCCTTTGGTACCTTGAGTTTGATGGCTCAGTTAACAAATTAGGAGCAGGAGCAGGGGTATGGATCCACAATAGGCAAAACGATCATGCAGAGGGTCATGCTTATAGGCTAAATTTTAGATGCACTAACAACATGGCGGAGTATGAAGGCCTTCTATTAGGGCTCAAATTAGTCAAATCCTTACAGGCAACAAGAGTGTCAATTCTAGGAGATTCTGACCTCATTATCCAACAAATGAAAGGTAATTTTGTCACTAATGACAACAGACTGAGAGCATACAAATCTGCTGCTACTGAAATACTCAACACTTTTACTGAATTCCAATTTAGCAAGATTTCCAGAACTCACAACCTTCATGCACATAGTCTGGCTACGTTTGCTAGCACTTGTAAATTGCCCTTTGAGCCTAATCACTGTTTCATAGCTGAGGTAAAGCACAGACCTTCTGTCCCAAACAATGTCAAAGACTGGCAAGTATTTGAAGATGATACACAGATAAACAACTTTTTAACTTTGCAACAAGAATTTTCAGGTTTAAATATTGATGTTGATGTTGTAAATGACTCACAACAACAAAGCAATCAAGGTCAAACAACTATATCAGCTAAAACAGCAAGCCAAATACTTCATCCAACAACCTTTAGTAACAAGAACGTGCAAGAGCTTAAACAAATCAATCTTGATGAAATAGCAGGAGCAGAGACTGAAGTTATAGAATTAAAAGACAATTTTTTACCCACAGGCCTGACTCCTTTGGAAGACATGTTTGACTCAAATGATATTCCTAGGAAACCAAAGATGCAGCCCCTAAATGCCGCCATTGAGGAATGCAACATTGGAACAATTGAGAAGCCCAAGATAATAAAACTATCAAAGTCTCTGCCCCTTGATCAGAAGCCGAAGTATGTTGACCTCTTTAAAGAGTTTCAAGATGTGTTTGCATGGAGTTATGATGATTTAAAATCTTATGATACTTCAGTCATTCAACATATTATTCCTCTCAAACCAAATCAAAAGCCTTTCAAGCAGAAACTAAGGAGAATCAACCCAATTCTTCTCCCTTTGATTGAGAAAGAGGTACAAAAAATGTTTGAAGCAGGTATTATAGCACCCATTAGATTTTCAGAGTGGATTTCTAATCTTGTCCCTACAAGGAAGAAAACAGGTGAAATTAGGCTCTGTGTTGACTTAAGAAATTTGAATCAAGTATCCCTCAAAGATAATTACCCCTTACCTAAAATGGATCACATCCTACAAAGAGTGGTGGGAGCTTCAAGAATTTCATTACTTGATGGGTTTTCAGGCTTTAATCAAATCCTGGTCCACCCGGATGATCAGGATAAAACAACATTCACAACCCCTTGGGGAACATTCAAATATGTCAAAATGCCTTTTGGACTGAAAAATGCAGGGGCTACTTTTCAACAAGCAATGGATATTGCCTTTGCCAAGGAGATACATGATTTCCTAGTTGTTTACCTGGATGACCTCACCCCTTTTTCAAAATCTGACCAAGAGCACCTTAAACACCTAAGGCAAATATTCATGACATGTAGGAAGTATGGAATTTCCTTAAATCCCAAAAAGTCTCTGTTTGGTCTAGAGGAGGGTAAATTGCTAGGCCATATTATTTCAAAAGAGGGGATTAGAATTGATCCAGACCGGATTCAAGCCATTCTACAAGTCCCACAACCAAGAAATGTAAAGGAATTGCAAGCCTTTTTGGGAAAAATCAACTTTTTAAGAAGATTCATCCCAAACCTAGCAGAATTGATAAGGCTGCTAAACCGCATGTTGAAAAAAGATTCCAAAGTGAAATGGACGTTGGAGGCCAAACAGGCCTTTGAGGGCATCAAGACCGCCTTGACTCAAACCCCAGTCCTTACAAGCCCCCAATTTGATAGGGACTTCATTATTTTCTCCTTTGCCTCCCAACATACTATCGCTGTTGTTCTACTGCAGAAGGATAATCAAGGGAATGAGAAGCCCATTGCCTTTTTCAGCCGAGCCCTTAGAGATGCACCCGTGAAGTATCAGATCATGGAAAAGCAGGCCTATGCCCTGGTTAAGGCTATTAAAGATTTTAGAATTTATATTCTATACTCTCATGTCACTGCTTATGTACCAAATGCCATTGTGAAAGACATATTGACTCAAGAAGGGCTAGAAGGCAAAAGAGGCAAGTGGATTGCTAGCATTCTTGAGTATGATATTGAGATAAAACCCACTAAGCTGATAAAAGGACAGGGTTTAGCCAAATTAATGTCTGAAACAAATTTTCAGGCCTTAGACATCAATGAACTGGACAATGAACCGGAGTTGGCGACTCCACAGATCAATATAGCCTTTGAACAATCCCCCTGGTATGCTGATATTTGTTATGTGTTGCAAAACCTGTGTGCTCCCCCAGGGTTGTCCAGAACGAAAAGCAGATTTCTAAGAATGAAAGCTTCTAAATTTTATGTTGCAGATGGTGCTTTATTGTGGAAAAATCATGAAGGTATATTGCTTAATTGTTTAACTATGGATCAAACTGATAGTGTTATGAGAGATTTTCATGCAGGGGATTGTGGAGGACATCTGTATTGGAAATCTACTGTGGATAAGATATTAAAGGATGGCTACTGTTGGCCTGTTATATTTTCAGATGTCAAGAAATTTGTTACTTCATGTCATAAGTGTCAGATATTTGAAGGCAAAAGAAAATTGCTACCATTACCCCTTAAGCCCATTTCAATAGAGAGGCCCTTTCAACAATGGGGCTTAGATTTTATTGGGGAGATTCATCCTTCATCTTCAAGTCAGCACAAATGGATCTTAACAACCACAGATTATTTTACCAAGTGGATTGAGGCTATTCCATGCAGACAAGCAAATGACTCCATTATCATTCAATTTCTTGAAACTAATATTTTATCCAGATTTGGTTGCCCTGAAAAGATCATTACAGACAATTCTGCTGCCTTCAGATCTAAGAAAATGGTCAACTTTTGCCATAAGTTTCATATCACTTTGGGCCACTCCATAGCTTACTATCTTCAAGGCAATGGTTTAGCTGAATCATCTAATAAGAGCCTCATTAACATCATCAAGAAGATATTGGAGGAAAACAAGAAAAATTGGCACAAAAAGCTTGTAAATGCCTTATGGGCAGACAGATTGACGACCAAGAGATCTATTGGGACCAGCCCATATGAGTTGGTTTATGGTATGGAGGCCAAGTTTCCCTCATCACTAGGGGCTCCTGTCATCAAGTTACTACAAGAAGTTCTAGCTGAGCCCAATGATATACAAAGAAGAATTAATCAAACCATCTGTTTGCAGCAGACTAGAGACCAAGTGTACAACAGGGTTCAGGTTCTGCAAGAGAAACTCAAGAAAATTTTTGACAGAAGAACCAAAGCAGAGGACTTTTTCATTGGGAATAAAGTACTGAGATGGGATTCAAGAAGAGAGGACAAGGGAAAACATGGCAAATTTGACTCCCTCTGGAGAGGACCCTTTGTTATTCAAGCAGTGCAAGGAAACAACACATATTTCTTAAAAAATCTGGATGGCACTGTGGTTGAGGAGGGCCCTGTGAATGGTCGAATGTTAAAGCACTATTTTGACTACTTTCCATGTATATAACTCAAGGATGCCTTGTACATTAGTAGCTACTTTTAGTAATTTGTTTTCAGCAGGCAAATACAGTTCCAGTTTCACAAATTTTGGGAATGATCAAGGGAAAAGGTACTACTTCAAGTTATTTTGTTTTTCTTGGCAAAGCTCCAATTTTGGTCATCTAGAAAGCAAAAGTTCCTGATTTTGGCAGAGGGCAAGGACCAAGGCATTCTGATTTGATGTTCTTGGTCTTTCATACGGAAAAACCATCCCCAAGTGGAGCCACTGTTAGCCTCCTATACCAATAGGTTTCATATATCATGATTGACAGGGGAAATTCCAAATATGTTCTGCTCTGATGATGCAAAGATTCCATATTTGTGTGTAAAACACATCTGTAAACAATTTTGTTCATGTCCTACTTGTTGATGGGTGATCCAACAGTGTAATCTGGGTCATGCCATGTTTAAATTGATGCTGTAGAATAGAGAATGAGAATCTGTCCAAACAGTTTAATCTTGGCAGATTAATAGCTAGGTAGAGAATAAAGGTGCCCAACTGCTTAATTTGGGCCCTTGGAAGTAATAAGGGTAGTCTTAGATAGAAAGGCATTTGAAAAAGAAAAAGAAAAGAGCAATTGAGGGTTTGCAAGTCTAAATGCACCCTCCTTGAAGTAATAAAAAATGCTAGGTACTAAGATGGGTAGGTAGACAGGGGTTGCAGAAGCTTGACTTCCTTCATGTTGCTGGCCTTGACAAAGAAAGCATATATTGCCAAGAATAGAGATATCTACTCAGCATCTTGATAACAAAGTATGGAAGCATGTCTAATTTCCCCATCATTCCCCACAATACTTCTTTCTAACATCCCCTCAGTGGACCAGTGGGATCTCCTCATCCAGTCCTAACATCACTCTAAGATTGCAGCAACATCAAGCCAAGGTGCTGGTCTCCATCACACAAGAAAGCCACATTTCCTGTGTAAAACCATTCCCCACTCTCATATGCTTCCAAACCCAAGTTTACTTCCTAAGCTTAGCCTTCAGTTCTTCTTTCACCCTTTAAATCCATATTAACCTCTAATCTTACTATATAACTCCCTAACTTTTCCCCTTCCCCTAGTATTATAGCATTTTTTATGCAAAAAATCCCAAAATATGTATATATCCTCCCCTTGGGCAATTTAGCCATATACCCTAAAGAGTGAAAGTATAATAAAGTTGAAATCTAATGTAGATTGATGTTCATACTATATTTGGGGATTAAATTAACATCTGGTTGATTTAATAGCCCTAACCCACCTTACAAGTTGTAAATTCTTGTTCCTTCCCGATGGTTTTAAAAAAATTTGCAAAAAACCCACTCTAGCCGTTTATCCAATGTGTTATATCTCGGCACATTTCACCAAAAAACAAAAAATAATTAAAAAAGATCGCTAGATCCCGCCGTATCGTGCTGGCACTTGCACTATCTGTCATCCATCGGATCCGGGCCCTCCCATCCGACGATCCTCGGCGATTTCGGACCACCCCCGCCGTCCGGCCTTTAGCGCCCGAAATTGTCAGTCGGCTGACGTATTCCCTAGGGCGCATGTCAGTTCCTGATTGTATCGGGTGGCTTCCAAAAAATACCGGGCCCGTACCAAAAGCGGTCCGATAAAACCGCTTACCGCCGTTCCTTTCCAGCCCATGCCAGCATCACGTCAGCGTTGCGTCAGCAGGTCACGTCAGCGCCTATATTATCTGTCAATCCGACATGGCCGCCCCGTCACTCGTCCACCTCAGCCCAGTCATGCGTCACCACGTCATCCCGTCGTACCCTGACCAGACCAATGACGTCATGCTGACGACATTCATAAAAAGCGCCAAAAATCGATTTTTCCATATTTCGCGCAAAAGTCATGTTTTTTCTCATTTTTCATTTGAAGAGCTTTCTGCCGCCTGCATGCCATTTTACGACGTTTTCGCCAACCTCCAGAAATTTGAACCTTGAGCTGCTGCCGCCGTAGATTCACCACTGTCAGCACCCCACCAGCTGCGTAATTGCCAGGTATTTACCATTCCTCTGTGCAACCTGGTTTTCAGTCCTCCACTGTTAAAAATTCAAAATTAACCAGTCAATTTCCCTGAATCTACAAAACTAAACTAAAAGTTTATCAGAGGGGCGTACCGGCTCTAAACCCGTTCAATTCCCGCACTCACTGCACCATTTTGGCTCAGACCCTTTGTCAAGCATTCCTCACTTCGCAAGGCGAACCACTGCATTATAATTCATCCTTTTCGCCTCTCTCAGCAGCATTTTACCTCTGTTTCACCCAATTTACCCCTTTTTCTCTCTGCAAATTGCTTCATCCTTCAAAATTCACTGTTCAAGTGTTACCTTTGTTCAAAACTCAAGTACAATTCAACTCCAAGTGACAACTAAGCAATGGAGGCCCCTGTGGCATTAAACATTGCACCTCTGAATGCTCCACATAAGAACCTAGAATGGTTGGCCCTTGTTGACCGGGATTAACAAACCAAAGAAACGGTTGAAATAAGCAACAAATATCACATAGAAACCATTTGTGAGCTGAAGAAGAAACACATAAGTGGTGCTAATGACATAGGTATCTGGGAGTCCAACTTGCCCATCTATTACCTTCCACAAGTGAATGTGTTCCCAGACTTCATCCATCAGTGTTGTGAACACTATGAACCCACTCAAAGAGCAATTTTGGCTCCATATGGGACTGTTTTATTTCACATCACTCCTCAATCCATAAATGAGATGCTAAGCTTTGAGCCAACTAAACCTCTGGTGCCCCTTTCTATGAATTTTCTGCTCAAACAAGGTGCCAAGCTGGCCAGCTCAGAGGTCACAAGGATTGGCTAGTTGTTCATGCAGCCAGATTACCAGCCCCAGCAACCTCCTCCTTATCTGCATGTTTGGTTCAATGAAATAGGGAGGCTGCTAGTGGATATGATATCCTACATCCTGGGTTACAATACCAGTGAATATGTGGATGAAACAGTCTTGGTAATGCTATCCATGTTCACTCCAGGACATCCCCCTGCTGTCCAGTATGATTATGCCACATTTATTGCTGACAGAATTCATGAGCAATTCATGAATCTGGAGAGAGAGAGGGTATTTAAATTTCCTTCTTACATATATCACTTGATATTATACAATCAGCCTGACAGTTTCCCTATTTTAGTCAAAAAGCTGGGTGCAAAAGGAAACAGGAGGTCAGTGATATACTAGACACCAGTCTGTCACCATATCTTTTACTCTCCATACAACTACTGTGAGTTCATTGATCTGTTCATTCATCCAGCCTTGTCCCTGCTACAGAGTTCTCCTCCTCCTAGACTCACCGATGAAATGCAGAAGATCCTCCAGCTGTCAAAGAACTATAGCATTGGAGATTGGTACTTCTACCAAGACCACACAGTTATCAGAATATATGGTTGTGAGCTAGCCCCATACAGACTGCCAAAGTACGTTCCCATGAGACTTTTTGCCCTAGAGTACTTTCGGCAATTTGGCAATTCAGACATGGTACACTTTCATAGCAAAAATAAGAAAGCACAGCTGAAAATTAAGCACCAACTGGGCCCATTCATATTTAATAAGAGGGAAGAAGCCTGGGGAGAGGCGGACAAGATCCTAAAAATCCTCCAGCTCAAAAAAAGCTTCTATTGGGCACCATATGACCCTAATCATTTCATAAGCCTCAGAAGAATAAAGTATAGGCTTGCTACCTATGATCATTTCAGAATTCCACAAATTGAAAAATATGCTAATCAACTAGAGTGGAAAGAAGGCACATTAGTGGAGGATTATTCTGAAGAAGAATTAGCAAAAAGAGCAATTAACAATTTAGAAAAGGCAGTTGACTTGGAATTTTTGGACAGGTTTGGTCTCCAACACCTCAGCATCTTGGAGAAAGTGCCTCATCTTCCACTGTTCCCCAGCAATTTATCAAAGCAACTGGTCAAGCAACAAACATAGCTAAAGGCAGAGAAGTACAACAAGAGGAATCACTTCCTAATTTGGAGCAGCAAGTAGAGCAGCAAGAAGAAATGGCTGAAGTGCCTGCCTCCACAGAGCAGCAAACCCAAGAGCAAATCCCTCCAAGGCAGGAGGTAACAGTTGAAACTACAATTTTATAGACACCTGCAAATGAAGAAAGAATGAGGAAAAGGGATAAGCAAGAGGAAACTCCTCTCACCACTTCAACAGATCAGTAAGGTGAGAAAAGGCAAAGACTCAATCCCTTCTCTAAGGAGGAAATGCCTGAAAGACCAACTGATGCTATGCTCCCTCCTAGCATTGAAACATCGGCCACCTCCTTACAGCAAGAGCAAGAAATGCAAGGAGGAGCAGAAGTAAGTTCTTCAAGGCAGCGAACCAAGGCAGAATCTAGTATAAAAAAGCAGTTCACAGATATAAAAGCAAGAAATGAGCCGGTTAGGTACCAGCTCTATAACCAACTGCTTAGAATGGCACCAACCAATCAGGAGAGACTCATGTCAGCCTATGATATTCAAGAAGGGAAGATGACTCTCAGTCATTTTAGACCTACCATGCAGCATCCTCAGTCAGCGGCAGACTACATCAGAACCAACTTGGAAGTGTTTGCCAAAGACATCCACCCCATGGATCAGATTGAGCTACACAAGCAAACCGGGGAAATGGTCTACTCAACCTTGGTTGATAAAACTCTATTGGCACACAAGTTACAAAATTCTCTACACAATACTGCTGCTCAGCTGGAGCTAGAAAAGGCATCATCTCAAGCCAAGGACAACAGAATCAAGTCCTTGGAAGAAATTATTATAGAACTAGGACATGATCCAAATGATCCTAAGGGTGTGCAGGCCTTGATGAAGAAGAAGGATGAGGATATAGCAGCTTTGAGAAAACAGATCAAGATACCACCTACCCATCACCCTCAGACTGAAGGGGTTGCAGAACAAAAGAAAGATCAAGATGTGGTTGCTCTACTCTTGACCTTACATAAGAGATTGGTAGAAACAGAGGGTGCTTTGGAAGCGGCCCTAAGGCAAAGGCCAGAAGGGCAAGCAGCTCAGCCACCACCAGCAGTCATAAATATTGAGGATACTCCTCAAATAATAACTCCACCAGCTCCTCCCACCGGGCAAACATCGGAGGCAGGCCCCTCAGGCTCAGCACCAGCATCAGAACAGGTACCCAGCCTCAGCATGCAGAATATGATGAAGGAGCTTGAAGCTCTAGAAGTGCAGATGGCTGAACTGAAAGAGGCCAAAGAAAAGTTAGCCAAGCTTGAAGAAAAATATGACAAATCCAAGCAGAATTTGGCTGAAAGAGTAAGGGAGATAAGAGCTCTTGAGAAAAGGATAAAGGAGTTAGAAAAAGAGCTCACTTTGGACAAAATTATAAGTGAAGTCAAGAAGATTCTGTGGGCCAACATTGGTCAATCCATTACAGACCAATGGCAGTCCATCGAAACTATCCATGAGCAAATGGATCTCCTAAGCAGGGCAAAAGCAGGACAAAGAGCCCGGGCATCCCTGGAAAATATGCCTGAAATAGCCAACAGAATGATTTAAGTCCTCAACAACCGCACTGACCTTCAGCTAGCAGGAATGGGTATCAGAGATAGAACTAATACCATATTACTAATAAAGAGGGTGCTTACCTTGAGGAACTATGTGCAAACATTGGACAGAAGGTGTCAAGAAATGCAGACAGAGGTAAATGAATTTATTGCGAAAATCACATCATTGCATAACAGAGGTCTTCCCAGCTTGGTAACTAGTGCAGGAAGGTTGTTATCACATGAAAATTATGCCAAGAGGGTCAACAATTATGCAACAAATCAAATAACAACATCCGCAAGCAGTTCAGAGGAAACATGGCCCCCATCTGGGCAGACTCTCTATGAAAAGTTGGAAAATTTGTTTTTTATTGAGCATGAGATCAAGCACCTTTTTGAAGTACCTCCAAATTACTACAAATATACTGAAGCTGATGAGACTCTAATCAAAATACAGAGACACCAATTGCCTACTGAAGATTGGTGGAGAGGCATGATAGAAACATTACTTTGATAAATCAAATTTTGGTTAAGATTCTTCTTTTTTGATCATTCTCGAGTCAGCCTGTTCAAAAAGACTCACATGTTCAATCTACCTGGATGGCAATAGAAAGATCAGCTGGATAACAAGGACAATGACTTGGCACAAATAAACGAGTGCAGGTGATGAGGCAAAAGCAGTCACACCGTGGCAAAGCAGCAAAAGGCGAAGTTCCTCGAAATGGATGCAAGCACTCGGTCGACCCAGTTGGTTGCAAAGTCAAAGAACTCTGACAGAAATGAACAGCTGTTGTTTGTCTATTTTAATGGCAATAACTGTTGTATCTACTATTTTTGAAAGTTGGTAAGAAAAGTTATGAGTTAATGACTCATCTTTAGGATATTTTGTGAAACACTTTGTATATATATCCCCACGCATAACTTATTTGGGGTTGTTGATTTTATTCTGGAGAGCTCCGCTGTATCTTCTCAGAGTTGAATACAAGAAGCTGTTGGTGTGTCTATTTGGTTTGCTTGGACATGTTGTGATGAGATTGCTGGCTACTGCAGGATTCCCGTGTTATCTCGTGATACAATAAGTTTCTTCTGAACTGTGTTTTGTATTTTCTCTATTTGCTGAAACCATCTATATTACATGTTTAATACTCTTAGCAGTAAGGAAAAAGAATTGTTTAGGATTTGTCCATTGAGGCACCCTAAACTCAATCTTTGTTGCTAATTATGTTTTCTTCAGAACTAGTTATAAATGTGGAATTCTTAAGTGCTCCCATTTTCTCTAAGTTTACATGGTGAAATCTATTCAGGAATTCTTAATTGCTCTTGAATAAATATTCAACCCTTTATACTCGTTTTCACAGTGAAAGAAATCTTCATTGCCTTTCATTGTGTCAGTTCTTACTATTTTTTCCTTTAAATCAAAAGTTTGTTTCATGAATACCTGTCTGGCTCTGCAGCAACAGTATCCTTATCACATACCCCAAGCAACTTACAATCATGGACTCCCATTGCCCAATGGAATAAAACTCTCTGAACATTGCATGCCCCTCTTTAGAGCCTATCATTCAACCAAGCTTCAAACAAAATTCAGTGTTTCATATCTAGCCTAAAATTCCCAAAACAAAGCTAAATCAGAAAGAGAGAGCCCTCTCTAATTGCAGGTAGGCTAGGACCTGCAATCCAAAGATTGGTTTATGGTTACCTCGGTCATATTCCCTTGGGAGTCAAAGGGAACAACCTGAGTGATAACACCTACAACACTCAATTTGAGCGATTTGAGCATGCAGATTTTGGGGCAAGATTTGAGCGATTTGCATCGAACCAGCGGGACAAGTTAATGGGATTGGCTTTATCTTCTTGAAGCCTCAAAGGCCACGTGTTGCACCAGTACCTATCTGTAAGGGAAGGCGTTAGAGAGGGGGCACATTTGGATCGATAGATCAGGGAGACGAATGCTTGGCAGATTGTTTGCTGGAGAAAACTGAATCGCTGCAATGTCTCTCCATTAAAAGCTATTTTTTTTTCACATGCAGTTTGCCAAATAAGGCCCAAAAGAACCCCACATATCTCCCAATCAGTTACAAATTGGAGAAAAACGTTTTTAGGTTTTATAACTGACCCTGTTCTGAGAAAAACCCACATTTTATTTTTTAGAAATTCGTTTGTATTTGGCCAGAAATCGAGTTTTAAAATGATGTGTCAAAATTGCTACACGTTTCTAGCAAACTGCTATGATGAAAAACGTTTTCCATCTTGAACTAGCAGCCAAATAATCTTTTCCAATCACCCGAGGTGAGTGGGCTCGATGCGTCCTTTTCTCAACCATTGTGTTTTTTTTTAAATGGTTTCATTTCATTCACCCGAATGTGTGTCTATAATAATATTTATAGTCAATCTTATTGATGGATCGAATCAGGTAAATTTTTTTCTCAATGTAAGGTGGCTGCATAAGTATATGATCATGTTAATTAATGTGAAATTGCAACACATATGAGATATGAATTCTTGGTTGTCTTGGGCAGCATAAGATGTCATTTGCACATGCTAATTAATTTGGCAGATTTCAATGACCATTATGTTATTTGTGACGAATAATACAGGTTGTATCTGCAGCTGGTGCTGTTAAGCATGAGGACATAGTGGAGTTGTCTAAGAAATTGTTTACAAACCTTTCAACAGATACTGTAACTACAGCTCAGCTTATAGAGAAAGAGCCAGCTATCTTCACTGGATCCGAGGTCTGTATGATTGATGATGATATTCCATTGGCACAATTTGTCGTAGCTTTCAATGGTGCTTCATGGACAGATCAAGATTCAGTTGCATTGATGGTGATGCAAACAATGTTGGGGTCTTGTTTCAACAAGCCGGTTCATATTGGACAACACTCATTGCGGGAAAACTGGAACCAAAGACTCACAATCATAGGCACTAGTATGTCAGTTTTACTCTTAAGTGATGGATTTCATAATCATATAATTGCACCACCTATGCAAGACTCAGAGAAAGTGAAGACCAACAATGAGCAGCGAGTTTATATCTAAATCAAAATCAAGCATAAGGGTTGAAACATTTTCTATTATTCCTTATTCTTGTCCAACTTCTATTGGCTTCAAGGATAGAATTACTTACTAGGATTTAATTACTTGGCTGCTTTATGTAACATACTAATCTGTAGGACACAAAAAAAATCTATAATGCCAAGCATTACATGCGCATTCCATGAGTCATCAAACACAAACAGGGAGTTGATTTACTTTTCATGGTTATTTTTATTAAAAATAGAGTGTTATAAACATCATGAACTAGACTAAAATTATGCTTTGATATTCCTTAATCTGTTTAATTTTGGCATAAAATTTCCGCGTAAGAATCAGGAAGGAAATGGCCATCTCTTCTTGAACAAACTTATGTTCTTTATGCCAAGTTTTTTTAGCAGGTTTTGGATGATCAACTGATCATTAAGGATATTAAATTGTGACAACAATTGGTCTTCAAAAGACTATTTTCATGAGAAATTCTAAAGAACAAGACCATGATCATAAGAACGACATTTCCAGAAAATTACAAGTTCTTGTAACTTCCTGTAAGGGTTTAATGGTTTGATATGTTGCATGACAGATTAGCAAATTTGAAGACTTGAGGGTTGTTCCTAAATGTACAAGGATGGTGAAATACCTATCCACACTTGAATTCGACGTCTACAGGTGGCTGGTCAACGCTAGTCAAACTCAGCTATTTTAGCAGAAAGTCCAGAATTAAGGAGCAGATTTGCTATTTTTGAGATTTTTCATGCCATAATTCACTTTTTCCCAGCAAGAGTCATTATCCATTTCTCATTATCCACATACACTTCATTACATTTTCTTCAATCCTAACCCACCAATAAAAGCAATGAAGCTCATTTACAAGCTTTTTGTTCCACTTTAAATATTCATTGTCAGCTTCCTTTTTCTTACCCTTGCAAGAGAACCTTTCTTCCACACACCATTGAGTCCATTGTCCTTGAGTCTAAATATTTTTCTAAAAACGCCTTGAAGCTTGCATGCCCTAAGGGCAAGCTATCATGCCGATAAACAAAGGGAATACATCAATTTCCCTTGTTGATCGGATCTTCTAAGTATTCGACAAAAACAAATTCATTCATACTTAGAAAGATGTGTTAGGGGCATCTTGACTCTCATCCACACCAAAGATGGGAGCTCTCGTGTTGACTAGTGGCATCCATTAATGGCCACTAAGTTAACAATTTCTTGTTATGTTCGACACTGAAACATTTATTCACATGACAAGAATTGTGCCAATGAAGGTTGAAGACTTGAAGATCCATCATTTTGTAGTAGAGGAAGCAGATTTAATTTCATTACTTTTCAGTTTTTGATGTAAATGACTTGAGGACAAGTCAATAAATAAGGTTGGGGGGAAGTGTAAATTCTAAATTTTGTATACCTTCCAAGCCTTATACATTTTCAGCCGCATTCAGCAGTAGATTCCGAACATTCAACAGAAGATCCAGCAGTAGATTTAGCAGCAGATGCAGCAACAATAAAATATTCACTTTTTCGACTTCATCCACCATTTTCACAACCAAAATAAGACGACTATGATTAGAATTTTGCAGCAACACATGCACAGCTCTCATCCATTTTTTTTTTTTAACAAAGTCGGATACTTTATATTATAAAACAAACAGCATTACATAGTTCTATTACATCCGGGAAATTTGTCTGAAGAGTGAGGATCAAAAGTGGGTACGCAGACCCATATTCCTCCTTGCTTCTTTTGATTTAAACAGAAACTAAAACAAAGACGACTGTATTGTCTAACAAAAGAGCCTCCTATCCAGCAGTATTTGCAATGCATTCCTTATGGGAAGTGCTGGGTGACTGAATCGTCCGGATTCCGGACACTTGCCTTGGTTGATGCTTCCGCTTGGTAGCTCTGGGTGAGAGAGCGTATGTGTTCCATGGCTGCCTCCAAATGGCTGCAACGCTCCTGCAGTGCTTCAATCTCACTCTTTCTTTTGTCCAATTTTCTCCTCTTAGAATTCCTATCTGAGTGATAGTCATCTTGCAGCTCTTTCAGCTGCTTGGTCAGGTTGTTAATCATTATGGTATGGGCTTTACACATAGTGCACTCCTTATTATTGAAAAGATTGTCATAAAAGTTGCTAGGTTGAGCCTGCTCAGCTGGAGGATGATGTTGATCTGCCATACTTTCGCACAGAGGGTCGAAACAGTGAGGGGCTATGGACGGGATTAAAGAGAGAGCGGAGGAGAATATGCTGGAGTGATGAATACAAGAGGAACGGTGCGCCCAGCTTAAGGAGCCGTGAGTGATCTTCAGGGATAGGCCTGAATCTCTTCTGAAGTGCAAAGGCAGAGGGACAAGCTTTTGGATATCAGTGGAAAGAGTATTAGAGGCTGTGAGCGGGATTATGAATGAGATGAAGAGGAGGGCGCTGGACTGTTGAAATCGAAGGGAGAGGTGCAATAATCTCAGGGGGCCGAGGGTGATCTTCAGGGATATGCCTGAGTCGCTGCTGCACTGCATAAACAGAGAGATTAGCGTGTATAAACCAGCAAAGAGAGTAACTAAGTTTACCAAAAGCGCCTTGAGATTCTCTTCTTCCTGATGAGAGATGAGTCCTTCCACGATACGCCTTCTGTTGCCGGAGTCGAGCTGCGGACAAGAAAACTGAGCTGTGCTATTGCTTGAAGCCCGACTGCAATATATAATGATCTGATGGAACCACATATGCTCGAATCCGCACCTAGGGGTTCTGTTCTTGGGAGGGGGGAGGTCAGCTGATTTGATATGGCTGCTGGCTTGGCTTGTGCGAAGGGGAAAATCACAATCCCAGACCCTGTGGTGGCTGCGGTTTTTGGAGGGGGCATCGGGGGAAGCCCGCTTAGGGAATATCTTTCCTGTATACTCTGTCATTCTCCTTGACTTCACATATTTGCCTTTTTGAAGCCTTTTTTGCTTGATTGTCTGCCTCCTCATTGTTTGTTCTGAGAATGTGTTTGAATGTGACATTGCCAAGAGACCTAATGTTTCCCATAATCCTCGCTTTGATGTTGTTTAAAGCTGTTTGTCTGAATTCCTTCCCTGTGGTCAAGGCTGCAATGATGATTGCGGAATCTCCTAGAATTAGTAGATTTCTCAGACCGTAGTTCTTGGCAATGGAGGTCCCAAGAAGAAGGCTGTAAGCCTCTGCCCTGTTATTTGTCATGATGCCCAACCCCCATTCGAAGGTGACTATGGTCCTCCCCTGACAGTCTTTGATAACTCCACCTGCTCCCGCTTGACCTGGGTTGTTCTTTGAGGCCCCGTCAAAGTGGAGAGTAGGGCGATTTTGGCTATGGATCCAGCTTTTGACTTCTTCTTTAGTTCCTCTTAATTTCCAGTCCATGTTCCTCCTCCCTGTATTTCCTTTCTTCTGATGTCCTCTCCCTAGTTTGAACTTGCTGATCCACTCTTTGACTCTTGTGTCCGATTGCTCCCCTTCTACCTGGTAATTGCCATTTGCCTCAATGGTCTCGGTGATTAGAGCCATCGTTTTGGCGAGAACGCTGGAAATGCTTGGTTGTTTACCCTTGAAGATGTACTTATTTCTGGCCAACCAAATTTGCCAGCAGAGGTTAGCGGGGATGCTTCTCCATATCCTTTTGACTAGACCTTTACATTTGCCAGAATCAGGTAGATTATTTCCCCATTGCTTCTGAAGGGTAGTGATCTGATTGGGGAGGGCGTTGATGCTCAGGGGGTCTGTGATAATTTTCCAGCAAGCTTTAGCAAAAGAGCAGTCGATGAAGAGGTGGTTAGTGCTTTCTTCTGCATCCTTGCACATACAGCAAATTGAAGGGCCTTGAATGCCTTTCTTCCTAAGGTTCTCAGCTGTGAGAATTTTACAGTGCAGAAGGGTCCAATTAAAGAGCCTTACCTTTGGAATACACTCAGATCTCCAAACAGCCCTCTGGAGCGGCCAATTGTTGATTGTTGAGGCGTTTTGCAGAGCTTTGTAGCCTTCTCTTACCGTGTAGTTGCCCCCACTAGGGTCCCAGACAAAGTTGTCTTCCTCCATTCTGTTTGTAGGGGCAGAACCAGTTAGAGACATCTTGAGTTCTTCCCAAAGGTTCTTCAGGTCATCAGGGAGGGGGAGAGGTCTCCAGCCAGACCAAAAGTCCTGATCCCAAAGGGAGATGTCATAAAGAGTTTTGATCTTTGCCTCTACCATCCACCGTTGTAGAGGCCTGAAGTCGATGCGAGCTGCCCTTGTCTCCGAGCCCATTATCCTGTCCTCCCATATGTTGGTATCCTTACCATTCCCCGGAGCTTTTGAAATGCTTGAAGTGAAGTAGGGAAGTGTCTTTTTGATCAGCTTCCAAACAGGGGTGCATTGTCTTTCGATGATATTTCCTGCAAGGATGTTGCTTTTGCTTCCATTTAAGTATTTCCTCTTGATTACCTCTGTCCACCAGGTCCCTTTCTCGGTGAGAATTCTCCAAACCAGTTTGCAACCCAGAGCCATGTTTGCTATCCTTGGTATTCTGATTCCGAGCCCTCCTTTTTCTAGAGGGAGTGTGACCTTGTCCCACTTCACCAAGCTGAACTTTTTTGTGTCTTGCTTTCCTCCTTGCCATAGGAAACTTCTGATGATCAATTCCATGTGCTTGTGGATGCCTGCCGGTGCTAGGGTGGTAGCAAATTGGTAGATTGGAAGGGCTGATAGGATGGCCTTTATTAAAATGGTTCTGCCAGCCAGATTTAACCAATGCACTCCCCAATTCTGTAGTTTCCCTCTCATTTTCTCAATTATTTTCACCCATATCTCCGCTTTTATTGTTTCTTTGGCTAAGGGGAGTCCTAAATATGTGAAGTGGGTCCAGTTTCCCTGGGCAGGGATTTCCATAATTGTGGATATTCTCTGAATTATATTTCTTGGCACATTCCAGGTGTATATCATACACTTGTTGTTATTTAATTTGCCTCCTGAAGCTTGAAGGAAGAGATCCAGGATTCTTTTGAACCTTCGTGCCATAATGCTGGAAGCTCCCCCTATTAGCAAAGTGTCATCTGCAAAAAGGGAGTGATTTATTCCTTTGGTTCCTCTGGTTATATCCACCCCTGTAATTTCTTTTAATTTGCGCTTGTTCTCTAGATGCAAGCTGAGGGTTTCAGCCACAATGATGTAAAGGAAGGGTGACAACGGGCAACCCTGCCTCAGTCCTCTTGAGCTCTTGAAGGCAGTGCAGGGCCTTCCATTAATGAGGGGAGCTGTCCAGTTTTGGGAAATGCATTCCATTACCCTGCTTGTGAAAAACTCTGAGATGCCAAATTTCAGAAGGACTGCCCTGAGAAAAGAGTGATTTACCCGGTCGAAAGCGTTCGCCATGTCCAGCTTGATGATCATACCCCTCTCCTTCCTGGATAAACTGCTGTGAATTGCCTCCTGGATGAGAATGACATTGTCCGTTATGTGGCGGTTAGGGACAAAACCCCCTTGATTTTCAGATATGAGAGAGGGAAGGATATTTTTTAACCTTTGCGCCAAGATTTTTGTGATGATTTTATATGAAACGTTACATAAGGAGATTGGGCGGAATCTGTCAAAGGATTGGGGATTCGATTCTTTGGGGATAAGTGCTAAATGAGAGGCCTTGATACTGCTGCCCATTTTGCATTTTTTGAAAAAGTTTTTGGCCATTCTTATGTAATCTTTCTTAATTACTTCCCAGTGGGTTTTGTAAAAGGCCACTGTGAGTCCATCAGGCCCTGGTGCCTTATCCAAAGGCATGCTTTGGATGGTTCTTTCGATTTCTTCCTGCGTGACTTCCTTTTCTAATTCTGCATTTTGTTCTTCTGTGATTTTGCTCTCTATTATCTTTAGAAAGTCCGGGTTTTCCGTGTATTGGGGGTCAGCAGATAGGAGGTTTTGAAAATGGCTGGTCGCTGCTTCTTTGATTTCCCATTGTTCTGTTAGGACTCTGCCTTCCCTTGTAATTTTCCCAATATTGTTCCCTGCTCTCCTTAGTTTGATACTGTTGTGGAAGAACGAAGTGTTCTTGTCGCCTGAATTGAGCCAGAGGCATCTCGATTTTTGCCTCAGCTCTTCCTCCTCCACGCGGTTCTGATTATACAGCTCCATGTATAATTTGGTTTCCATCCTTAAGTCTTCTGCTGTGTCTTGACCCTTCTCTTTTTCTTGATTCCACTCCGTCAGTTTCTCTTGGAGCTCGATTTTCCTTTTTTTTCCCTCAGTTGCGAAGTTTCTTGCCCATTGTTTGATAGCTGTCCGTAGAATTTTGATCTTCGTTTCCCATATGTAATGTGGGGAGCCAACAATTTCTGTTGCCCAATTCTCTTTAACCAGATTCATGAAATCTTCACTCCTTTCCCATGCTCTGCTGTATTTAAAGGGTAATGGTCCCATATTTTCTCCTTTAACCAGATGCAAAGCGACTGGTTTATGATCTGAAAAATATCCTTGAATTATTGTGCTCTGGATCCTTGAGAAGTTGACCACAATGCTCTCTTGAACCAGTATGCGGTCCAGCCTCTCTTTGATGTTGTTTCTACCAGTCCTCTTGTTCGACCAAGTAAAGCGCCCATTCTGTGGGGGGACATCAACAAAGCTGTGAGTTTGGATGATTTTCTCCAAAGCTTCCCTTGAGGGATCTGCAAAAAAATTTCCCCCCATCTTCTCATCTACATTTCTTATTAAATTCAAGTCTCCACCCAGGAAAATGTTTCTGTCTTGGGTGCTCATTAAGTCCATGGTGATTGAATCCCAGCAAGAGGCTTTGTCTCTGTAGTGGGGAGGAGCATAGACATTGTATATTGTGAATTCTTCATTATTGGATATATATTGCATATCTGTTCTTAGCCACCATTTGTTTTGCCTGCTGTCTTTAAGCTTCCATTTACTTTTATCCCATATGGTTCCTAATCCACCTGAGGCACCTACTGCGCTCAGCCCTATTCCTTCAAAGCTTCTGTTTCTCTTTACAATGTTTTGGAAGTCCTGTTCATTGATTTTGGTCTCCTGAAGAAGTAGAAAGTCTGGGTGTTCCGATTTGATGAGGTCACGGACTGCATTGATTTTTAGGGAGGAGCCCATCCCCCTACAATTCCAAGAGACCAGCTTCATCATTTACTATGTTTGTTGTGTGGTCCGCTTTTCTCCTTCATCTTCTCCCCGCTTCCTTTGGTCTTATCTAGAAAGGTATCCATTGGCTGTTGTGTCCCTGTGGCCATTTCCTTTGCTGCGTTCTCATCTCTTATCTCTTTGTTTGACTTCCGGCCTACTTTTCTGGGTGGGTCGGTGGACGTGATATTTTCCTTTGTCTTGTTCCTTGTTAGGATTCTTTCAACAGTTGGGGGAGGGGAGGATGGGGGAGGAGAAGGAGGGGATATTATAGGGCCTCTCGGCGAGGAGGGGGGGGATGGGGGATCCTCAGCTGAAAGGGATTCGAAAGGGTTGGAGGAGGAGGGAAAAGAAGGGCCAGATCCGGTGGGATGGGAAGGGGAAGCCGGGGTTTCTTGGGAGGGTTTTGAGAGATTTCCCGGGGGTGGATTTGACTTCTTTCTCTTGACTTTTTCCCATGGTTCTTCCGGTGCTTCAGCGTTTTCAGACTCTATTGGTTTATTTTTACTGCATCTATTAGCAAAATGCCCGTATTCATGACATACCTTACATTTAAACGGCAGCTGCTCGTAGTCCACTTGTTGAATGTGCGTCCACTGGTCTACCTTGAGTTTGATCGCTTCCGGTAGTCCTTTCCCCAGATCCACTTCTACACATATCTGGGCGCATGCATGCATGTTCTCCCTTGGCTCCGATCTATCAATATATTTCCCCACAGCGTTTCCTATAGCTCTCACCGATTCATCTCCCCAGCAGTGGAGAGGCAGATGGGGGAGACGGACCCAGACTGGGACAGCACTGGGAACGTCCATCTCAGGGTCAAAATCAGGGGTCCACCTATTGAGATACAAGCCTCTTGTGTCCATGAAATATGGGCCATTTCTGAAGATAAGGTTGCGATCTTCCACTGATTCGAAGAGGAAGGTGAAGAAGCCCCTCCCGCAAAACCTTATTGCTATCTTTCCTTGGACCATTGAGTTCCAGTTTCTTTCCACCCAGCGTTGGACAGTGCGGGGTGATGGCCATAGCCCGGTGAACTGGCCCACCAGGCCACGATCTGCTAAAGCTACTGCAGCTCTCCTCGGTAGGGCGGGAGGGAGCGAAACTTCTGGGATTTCATCTAGCTTCTTAATGAACTTTGAGGCTGTAGGGCGTATTTTTTCTGAGGTGGTCTCTTTGGTTAGAGAGGCAAACATTTTTTCCAGATCATCCTTCTCTTGGGTTGGCGGATCCATTGTAAGAGAGAACTGCAGCACAGAAGCGCTTCAGCGAGGGCAGAGGGAAAGGGCCGCAGGCCCCCGATGAATGGGCAGGAGGCCCCAGGGTGGAAAGGGGAGCGTGCAGGAGGGGAAGCCGCCCAGCAGCAAAGCTGCCAGGCGCAGGCGCGCAGAGGGAAGCTAGAGGCAGCAGCCTAGGTCAGGGATGCAGAGCGCGGGCTCGCGGATCGTTTTTGCAATGGATACCTCTTACTCTGTCAGATCTCATCCATTTTTGACAGGGTAAGTTGAGGTATGATATTTTCTAACTTTTAACCATTTAAATTCCTTGAAAGCTAGAATGATAATTTTTGGAAAAACTTCCTTTCCTCATTTCATAAAATTGCCAAAACCATCAGTTTGGCGGGGTGGGGGGATACATTTACATTCATACTCTTTCACATTCATATTTTTCCATATTCATATATCACATTCTAAAACCCACATACTTTCCAAATATATTTACTATTATATCATCATGAGCATATAAATAGATTTGTAAAAAGTACTTAAAAGCTAATTGGATGTAACACAATCATGGTTGTTACACAATAACCAACCATGATGCATTCCAACAAAAATAATTTGCAATAAAAATCAAATTATCATTATGCAAAGTTCATACATTAAAATTGAAGGCAACAAACAAAATATGGTTGAAACACAAGAACCAACCAAGTTGCAATTCATCAAAAGCACTTTGCAAAAGTTAAGTAAATGATATCATGCAAAGTTTAAGCCAAAGCTCAAGTATCAAAAGTTAATGTAATATATTGCATGAGGACATGCAATACCTTCAGTTTGGGGGTATGTTGGGCCTAAGAATTATCCTTAAAATACATCCACTTTCACTCCATTCACACATTTTCTCACCTCTATTCCACCACCATGTCACCACATCAGCTTCACTTTCATCATTAAATGGGTTACCATTGTGTTTTTCAAAACATTATTAATTCTTAGTATTTTTAAGTGAATTTGTGGTTAAACTTTAAAAAATAATATCCATATACTTATACCTAACAATTGGAATGAGAAATTTGACATGTGTAGGTACAAAGGAAGCTTCCAAGGCATATGTATGTGTCACTCTATGTTCAAATTCGAATTTGAAGAGATCACGGACCTCATGGAGAAGATCATGGACCTCATGGAGGAGATCATGGAGGATAGGGTTATGTGTCACCATTGGTTGAGAAATATGTGGATCAAAGGAGGGAATAGTGGGTCTACATTTATGAGTTTGTTATCATAGCTTTTGCATAAATAGGAGTGTTATCTCCTTCATTTGTAATCTTCATTTTTTGTCATCTTAATCTTTATTTGTAATCTTAGTATTTTTAGAATCCTAGAACCTAGTCCTTTATTGTAATCTAGTACTGTTAATCTAGATAGGGTTTAGAATAGTTTTGGTTAGGATCATATGAGCTTATAGCCATTGTACTTTGAAAATCATGGTGAATAAAATGGAGCTTCTTTGATCCTCTACATTTGACTTTTCTTTTGGTGTGCTTGTGAATCCTTGGAAGGATCCCCATTGCCTAGCAAGTACACTTTTGTTTTGGTAAGCTTTTATTTTATGTTTGTGAATTTCATTAGATTAAATTATTAGGTTCATATGTTTGAAATATTAATGAATGACCTTTCATAAGAAAGTATTAATGTTTCCTTCAATGAATCTGATTTGTTATTTAATGTTTGATTTCATTAGTTTAAGTTTCTGATTTATATGCTTGAGATATAAACGAATAGTCTCTTGTAAGAGAGCTTTAATATTTCATGCAATCAATCAGAATTATGTTTAAGATCTTTAATTTCATTAGTTTAAATATTTGATTAGAAATATTAATGAATAGTCTCCTGTAAGGGAGCTTTAATATTTCTTCACCTAGCTTAGTTTAGTTTGTCTCTAAGTCCATATATATTGGATGATCCTCGAAGTTTACTTACCCGGATTGATAGTAAATGAAACTCTAATTTGCATCCGTATTTTAGACCCAACAATCAATATATATATATATATATATATATATATATATATATATATATATATATATATATATATATATATATATATATATATATATATATATATATATTAAGTTTGGTTTTACAAAATGTGTGTCGCCAGACACATATGGCTACATCAACCATATAAAAACTACATGCAAAACATCTAAGTAGACAAATCAGTGATGCTCATGATAAAATGACATTGCACAAGCTATCTTGAGCAGTAATCGACCAATACAACTAGGCACTCTGATTATGTGTCGCTAAAGTCGCAATGGAAGCTGATCGACCACGGTCTCATAATTCCCATGTGTAAATCCTTCCATGTGGCGCTCCACCTCTGATAGGATATCTGCTACATCTAGATCTTGTAGCGCATCTTATCCTACCACAATGACCTATATTTGTCCCACTGCCTCCTCCTGTAGTTGTCTCTTTATATGACAGAGATATGTAGCCCCCACTGGTCGAATAGGTGCAATATATGCATGAAAACACCAAATAGTTTAGTCTCACGAACATCAAAAGACACAAAAAAAAAAAACGTAAAACTTTAAAAACTTAATGGTTGAAGTATGTTACTTGAAGCATCCCATTGCTCACCCTTAGGCAACTCGAGCTGGGATTGGAGGTTTCGAGCTGAAGAAAGATAAAAGTGTGCGAAATATTCTAGGTAGGCCTCACTCCAACATCTATTTACTTTAAGGAAAAAAATTGTGTTCCTTGTTTCTCTGTTGTTCTAGGTTAGCCATCAACCTATGGGAAATACTTTTGTTTGCAATCGTAAATCCCGTTTAACAACATTTTGGTATATGTCTTGGTATATGTTTTTGGTAAATGTTTTGGTGATGTCCACAATCGTAAATCCCGCCATCTTCGCATGGCTTTGAGAGTGCGTCTTCTAGAAAGACATTTCAATTTCATACGATATGAACATATTTCTAGAAATCTAAACACATTAGCAGATTCCATAGCTCATTTTGTTTTAGATCGACATTTGTAAAGAATTTAAATAGCTTTCAATTCACATCACATCATGTTGAAAGCAGAATAGGAACTACGAAACACTTCATATATATATATATATATATATATATATATATATAGATATATATATATACACATATACATATTATGTTTGGTTTTACAAAATGTGTGCCCCAAGACACATATGGCTACATTGACCATATTGAAACTACATGCAAAACATATAAGTAGACAAATCAGAGGTGCTCATGATAAAACGACATTGCATGAGCTATCTTGTGCAGTAATCGAGCAATACAACTAGGCACTCTAATTTTGTGTCGCTGAAGTCACAATGGAAGTTGATCGACCACGGTCTCATCAATCCCATGTGTCAATCCTTCCATGTGGCACTCCACCTCTAATAGGATCTCTGCTACATCTGGATCTCGTAGCGCATCCCGTCCTACCACAATGACCTGTACTGCTCCCATTGCCTCCTCTTGTAGTTGTCTCTTTGTATGATGGAGATATGTAGCCCCCACTGGTCGAACAAGTCCAATGTCTGCATGAAAACATCAAATAGTTTAGTCTCACGAACATCAAAAAACACAAAAAAAAAAATTGTAAAACTTTCAAAACTTAATGGTTGAGGTATCTTACTTGAAGCAACCCATTGCTCATCCTCAGGTAACTCGAGCTGGGGTTGGAGCTTCCAAGTTGAAGAAGGATAAAAGCATGCAAAATATTCTAGGTAGGCCTCACTCCAGCATCTATCTACTTTAAGGAAAAACATTGTGTTCCTTATCTCTTTGTTGTTCTAGGTTAGCCACCGACCTATGGGATATACTTTTGTCTGCAATCGTAAATCCTGTATAGCAATGTTTTGGTATATGTTTTTGGTAAATTTTGGTGATGTTCGCAATTGTAAATCCTGCCATCATTCGCATGGTTTTGAGAGTGCGTCTTCTAGAAAGACATTTTGATTTCATATGATATGAACATATTTCTAGAAATCTAAACACATTAGCAAATGCCGTAGATAATTTTGTTTTAGATCGAAATTTGCAAAGAATTTAGATAACTTTCAATTCACATCACATCATGTTGAAAGCAGAATAGGAACTAGGAAACACTGAATATATATATATATATATATATATATATATATATATATATACATATTAAGTTTGGTTTTACAAAATGTGTGCCCCGAGACACATATGGCTACATCGACCATATAGAAACTACATGCAAAACATCTAAGTAGACAAATCAGTGGTGCTCATGATAAAACAACACTGCACGAGCTATCTTGCACAGTAATCGAACAATACAACTAGGCACTCTGATTGTGTGTCGCTGAAGTCATAATGGAAGCTGATCGACCACGGTCTCATCAATCCCATGTGTCAATCCTTCCATGTGGCGCTCCACCTTTGATAGGATATCTGCTACATCTGGATCTCGTAGCGCATCCCGTCCTACTACAACGACTTGTACTGGTCCCACTGTCTCCTCCTGTAGTTGTCTCTTTATATGACGGAGATATGTAACCCCCACTGGTCGAACAGGTCCAATTTTTGCATGAGAACATCAAATAGTTTAGTCTCACGAACATCAAAAAACACAAAAAAAATTAAAACTTCCAAAACTTAATGGTTGAAGTATCTTACTTAAAGCATCCCATTGCTCACCCTCAGGTAAATCGAGATGGGATTGGAGCTTCCAAGTTGAAGAAGGATAAAAGTGTGCGAAATATTCCAGCTAGGCCTCACTCCACAATCTATTTACTTTAAGGAAAAAAATTGTGTTCCTTGTATCTTTGTTGTTCTAGGTTAGCCACCGACCTATGGGAGATGATTTTGTCCGCAATCGTAAATCCCGTATAACAGTGTTTTGGTATATGCTTTTGGTAAATGTTTTGGTGATGTCTGCAATCATAAATCCCGCCATCCTTTGCATGGTTTTGAGAGTGCACCTTCTGGAAAGACATTTCAATTTCATACGATATGAACATATTTCTAGAAATCTGAACAAATTAGCAGATGCCCTAGCTAATTTTGTTTTAGATCGACATTTGCAAGTAATTTAAATAACTTTCAATTCACATCACATCATGTTGAAAGTAGAATAGGACCTAGGGAACACTTTATATACATATATCTATATATCTATATATATATATATATATATATATATATATATATATATATATATATAGATATATATAAAGTTTGGTTTTACAAAATGTGTGCCCCAAGACACATATGGCCACATCGACCATATGAAAACTACATGCAAAACATATAAGTAAACAAATCAGTGGTGCTCATGATAAAATGACACTGCACGAGCTATCTTGCGCAGTAATCGACCAATACAAATAGGCACTCTGATTGTGTGTCGTTGTACTTGTTAGAAAATTATATATTATAGAGCAATGGAACACATAAAATATATTGCAGAAATATAAACACAGGAAAAACATAAAACAAGAGAGACACAGATATACGTGGTTCACCCAATTTGGGCTACATCCATGGGAAACCACCAGTCCTTCCTTTTATATTATCCAGCAAACTGAAGAGATACAACCTACATCAGATCCGTTGTAATTCCCTCTTAGTTCTCACACAATCTCCTCTCTCTTTCTCCCTCAGAATACAGATCTACATAGACGCAATACAATTCCCTCATATATAACGAGGGGTTTCCTTCTAGGGCAAAAACCTTAAATTAAACATAACTTCTATCGTCAGATCTCTGCCTAATGAACGACCCAGATTGACTACGAAATTACAACATTTTACAAGGCAATTTTACATCTATTTTTAGCTTCGGGGGCGCTATCGCCCCCCCTGGACCCCCCTTGCAACGCAAATATTATGGGTGGCGTTGCTGCCACATTACGAGATGGGGTCCAATGCATTGATACTTCTAAATAAACAAGATAATCAGGCTCCACACCCAACAATCTCCCACTTGGAGACTGATTATAGCAACTCCATCGCTACTTCATTTGCTCGATAATGACTCCACTTTGGACCTGGTTGTTTCTCATCTTCTTCATCATACTTGAAGACCAATTGAAACTGAGAAGAATCTCAGTTTCTCCCTGGTTACAACTTTTGTTAACATATCTACAAGATTCTGGCTATTGTGTACCTTTTCCAGCTTCAACTGTCCATCTTCCAACACTAACCGTATGAAATGGTACTTGAGATGTATATGTTTAGTGTTATAATGAAATGCAGAGTTCTTTGCAAGATGTATGACACTCTGGCTATCACTGTATAACATGCCCAACTCCTACTTCTTACCCAATTCATCTAGAAACTTTTGTAACCAAATCCTTTCTTTACTAGCCTCTGTAGCAACAACATACTCTGCTTCTGTTGTTGAGAGCGCAACAACACTTTGCAGTTTTGAAACCCAACTGACAGTTGTTCCACCTACAGTAAACACACACCTTTTTGTGCTCATCCTGTTATCTCTATCACCTGCCATATCTGCATCAACATATCCCTGTAGAGAAATGTTTGAACCACCAAATCATAGTGCTTGATTTGTGGTACCTCTCAAATACCTAAGAATCCACTTCACCGCCATCCAATGTGCTTTTCCTGGATTGTTCATGTACTTGCTTACAACTCCCACTGCATGTGTAATCAGGCCTTGTGCAAACCATTGCATACATTAAGCTTCCAACTGCAGATGCATATGGAACTTTAGACATATAAGACATTTCTTCCTGAGTCTTGGGACACACCTCCTTACTTAGTTTGAAATGGCTAGCCAAAGGTATATTAACTGGGTTTTCATTTTGCATATTAAATCTTTTCAACACCTTTTCTATGTACTCACTCTGATACAATGTTAATTTTCGATTCTTCATTTCTCTAGTTATTCTCATACCAAGGATTTGTTTTGCAACACCCAAATCCTTCATTGCAAATGAGTTTGCCAATTTTATTTTGAGCACATTTATTTCTTGCAAGTTAGAACCTGCAACAAGCATGTCATCTACATACAATAACAATATAATATAGCTTCCATCATTTTTCCTTTTGAGATAAACACAATGATCAGAGTGACATCTAGTATAACCTTGTTCAGACATAAACTTGTCAAATTTTAGATACCATTGCCTTGGAGCTTGTTTTAAGCCATACAAGCTCTTCTTCAACCTGCACACTAGTTTCTCTTTCCCTTTTACCTCATATCCTTGTGGCTGCTGCATATATATCTCTTCCTCCAAATCCCCATGGAGAAAGGCTATCTTTACATCTAACTACTCAATATGCAAATCTTCAGCTGCTACTAGACTTAAAATAGTTCTGATTGAAGTCATTTTAACAACAGGAGAAAATATCTCATCAAAGTCTATACCCTTTTTCTGTGCAAATCCCTTCACCACAAGTCTAGCTTTATACCTTTTTCTACCTCCATCTTCTTCCTTCAACCTGTAAACCCATTTATTCTGCAATGCTATTTTACCTGCAGGCAACCTGACTAAGTCCCAATTCTGGTTATGTGCTAAGGAGTCCATCTCTTCTTTCATGGCTTGCTCCCACTTCTTCCTGGTTTCTACCTGCACTGCTTCTTCATAACAATCTGGTTCACTAGAATCAGTCAACAATACATAATATAATGAAGGAGAGTATCGCTCAGGGGGTCTACTTATCCTGATAGATCTTCTAACACTGCTTTCAGGTGTTTGAGATGCTTGTTGTTGTTGTTCTAGTTGTTGATTATTATGATTTTTAGGCACCATCACTTTTTCTGTGATCTCATCAAGCACTGTGTATTCTCTGTTTTCTTTTTCCTGTTTCTTTTCCTGCAGTTGATCCTTATACAAAACCTTTTCATTGAATATGAAATCTCTGCTTCTAATGATTTTGTGTTTTTTCATAATCATAAAAGTGATAACCAAAATCATTAACACCATATCCAATAAAGGTACATTTCTTTGATTGACTCAATCTTTGTTATATTTTCTTTATTAATGTGGACAAAGGCTTCACAACCAAAAGTCTTTAAAAATGATCAGTTTACCTTTTTACTTGTCCATGCCTCCTCTGGAATACCACCATCCAAGAAACTTGAAGGCCCTCTATTTATTAGATAAGCAATAGTATTTACAACATCTGCCCAAAATTGTAAAGGAAATCCTGCATGCAATCTCATGCACCTTGCACGTTCCATGATTTTCCTGTTCATCCTTTCTAACACACCGTTTTCTTGTGGTGTTCTTGGAACTATCTTCTCTCTGCAAAGTCCATTCTCTGAACAGTACCTATCAAACTCTTTACTGCAATATTCACCTCCATTGTTTGATCTGAGACACTTCAACCTTTTCTTGTCTCATTTTCAACCAAATCTTTCCATTTCTTGAAAGTATCAAATATATCAGATTTATTTTGAATACAATAAATCCAGGTTTTTCTGGTTGCATCATCAATAAAAGTAACATAATAACGAGAGCCACCGAGAGATGATACCTGAGCAGGTCCCCATACATCTGTATGCACAAGATCTAATTTTCACTCTTCTTTTCTTTCCCAACTCTGAGGAATCTGACTCTCTTATGTTTTCCATAAGCACAATTATCACGGAATTTTAAATCAACATGCTTCAAACCTGGCAACAAATTTCTTGAGTGAAGAATCTGCATCCCCTTCTCACTCATGTGCCCAAGCCTATGATGCCACAATGTCGTATCTTCTCCTGTAGAGATTAAAGCATTAACAAAATTAGAAATACCATTGCATAAATACAATGTACCAACCTTTTCTCCTTTTGCTATTACCAGGGATCCTTTAGTGACCTTCCAGGTTTTATCTGTAAAAGTAGTCACATAGCCTTCACCTCCCAACTACCCTGTTGAAATTAGATTTTTCTTCAGATCTGGAACATGCCTTACCTCCTTCAATATCCATTGATTTCCATTCTATTATTTTATGAAAACTGTACCCATTCCAATAATTTTATAGGGTTTATCATCACCCAATTGAACCTGTCCAAAATCTCCTTAAATATAATCATGAAAATGTTTCCTATTAGGTGTGGCATGGAATGAGGCCCTTGAATCTACCACCCAGGCATCAACAATATTTTCTAATGAAAGAATCAAAGCATCTTGTAACGCATCACCTGTCACATTCGCTTCATGATTGTTTTCTTGTTGCACGTCTCCTTCTTTTCCCTTCTGAGACTTTCATTCTTTCTTTAGGTGTCCTTTATTCCCACATTTCTAGCACAGTATCCCTGATCTGGACTTGGATATGCCTTTCCTTGACTTACTGCGATATCCTGGGCTATTTCCTCTTTCCATTTTTCTTCCCCTAATCTCTGTAGTCAAAGCATTACCTGATGTCTCACCGGAGTTTTTCCGTCGCATTTCCTCGCTAAGGATTGCACCGACAACATCATCAAAATTTAAAGTACTAGATCCAGACACAGAGTTACTAATGGCCATAACTAAACCATTCCAACTTTCTGGCAATGAGCACAGAAATAACAAAGTCCTAACTTCATCATCAAAAGTTACCCCTACAGAACTTAACTAACTAGTAACTGTATTAAATTCATTTAAATGATCAGCAACAGATCCACCTTCTGACATTTTCATATTAAATAAATGCTTCATAAGAAATACCTTATTTGAGGCCAAGCGTTTTTCATATAGTTTGGCTAATGTCGACATTAAACCCTCTGTTGTCGCTTCCTTTGAAATATTAAATGCTACCGACGCCGCTAGGCACAACCGTATTGTTCTAAGTGCCTTTCTCTCGAGAATATCCCATTTTGTGTCTGTCATACTCGTCGGCTTCTTTGCCTTTCTGCTCAATGGTTGGTATAGATCTCTCTGATACAGATAATCTTCCATCTGCATCTTCTATAGTTGGTAGTTTTTGCCGTTAAATTTTTTGACCCTAAACCTACCATCTTTCGTCATTTCTCCCACTCGAACCATGAACCCTTCTCTCCTGCGAGTTTATAAGCCAAATAGACATTCGGCTCTAATACCAGTTGTTCGAAAATTATATATATAGAGCAATGGAACACATAAAATATTGCATAAATATGAACACAAAAAACGCATAAAACAAGAGAGACACAGATATATCTGGTTCACCCAGTTTGGGCTAGCTACGTCCATGGAGAAACAACCAGTTCTTCCTTTTATATTATCCAGCAAACTGAAGAGATACAACCTACAACAGTTCTGTTGTAATTCCCTCTTCGCTCTCAATCTCCTCTCTCTTCCTCACTTAGAATACAGATATACATAGACATAATACAATTCCCTCATATATAGCTAGGGGTTTCCTTCTAGGGCAAAAAAATCTAAATTAAACGTAACTTCTACCATTAGATCTCTGCCTAATGAATGGCCCAGATTAACTATGAAATTACAACATTTTACAAGGCAATTTTACATCTATTTTTAGCTTCGGGGGCACTGCCCCCGATCCCCCCGTCAGGGGGGGGCTCCCAACATGCCCTGGACCCCCCTGCAGCGAATATTTTACGGGTGGCAATGCTGCCCCATTACGAACTGAGGTCCAATGCTTCAATACCTTTGAATACAGAAGATAATCAGGCTCCACACCCAACACCTGCTCTAGTTGGATACTCAACTCTCATTCCAGAGAGCATCTCATAGCCTTGTTCTCATTAAATTGACATCTCTCCTCACAACTGTCATCCTTAGTGAAGGAAAACACACCCGGTAATTGTGTGGAGTTTTAGTGTATCAATAATATTTTCTAATGAAAGAATCAAATCATCTTGCAACACATCACCTGTCATATTTGCTTCATGATTGTTTTCTTGCTGCACGTCTCCTTCTTTTCCATTCTGAGACTTGCATTCTTTTTTCAAGTGTCCTTTCTTCCCACATTTCCAACACACTATCCTCGATCTGGACTTGGATCTACCTTTCCTTGACTTACTGCGATATCCTGAGCTCTTTCCTCTTTCCATTTTTCTTCCCCTAGTCTCTGCAGTCAAAGCATTACCTGATGTCTCACCGGAGCTTTTCCGTTGCATTTCCTCGCTAAGGATTGCACTGACAACATCATCAAACTTTAAAGTACTAGATCCAAAGACATAGTTACTAATGGCCATAACTAAACCATTCCAACTTTTTGGAAATGAGCACATAATCAACAGAGCCCTACCTTCATCATCAAAAGTTACCCCTACAGAACTTAACTGGCCGATAACTGTATTAAATTCATTTAAATGATCAACAAGAAATCCACCTTCTGACATCTTCATATTAAATAAATGCTTCATAAGAAATACCTTATTTGAGGCCGAGGATTTTTCATATAGTTTGGCCAATGCCGACATTAAACCATCTGTTGTCGTTTCCTTTGAGATATTAAACGCTACCGACGCCGCTAGGCACAATCATATTATTCCAAGTGCCTTTCTATCGAGAATATCTCATTCTGTGTCTGTCATACTCGTCGACTTCTTTGCCTTTCCGCTCAATGGTTGGTACAGATCTTACTAGTACAAATAATCTTCCATATGCATCTTCCACAGCTAGTAGTTTCAATCGTTAAATTTTTTGACCCTAAACCTACCATCTTCCACCACTGCTCCCACTCGAACTAGGAACCCTTCTCTCCTGTGAGTTTATCATCCAAATAGACCTTCGGATCTGATACCAATTGTTAGAAAATTATATATTCTAGAGCAATGGAACACATAAAATATATTGCAGAATTATAAACACAGAAAACACATAAAACAAGAGAGACAAAAATATATGTGGTTCACCCAATTTGGGCTACGTTCACGGGAAATAGCCAGTCCTTCCTTTCATATTATCCAACAAACTGAAGAGATACAACCTACAGCAGATCCACTGTAATTCCCTTTTATCTCTCACATAATCTCTTCTCTCTTTCTCCCTCAGAATACAGATCTACATAGATGTAATACAATTCCCTCATATATAGCGAGGGGTTACCTTCTTGGGCAAAAAACACTAAATTAAACATAAATTCTATTGTCAGATCTCCACCTAATGAACGGCCCAGATTGACTATGAAATTACAACATTTTACAAGGCAATTTCACATCTATTTTTAGCTTCGGGGGTGCTGCGCGCCCCCCCCCCCGAACCCCCCTTGCAGTGCAAATATTACAAGTGGTGTTGCCGCCACATTATGAGCTAGGGTCCAATGTGTTTATACCTCTGAATAAAGAAGATAATCAGGATCCACACCCAATAGAAGTCACAATGGAAGCTAATCGACCACAGTCTCATCAATCCCATGTGTCAATCCTTCCATGTGGCGCTCCACCTCTGATAGGATCTCTGCTACATATGGATCTCGTAGCGCATCCCGTCCTACCACAACGACCTGTACTGGTCCCACTGCCTCTTCATGTAGTTGTCTCTTTGTATGATGAAGATATGTATCCCCCACTGGTTGAACAGGCCCAATGTCAAAATGAAAACATCAAATAGTTTAGTCTCATGAGCGTCAAAAAACACAAAAAAATCGTAAAACTTTCAAAATTTAATGGTTGAAGTATCTTACTTGAAGCATCCCATTGCTCACCCTCAGGCAACTCGAGCTGGGATTGGAGATTGCAAGTTGAAGAAGGATAAAAGCGTGCGAAAGATTCCAAGTAGGCCTCATTCCATCATCTATTTACTTTAAGGAAAAACATTGTGTTCCTTGTCTCTCTGTTGTTCTAGGTTAGCCACCGACCTATGGGAGATACTTTTGTCCGCAATCGTAAATCCCATATAACAGTGTTTTGGTATATGTTTTTGGTAAATGTTTTGGTGATGTTTGGTATATGTACATATGTATATGGATGTAAATACCGCCATGAGCTATGTTTTAAATCTCCAATAAGTGGTATGGGTGTCATGTCATTATGATATTATATTTGTTATGTTTTCATGTTGGTTTTCTTCTCAGCAGGTTTATCATTGTAAATACTACAACTAGCTAAGTTATAAAGCTCCATCGACAATATGTTTTGCTTACAAAAATCTTGTGGTTATAGGTGTTTTTGAACACCGAGGACGGTGTTCCCCCAAGGGGGAGGGTTCTGTAATAGACCTGGTGAAAATTTCATTTAATAAAAGTAATAAAGGCAAAATAATAACCACAGTTGATGGGACATTTATTCCAAGCTGAATGTTGGGAAAAACATCCTAGTGTGGGTGTTCATATCGGTTAATATGGCTAAGGAAATTGGCAAAGCCAATGACTAAGGCTTTGGAAAGGTAAACTGGCATTTTTGGCACATTTATTTATGAAAATAATGGAAATTAGGAGAAAAGGGAGGTAAAAGGTCACAGGTTTCAAGTGAGGAGGAAAATGAAGGAAATAATGGAAAATGAAGAAAATAGAGGCCTCATTAATAAAAACGTTAGTGAGAACCAGTTCATAGACTTTGGTCAATTCAGTTTTGGAGCTCTCTCCCTCTCATTCTTGGACACTTAGAGTTTCTTGGAGCACTCTTGGAGGAGTGTGGAATACTTGGAGTTTTGGAGCAAGAAGGCAAGGGAAGAGAAGGAAAGCGTAAGAGGAATTTAGGATCAACAACTACAACGTGTTTTTCTTAAAGGTACCGAGTTGCACATATGTTTTCCTCACTAGTTTTGGCATGCATGACATATGCATGTGGATTATTTGTCATGATCTATCACAGGCATGGAAGATTGCCTATATTGAAAGTGGATTTTCCTAGCCTTGCCATTTCCTAGATAGCCATGGTATTGTGGATTCATTTCTTTGTTTTGTGGTTGGTTCCCATGTTTCCTTTAGCTTGGGTTGAGTTATTAGTTCCTAGAAGCCATGGTTGGACAAATGCTCTGGAATCCCTGTAACAACGTGGGTTGAGTTACTAGTCCTGGAAGCCTTGGTTGGAAAAACACTCTGGAAACCTTTGGTGGGTTGAATTACTAGTCCTGGAAGCCCTGGTTGGACAAACACTCTAGAACCCCGACGACATCTCTGGGTTGAGTTACTAGTCATGGAAGCCTTGGTTGGAACAAACGCCCTAGAGCCCTGTAAGGCTTGGGTAGAGACCAATTTGATGATGGATTTGTGATGTACGACTGTGAGGTGGAATCACTGTTTGATGGGTTGAGGTGGTTGACCTCTAGAAGCCCTGAATGGTTTTGTATTGATGTGTTTTATGAGACCCCACATTCATGCTTGGAATATGGTACGAGGGTGAATAGCTTAAGAGAGATTTGGCTCAACCATTCTATGGTTGGGTGGAACGTGGTAGTCCCATCCCGGGTTTGGATTTTGCATCATCAATATGAGGTTATTTCTCCTTGTATTTCTATGAGTATTATACTGGTTTATATGTGGATCATATGGTTGTGATTTCCTTGGTATTTCTATTTCTATTATGTTGGTTATGTATATGTTTTATGACAGTAGCTATGTATGGCTCTCATCATGTTTTTACTTGTAAATGAATGAACAATGTATTTATGACCTAATGGATGAAACTATAGCTAATATGTTGAGGCATAAATGCTTCTTAGTGATTCTTAGATGAGTATGAGCCCCTATGCTTAGATTTGTTTTTTATAGCTATATATTACATATTTGTGATATGTTTAACGAAATTCCTATAATGGCTAATAGGGGTCCAATCAAGGGCTTGTTCAAATAATTGTACTTGTGTCATCATTTCCTAATTATCTTTTTGTTTTGAAGGTTTCATTCAATTATGGGTAGTGACGTGGGCTCTGGGCCTGAAAAATTGGCTCAAATCTCGGGGATGCTGGCACAACATTGAGCAAAACAGTCCCTAGACATTGGCATGGCTTTTCATGAGAGCATCCATAGCGTCCTGGACGTTGTCAGACCCATATCATAGGAGTGTCTGAGGGTTAAGTGGCCTAAAATCTCAGTAGGACCTAGGGGCTGGTTACCATAAAGGTTGGGATGGTTCTTAGGAGTCCTATTGCTGATGTTGAAGCTCTGTATGGTGTGTTTCCATCGGCTCCACTTCCTTAATGTGACTTAGGAGTTCGAATCATATCATAGTAACTTCTCGTCGCATTTTTATGCCAGTTGGCTGGTTACTTGGGTAGATGCGTGAGGTGGGTGTTACACTTCGTAAGAGTATAAAAGAATAATGTCTGAGAGGATTATAGGAGTGAGTGTGGATTCAAGTGATAAGTCGACTCTTCGGTTCTGGTGTGTGAGACTGCTTCCCTATTTCCTTTTTCGATCGTTCTTGGAAAACTCTATGTTGAGCAGGTCAAATTTGTTGACAATGAGGTTGACGGTTTGCACTATTCAAAGTGAAAAAATCCATTGGTGGTGAGGTTGACGTAGTACACTGTGCATAGTGCCATGTGGTAAAAAATGGTTTGATGGAGGCAGAAAAAAATAAATGGATCCTATTGGTTGGGATAAACAGTGTCTAACCATCCCAACCCCACAGAGAGACACCTTCGGTGTAATTATAAAAACCAAAACATTTATTAATAAAATGCATTTTTTTTCTTATCCTTAACAACAAGACATCCTAGTATTGTAATGCTTGACAACGACTTCACATGGGAAATCAAAATTAGACAACTTAACTTAATGAATGTTCCCATATAAATAAACTCATAATAATAAAAGCGTATCGACCTAATAAAGAAACAACCACTATACTTATAACTTTTTTATTATAAAAAATATAAGATAGTAAAAAATTTCCTATTGCTAATCCACATATTATATATCTCAATGACATTGAGATATAAATTAAAAACCGTTTTTTGTTTTACCCTATAAAAAAAATTAATTAACATGAGAAAAAAAATATGATACACATCATAAACCAACCATTTTAGAAACCATCTTTGTAAATGAAGTATGCATGTTGGAATTACAAAGGAATACCACATCTAATTGGATGTGGACAAACATCTAATTTTATATGTGGTTTAGATGTATAAATTTAACCAAACCACATGCCTTGGTGGGTCCTACCGTCTTTGTAGAATATTCATAATGATAGTTGATTTATTAAGGTAGATTCTATCATTATAATAAATAAATAATTTATACTGAAAAATTTAGAATCCCTGCTAAAGCCACTTCGTCAAAATAATGATTTGTCCATGTCGTCATATTATTATCATTCGTTACATACCCTCAACAAATCCTTTCTTCATATAATTCCTCCACTACCGATATTTATAGGCCAAACTCACCATCCTATGTAGATATGCCACATCTATATGTATATTTGTATGAAGTTTCCAAACAGGATACCTTTTAGTCATATTTTAGTACAGAGACACAAAATGACATACAACATTGAGAAACAAGTGAATATAGCCCTGAAGAAGTAACACAAAATGACATACAACATTGAGAAACAAGTGAATATAGGCCTGAAGAAGTAGAAGTGTAAGGATTCAGAAGTCCTTATGTTATTGAATAGAATGGTAATCTAATGAAAACAAAGGTATAGCGAGCTTAAGAAAACGCTATAAATGTCCCCCAAAATATGCTTAAGAAAGACGGATTTGCCAATGCTAATGCTAACAGGTGAGTACATTAAAAGCTGAGAAAAAAACTCCTTAGCACCTAAATTGCATGCTAAAGTTCGATTCGTCGCACATGAAAAAAGGCTTTATTTGGAAAATTAGATGTTTGAACTTGCTTCTTTGGCCGAGGTTAATTGTCTGGATAGCTCTATTGTTCAAAACAAAATGGTGTTTTGAAAGTATACAAGGCTAGAGTCAGGATATATGTCACATTTAAGCAATGAATCTGGAGTGTCTAGAGTCTTGTGAAATTGGGGTTTCTTTATGTTAACAAAATGAAACCGAGGAAGCCTTGGTAAATCTTGAAGCTTGTTGACCACTACGTGTCAACAGCCCATAGCAGTACACCCCCTTTTTTCGCAAAAGGGATAGCCTCTAATCGACGTGTCTATGCCATTCAACTATCAACATCAACCTGATATTCATGTTATATTGTAAACCCTTTCTGCATGTGTAAATTATAAATAATCTTAGCGGATCCGTGTCGTGTTGTAAATGCCTAGGTAAACCTATTTTTCTGGTGATGATCTACACTCCGGGAGGTTTTTTTACTCACCGATCCATTCTCAGATGGTCGACAGAGTTTTTCTTCAGCCTTAGCCCAAATACGGAGTGGATTTTGTCACTGGGATCTTAGGGGAGTTATAGTGTTCTAGATCGAGTTTATGTAAAAGTGATTTGGGAATAATCCTAACTATTTGGTTAGGTTATTTTATTACAAATTGTTTGATCTGCTAGATTATATTTGTGTCGCAGAACTGGGTAGTCTGTGAGGGTCCTTTTCAGATGGGTTTTCCCCCTTGTGATGTAAAAAATGTGAAAATCATGATGTAAAGTGTCCTAAGGGTTGGAAAAATAATTTATCCCCTCATAGGTTAATTAATTAAATTTTCTGGCCAAAATTAATTAAAATCCTAAGCCATAAATTTAATTAATTCTAGGTCCTAGGTAAATTTAAATTCTCGGAAGACAAAATTTGTTTTAAAAAGTTTAAATTAAGAGGTCTAGGGACTAAGGTAAATTAATTATTTTTCTAAATTTTAAGCCCTTGGTCCATGGGGTTAAGTCAAAGTCAAAATTTTGAGGAAATTAATTCAAAAATTTAATTTTTGAATTACTTAAAATACATTTAATTGGAAATTTCAAATTTCCTCAATAATTTAAAATTTCGATGGATGAGATTAAAAGAAATTTTGATCCTCATCAATAGTCAAGATTGCTTGACGTGGATCACTAGAAGTAGCCGTTGGAGGATTTATCTTTAAATAGGAGGTCATTTTGTCAGTGAGGATCATCCGATCTCTGGATCATGTACTAAGCTTTCAAACTCTCTTGTATACTTTTTTGAATTAATGCAAAAGTATGTGGGGTTTCAATGTGCTGTAGTGTTCCTCTTCATGAATTTATGGTAACATTGTTTTAATTTCTGCTTAATATTATGTAAAAACTATCAATCAATAGCTCTCTTAGAATAATCTGAATACAGGTATCTTATTCAGTTTGTTGGATCTAGGGTAACATTTTTAATTTTGATTGATGTAGCAGGTATCTCCATTTCTTCAAAATTTTATTGTTTTTCTATTTCTCTATTTGATTTGATGGTTGATCTTGTGTTTGTAGAAGATCTCTTAAGTTCTCATTGAGCGTTTGGGGATATTTCTTGGTTGGACCAGCCAACTCTCAACACATATTTTCTGAAGAGCCTACTTCATATAAGCCTCAGGATTTATCTAACGATAATCTTTTTTCTACAGGGTGTTTTTGGGCTAGTACCTCTCTAAAATTTCAAAATCTTTTAAATATTTTGTGGAAATTTTGATAGATCTGGCTATTAAGAGCCTTAGATTATCAAATCTGGGAGCGGAGTTGGACTCATACTCCTCAGATCTAATAGATCTATAAATTATTTGTATAGATCTGTTATTTACTTGTGTAGATCAGAAATTTTGTAACATAATTTTAACACTTGGGTTTTTGGGATTTTCTCTATTTTTGTACATATTGGGTATTGGGTTTTTCTCTTTTCACTTGTGCAGAAATAGATCTGAGAAATCAGCTAAGAAAATCTCTAGATCTGAGCTAGACCTAGACCCTGGAGGGCAAGATTTGGGCTCAAAGATTGTTTGTAGGAATAGATCTGAGAAATTAGCCAAGTAAATCTTTAGATCTAAGTTAGATCTAGACCCTAGAGGGCAAGATCTAGGCTCAAACATGGTTTGCAAGAATAGATCTGAGAAATCAGCCAAGTAAATCTTCAGATCTGAGCTAGATCTAGACCTTGGAGGGCCAGATCTAGGCTCAAAGATTGTTTGCGGGAATAGATCTGAGAAATCAGCGAAGTAAATCTTCAGATCTAAGATTTTTCAAGTAGATTTCGGGGTTTTGAGATAGATCTAGGTCCTGGAGGGCAATATCTTATCCCAAATCTTTTTACAAGGCCAACCATTAAAGATTTTGCAATAAATCTGAAGATTTGAAGCAAAATAATTTTTTTCAGAACAAGGGTTTCAAGTTTTGGGGCTCCTAAGCCTAGATCTGCCTTCTCCTAGCCTAACGCTAGTTCTTTGGGCCTAGTGCTAGCTCTCATTGGCCCTAGATTACCTTGCTCCATTTCTGATTTGAATATTTAATTTTCTGAAGCTAATCATTGGTGGGTTTTTGTATAAAATTTGGTAAAAATTTGTGTTTTAGGTATTGAACTTTTTTTTGGCAACTTGGGCAAGTGATCTTCAAGGCCTAGGACCTAAGGGTTTGATTTCTAAACCATCTTTTTCCTCACTGTTTTCTACAACAGTCATATACCTTTCTAATAGTGGTGAAAAACACATCTAAGTGGTTTGAAATTAACTAAAAAATTGCTAAATACATTAATAAGTCATGTGTATCAATAATTTGGCCTAGATCTACATTTTGGGTCACTATTATCTCTGAATAATTCTGTTTCTGAAGTCTGAAATATAACAGTGGAAAAATTTCATGTGGGTTAGCCTAAAATCAGTTCTTAAGTTGTCTAATACAATAATGAATTAATTTCTTGAGTTGGGCATTCATCATTAAGCTTATTTCATATTTTAATTGATGATTGTAATAAGTATATCAGATCTGATATAATTCCGAAAATCACATCATAACAAGCTGAAATTTTTCGACAATTCATGTGGGCAAATTTGGAAAATTTTCGGTAAATTTTTGGCATAAAGATATCATTGATAACTTACTTTTTTCATTGTCATATTGCTGTTGTCATAAATTTTTTCTTACTGTTGTCCTAAAAATTAATTTTTGAAAATTAAGTACTCTGTCATGGAACTGTGATAAAATGCATATCCTTTGTTTCATAAACTGAGTATTTTTTTGAGCATATGTTGACATTGATATCGAATTGCAAAGTTGTTTTTGTTCTTTTTGAGCTAAATTGTATCAAGAAGATTTGAAATAAGCTGGTGTTTTAACTATAGTATCTTCAAGAGTTTATTTTCTAAGTGTTCATCTAAAAAAATGTGAGTATTTCATTTGGGTAATTGAGGGCTTTTGTGGCATAAGTGTTTTTCCATTCTCGAGTCTAACTTCATCTCATCTTCCAGTGCATTTGCATATAAGTTAACTTTGCATAGATAAAATTTACTTCCAAGCATAAGCTTGGTTGATAGAAAAATATATCTCCATCTGTCTTCTCTTGATAAGCATGTTTTAATAGTACTTAAAACGGTGACCTTGTAGTCGTCAGAGCCACAGTTCTATGCAGCGCCGGAGACACTGGGTATGTTAAAATTTCAGGAGAGGTATCATTAATCACACTTTAGTGTGCTTCTCCTGATCTTCTCTCTGCCAATTACTACGAAATCTGGTTCAACACAGAAAGGATTGAAGGGTTTACATTTAAATAGGCATTTAACTAAAATTAACCAAGATTATTGCATCTCACATTAGTTTTAGTATCTACATTTCATATAAAATTGTCATTCATCTAAGCAGCAATTTCTAATCGATTACTTGGTCTTAATTTCCCTAGCAAGATCATTGACTCCATAAGGCACTGGTATCAATCATTTAAAATCTAATCAAATTCAATAGGTCTTGCTAAATCTTAATCAAGTACTTGATCGCTTCACTATGTCTCCCGAATTGGTTGGTTCCCGACTAGTTCTTCTTCATTCCACTTTTCCATAGGGTCTACCCCCCTTAGCCTGCTGTAGGGAGATAACTTAAACAGAGAGATTGGGGATCAGGGTGACAGCCCCCGATCTGAATCGTTTTCATGGTGCCTAGACATTCTGTGCGACAACATTTTTTGGCGTCGTTGCTGGGGATATTTTATTCTCGGAGCTTTAACGACATTTTATGTTCGTTCTTCTCATGTCATCTTTATAATTTTTACCGGAAACGCCAACATTTTTGGCGCCATTGTCGGGGACCGATTTATTGGGCCTTGGCTCTTCGACATTCATCTTTCATATTTCTCATCTCTCATTCGAGTAGGCAAAGTCAACACTCCTTGGAATTGCCACCAGGGACAAATTTTTTTATGTCATTGGTTTCTTCGACATCGTTTTAATCATCTCATCTTTTTTGCCATTCATTAGCCTGTCAAGCAGCACAACATTTACTCGTGTCATTTGATCTTTTCATCGCCCTATCTTTCGTCATCTCATTAATCGTTTCATCTACACCTTTAGCACCTAGACATTTCGGTTTGTTTCTTGTTTGGGTGGCGACTTCACTTCTTCCATTTATTATTTCTCAGACAAGAAGCCCTCCCTTATATCCGGTTGTTGTTGCCCTTTGGATCCTAGAGTTAGATTCATGTTCACATGGCGACTCCACTTCTTTCATTTTTTACAAGAATTTCTACTAGAAGCTTGCTTCTTGTGGATCTCTTGATTTTCTTGAGCACAGGTCTCTCTCTATCATCAATTTGGTCTCTCTTATTATTCCTTCAAGCAAGTCATCATGGATGATTCATTTACCCCCTGTCATTTTACTGATTTTCTCCATGATATTCCGGAAGTGGCCATTCATAAATTGTCTTTGTTCTCGGGTGGTGATTCAATCGCTGTTAGAAAGCATCTATGCAGGTTTACTCATACAATGTTCATATATTGTAGTTCTCCCCAGTATGATCATGACGATGTCAAAATGCGTCTATTTGCCTTTTCTTTAGAGGGTGATGATTTGAATTGGTTTAATAATTCTCCTGAAGATTCTTTCTCTTCTTTACAAGACATCGTCAATGCTTTTAAAGATAGATATGGTTATCAAGGTAGCTCGCCTTGTGCCCCTAAAATTATGCAACAGAATGAAAGTGATCTTGTGAAGGATCCAGCTATCGATGAAATATTTCAAGACAATTCTCCATATCAGAATGTGCCATCCACTTGTACCGTTGCAGATCAAATCCATGACAGTGGGAAAATAGGGACAAGTTGTCAAATCAGTGTCGACAATGAAAGGGAAAATGATAAGCAAATTATAGAAGAACTAATGCGGCTGGTAAAAAATATGGAGCTTAATCAAGAAAAATTTGTAATTGATTACGTCAAGGATATGAGAACTTTATACACCCACCTGGAAAAACGTGATAAGGAGATGGAAATCATGAAAGTTAAACACTCTGATCATGTAACCGACATGCAAAGTCAGCATGCTAAGGAAATGGAAACCATGAAAGCTAATCATGACAGGGAAATTAATTCTATGCAAAACAAGTTATTAGCCCTAGAGGAAAATATGACGATCATGGAATTCAATCATTCAAATCAAGTGACTGCCATGGAAGCAAGTTATCAGGAAGAAATAAGTGAAATTCAGAACAAGTTGTCAACTATGGATGAAGAAATGACCATCATGAGATTTGATTATAATAATCAACAGGGAAATCATAAGAAAGAAATAAACTATATGCAAAATTGTTTCATGGGCATGAAAGCAAAGAATGATAAAATTATAAAGGACGTGGAAGTTGGTCAAATATCTCTTCAGAATAGATTTTTGGCCATAGAAGAAAAGCAGGTACCATGTGTCATAAATACAGATGGAATACATATCATCGAGAACAGATTAAAAATAATGGAAGTTAATCATTCTAATCAGATGTCCATTATTCATAATCAAATAAAGGCTATGCAAGCTAATCATGTCACTCTGCAAGAAATATTCATGAAAACTGAACTCAATCAAGCGAAGTTAATAGTAAGACATGCTAGAGAAATGGGTTCATTACATAAGAGGTTGGAAGAGAGAAACTCATAGGTCTCGTCTTGTTGTGAATATCCTGAGAAAGAAGCTAACTCCATTAACGAATATTTAACTAAGAATGACATGATCAAAGAAGAAATTAAAAAAGGTCAAGTTAAAAATCATGACACCTGTGTGACTGATCCATCATTCTTGACAGAGCAGACGCAAAATGAAGAAATACATGTCGCGCATATCTTACATACTTCATCTAAGAGTTTTGAAGCAAAATGTTCCACGTCATCAGTGATACAACCTGCCACAAAGAAAATACGCAAAATAAAGAGAATGAGAAAGCGATTTGATACATCAGATGGCTGCAAGTAGCTTGATTTTCGGATAGGAAAAATTTCTACCGTATGCAGGATTGGACATGGCACATCCGAGAAACAACTGACAGATTTGCCTGAAAACAGGCAAATGCTCAGTATGCACTATATTGAACACATCTGATGCCATGGGGCAACTTTGTATTGTATTTCTAACCTTATACCCTATTATTTCAGTATTTCATTCTGTAATTAGATGTGTTTTTCATGTTATTGGACTAGTTAATAAATGAAGAGCTTATATCTTTCATGTGCTTAACGTTATATGATGATTTTTGGATGGATGCTACTTATGTTATGTTGTGTGTTGCGTGTGTTAGTGTCAGTCTTTACAGCCTTCCTCCAGTGATCAAATGTGCTCTTACATAGTGATTTTGAAGTGTCAAGGTCAAATTTTGTCATTTCAGTGAGTCTTCAAGCAAAATTTGGTCACTAGCCATTAGGTCTAGGGTTTGCCCAAATGTCAGTCCATGTCATCATTCAGCTGAGCCTATCATCATTCAGAGGTTTGTCATCGTCATGTCAGTGTCTAATGGGTCATTTTACACCATGTTCATGCTTCAGTTGTGCCTAGGAAAGCTCATTTCCCTCTCCTAGGGTTTTGAAAGCTAATTTCTCTTGGGCGGCCAAATCATCGGCAAAACTTGTTTCCTGATGTTCATACACCTTCCCTTATCCTTAATGTACCTTATCAAACACTTCCCAACACTCAGATCCCCCAAATTCCTCATTTTTGCACAAACCCTAGTTTCTAGCTACAACCTGGCAATTTTCTAGGTTGGGCCTGTGTTTTGCCCTTTTGAACCCCTTCCCCTCGCTCAATCTCTGAGATTCCACTTTCCCCTGCTTCCTAACATCCCTCCCCACTCCCAAAAATTTCCCCAAGAATTTAGAAGCCTTCTGTCCCCTTCATTCCGCTTCATTTTGACAAAATCCCTTGTTTCACACATCGGGACAAGTTGCACTCAAAAGCTCTTTCTGAGCAATCAAAGATGAATTTTTCAAAACTGAGAGAGGTTTTTGTCAAAAACATGCCAAGGAAGAAAAACCTCCTTCACTTTTTACACAGGTGTCATGGTTTGAGAAAAATGTCAAAAATACCGGCGAGAACGAAGGTGTTCCAAGGATGGTTGGCCAAAGTACAAAAATGAAGGAAAACGCCCGATCCACTCCAAATTTTGGTCAAAGCCTCTTTGACTGAGCATGGTACTTGATTGGGGTCTCCCAGCCCAAATTTCAAGAAATTTGGAGAAAATTTTGTCATTTGTGAATTTTTTGTGAAAATTACAGGTTTTTCCCAAGAACTGGTCTCACCCCGGGTGAGACCAGTTTGAAGGGCTGCTCGGAATTTTGCAAACTTGGCATTTTTGGAAAGGGCATTCAAAAATAAAAATTACCAATACTTGGGAGAAGCCTGATTTTGAGTTTTGAGCCTCCAAAAGCTCAAAACACACCTAAAAAATGACTTTCTGCCCACTTTTTGAGTTGCAGAAAGTGACCTTGGGAGAAATGGTTTTTGAGGGGTCAAATCAATACCAAATTCAGAAATTCCACTTGGGATGGAAAGTAGACAGGCCAAGCTTTCCAATGAGCCATCTTGCACCTGATTTGGACCAGTGGAACCCACTCAAAAACAGCTGTGAAGGGGCGCGACCAGAACTTCCAGGGGCGCGACCAAAACTTCCAGATTTGCCAGAATTCACATTTTTGGTCAAAAAACACTGTTTTGACTATGGTTGACTATTTTTACTTGTAGATGAAGGATAAATGTAATATTTTCATGGCACTTTGGTAGTTTTTATCTTTCTTTACCCTTCTAGAAGCTTCCATGATGTAAAAAGTGAAAAATTAATGCATGGATGAGTTAGCTAAGTAATAGAGGCAAGTTGTTGGGCTGCCTATTTTCTAGTTCTTAGTTTAGAATTAGTTCAAACTGCTCCTAGGAAGCTGAGCTCGACCCCTAGAGGTGGGGAAAGGAGTTAGATGGTCTAGATGGTCTATATTATGCTCTCTCCTTCTCATTTTCATGGTTGGACTCTTGTGTAAGGAAGCTTTATTGTATATTGTGCATCTATTTCTGCAATTGAAGGCAAGGAAAGCTAGGGTTTTACAGACATCTTTGAGGATTCTTGTGGATCTGATTGTTGATGGTGTGTTCTCTACATGTTCTTGTAAGTTTGTTTATGTGTTTCACATCTCTCTTATGCTTCTAAATTGGACAGATGAAGTGGTAAAGTTTGAATTCATGTTTTGACATGCTCAGCTTTTTAGTTTGTTCAATTTTAATGTTTTCTACTATCTAGAGAGGATTCGAATTGTGTGTTTGCCCTCTTTAGCTTCTCCTCTATCATCTCTGATCATCCATCTCAGATTAAGGCATCAGCACTCATTCCTAGCTTGCCCCTTAGATCCCCCTGTGAAAACTGTGCTCAATCCCCGCACCTTGAATTGCACTTCCACCAATTGCCACCAAAAACCCCAAAAATCATTAAATCAACCCCCTTATCAATTTACTAGCCTAAAATCTTTATTATTAATTGGTCAGCCTAATCATATTGAAAGATCTATCGAATCTGACCCGAGAGAGCCTTCTCATACCTCGTAGGGCTAGCTACGAGGTGAAATGGTTTGATGTAGCCTTGAGAGTTTGTCTATCTCAGCCTAGGTGAATTCCAAGCGCTAACAGCGTGGATGCAGATTCTGGATTCTCACATTCCTCCAATGTATCAACGTGTCCCCAAGTAGAGTCAGATGTTGACCACTACATGTCAACAACCCATAGTAGTACACCCCTTTTTTTCGCAAAAGGGATAGCGCATGATCGACGTGTCTGTGCCATTCAACTATCATCATCAGCCTGATCATCATGTTATATTGTAAACCCTTTCTGCATGTGTAAATTGTAAATAATCTCAGCAGATCCGTGTCGTGTATGTAATTGCCTAGGTAAACCTATTTTTCTGGTGACGATCTACATTCCGAGAGGTTTTTTGTCTCACCGATCCATTCTCGGATGGTCAGCAGAGTTTTCCTTTAGCCTTACCCCAAAGCCAGAGTGGATTTTGTCACTGGGATCTTAGGGGAGTCCTAGTGTTCTAGATCGAGTCTATGTAAAAGTGATTTGGGAATAATCCTAACTATTTGGTTAGGTTATTTTATTACAAATTGCTTGATCTACTAGATTATATTTGTGTCGCAGAACTGGGTAGTCTGTGAGGGTCATTTTCAAATCGGTTTTCCCCCTTGTGATGTAAAAAATGTGAAAATCATGATGTAGAGTGTCCTAAGGGTTGGAAAAATAATTTATCCCCTCATAGGTTAATTAACTAAATTTTCTGGCCAAAATTAATTAAAATCCTAAGCCAAAAATTTAATCAATTCTAGGTCCTAGGTAAATTTAAATTCTCCGAAAGAAAAATTCGTTGGTCCTTAAAAAATTTAATTTTAAGAGGTCCATGGACTAAGGTAAATTAATTATTTTGTTAAATATTAAGCCCTTGGTTCATGGGGTTAAGTCAAAGTCAAAATTTTGAGGAAATTAATTCAAAAATTCAATTTTTGAGTTACTTAAAATACATTTAATTGAAAATTTCGAATTTCCTCAATAATTTAAAATTTCGATAGATGGGATTAAAAAAAAATTGATCCTCATCAACGGTCGAGATTGCTTTGACGTGGATCACTCGAACTAGCTATTGGAGAATTTATCTTTAAATAGGAGGTCATTTGTCAGTCAGGATCATTCGATCTCTAGATCGTGTACTAAGCTCTCAAGCTCTCTTGTATACTTTTTTGAATTAATGCAAAACTCTTTGGGGTTCCAACGTGCTGTAGTGTTCCTCTTCATGAATTTATGGTAACAATGTTTTAATTTCTGCTTAATATTATGTGAAAACTATCAATCAATAGCTCTCTTAGAATAACCTGAATACATGTATCTTATTCAATTTTTTGGATCTAAGGTAACATTTTTAATTTTGATTGAAGTAGCAAGTATCTCTATTTCTTCAAAATTTTATTGTTGTTCTATTTCTCTACTTGATTTGATGGTTGATCTAGTGTTTGTAGAATATCTCTTAGGTTCTCATTGAGCGTTTAGGGATAGTTCTCGGTTGGACCAGCCAACTCTCAACACATATTTTCTGAAGAGCCTACTTCATATAAGCCTCAGTATTTATCTAACGATAATCTTTTTTCTACAGGGTGTTTTTGGGTTAGTACCTCTCTAAAATTTCAAAATCTTTTAAATATTTTGTGGCAATTTTGATAGATCTGGCTATTAAGAGCCTTAGATTATCAAATCTGGGAGTGGAGTTGGACTCATACTCCTCAGATCTGATAGATCTGTAAATTATTATATAGATCTGTTATTCACTTGTATAACTCAGAAATTTTGTAACATAATTTTAACACTTGGGTTTTTGGGATTTTCTCTATTTTTGTACATATTGGGTATTGGGTTTTTCTCTTTTCACTTGTGCAGAAATAGATCTGAGAAATCAACCAAGAAAATCTTCAGATCTGAGCTAGATCTAGACCAGATCTGGGCTCAAAGATTGTTTGTAGGAATAGATCTGAGAAATCAGCCAAGTAAATCTTCAAATCTGAGCTAGATCTAGCCCCTAGAGGGCAAGATCTGGGCTTAAAGATTGTTTGCAGGAATAGACCTGAGAAATCAACGAAGTAAATCTTCAGATCTAAGCTAGATCTAGACCTTGGAGGGCAAGATCTGGGCTCAGAGATTGTTTGCAGGAATAGATCTGAGAAATCAGCCAAGTAAATCTTCAGATCTGAGATTTTTCAAGCAGATCTGGGGGTTTTGAGACAGATCTAGGCCCTGGAGGGAAATATCTTATCCCAAATCTTTTTACAAGGCCAACCATTAAAGATTTTGCAATAAATCTGAAGATCTGAAGCAAAATAATCTTTTTTAGAACAAGGGTTTCAAGTTTTAGGGCTCCTAAGTCCAAATCTGCCTTCTCCTAGCCCAACGCTAGTTCTATTGGGCTTAGTGCTAGCTCTCATTGGCCCTAGATTCCCTTGCTCCATTTCTGATTTGAATATTTAATTTTCTGAAGCCAATCATTGGTGGGTTTTTGCAGAAAATTTGGTAAAATTTTGTGTTTCAAGGATTGAATTTTTTTTTGGCAACTTGGGCAAGTGATCTTCAAGGCTTAGGGCCTAAGGGTTTGATCTCTAAACCATCTTTTTCCTCACTGTTTGCTACAACAGTCATATACCTTTCTAATAGTGGTGAAAAACACATCTAAGTGGTTTGAAATTAACTAAAAAATTGCTAAATACATTAATAAGTTATGTGTATCAAGAATTTGGCCTAGATCTACATTTTGGGTCACTGTTATCTTTGAATAATTCTGTTTCTGAAGTCTGAAATATAACAGTGGAAAAATTTCATGTGGGTTAGCCTAAAATCAATTCTTAAGTTGTCTAATACATTAAGGAATTAATTTCTTGAGTTGGGCATTCATCATTAAGCTTATTTCATATTTTAATTGCTGGTTGTAATAAGTATATTAGATCTGATATAATTCCAGAAATCACATCCTAACAGGCTGAAAATTTCTGACAATTCATGTGGGCAAGTTTGGAAAAATTTCAGTAAATTTTTGGCATAACGATATCATTGATAGCTTATTTTTTTCATTGTCATATTGCTGATGTCATAAAGTTTTTCTTACTGCTGTCTTAAAAATTAATTTCTGAAAATTAAGTACTCTGTCATGGAATTGTGATAAAATGCATATCCTTAGTTTCATAAACTGAGTATTTTTTTGAGCATATGTTGACATTGATATCGAATTGCAATGTTGTTTTTGTTCTCTTTGAGCTAAATTGTATCAAGAAGATTTGAAATAAGCTGGTGTTTTAACTATAGTATCTTCAAGAGCTTATTTTCTAAGTCTTCATCTAAAAAAAGGCGAGCATTTCTTTTGGGTAATTGAGGGCTTTTGCAGCATAAGTGTTTTCCCATTCTCAAATCTAACTTCATCTCATCTTCTGGTGCATTTGCATATAAGTTAACTTTGCATAGATAAAATTTACTTCCAAGCATAAGCTTTGTTGATAGACAAATAGATCTCCATCCGTCTTTTCTTGAGAAACCTATTTCAACAGTACTTAAAACAGTGACCTTGCAGTCGTTAGAGCCACAGTTCTCTGCAGTGCCCGAGGCACTAGGTATGTTAGAATTCTAGGAGAGGTATCATTAATCACACCTTAGTGTGCTTCTCCTGATCTTCTCTTTGCCCATTACTACGAAATCAGGCTCAACAAAGAAAGGATTGAAGGGTTTACATTTAAATAGGAATTTAACTAAAATTAACCAAGATTCTTGCATCTCACATTAGTTTAAGGATCTGCATTTCATATAAAATAGTCATTCATCCAAGCAGCAATTGCTAATCGATTATTTGGTCTTAATTTCCCTAGCAATATCGTTGACTCCATAAGGCACTGTTATCAATCTTTTAAAATCTAATCAAATCCTATAAGTCTTGCTAAATCTTAATCAAGTACTTGATCGCTTCACTGTGTCTCCCGAACTGGTTGGTTCCCAAATAGTTCTTCTTAATTCTACTTTTCCATAGGGTCTACCCCCCTTAGCCTGTTGTAGGGAGACAACTTAAACGGAGAGATTGGGGATCAGGGTGACAGCCCCCGATCTGAGCCATTGTCACGGTGCCTAGACATTCTGTGCGACAACAAAGCTTATGGATAGAAATATTCATTTGCAAGAAGACCGCGATGAAATAGAGGAAGTTCTGTTGGAAACGCAGAGGAGACAAAACACAAATTCACACACAAATCACACGAGCTTTGGCTCTTCTATTGATCACACAAAACTTGATACTTACAATGAACCCGATGAAAGGTATCTAACCTTTTCCAACTACCGACTTGCCTAAAAACACTAAAAGTCGTCTATCACTTAACGCTACTTGACTCAACACTTAAACACTCAACACTTAAACACTCAACCCTTAACACTTAGTTAACTAACTCTTTAATTTTAGCCAACTCCTCATGCAAGAGTAATTAGCTTATTTTAACACTCCCCCTTAATTATGACCGCTAAACTAAAACATGACTCATGACAACTCAAACATGCCTGCTGGTCTATGTCTTAGCTAGGCTTACAACACCCAAGTTTCTTCTATGAAACTCAAACACATCTTGTGCTAATGACTTAGTAAATATATCAACCAATTGATCACTAGATTTACAAGGCTTCAAGTGAACTTCTCCATTGCTCACAATTTCTCTAATAAAGTGATATCTAATATCAATATGCTTTCTCTTTTGATGAAACACACTATTCTTGGATAGTGCAATCGTTGAGGTGTTGTCACAATATATTGTTGTTGATCCTTGTTGTTTATGCTTGAGTCCATCAAATACTCTTCTTAACCACACTGCTTGACATGTTTCTAATGTTGCTGCTACATATTCTGCTTCTGCTGACGAAAGTGTCACAATGGGTTGCTTCTTAGATTCCCATGAAATCACACCTAAACCAAGATGGAACACAAAACTAGAAGTGTTCTTCCTATCATCCAAACTTCCTGCAAAATCACTATTTGTGTATCCAATCAAATCCTTCTTTTCTGTGCTTGCATACATTATGCCACAATCTCTAGTTCCTTTTATGTATCTCAGAATTCTTTTTCCTGCACTCCAATGTGTGTCTTTTGAAGTCTCCATAAATATGGAAATCAAACTCACTCCTTGCATGATATCCAGTCTTGTAATTGTGAGATACATGAGGCTATTTACGACAACTATTTTAACAAGTTCCATTAAGTTGCTTCGTGGTGAGGTGTAGGGCATTTTTCAACCAACATTCTTTGATCAATTATTACCTATCAAGGCTGCTTAAAAGCCTTACTTGGCAGGGTTGTTTTCTAAAAACTAACTAAGCTTTTCATCGCATGTCTGTTGATTTTAGTGTTTATGACAATGACGATAGTGGTGAGGCGGGTGAGATTCACGCCAAAGTTGATGCTGCCTCAGGTGATCATACAGATGTCCTGCTAAATTGCATTGTTTAGATTGTAGAAAGATATTTTGTTGTTAAGCAAAATCAAGCCCTTCTAAATTTTGAATATTTCATAGTTTGAAAATACCCGATAAGAAAATTGGTCCCAATCTTCTCTTATCCGGGCTCACTTTAAAGTGTAATGAATTTTCACTGGAAAACATAATAGAAATAGCTCTACAATGAATATTTTGAGCACTCCATAATTGATGTCTCAAACCACCATAAAATATTGAAAGTTTCCCTAAAATTCGAATGAAAAAAAAATTCCAAAGAACCCATAGGCCATGCAGAGAAAATATCTTCACCTGTACACATTGGCATTCGTAAATATTTTTATCAGAAAGTTGAAGCGCAGATCACAGTCACGCGTGGTCTCCTCGTTAATAGCCGCAGCTGGAAGATTCACCTGTGACTTACGAGTGCGGTAATTGGGGAGTGGTAATCTTTCCAAAGGGAGGACTCATCGATGCACTTAGATATAGTGTATTCTACAATACTTTACTATTGGAATGGGTATTCACAATTCAGATGGGATATTTTTACTCAGATTGGCCCTACGTATTCCATGTGAAAAGATATGCAAAATCAACTTTCATGCTCGAAAGAGCTACCGCGGTTTCACATCGTTCATGCCACTTGGATACTTGTATGACTATTCAAAATGTTATTCTGTAATTGAAACTCTTATAATGATAGTGAATGTTGATCGAATGCAACAAGGTAATAACATCAAGGGATCGAAACATTTTTCTCAATCCAATCGGTTTTGGGATATTGGATGATGTATGAAAAACATTATGGTATATGTATAGTGATAGTGGTAATACGATATAGGGAATATTGTGCATGCGGTATTTATGGACATTTTCAATGCCTTACCTAATTACATTACCAATCACAATGCTCATGCTTCGACTCTTCATATTTGATGGGTTACATCAAATTTGCAGATTAAGCAAAATGAAGCATAGGTAAGAAGTCACTTGGGTTTGTTTTGCATTGTTGGCATTATGGTACATGTGTTGTCCTTGATGACAACACACATATATGATAATTAGTTGTATCCACAGGTCAGTTCAGAAAGTTCAGAAATGATAAAGTGATGTATGATGGAAACTCACATTGTAACAAGTCAATTCAGAGGTAATAGAGTAATGACATAGAACAACAGGATGATGGGACAAAGGATTACAGATCAGAATCAAGAAATTGAGGAAAGAGAATGTCTTAAATTGTATACGTTGTTTAACCTAGTCCAAGTCACGTATACACAGGTTCACATAATAAAAGGTGCGTATACATATGAAAGCAGTTTCACAAAAGGAAAAGAGTGTATGGGATGGAAAATTAAGGTTAAAGAATAGCAGGGGTTCCTACCATGGTATTGGCCCATAGTAATGTCAGTTATGTCAAATATTGATGATTGGGTTTCAATGATTGATTGATTCAGTGGTGGTTGATTCAGAAATTGATGATTGGGTTTCAATGATTGATTGATTCAAATGTGTCAAAGATGGATGACTATGCTACAAACATGAGTTACTGTTTGAGTTTCGATATTGAGCTTAAGTGTTGTTAATTGGTCCAGTATGAAAATTTGATGAAACGTGGCTTACAAGTTATGTTGTGTTGATGTGTACCAGGAGTATCTAGTCTGAAAATTTATGATATGTGGTACCTGGAGAAAGAGTGAAGGGGGTAGCCTTCTGTAGGCCGGCACCTAAATACTGGTAATAATATCAGCCAATACAAGAGCTAGGGGGTTGTAGATCCCTTCCAGTAGCAGCTGGAGAACGAGTGAAGGTTGTAACCATCTGTAGGTTGGTACTTGTGTACTGGTACAACTTTACACCAGTACAAGAACTAGGGGGTTGTAGCTTCCTTCCAGTAGAAGCTGGAGAACGAGTGAAGGTTTTAGTCTTCTGTAGGTGGGTGCCTGCATACTAGTGTGAGTCTACACCATTACAAGATTGTAAACAAAATTTTATTTATATTAAAAAGAAGACAAAGATGATAGCAACAGGTGGTTTTCTCCCGCATTAGGTTTCCACCTTAAATCTTGGTGTTCATGTGTGTTTCTTATGTATGATGGCTTATTTATTGCAACACGTGGTTATTGTTTATCCAATGTTTAATAAATTATTGATGCACTGGTTGAAGACAAACATATGATGAATTAACTAAATCATAAGTTCACTAGATATACACTAATTGTCTTAAGAATAGTCCCGTACACACGGAGGTTCCTTTCAGTAAAGTCAGGTATAGAAATCTGAATATGAAATGTAAAAAGTTATTGATTTAAAAATACTGATTCACCCACCCCTCTTAGTATTTTTCCCAAAAATTGGTATCAGAGCGTGTTCTTTGGCAAAAGCTTGATCGCTTGAAGGAGACCCACTGTAACAATGGGAAAGAAGCGAAAGAAGAAGGCACCTCAAAAGAAGAAAACATCTCAAAGGAACAATGATAGTGGGAGAGACGGTTAGCTATTAGGTGGAAGAAATTATCCAGATTCAAAATCACCTCAAAATGAAGATGAACAAGCAAAAGAATTATCAGGTACTAATTTTTGGTCCTCTGGTGATACATTTCTTTGTTCATGCAATATTGAAGATAATGAATGTGATAGTGAAACAACTGAATTTTCTCTTATGGGTGAAAGTGAAAGAAATCTAATAGAGGCAGAAGTTAAAAGGCTCACAGATAAAATTAGAGATCAACAAGATCTATTTGATAAAAGGGAATGTACCTACAAAGAAGAGGTTACCAGGTTAAAAACTTAGTTGGAGGAAGGAAACAAAATAAGGAAGCAGTACAAGGAAAAGGAAGATCAATGTCAAAGGCTATAGGATGAAGTGACATCATTGAGAAATGAAGTGAATGAAAAGGATACAACAACCAAGGAACTTAAAGAAAGAACTAGTTACTATGAAGGTCTTGAAGTTGAGGTCGTCTCTCTAAAAGAAGATCTTGAAAATTCAAATGAGCACAATGAAGAACTACTTCAAGCATTTGAAGAACAAGAAAATGAGATTCTGAAATTAAGACAACAATTGGAATAAGGAAGAAAAGTTGAAGAAATCATGAAGAAGCAGTATTTGGAAAAGGAAGAGCAATATCAGGTTGAGGTAAATATCCTAAAAGGTAAATTAGAAGAAAAGGATAAAATTTTATGATTTCAAGATAGTACTAAGATTTTGGATAATATTCTTAGTAGTCAAAGGTCTCTTGCCATTAAATCTAGTCTTCATTTTCATGAAACTATTAAAGGTGAATCTAGCTCACAAACTGAGGCAAGGAATTCTAATACAAAATCTGAAATGCTCAATAAGGAAATAAGAAGTCAACCCCATCAACAACCAAGGAAAGAAAGTCTGCAAAGAAAATCATTTACTCCTAACTATAGAAGTTCTAATCGATCCTTTCCTCCGATCAATAATGTTGAATGTTCTATATGTCATTATTTTGGACATGTCGCAGCTATATGCATAAGTAGAATGTTTCAAGCTAATAATCATCTCAGAGAAAGATCACCAGCTTCCAAGTACTATGAGGGATATTGTTTTTCTTGTAATATGTTTGGTCACAAAGGCATTGATTGATATAGAAGGAATATGAAACATATAAGATGTTATGCTTGTAACGAGTTTGGGCATATAGTGAAAGACTGTAGGCGCAAGTCTATGGATCACCGTAGACAATATGGTAGGCAATCAAATAAGCACATTTATATTAGAAAATATGAAAAATATGAATCCACCAAGAATCAAGAAAAGGAAGATCATATAAGGTGTGGTCTTGTTGTTTTCTCATTCAAAGACGAAGATGAATGTTCTCATCACATGACTGGAGACAAGAGTAAAATGGAGTCTCTGATGAAGAACCATCAAGGTAATGATATTCTTGGAACTGATGTTTCAGCAAAAGTTCTAGGAGCATTACAGTAAGAACCGACTCAGGGGGAACTGAAAGTATGAAATTTCAGTGTTCCAATTATCAAACACAGATTGTATGTAGACAAGCCACATATATACGCGAGTTCAAAACTTCATGGTCATGTATAACTTGTTGTGATGAAGAAATAGTGGGACGAACTCAGGAAAAGGGTCTGATATGGTTCAATCAATTATCAATTGTATTTTCTGTTTGATGGATGATGGTTACAGTATGTGGATGTTAATTTAGAAGTGATTTTTACCCTCATAAGTTTTTTATGACTTGAAGTAAAACTGGTTGATGACGATGCCTTAATGATTCTTACTAACATATGCAATGATCAAATCTGAGAGTGAACAGTTGGCACAGGTTTAGGGGGAGAATATGCTATGCTTCTAATAATGCATTGTTGGCGTTATGTTTAGAAGTCTTTGGTACATAATGATTCTTATCAATGGTGAGGATGCTTATGTTGTTGAAGTGTTTAAATGATGCATCATGCTATGATGCGGTCATGAATTTCTCATGATGAAATCACATATGATACTTTGTTTGAGCCACTTAGTTGTTTTGATGCTTCTGATCAGATTTATGGATGACTTTTTTGATGATGCATATAATTATGTTGATTACATGGTGATCTTCATAAGTTCAAGGAGAAGAACAAAGCTTGAGTACACATCTTTACTATTTAATGATGTTAAGTGTCACTCATTTTTGTTATGTTGCTACCATCATGCCTTGAAAGATGCATAAATTTCATATGGTGCAGTTATGGACGAGGATTCCTATACTTCTTGGCTCTCACATGGTTGAGGATTATTGCACTTGATGGTATCAAGAAACTTTGACAAAATGACTATGAGTCCATGGTTTTCCTTTCACATTAATGAGAAGCTAGATACATATTTCTATCTCTATGTTGGATACATGGATGATTACTTAAGTTTCATATTGGTAAATATTGTTGGTTGGCCAAGAGAATGGTGTTATTGTAGGTTTCATGTAGATATAGCTATTTGAAGACATGGCTTAACTAGTCACATAATGATGATGACTTCTTACTTTATGATGATAGGTTTGATACTCACATATGTTGATTATCATGGTTGATGCTTATCAGATGTGGTATGTTGGAAAAATCCCTAGTAATGTACATGGTTGATATATTGAGGATTTTTGTGTAAAGAACATGCAATTCCTACTACGATGATTTCAAGATCATGTTGTGGTCATGGATGATGACTATGGTGCTTTCACATATATATGATATGATGTGAATGGTTTTATATTACTGCTTGGAGATATGACATATGATTAGTTGATTCATGGAAGGCTATGTTAAGGATTTTTCTACTAAGGAAATAGAGCAAGTTGATCTTGATAAGATCAAGAGGATGAGTTGATATCTATATGCGGAAACTTAGTCACAGGTTGATGATATTAAAGTTACATTGACTTATCTTGCGAATTGATAATGGACATATACAAGTTGTTACTCTTGATGTTGCTGACATATGTTTATGGTGAAGATCATATATGGTGTATGATAGCTACTGATAATTATCATAATATTGTTTAGGTCTTTAGTCTTTGTTATAAATTCCATGTATATCATTTTATGTAAAGGTCATGTAAAGACCTATGATGTAATATTTGTCATATTCAGTCATGTATGGACTTTTGAGATCATGTCAAATATGTAATCCCACTTGGTTGGGTGATTGTGTCAAATATGTATCCCCACTTGGTTAGGTGATTGTTGTATGTATGAGTCATTGGTGATAGGAAGGTCATACTCACATAGTTGAGTTATAGAGTCATGTTATTCTCTTGAAAAATATTTATGCAGACTCTGCATGTGCTCAGGGGGAGCATGGACAGTATAGTGCATCTCAACATGTACTAAGAGGGAGAATATCTTGGTCTACCATTTTCCCTTGATGTCAAATGGGGAGAGTATCTTGGTGTTGTTTGATATATATAATAGGTTCTATGGCTTGAAGTGATAAACACCAATATGGTTGCCATGAAGTCCAAAGGGGGAGATTGTTTCCATTATGGTACATGTGTTGTCCTTGATGGAAACTCACATATATGATAACTAGATGTATCCACAGGTCAGTTTAGAAATGATAAAGTGATGTATGATGGCAACTCACATTGTAACAGGTCAATTTAGAGGTAACAGAGTAATGGCATAGAAGAACAAGATGATGGGACAAAGGATTACATATCAGAATCAAGAAATTTAGGAAAGAGAATGTTTTAAGTTGTATACGTTGTTTAACCTAGTCCAAGTCACATATACATGCAGGTTCACATAATAAAAGGTGCGTATACGTATGCACGTAGTTTCACAGAAGGAAAAGTGCATATGGGATGGAAAATTAATGTTAAACAATACCAGGGATTCCAACCATGGTATTGACCCATAGTAATGAGCGTGGAAAAGAATATTGATCGCGTCAAAGAATACCATCAGCATAACTATGGTTTTGACCCGAAGGATTGAAAAAGGCTAAAACTATATAAGGAGGTGAATATCAAAGTGTGAGTGTGTGCAAGTGATGAAAATCTCATGAAGAGTTAGATCAAAAGCAAATATGCATGTTATGGGTTTTTGATGCTATTCTTGATCTGAACTAAGTATGCACCTGAGTGGTTGATGATGTATGAGATCTAATAGATCTGAAATAATTATGCACTAATGATGGATAAGGATCATGAGATCTGAATTGACTTATCATTGTATGATCTGATAATGGATAGGCTAGATCTGAGTGCTAACACATGTTTTATCGTCTAAATGCCATGATCTGGATATTCTGAAGTCTAGAAAAGTTGTGAAGTTACAAGTCATTATTTGCAGATCTATATGCTGGTTCACCTCAGTGAAGGTGCACATACATGTGGATTCTACACTTCCAATTAGCGTATGCAAAGGAAGGGCTTGTTGTTCAAAAATGACTGATCTATCTGATCAGTGTTGTTGTTTTACTGGTGTTCGTCAATGATGTATTCATTAGATTTGAAGTTAAAAGGAGATTGAATCTGGCTGACTGATTGATTGAGTAAGAAGGGTGACCTTTGATGCTATATGTTTAGAACTCTGTAATATGACAATAGATATTTAAAATTTATTTGGTTAGTACAATTTTTGGTTCAGGAGTTTTATGATTCAATATCTTTAGAGGTATACGCAGGTTGGGTTACAGAAAATAGTGTATACACGCAGGTTGTCCTCATTGAAGTAGTGTATACATTCTGACATATGATTTTTGAGGTTGCAGTTGGTTCTGGTCATTGATGCAGTGTTCTAGGTTCAAATCTACGTTCTGGTGACAATGATCTGACTGTTCAAATTGATTGATTATGTTTTTCTTCAGAGTTGAGAGGTTTCAGTGATTGATTAATTCAGTTGTGTTTGATTCAAAAATTGATGATTAGGTTTCAGTTATGTCAGAGATTGATGATTGGGTTTCAGTGATTGATTGATTCATTTGTGGTTTATTCAGAAATTGATGATTGGGTTTCAGTGATTGATTGATTCAGATGTGTCAGAGATGGATGACTCTGTTACAGTGATGAGTTACAGTTTAATTTTTGATATCGAGCTTAATTGTTGTAAATGGGTCAGGTATGAAAATTTGATGAAACGTGGCCTACTAGTTATGTTTTCTTGATGTGTATCAGGAGTATCTAGTATGAAAACTTATGAAACGTGGTCATTGGAGAAAGAGTGAAGGTGGTATCCTTCTGTAGGCCGACGCCTACGTACTGGTAATAATATTAGCTAGTACAAGAGCTAGGGGTTGTAGCTCCCTTTTAGTAGAAGCTAAAGAACGAGTGCTAGTTGTAGACTTCCGCAAGTTGGTGAGTTTGTACTGGTACAAGTTTATGCTAGTACAAGAACCAGGGGGTTGTAGCTCCCTTCCAGTAGAAGCTGGAGAATGAGTGAAGGTTGTAGCCTTCTACAAGTGGGTGCCTATGTATTGGTATGAGTCTATGCTAGTACAAGATTGTATTCAACTTTTTCTTTATATTGAAAAGAAGATAAAGACGACAAAAACAAGTGGTTTTCTCCCACATTGGGTTTCCACTTTAAATCTTAGTGTTCATGTGTGTTGCTTATGTATGATGGTTTATTTGTTACAGCACATGGTTACTGTTTATCCAATGTTTAATAAAGTATTGATGCATTTTTTGAAGACAAACATATGATGAATTAAATGAATCATAAGTTCACTAGATATACGTTAATTGTCTTAAGAATAGTTGTGTACACATGCAGGTTCCTTTCAGTAAAGTCGTGTATAGAAATCTAAATATGAAATGTAAAAAGTTATTGATTTGAAATTACTGATTCACCCCCACCCCCCCTTTAGTATTTTTCCCAACAATTTTCATTAGAGAGGGTCCTTTGGCAGAATCTTGATTGCTTGAATGAGATCCGTTGTAACAATGGGAAAGAAGCAAAACAAGAAAGCACTTCAAAAGAAGAAGACATATCAAAATAACAGTGACAGTGGGAGAGACGATTGGCTATTAGGTGGAAGAAATTATTCGGATTCAGAATCACCTCAGAATGAAGATGAACAAGCAAAAGAATTATCAGGTACTAATTTTTGTTCCTCTGGTGATACATTTCTCTGTTCATGAAACAACTGAATTTGCTCTTATGGGTGAAAGTGAAAGAAATCTAATAGAGGCAGAAGTTAAAAAGCTCACAGATAAAATTAGAGATCAAATAGATCTATTTGATAAAAGGGAATGTACCTACAAAGAAGAGGCTATCGGGTTAAAAACTTAGTTGGAGGACGGAAAAAAAAATAAGGAAAGAGTACAAGGAAAAGGAAGATCAATGTCAAAGGCTACAGGATAAAGTGACATCATTAAGAAATGAAGTGAATGAAAAGGATACAACAACCAAGGAAATTAAAGACAGAACTAGTTACTATGAAGGTCTTGAAGCAGAGGTTGTCTCTCTAAAATAAGATCTTCAAAATTCAAATAAGAAGAATGAAGAACTACTTCAAGCATTTGAAGAACAAGAAAATGAGATTCTCAAATTAAGACAACAAGTGGAAGAAGGAAGAAAAGTTGAATAAATCATGAAGAAGCAATATCTGGAAAAGGAAGAGAAATACCAGGTTGAGGTAAATACCCTAAAGGGTAAATTAGAAGAAAAGGATAAAATTTTACGATTTCAAAATGGTACTAAGATTTTGGACAATATTCTTAGTAGTCAAAGGTCTCTTGCCATCAAATCTCGTCTTGGTTTCCATGAAACTGTTAATGGTGAATCTAGCTCACAAATCAAGGCAAGGAATTCTAATACAAAATCTGAAATGCTCAACAAGGAAATAAGAAGTCAACCCATCAACAACCAAGGAAAAAATGTCTTCAAAGAAAAAAATTTACTCCTAACTATAGAATTTCTAATCGATCCTTTCCTTCGATCAATAATGTTGAATTTTCTATATGTCATAATTTTAAACATGTGGCAGCCAGAAGAAGAAGTAGAATGTTTCAAGATAATAACCATCCTACAGAAAGATCATCAGCTTCCAAGTACTTTAAGGGATATTGTTTTTCTTGCAATATGTTTGGTCACAAAGGCATTGATTGCTATAGAAGGAATATGAAACATATAAGATGTTATGCTTGTAACAAGTTTTGGAATATAGTGAAAGAATGCAGGGACAAGTCTATGGATATCCATAGACAATATGGTTAGCAATCAAATAAGCACATTTATATCAGAAAATCTGAAAAAGAAGAATCCACTAAGAATAAAGAAAAGGAAGATCATATAAGGTGTGGTCTTGTTGTTTTCTCATTCAAAGATGAAGATGAATGCTCTCATCACATGACTGGAGACAAGAGTAAAGTGGAGTCTCTGATGAAGAACCATCATGATAACGATATTCTTGGAACTGATGTTTCAGAAAAAGTTCTAGGACCAGGTACAGTCAGAAAAAACTCAGGGGGAACTAAAAGTATGAAATTTCAGTGTTCCAATTTTCATACATAGATCGTATTAAGACAATCCACATATATACACGAGTTTGAAGCTGCACAGTCGCATATATGCTGGTTTGATGAAGAAACAATGGGACGAACTCAGGAAAAGGGTATGATATGGTTCAATCAATTATCAATTGTCTTTTCTGTTTTGATGGATGATGGTTATAGTCTATGGATGTTAATCTAGAAGTGTTTTTGACCCTCATAAGTTGTTGATGACATGACGTATAACTAGTTGATGATGATTCCTTAACAAATCTTACCAACATATGCAATGGTCAGATATGACAGTGAACAATTGGCACAGGTTCAGGGGGAGAATATGCTCTACTTCTAATAGTGCATTGTTGGCATTATGTTTAGAAGTCTTTGGTACATAATGATTCTTATCAATGGTGAGGATGCTTATGTTGTTGAAATGTTTAAATGATGCATCATGCTATGTTGCGGTCATGAATTGCCCATGATGAAATTACAGATGATACTTTGCTTGAGCCACTTAGTTGTTTTGATTCTTCTGATGAGGTTTGTGGATGACTCTTTTGATGATGCATATAATTATGTTTCTTACATGGTGATGTTCATAAGTTCAAGGATAAGAAGAAATCTTGGGTACACATATTCATTATTTAATGATGTTGAGTGTCACTCATTTTTGTTATGTTGCTGCCATCATGCCTTCAAAGATGCATATATTTCATATGGTGCAGTTATGGATGAGGATTCCTATACTTCTTGGCTCTCACATGGTTGAGGATTGTTGCACTTGATGGTATCAAAAAAGTTTGACAAAATGAATGTGAGCTCATGGTTTGCCTTTCACATCAATGAGAAGCCAGATACATATTTCTATCTCTATGCTGGATACATGGATGATTACTTAAGTTTCATATTGGTAAATATTGTTGGTTGGCCACGAGAATGGTGTTATTGCAGGTTTCATGTAGAAATAGCTATTTGAAGACATGGCTTAATTAGTCACATAATGATGACGAATTTTTACTTTATGATGATAGGTTTGATACTCACATATGTCGATTATCATGGTTTATTCTTATCAGATGTGGGATATTGGAAAACTCCCTAGTAATGCTACATGGTTGATATATTGAGGATTGTTGTGAAAATAACATGCATTTCCTGCTACGATGATTTGAAAATGATGTTGTGGTCATGAATGATGACTATGGTGCTTTCACATATATATGATATGACGTGAATGGTTTTATATTACTGCTTGGATATATGACATATGCTTAGTTGATTCATGGAAGACTATGTTAAGGCTTTTTCTACTAAGGAAATAGAGCAAGTTGATCTTGATAAGATCAAGAGGATGAGTTGATATCTATATGCGACAACTTAGTCATAGGTTGATGATATTAAAGTTACATTGTATTATAGTGCAAATTGATGATGGACATATATAGGTTGTTACTCTTGATGCTGTTGACAAATGTTTATGGTGCAGATAAAATATGGTGTATGATAGTTACTGATAATTATCATGATCTTGTTTAGGTCTTTGGTACTTGTTATAAATGTCATGTATCTCATTTGATGTAAAGGTGATGTAAAGACCTGTGATGTAATAATTGTCATATTCTTTCATGTATGGACTTTTGAGATCATGTCAAATATTTAATCCCACTTGGTTGGGCGATTGTGTCAAATATCTATCCCCACTTGGTTGGGTGATTGTTGTATGTATGAGTCATTGGTGATAGGAAGGTCATACTCACATAGTTGATTTATAGAGTCATGTTATTCTTTTGAAAAATATTTCTACAGACTCTGCATGTGCTTAGGGCGAGCATGGACAATATAGTGCATCTTAGCATGTACTAAGAGGGAGAATATCTTGGTCCACCCTTTGCCCTTGATGTCAAAGGGGCAGAGTATCTTGGCATTGTTTGATATATCTAACAGGTTCTATAGATTGAAGTGATAAACATCAATATGGTTGCCATCAAGTCCAAGGGGTAGATTGATGGCATTATGGTACATGTGTTGTCCTTGATGGAAACTCACATATATGATAATTAGTTGTATCCATATGTCAGTTCAGAAGGTTCAGAAATGTTAAAGTGATGTATGATGGCAACTCACATTGTAACAGGTCAATTCAGAGGTAACATAGTAATGGCACAAAAGAACAGGATGATGGGACAAAGGATTACAAATCAGAATCAAGAAATTAAGGAAAGAGAATGTTTAAGTTGTATACATTGTTTAACCTAGTCCAACTCACATATACACGCAGGTTCATAGAAGGAAAATCGTGTATGGGATGGAAAATTAAGGTTAAAGAATACTAGGGGTTCCTACCATGGTATTGGCCCATAGTAATGAGCACGACAAAGAATACCGATCCCGTCAAAGAATACCATCGGCATAACTATGGTTTTGACCCAAGGTATTGAAAAATGCTAAAACTATACAAGGAGGTGAATATAAAAGTGTGAGTGTGTGCAAGTGATGAAAATCTCATGAAGAGTTAGATCAAAAGAAAATATGCATGTTATGGGTTTTTGATGCTTTGCTTGATCTGAACTAATTATGCACTTGAGTGGTTGATGATGTATGAGATCTAATAGATCTGAAATAATTATGCACTAATGATGGATTAGGATCATGAGACCTGAAATGACTTATCATTGTATGATATGATAATGGATAGGCTAGATCTTAGCGCTAACACATGTTTTATCCTTTAAATGTTATGATCTAGGTATTCTGAAGTCTTGAAAAGCTGTGGATTTATAAGTCATTATTTGCAAATCTATACGCTAGTTCGCCTTAGTGAACGCGTGAATACATGCGGATTCAACACTTCCAAGTAGCATATGCAAAGGAAGGGCTTGTTGTTCATAAATGTCTGATCTATTTGATCAGTGCTGCTGTTTTACTACTGTTTGTCAATGATTTCTTCATTTGATCTGAAGTTAAAAGGAGATTGAATCTGGCTGACTGATTGATTGAGTAAGAAGGGTGATCTTTTCTGCTATCTGTTTAGAACTCTGCAATATGATAATAGATCTTTAGAATGTATTTTCTTAGTACAATTTTTGGTTAAGAAGTTTTATGATCCAGTATATTTAGAGGTATATGCAGGTTGGGTTACAGAAAATAGCGTATACACGCAGGTTGTCCTCATTGAAGTAGCGTATACATTCTGACAGATGATTTTTGAGGTAGCAATTGGTTATGGTTGTTGATATAGTGTTCTGGGTTCAGCTATGTGTTCGGTGACAGTGATTTGACTGTTCAGATTGATTGATTATGTTTTTCTTTAGAGTTGAGAGGTTTCAGTGATTGATTAATTCAGTTGTGGTTGATTCAAAAATTGATGATTGGGTTTCAGTTATGTCAAATATTGATAATTGGGTTTCAGTGATTGATTGATTTAGATGTGTCAAAGATGGATGACTGTATTACAGTGATGATTTACAATTTTATTTTTGATATTGAGCTTAAGTGTTGTTAATGGGTCCAGCATGAAAATTTGATTAAATGTGGCCTACGAGTTATGTTGTGTTAATGTGTACCAGGAGTATCCAATCTGAAAATTTATGAAACATGGTCCCTGGGAAAGAGTGAAGGTGGTATCCTTCTGTAGGCCGACGCCTATGTACTAGTAATAATATCAGCCAGTACAAGATCTAGGGGATTGTAACTCCCTTCTAGTAGCAGCTGGAGAACAAGTGAAGGTTGTAGCCTTCTGCAGGTTGGTGCCTACATACTGGTACAAGTTTACGCCAATACAAGAACCAGGGGGTTATAGATCCCTTCCAGTCGAAGCTGGAGAACAAGTGAAGGTTGTAGCCTTTTGCAGGTGGATACCTGCATACTAGTATGAGTCTATGCCAGTACAAGATTGTAAACAGCTTTTTCTTTATATTAAAAAGAAGGCAGAGACGACAACAACAAGTGGTTTTCTCCTGCATTGGGTTTCCACCTTAAATATTGGTGTTCACATGTGTTTCTTATGTATGATGGTTTATTTATTACAAAAAATGTTACACTTTATCCAATGTTTAATAAACTACTGATGCACTGGATGAAGACAAACATATGATGAATTAACTGAATCATAAGTTCATTGGATATATGCTAATTGTATTAAGAACAGTTGTGTACACACGGAGGTTCCTTTCAGTAAATTCGCGTATAGAAATCTGAATATGAAATGCAAAAAGGTATTGATTTGAAAATAATGATTCACCCCCCCCCCCCATTATTTTTCCCAACAATTGGCATCAGAGCAGGTCCTTTGGCAAAATCTTGATCGCTTGAAGGAGATCCATTGTAACTATTAGCGCTTGAAATTTCACCTCAGGCTGAGAAAGGTAAACCTCAAGGCAACATCAAACCACTTCGCCTCGTAGCTAGCCCTACGGGGCGGGAGAGGGCTCTCTCTGGTCTATCTCGGTGAGATCTTCAATGGATGAGATGACCAATAGGGTAACACTGATTTTAGGCTAGTAAACTGATCAAAAAGGTTGATTTGGGGTTTTTAGGGTTTTTGGTGGCAAATTGAGGGGATGGCAATTTTGGGTGCGGGGATTGGACACAGTTTCTGCAGGGGGTTCTTTGGGGCGAGATAGGAGACAGTATTGATGCCTTTGATTGAGGTGGATGGTCAGGAATGACAGGTGAGGAGCTAAGGAGAGCAAACAATAACTTTGAATTCTCCTTAAACAGTAGAAAACATTGAAATTAAACAAACTTAAAAGCAGAGCATGACAGACATGAATTCTTACTTTAACACTTCGTTTGCTTAATGTGCAGAAGGAAAAGAAAGGAAATGATTCACATAACACACTTACAGGTACATAGAGAAACACATCATCAATACATGTAACCACAAGAATCCCAAAGAGGACTGCAAAACCCTGGTCTTCCTTAGCCAAAAATTGCAGAGATACAGTGAATAATGCAATGATAGCTTATCCCTCAAGAGTCCAACCCTGAAAATGAGCAAGAAAGTACATAATATAGATCATCTAACCTCTTTCCCTGCCTCCATGGGTCGAGCTCACTATCCTAGGAGTTGTTTCAACCACTTCTAAACTAAGCACTACAAACTAGGCAGTCAAAACAACTTGCCTCTATAAGCTAGGAAACCAATTCATTCATTTAATTTTCACCTTTTTCATGAATGAATCTTCTAGAGGAGGTAAATAAGAGTAAAATTGTCATAAAATTACATTAATTACATCAAAGAGCATAATAATCTACCCCAAAAAGTCAAACTACGTTTTTCTGAGCTGTACACTGAAATCTGGAGAAGTTTGCCTGACGGGTCGCGCGCCTCTGCCTGACGGGTCGCACGCATTTGGGACCACATTTGGGGCACTTACAGGTGGCCAAATTGAGCAATAGTAGGCTTGTTGGAAAGGTTTGTGAGTCTACTTTCCAACACAACTAGAATTTCTGAATTTAGTGGTCATTTGCCCCTCCAAAATTGCAATCTCCCAAGACTGCTTTCTGCAACTCAAAAATGTGGCAGAAAGTCAATTTTTGCTTGTTTTTTGACTTTCTGGAGGCCCAAAACTTCATAAAATCTCAAGTCCATTGATGAGCATATGTAACTTCTCATGAAAAATCTGGAAATGCTGAGTTTTTGCAAAATGGAGTTGCCGGGATGAAGGGTCGCGCGGGGGGTGAGACCCGTTAATGGACAAAAACCTGTAAATTGCCTGAAAAATCAAAATTGACCCAAAATTTTCAAAATTTCTTGGGATTTGTGCTGTGGCTGGGCTATTTAGTGCCTTGGTCCTTCAGTGAAGCCTCAGCCAAGATATGGAGGGGATCGGGCCTCTTTCTCCTTTTTTGTGCCTTGGCCAACCGCCTTTGGAACATTTTCATCTTTGCCTTGCACACATGCATTCTTGCCCAATAATGGTTCTTCATGTTCCTCAGCAATTTCTTCTCTTGGTTGGCCTTAGCCAACAGCCTCTCCAAGTGTGCATTTACCCGGATGAGCATGGACTCTCGGTCAGCGGGCAATAGATCACCGGGTCTTCTCCGGTTCAAAATGCGGTCACTACGAATCCTCCACAGCTCATCAAGTGCTTGCTCATCCTCCAACTGTTTGTTGCGCTGCTCGAGGTATGTGATGGTCCATTGTGACCCCTCTAACCTCCTCTGCAATGCATCATTTTCAGCTCTAAGGTGCTGAATGATCTCCTTTGACTCTCGACTAGGAGAACTGACATCAAGATCAATAAGCTCTATATCCGGAACACCTGATGGTCCCTCATCAATCTTGAGCTGTTTCCCCTCCCCGGTACCTGTGCTGCTGAAGAAAGCGAGGCCCCTTCCACCTGATGTGGAGATAACACTCGCTGAGCCGATGAAGAAGGCGAGACCCCTTCCACATGCTGTGGAGAAAGTACTCGCCGAGCTGCTGCAAATAAAGCCCTCTGGCCTCTCTGATAAGTAACCACAGGTGAGGAGCTGACATGTTTGGTGACGGGGATGTCATGCTGCTGTGATGGTCCTCCCTCCTCATGAATAACCTCAGGATGTGGTGGTGATGGTGCTATGAAAAGCTCACGAGAGATGAACTCCTCCCATGAGATGCCCTGCTGAGCCAACTGATGTAATACCACTAGCTGAATCAAACCATAATGGTAAAGGCTCCTGTACTGCTGTGCCGGGCTCTTCCTCTGCATCATGGACACCATCTTCTCAATGTTCTGATAGAAGAAAACAGGGATGTTCATCATCCTCACTCGGGTGAAGTGCATCAAGAGGCGAATATGGTATGAATATACCTGTGAAAATCTGCCCTCACAAGTAAAATAGAGCATGATGAGCCTCATGATGGGAGCATACTCACTCCTGAGAAATCTGAAGGGAAACACTCCTGTCAAGTGTCTCATGAGTGCTGGTCTAACGAAAGGCTCAAAATGAACACTGTCCAGCACCTTGCGCTTATTCCATACCTCTCCAACATTAGGTATCCCTGTGGCCTGTGCAATCACCTCAGGTGTCAATGTAAAGTCTACCCCGGCAAGGTTGACATGCCCATCATGCAAGTGTAAAACAAACAGGCGAGCCAACTCTCTGTGGTGCTGAATCCGAGAGATCCTCTCACAAAACTCATAGCAAGACATGTACTGGAAGCATGAGACTGCCATAGGACAAGCTTGTAAATATGTCAGAGAGGTGGGCTCCTCTCGCCTATGATGACCACCCTTACCACCCTTATGAGGCCTCCTCTGTATCTCAATCTCTGAAGCTGATGCCTGGTCATCACTCTGCTCATAGGTTTCGGCTTCTGACATTGTTTAAGGAGCAGAGTGGCCAAAATGTACTGTTGTTTCTGCTTTGTAAAATGTTGATTTGTATGCTGTTTCAAGGGGGACAAGGAGCATGAAGGGAATGTTAGGGGAGGGACACTTTTAAAGGGAAAATGGGAATAAATATATAACACAGGGATTTAAGGAAAAAACATTGCCAAAAATCATTGCACATGCATCATCATATACATTGTTTACATGAGTAATGAGAGGTAGGGTTAGGGCTTTAATTTTTCATTTTTTAGGGAAGAGGGGTAGGGTTTGGCTTTTTCTTTACAAATTCAAAAGAGAAATTTATATAGAAAAACAAGGAAAATGACATGGGAAATGGGGAGAATGATTACAAGGGGAATACCTTCAAACAGCATAAAACCCTAGGCATATTTTACAAATTTAAAATGCAGCAACATGGAGCTTTTCTCTTGCACATGGAGATCCTTTAAAAATGCCATTAAGATTCCCATTGATCATAACAAGCAACCATTCTTAAGTTTGGAGAGCCTACCTTGGCAATTTGGCGATTTCGGAGGGTCCTTGGATAAATTTGCAGTCGGTTTGGAAAGGAGGGCGCTGACGGGTCGCGCGCCTCACCCAACGGGTCGCGCGCCACTGACGGGTCGCGCCCGTTGAAAAAATGCACTGCCAGAACGCTGCTGACGGGTCGCGCGCCTCTGACGGGTCGCGCACCTGGTCTGATGGGTCGCGCGCCTGTCCAGCTCCCAAATTCACTCAATCTTTTACTCAATCGCTCTTGCAAACAACTTGGATGCACAATGAGGGTCGATGGAGGGAGATTGGGCTTTTATAGCTTTGATTTGAAATAATTTCATGCTCAAACCCACTTTATAATGTTTCTCTTTGACACTTTATAAAATTGACCATTTTGGTTTCCTTTATCCTGAAATTGACTCATTTAATGCTTTTGCTTGATATTTTTTGCAGGGACATCATCTGAGGGATCTTGGCAAGGGAGCCAGGGTTTCATACTGTCCTTGGAAGCTTTTTGAAATTTCATCACTTTTTACAAAAATTTGAAAAATGACCTTGGCTTTAAAAACAGAGTTTTTAAATCCAAGGTGAAAATTTACTGTACAAGATAGAAGTTTGCGAAGAAACACTTTGAAATCATCCCTTTGGCTTGCTGAGCACTTATTGACCTTCAGAGACATGACCTTGTAAACCATCTTGACCAAAACCCTAGACCTAGGAATTTGACCTCAAGCCAAGACAAGACAAGCTTAAAAGTGACTAAGGACTGAAATGACTTGATCCAGCAATGCCAAGAGGGGGACAAAGACACCAGCTCCTCCATCAAGGTTATGGCATGCCTAATGGGATGCAAAAAATTGACACTGATGAGACACCTACTAATGCAAATGCAAAGAGCTTTGATCGCTGATGGAGGGCAACAAGACCGACTCTAACATTGGCTCCAATGGGGATGGTAGCTCCTTGGAGGTGCCAAGAACGACAGATCTCTGGAAGAGCTAGACAGTGCCTTCATCCATTGGGCAATGGAGTCAAAAACTCAAACTAAAATGCATGACTGAAAACTGATGAATCGGATGACACAAATTGACTCTCACTCAACTAAAAATTGACTCAATACTTAAACACAACTGATAAACTGAAATGATGCTCAAAGGGGAGCTTATTCATCACAACCTACTCTAACAGTTTCATTCATCACCTGATCAAGTGAAATGAAACAACCAATGCAACCAAGTAAGTATCCCGTCTGCTGTTTGAATTCTCCACAAGTGCTTGCTTATGAACAACAAGAGAGAACTACTGAAAGGCAACTCCCATGACAACTTAGAAACAGATCCATTGAATGATATGAATTCTCTATCCACCTCCAAAAACACTGCATAAGGATCTTGAAATTCAAGCACACTGGAACCTAGCTCATCCAATGGATTACTTATCGTTTCCTCATACCATGAATGCAAACTTTGATCTAAGCCTTGTGACGAGACCTCTGCTGAAAATGACAAAGAAACCGGCTGCCGGATCAAATTTGTATCAATACACGTTTCAAGCTCACATGTAGTCAATGGAGAAAGACTTTGACTGCAAACCTCATCCAAAACATCAGCTATTGGATCATGAAAAGCTTGAAAAGACTGCTGCAACCCATTTTCTATTGGTTCCAATGTGATTACATGATTGCCTACATGCTGCTCATTCTTCACTGAAGATGGACTATGCAAATTTCCCTTCAAATACTGAAATGATTCAAAACAGAAAGGTAGGGAACCTTCTTGTATCATTTGATCAAATATGTCAGTTTCCATGCTTTTATCTGTAGCTTGACAACCAATGGCATTTGGGGGCTGCAAATCTGATGCTACAGGCTGCTCAAGAATTTTGTTGTTTGTCTCATCCTCAACATTAACACTAAGAGATTGTTGATTTGTGATAGGCTGTTCATTTGAAGATTTACTATGCAATCTACCCTTCAAAAACTGAAATGATTCAAAACAGAATGGTACGGAGTCACCTTGAATCATTAAATCATGTGTGTCCACTTCCAAGTCTTCAGCTGCAACTTGACAATCAATGGCTTCCGGGGGTTGCAAATCTGAATATGTAAAGTCTTGAACAAAATTTTCATTGCTCTCAAGATGATTCAAATCAAGACTTGTTGACATTTGATTTCTAATTGCATGGTAGTTATCTCTGATGAACTGAAACGAATCAAACAAAAAGGCAAATATCCTTCACTTACTTCAAATTTTGCTGCACTCTCCTCATCAATGTCATAGCTGATATGTGATGGCTGAACATTGTATTCAAGCTGCTGAAAATGAACTTTTTCCTCCCACAAACTAGCTGCTGATTTGTCTGCAAGATTAGCTTCTGTTTGGAGAACATAATCATCATCATACTGATCATACTGAGGCAAATCATCAGTATAAAACATATCATCAAGCATGTAGGTCATATCAACAGTTTTTTCTTCGCCAAGGTGATCTACAAAACAATCATTATCAGATCTATGACAACTAGGATAAGAAACAAAATGTTTTGGATCAGCAACTTGTTCTTCTTCAATTAGTGTGCCATGAGTTTGAACATCATAATCATTCCTTGCATTGATCTTGTCCATCATCTTTTCCACTGCACTTACCAAAATGTCAAGCTTCACCTCTAGAGATTTTGATTCGGCCGGATCTATGTTTTTCATCTCTTCTTCTTTCAACCTTGCCCTTCGGATCAGCAAATGTGCCTCTACATTTACTGCACTGTTTTGCATCTCGTGAAGTGTTGTAATATCCCTTTCTCTCAGCTGAAACTCCATCTCCGGATCAAAGGCACCCGGATAGTGCAAGAGAGCAGATCTAGGAGTAGGCCTTATATCAACTGGGATTGAATAATAAACTTGGTTAAATCTGGCTGAAAACTGTTGTACTGTCTCCCCTGGTAGTCTTTTCAGCTGGTTATACTCTTCTACAATCAAGAAAAGGTTCTGCCCGATCATCCACCTATCGAGAAAAACTTTGACAAACTGCTGGAAATCTGAAATGCTCGCATCAGGCAAGGCTTTGAACCAACTCTTCACTTTGGCTCGCAAAGAAAGAGCAAAAAGCCTTATACTAACATCTTCATCATCAACTTCAAAAAGGTCTAGAAGATTCTCGACATTCTGCACATGTTGCTCAGCATTGACATTCTTACTTTCACCATCAAACCTCGGCAAGTATAGATCATAGTTTTTGGGGAAAGCATGGAGAACAGAAGGTAAAACAAGAGGTTTATACCGATCTGGAATTTTACAGGGTGTAGGGGCATGTACAGCAGGTATAGAATCAGTCTTGGTTTCTTGAGGTTCATCAATCTGAAGATGGTCATCACAAGATTTAGAAGAAAGGTCTTGATCAAGCTCAAAGGTATGCAAGTCTTTGGTATTCACAATCTTCAGAGGGAAAGAATCAACTGCAGGCCGAAGATCTCTTCTCAAACACAGTATACTTTGCAAAGCCTTCTTAACATTCTTGGGAAAAGAGAAGAAATAATTTATGACAAAGAACAAAATGTCTTGGATGAAATTCCAACTTGAATACCTGATCTGTCCATGTTGTCCTTTCATGTTTTTGCTGGTCGGGATCATCCTCCAGTGGAGTCTTCGGATTTGATCTCGAAACAGATTTAGAGTCGCCAGTGAATGATTTCAGCCTTGTCAGTGTCTGATGGTTGTCCACTATCAACAATCAGATCTGAACTTGATACATGTACTGGGGTAAAATGCAAATGAAGTGCTGTATTCACAAGCTCACGGAGATTGACTGAAGCAGCGTTTATCTACTTCCGCTAATGCAAAGCAAAAGCGTTTCGAAGGCTACCTGGCATAACTTCAGGCTCCGTCTAAGACTTATGAAACAAACACATCAATAAACAAGTTTGTTCTCCCCAGTATGGTCGCCAATATGTTAGCGCTTGAAATTTCACCTCAGGCTGAGAAAGGTAAACCTCAAGGCAACATCAAACCACTTCGCCTCGTAGCTAGCCCTACGGGGCGGGAGAGGGCTCTCTTCGGTCTATCTCGGTGAGATCTTCAATGGATGAGATGAATAATAGGGTAACACTGATTTTAGGCTAGTAAACTGATCAAAAAGGTTGATTTGGGGTTTTTAGGGTTTTTGGTGGCAAATTGATGGGATGGCAATTTTGGGTGCGGGGATTGGACACAGTTTCTGCAGGGGGTTCTTTGGGGCGAGATAGGAGACAGTATTGATGCCTTTGATTGAGGTGGATGGTCAGGAATGACAGGTGAGGAGCTAAGGAGAGCAAACAATAACTTTGAATTCTCCTTAAACAGTAGAAAACATTGAAATTAAACAAACTTAAAAGCAGAGCATGACAGACATGAATTCTTACTTTAACACTTCGTTTGCTTAATGTGCAGAAGGAAAAGAAAGGAAATGATTCACATAACACACTTACAGGTACATAGAGAAACACATCATCAATACATGTAACCACAAGAATCCCAAAGAGGACTGCAAAACCCTAGTCTTCCTTAGCCAAAAATTGCAGAGATACAGTGAATAATACAATGATAGCTTATCCCTCAAGAGTCCAACCCTGAAAATGAGCAAGAAAGTACATAATATAGATCATCTAACCTCTTTCCCTACCTCCATGGGTCGAGCTCACTATCCTAGGAGCTGTTTCAACCACTTCTAAACTAAGCACTACAAACTAGGCAGTCAAAACAACTTGCCTCTATAAGCTAGGAAACCAATTCATTCATTTAATTTTCACCTTTTTCATGAATGAATCTTCTAGAAGAGGTACATAAGAGTAAAAGTGTCATAAAAGTACATTAATTACATCAAAGATCATAATAATCCACCCCAAAAAGTCAAACTGCGTTTTTCTGAGCTGTACACTGAAATCTGGAGAAGTTTGCCTGACGGGTCGCGCGCCTCTGCCTGACGGGTCGCGCACCTTTGGGACCACATTTGGGGCACTTCCAGGTGTCCAAATTGAGAAAGAGTAGGCTTGTTGGAAAGGTCTGTGAGTCTACTTTCCAACCCAACTGGAATTTCTGAATTTGGTGGTCATTTGCCCCTCCAAAATTGCAATCTCCCAAGACTGCTTTCTGCAACTCAAAAATGTGGCAGAAAGTCAATTTTTGCTTGTTTTTTGACTTTTTGGAGGCCCAAAACTTCATAAAATATCAAGTCCATTGATGAGCATATTTAACTTCTCATGAAAAATCTGGAAATGCTGAGTTTTTGCAAAATGGAGTTGCCGGGATGAAGGGTCGCGCGGGGGATGAGACCCGTTAATGGACAAAAACCTGTAAATTGCCTGAAAAATCAAAATTGACCCAAAATTTTCAAAATTTCTTGGGATTTGTGCTGTGGCTGGGCTATTTAGTGCCTTGGTCCTTCATTGAAGCCTCAACCAAGATATGGAGGGTATCGGGCCTCTTTCTCCTTTTTTGTGCCTTGGCCAACCGCCTTTGGAACATTTTCATCTTTGCCTTGCACACATGCATTCTTGCCTAATAATGGTTCTTCATTTTCCTCAGCAATTTCTTCTCTTGGTTGGCCTTAGCCAACAGCCTCTCCAAGTGTGCATTTACCCGAATGAGCATGGACTCTCGGTCACCGGGCAATAGATCACCGGGTCTTCTCCGGTTCAAAATGCGGTCACTACGAATCCTCCACAGCTCATCAAGTGCTTGCTCATCCTCCAACTGTTTGTTGCGCTGCTCGAGGTATGTGATGGTCCATTGTGCCCCCTCTAACCTCCTCTGCAATGCATCATTTTCAGCTCTAAGGTGTTGAATGATCTCCTTTGACTCTCGGTTAAGAGAACTGACATCAAGATCAATAAGCTCTATATCCGGAACACCTGATGGTCCCTCATCAATCTTGAGCTGTTTGCCCCTCCCTGGTACCTGTGCTGCTAAAGAAAGCGAGGCCCCTTCCACCTGATGTGGAGATAACACTCGCTGAGCCGATGAAGAAGGCGAGACCCCTTTCCACATGCTGTGGAGAAAGTACTCGCCAAGCTACTGCAAATAAGGCCCTCTGGCCTCTCTGATAAGTAACCACAGGTGAGGAGCTGACATGTCTGGTGATGGGGATGTCATGCTGCTGTGATGGTCCTCCCTCCTCATGAATAACCTCAGGATGTGGCGGTGATGGTGCTGTGAAAAGCTCACGAGAGATGAACTCCTCCCATGAGATGCCCTGCTGAGCCAACTGATGTAATACCACTAGCTGAATCAAACCATAATGGTAAAGGCTCCTGTACTGCTGTGCCGGGCTCTTCCTCTGCATCATGGACACCATCTTCTCAATGCTCTGATAGAAGAAAACAGGGATGTTCATCATCCTCACTCGGGTGAAGTGCATCAAGAGGCGAATATGGTATGAATATACCTGTGAAAATCTGCCCTCAGAAGTAAAATAGAGCATGATGAGCCTCATGATGGGAGCATACTCACTCCTGAGAAATCTGAAGGGAAACACTCTTGTCAAGTGTCTCATGAGTGCTGGTCTAACGAAAGGCTCAAAATGAACACTGTCCAACACCTTGCGCTTATTCCATACCTCTCCAACATTAGGTATCCCTGTGGCCTGTGCAATCACCTCAGGTGTCAATGTAAAGTCTACCCCGGCAAGGTTGACATGCCCATCATGCAAGTGTAAAACAAACAGGCGAGCCAACTCTCTGTGGTGCTGAATCCGAGAGATCCTCTCACAAAACTCATAGCAAGACATGTACTGGAAGCATGAGACTGCCATAGGACAAGCTTGTAAATATATCAGAGAGGTGGGCTCCTCTCGCCTATGATGACCACCCTTACCACCCTTATGAGGCCTCCTCTGTATCTCAATCTCTGAAGCTGATGCCTGGTCATCACTCTGCTCATAGGTTTCAGTTTCTGACATTGTTTAAGGAGCAGAGTGGCCAAAATGTACTGCTGTTTCTGCTTTGTAAAATGCTGATTTGTATGTTGTTTCAAGGGGGACAAGGAGCATGAAGGGAATGTTAGGGGAGGGACACTTTTAAAGGGAAAATGGGAATAAATATATAACACAGGGATTTAAGGAAAAAACATTGCCAAAAATCATTGCACATGCATCATCATATACATTGTTTACATGAGTAATGAGAGGTAGGGTTAGGGCTTTAATTTTTCATTTTTTAGGGAAGAGGGGTAGGGTTTGGCTTTTTCTTTACAAATTCAAAAGAGAAATTTATATAGAAAAACAAGGAAAATGACATGGGAAATGGGGAGAATGATTACAAGGGGAATACCTTCAAACAGCATAAAACCCTAGGCATATTTTACAAATTTAAAATGCAGCAACATGGTGCTTTTCTCTTGCATATGGAGATCCTTTAAAAATGCCATTAAGGTTCCCATTGATCATAACAAGCAACCATTCTTAAGTTTGGAGAGCCTACCTTGGCAATTTGGCGATTTCGGAGGGTCCTTGGATAAATTTGCAGTCGGTTTGGAAAGGAGGGCGCTGACGGGTCGCGCGCCTCACCCAACGGGTCGCGCGCCACTGATGGGTCGCGCCCGTTGAAAAAATGCACTGCCGGAACGCTGCTGACGGGTCGCGCGCCTCTGACTGGTCGCGCACCTGGTCTGACGGGTCGCGCGCCTATCCAGCTCCCAAATTCACTCAATCTTTTACTCAATCGCTCTTGCAAACAACTTGGATGCACAATGAGGGTCGATGGAGGGAGATTGGGCTTTTATAGCTTTGATTTGAAATAATTTCATGCTCAAACCCACTTTATAATGTTTCTCTTTGACACTTTATAAAATTGACCATTTTGGTTTCCTTTATCCTGAAATTGACTCATTTAATGCTTTTGCTTGATATTTTTTGCAGGGACATCATCTGAGGGATCTTGGCAAGGGAGCCAGGGTTTCATACTGTCCTTGGAAGCTTTTTGAAATTTCATCACTTTTTACAAAAATTTGAAAAATGACCTTGGCTTTAAAAACAGAGTTTTTAAATCCAAGGTGAAAATTTACTGTACAAGATAGAAGTTTGCGAAGAAACACTTTGAAATCATCCCTTTGGCTTGCTGAGCACTTATTGACCTTCAGAGACATGACCTTGTAAACCATCTTGACCAAAACCCTAGACCTAGGAATTTGACCTCAAGCCAAGACAAGACAAGCTTAAAAGTGACTAAGGACTGAAATGACTTGATCCAGCAATGCCAAGAGGGGGACAAAGACACCAGCTCCTCCATCAGGGTTATGGCATGCCTAATGGGATGCAAAAAATTGACACTGATGAGACACCTACTAATGCAAATGCAAAGAGCTTTGATCCCTGATGGAGGGCAACAAGACCGACTCTAACAGTAACAATGGGAAAGAAGAAAAAGAAGAAGGAACCTCAAAAGAAGAAGACATCTCAAATGAATAGTGACAGTGGGCGAGACAATTGGATATTAGGTGGAAGAAATTATTCAGATTCAAAATCACCTCAGAATGAAGATGAATAAGCAAAAGAATTATGAGGTACTAATTTTTGGTCCTCTGGTGATACATTTCTTTATTTATGAAACATTGAAGATAATGAATGTGATAGTGAAACAATTGAATTTTCTCTTATGGGTGAAAGTGAAAGAAATCTAATAGAGGTAGAAGTTAAAAGGATCACATATAAAATTAGAGATCAACAAGATCTATTTGATAAAAGTGAATCTACCTACAAAGAAGAGGTTACCAGGTTAAAAACTCAGTTGGAGGAAGGAAACAAAATATGGAAGTAGTACAAGGAAAATGAATATCAATGTCAAAGGCTGCAGGATGAAGTGACATCAAGTGAATGAAAAGGATACAACAACCAAGGGACTTAAAGAAACAACCCGTTACTGTGAAGGTCTTGAAGCTGAGGTCGTCTCTCTAAAAGAAGATCTGGAAAATCAAATAAGCAGAATGAAGAACTACTTCAAGCATTTGAAGAACAAGAAAATGAGATTCTCAAATTAAGACAATAAGTGAAAGAAGGAAGAAAAGTTGAAGAAATCATGAAGAACCAGTATTTGGAAAAGGAAGAGAAATATCAGCTTGAGGTAAATATCCTAAAAGGTAAATTAGAAGAAAGGGATAAACTTTTACGATTTCAAGATAGTACTAATATTTTGGATAATATTCTTAGTCAAAGGTCTCTTGCCATCAAATCTGGTTTTCGTTTCCATGAAATTGTTAAAGTTGAATCTAGCTCACAAACTGAGGCAAGGAATTCTAATACAAAATCCGAAATGCTCAACAAGGAAATAAGAAGCCAACCCCATCAACAACCAAGGAAAGAAAGTCTTAAAAGAAAATCATTTACTCCTAACTATAGAAGTTCTAATCGATCCTTTCCTCTGATCAATAATGTTGAATGTTCTATATGTCATAATTTTTGACATGTTGCAACCAAATGCAGAAGTAGAATGTTTCAAGCTAATAACCATCTCACAGAAAGATCATCAGCTTCCAGGTACTCTAACGGATATTGTTTTTCTTGCAATATGTTTGGTCCCAAAGGCATTGATTGCTAGAGAAGGAATATGAAACATATAAGATGTTATGCTTGTAACAAGTTTGGGCATATAGTGAAAGAACTCAGGGACAAGTCTATGGATCTCCTAGACAATATGGTAAGAAATCAAATAAGCACATTTATATCAGAAAATCTGAAAAAGATGAATCCACCAAGAATTAAGAAAACGAAGATCAAATAAGGTGTGGTCTTGTTGTTTTCTCATTCAAAGACAAAGATGAATGTTCTCATCACATGACTCGAGACAAGTGTAAAATGGAGTCTCTGATGAAGAACCATCATGATAATGATATTCTTGGAACTGATGTTTAAGAAAAAAATTATAGGCCCAGGTACAATCAGAATAGACTCAGGGGGAACTGAAAGTATGAAATTTCAGTGTTCCAATTTTCATACGCAGATTGTATGAAGACAAGCCACGTATATACGCGAGTTTGAAACTGCACAGTCGCGTATATGTTGGTTTTATGAATAAACAGTGGGATGAACTCAGGAAAAGGGTCTGATATGGTTCAGTCAATTATCAATTGTCTTTTTTGTTTTAATGGATGATGGTTACAGTCTGTGGATGTTAATTTAGAAGTACTTTTGACCATCATAAGTTGTTGATGACTTGACATATAACTAGTTGATGATGATGCCTTAATGACTCTTACTGACATATGTAATGATCAGATCTGATAGTGAACAGTTGGCACATGTTCAGGGGGAGAATATGTTATTCTTCTAATAATGCATTATTGGCATTATGTTTAGAAGCCTTTAGTACATAATGATTCTTATCAATGGTGAGGATGCTTATGCTATTGAAGTGTTTAAATGATGCATCATGCTATGTTGCGGTCATGAATTGCCCATGATGAAATCACAGATGATACTTTTCTTGAGCCACTTAGTTGTTTTGATGCTTCTGATCAGATTTGTGGATGACTCTTTTGATGATGCATATAGTTATGTTTCTTACATGGTGATCTTCATAAGTTCAAGGAGAAGAACAAAGATTGAGTACACATCTTCATTATTTAATGATGTTAAGTGTCACTCATTTCTGTTATGTTGCTACCATCATGCCTTCAAAGATGCATAAATTTCATATGGTGCAGTTATGGATGAGGATTCCTATACTTCTTGGCTCTCACATGGTTGAGGATTGTTGCACTTGATGGTATCAAGAAAGTTTGACAAAATGACTGTGAGCTCATGGTTTTCCTTTCACATTAATGAGAAGCTAGATACATATTTCTATCTCTATGCTGGATACATGGATGATTACTTAAGTTTCATATTGGTAAATATTGTTGGTTGGCCAAGAGAATGGTGTTATTGCAGGTTTCATGAAGAAATAGCTATTTGAAGACATGGCTTAATTAGTCACATAATGATGATGACTTTTTACTTTATGATGATAGGTTTGATACTCACATATGTTGATTATCATGGTTTATTCTTATCAGATGTGGGATATTGGAAAACTCCCTAGTAATGATACATGGTTGATATATTGAGGATTGTTGTGAAAAGAACATGCATTTCCTGCTACGATGATTTGAAAATGATGTTGTGGTCATGAATGATGACTATGGTGCTTTCACATATACATGATATGATGTGAATGGTTTTATATTACTGCTTGGAGATATGACATATGCTTAGTTGATTCATGGAAGACTATGTTAAGGATTTTTCTACTAAGGAAATAGAGCAAGTTGATCTTGATAAGATCAAGAGGATGAGTTGATATCTATATGCGACAACTTAGTCATAGGTTGATGATATTAAAGTTACATTGTATTATAGTGCAAATTGATGATGGACATATATAGGTTGTTACTCTTGATGTTGCTGACAGATGTTTATGGTGCAAATCATATATGGTGTATGATAGTTACTAATAATTATCATGATATTGTTTAGGTGTTTGGCCTTTGTTATAAATGTCATGTATATCATTTGATGTAAAGGTCATGTAAAGATCTATGATGTAATAATTGTCATATTTAGTCATGTATGGACTTTTGAGATCATGTCAAATATGTAATCCCACTTGGTTGGGTGGTTGTGTCAAATATGTAACCCCACTTGGTAGGGTGGTTGTTGTATGTATGAGTCATTGGTGATAGGAAGGTCATACTCACATAGTTGATTTATAGAGTCATGTTATTCTTTTGAAAAATATTTCTGCAGACTTTGCATGTGCTTAGGGGGAGCATGGACAGTATAATGCATCTCAGTGTGTACTAAGAGGGAGAATATCTTGGTCCACCCTTTTCCCTTGATGTCAAAGGGGGAGAGTATCTTGGTGTTGTTTGATATATCTAACAGGTTCTATAGCTTGAAGTGATAAACACCAATATGGTTGCCATGAAGTCCAAAGGGGGAGATTGTTGGCATTATGGTACATGTGTTGTCCTTGATGGAAACTCACATATATGATAACTAGTTGTATCCACAGGTCAGTTCAGAAACAATAAGTGATTTATGATGGTAACTCACATTATAATAGGTCAATTCAGAGATAACAGAGAAATGACACAGAAGAACAGGATGATGGGACAAAGGATTACACATCAGCATCAAGAAATTGAGGAACGAGAATGTTTTAAGTTGTATATGATGTTTAACCTAGTCCAAGTCATGTATACATGTGGGTTCATAGAATAAAAGGCACGTATACGTATGCACGTAGTTTCACAAAAGGAAAAGCGTGTATGGGATGAAAAATTAAGGTTAAAGAATACCAAGGGTTCTTACCATGGTATTAGCCCATAGTAATGAGCACGTCAATGAATATTGTTCCCATCAAAGAATACCATCGACATAACTATGGTTTTGACTCGAGGTATTGAAAAAGGCTAAAACTATATAAGGAGGTGAGGATCAAAGTGTGAGTGTGTGCAAGTGATGAAAATCTCATGAAGAGTTAGATCAAAAAAAAATATGTATGTTATGGCTTTTTGACGTTTTTCTTGGTCTGAACTAAGTATGCACCTAAGTGGTTGATGATGTATGATATCTAATAGATCTAAAATAATTATGCACTAATGATGCATCAGGATCATGAGACCTGAAATGACTTATCATTGTATGATCTTATAATGGATAGGCTAGATCTGAGTGCTAACACATTTTTTATCCTTTAAATGCTATGATATGGGTATTATGAAGTCTTGAAAAGCTGTGAAGTGATAAGTCATTATTTTCAGATCTATATGTTGGTTTGCCTCAGTGAAGGCGCGTATACATGTGGATTCGACACTTCCAAGTAGCTTTTGCAGAGGAAGGGCTTGTTGTTCAGAAATGACTGATCTATCTAGTTAGTGTTGTTGTTTTACTGTTGTTTGTCAATGACGTCTTCATTAGATATTAAGTTAAAAGGAGATTGAATCTGGCTGACTTATTGATTGAGTAAGAAGGATGATCTTTGCAGCTATTTGTTTAGAACTCTGTAATATGACAGTAGATCTTCATAATTATTTGGTTAGTATAATTTTTGGTTCAAAAGTTTTATGATTCAGTATCTTTAGAGGTATACTCCCATTGGGTTACATAAAATAGCGTATATATGCAAGTTGTACTCATTGAAGTAGCTATACATTCTGACATATGATTTTTGAGGTTGCAGTTGTTCTAGTTGTTGATGCAGTGTTCTGGGTTCAGCTTTGTTTTCTAGTGACAATGATTTGACTCTTCAGATTGATAGATTATGTTTTTCTTCAGAGTTGAGAGGTGATCCAAAATGGATCTAAGATAGACTTCTAAGTCTAAAGTGTTCTTCATAAAGGAAAATGAAAGTCCAAGGATGCTCTTGGAAATAGTCCCATTGCATAGATCTTCTCATCTTGAATCTACTACAACTTGAATGGGCTAAAATGGACTTTGGATGAAGAAGTTATCACAGAGAGAAGATTGCCTTTGTCCTTTAGAAAAGGAGGCATTTCTTCTAAAAATGGCTTAAAATGCTCCTTAAGGAAATCGCATTGCAAATGTGCAAAGGGATGGACTTAACACAAAGGCAAAACGATCAACGATCTCCAATATATCGGATTGCGGGTAGGCCTTTGCCCGATATCGGGACCTCAAGCATAGCGACATGCGACTGGGCGATATGTGACAATGCGATTGTGATGAGCGTTATCAGCGATCGACGATCGAAGGAGCAGAAGGTATAGACCCTCACCGATGCGATATGCGAGGTGCGATATCGGCGACCGGCGGATCGGCAGTCGACATACCCAAAGGGCATACCCCGGGCTATTGCGATTGCGATTAGCGATCAAGACCCAAACTCGATAGGGATTATGGACCCGATTGCATAAAATTTGAAATCCGGGATTTTCAGATTTTCTGTGTATTAGCGCCTTTCCACTATAAAAACCGAAATACAAAGGAAACGACCCGAAGCAATAAAGTCGGACCCAAAAGGTTTAAAGATGCGGCTTTGGGTTATTTGAGTTCCATGGTAAGAGGAATTTCGGGTAGGCCTCAGGCAGTAAGTGGTATTGGACAGGCTCCGCTCGAACCCATACACTGGCCGACACGTGGCTTGGCACAGGAGAGAGAAAATCACCTTTTCGGGCAGGTAATCTCCGTGCACATAAGCCACCCGAAATGGACTGTCAACCGTTGGATCGGAGATCACGCAGATCAACGGTGGGCTTGCGATAGCCATAAAAGGTGGATCTAAAAGGGTTTATAAGCGTGATTATAGATAATTTTAAGTCCGGGACTTCGCGCCCGATAGTGTATTTTCATAAAAACTCTGTGTATTGGAATTTTGTTCCATTTTCGAGTTTTGCCTAAAGAAAGGGCCTGATTCCTTTGTAACAACCCCTGATCATTGTGCCACGCGGAAAGTGGGCATTTTATAAGCAATGATGCGTTTGTAATGCACAGATCCACAGAGCCAGAAGCCAGAGGGCCAGATGAAGAGATAGAGGAATTTTTATACGTAGAGAAATGGATAAGAAGCCGCAGAGCCAAAATAATGCCTCAAAGAAGCCAGAGAGTTCAATTGACAAGGCAGCGCTGCAAAGAGCAGGCAGAGTGGACAGCGTAGGTAGCTGAGGGAGTCTTTTGGATCACTTGGAGGTCGAGCGAGTGAACCAGAGAGCTTAAGGTTGTTGAGAGAGTCGCTTGGAGATCAAGCAAATTACAGAGGCACGCAGAGGCTGAGAGAGAGCTCAGAGAAGCCAGAGCCGAGAGCCAAGAGCTAGAGCGAGAGCCGAAGCTAGAGCCACGAGATAGAGCCAAGAGCTAGAGCTAGAGCCAGATCCAGAGCCAGAGCCGAGAGCCAGAGTGAGAGCCAGAGCCAGAAAGCCTGAGAGCTTCAGAGCCAGGGATGAGATGGTGTTCTGTGCCCATTTTTTTTGTGTAATACAGTGGAGTTGAGCGTGGAACTTGTAAAAGGACTTTGCCATAAACCCAGAGAGCCTAATCGAGTTGACTAGAGCTCAAGGAGACGTAGCCCAAGAGTTTTGGGTGAACTCCATATTATTTTGCTATTATGTGTGTTTTCTTTGTTGCTGCATTGCACTGCTGCTTTAGTTGTTGTTATATGTTTTATATCAGTTCAAGAAAATAAACTTAAAGCACATTAACAGTTAAAAATAAACACAAGCATACACCTATTTTCAAGCATTATTAATTCTGTAATTGATTAATCATAATATCTTGGGAATATCTAAGCTTTGGAAGTAGGAGAGGTTCTTGTAAGTTAGACAAGAAGCCTTTAGTGCCCCAGTATCAGATCAGGTGGTATCAGAGCCTGATATTGATTAACCACACCTTCAAGTAGGTGATATCAAAGCTGGTTATACCAAAGCAAGTATCAGATCAGAATGCTTGATTGACAGAGCAAATATTTCTTGTCTGAAAGGTGTTTAAACAGTCAGAGGTTGATTGTATGCTTGTTTGCAGACTGACTATTGTTTGAGTTTGCAGAGGTGAAGGGAAAGCTATTGATAGCTCAGTCCAAGAAGGACAAGAATGAAGAAGGGCTGAAGGCATTCTTCTATCTCAAAGGACCTCAAGGAAATCCTTGAAGCACAGGAGGTTTGTTGCAAAATTTTGTTGAATAAGCTCTCTATTAATCTTGTTTGAAGTTCTTTTGTTCATTGGCATAATGACTACTTCTACAAGTGAGTCCTAAAATTCTTCTTTCTTCACAAAAGTCTTTTATGAAGACATGAAGCAATACTTAGCCACCATGATGGATATCATGAGAGAAATGTATGAGGATGGAAGGAAGAGCAACATACTTAAAGAGCAGTTGAATTCCGTGGAGGAAGAGAAGCGGTTGCTTTCTGACAAATTGCAGGAAATGGAGAGGCAACTTCATATTACAAATATGAATCTGAAAAGGATGCATGAGTTGGAGTCACAAATCTTTGTTGCCAAAGAAGCCTTGGTCAAGTATCAGCTTGAAGAAGAGGTAAACCATTCCAGTTTGTCTTCAAATTCTTCTAAGAATGCTTATATTGGTTCTTTTGAAAAGCATACCAGAGGCATAGGTTCCAAGCTAATGTCCAAGATGGGTTATGAAGGAAAGGGCTTGGGCAAACATGCACAAGGTATTGTTGAGCCAATAATGGTTGAGGAAAGGCCTAAGTATTTGGGTCTTGGATATGGACAGTCTTATGGAGGAAGTTCCAAAGCTGCCATGAAGGCCATTGAAACAGTTCCAAGAAGGAGTTTCATTTCAGGTCCTCTACCTCAAGAGTGTGAAGATTGTATTCAGGAGGAATGCAATAGCTTGAAACATCATTTGCAGGATGTAGGTGTTCAGAAGCACACACTTGAACCAGAGAGTTGTGGAAACTCTAACAGCCTTGAAGAGATTGATGGTGTTCCAAAGGGAGCCACTTCTTCATTTGATTCACCTCCTCATGAAGGCAATAAAGGTGAAAGAGAAAGGTATAAATCTGGTTCTAAACATTTTCCTTTTGATTATGTTCAGCATGATAAATTTCCATGTAAGCATTGGAAAAGAATTGCATGTTCCTTTTGTGGTTTGGATAACCATAATGTTTCTAGATGTTGGAAGAGAATGGCCACATACAGGAAAATTTTGAAGGAAAGGAAGCAAGAAGCCAAAGGTCCATTGGACAAGGAAAATCATGCTGTCAAGAGGATGCACATGCAGTGCACTTACTGCCATAAACAAGAACATCTTGCTGCAAAGTGTTGGACTCTGAATCCAACAATGCTTCCATGAAACTTGAAGAAGGTGGAAAGAGAAAATGGCAGAAATGAAAAGGAAGTTTCCATGAATGATGTGTTTCAGGATGATTCACATGTTGGTGTTGATGTGTAGACAAAGGAAAGACCTTTGAAATGGATTGGTAAGAAATGGCTAGAGTTCTTATCCGATTAAGATTGCATGTCTATTGATGCATCTATTTGCATTTCTTTGTTAATAAGATGCAAGTTGCAGGTTTTTACCAAGATGGTGAATGGAAAAAGGTTGAGTAGGAGACTCACTTGGTTGCTCCAACATCATATTTCAGTTCAGCTTTGAAAGTACAGTGTGCTTAAGCGAAATTTGAAGGATGAAATGCATGCATGAGCATGATATGCATGAACACAGGGATGTTGATGGTTTCCTTGTATTTGAACATGTATGCGTAATTAACTTGAAGGATTGATTGCTTTGTTGTAAACATGCATGCAATGTTGACTTGGGAGAAGTTAACTTGGTCTCCAAGATGGAGATAATGATGAAGTGTTTCATATTTTGAAAAAGAGTCCTAGAGGTCTTTTTCCACATGCTTGACTTGAAGGGTCATTTGTTTTAAAGGAATGTTTTGTGGGCTTGGTATCTAGTCCATCATTTGTATGCAGATGTAAGACATGGAGGTGTTCACAAGATGATAAAATCTGTTTCTTTTGTTGAAGCAAGAGTTTAGGCCATCCAGTTGTTGTCTGTATTTTTGTTGTTGTTGACAGCTTTCAAAACAGGTACAAATGAAATTTTGTGGAGCAGATGTAATTCACACTTGTTTGAGACACCTTGGATCAATGATCAAGGCAGAATAGTTCAAACTACCTTTTGTGACCATCTCAGCAGGAGTTTTGTAGGAAGGCAAGGAGGAAGGTAGTTCTTCCCAGGAGGACCAGCACATCCAGGAAGGAAAGTGGTCAGAGACTTTGGTTCAGAGGCACTATGCAAGGAAAGTGTAGGGAGGTTGAAAGAAGAGGGTGTTGTTACTCTCATTTACTGTTCATATCAGTATATCAATCTTTTGGAGACCAAAAGTTTTTTTAGTGGGAAGGTGTGATGCAAAATGGATCTAAGATAGACTTCTAAGTCTAAAGTGTTCCTCACAGAGGAAACTGAAAGTCCAATGATGCTCTTGGAAATAATCCCATTGCATAGATATTCTCATCCTAAATCTACTGCAACTTGAATGGGCTAAAATGGACTTTGGATGAAGAAGTTATCGCAGAGAGAAGATTACCTTTGTCCTTTGGAAAAGGACACATTTCTTCTAAAAATGGCCTAAAAGTCTCCTTAAGGAAATCACATCGCAAATGTGCAAAGGGATGGACTTAACGCAAAGGTGGAAGGACCCTCGATCAGCGATCTCCGATATATCGGATCGGAGGTAGGCCTTCGCCCGATATCGGGACCCCAGGCATAGCGACATGCGACTGGGCGATATGCGACAATGCGATTGTGATGAGCGATATTGGCAATCGGCGATCGGGGTGATCGGCGATTGGAGGAGCAGAAGGTATAGACCCCCGCTAATGCGATACGTGAGGTGCGATATCAATGATTGGTGGATCGGCAAATTGATGGTCGGCATACCCAAAGGGCAGACCCCCGGGCTGTTGCGATTGTGATTAGCAATCAAGACCTGGACCCGATAGGGATTATGGATCTGATTTCATAAAATTTGAAATCCGGGATTTTTTTATTTTCTGTGTATTAGCGCCTTTCCGCTATAAAAACCAAAATACAAAGGAAACGACCCGAAGTGATAAAGACAGACCTGAAAGGTTTAAAGATGTGGCTTTGGGTTATTTGAGTTCCGTGGTAAGCGGGATTTCGGGCAGGCCTCAGGTGGTAAGTGGTATTGGACGGGCTCCGCCCGAACCCATACACTGGCCGACACGTGGCATGGCGCAGGAGAGAGAAAACCGCCTTTTCGGGCAGGTAATCTCCATGCACATAAGCCACCTGAAACGGACTGTCAGCCGTTGGATCGGAGATCATGCAGATCAACGGTGGGCTTGCGATAGCCATAAAAGGCAGATCTGAAAGGGTTTATAAGCGCAATTTTAGAGAATTTGAAGTCTGGGTTTTCGTGCCCGCTAGTGTATTTTCGGAAAAACTTTGTGTATTGGAATTTTGTTCCATTTTCGGGTTTTTCCTGAAGAAGGGGCCCGATTCCTTTGTAACAGCCCCTGATCATTGTGCCACGTGGCAAGCGAGTGTTTTATAAGCAATGATGCGTTTGTACACACAGAGCCATAGAGCTAGAAGCCAGAGGGCTAGATGAAGAGACAAAGGAATGATTATACGCAGAGAAATGAACAAGAAGCCGCAGAGCCAAAAGAATGCCTCAAAGAAGCTAGAGTGCTCAATTGACGAGGCAGAGCGGACAGCGCAGGCAGCTGAGGGAGTCTTTGGGATCACTCGGAGGTCAAGCAAGTGAACCAGAGAGCTAAAGGTTGCTGAGAGAGTCGCTTGGAGGTCAAGAAAATTACGGAGGCACGTAGAGGCCGAGAGAGAGCTCAGAGAAGCCAGAGCCAAGAGCCAAGAGCCAGAGCTAGAGCCGGAGCCAGAGCCAAGAGCCAGAGCCAGAGTCGAGAGCCATAAGCCAGAGCCAAGAGCTAGAGCCAGAGCCAGAGCCAGAGTCGAGAGCCAGAGCCAGAGCCAGAGCCAGAAAGCCTGAGAGCTTCAGAGCCAGGGATGAGATGGTGTTCTAAGCCCATTGTTTCTGTGTAATACAATGGAGTTGAGCGTGGAGCTTGTAAAAGGACTTTTCCATAATCCTAGAGAGCCTAGTCGAGTTGACTAGAGCTCAAGGAGACGTAGCCCAAGAGTTTTGGGTGAACTCCATATTATATTGTTGTTATGTGTGTTTGCTTTGTTGTTGCATTGCATTGCTTCTTTATTTGTTGTTATATGTTTTATATCAGTTCAAGCAAATAAACTTAAAGCACATTAACAGTTAAAAATAAACACAAGCATACACCTATTTTCAAGCATTATTAATTCCGCAATTGGTTAATCATAATATCTTGGGAATATCTAAGCTTTGGAAGTGGAAGAGGTTCTTGTAAGTTAGACAAGAAGCATTTAGTGCCCGAGTATCAGATCAAGAGGTTTTAGTGATTGATTGATTCAGTTGTGGTTGATTTAGAAATTGATGATTGGGTTTAAGTTATGTCAAATATTAACGATTGGGTTTCAATGATTGATTTAGTTGTGGTTGATTCATAAATTGATGATTGGGTTTCAGTTATGTCAGAGATTGATGATTGGGTTTCAGTGATTGATTGATTCAGATGTGTTAAAGATGGATCACTGTGTTACAGTGATGAGTTACATTTTGAGTTTTGATATTGAGCTTAAGTGTTGTTAATGGGTCATGTATGAAAAATTTATGAAACGTGGCCTACAAGTTATGTTGTGTTGATGTGTACCAGGAGTATCTAGTCTGAAAATTTATGAAATGTGGTCCCTGGAGAAAGAGTGAAGGTGGTAGCCTTCTGTAGGCCAATGCCTGCGTATGGGTAAAAATATACACCAGTATAAGAGTTAGGGGGTTGTAGCTCTCTTCTAGTAGCAACTGGAGAACGAGTGAAGGTTATAGCCTTCTTCAGGTTGGTGCATGCGTACTAGTACAAGTTTATGCTAGCATAAGAACCAGGGGGTTGTAGCTCCCTTCCAGTAGAAGATGGAGAACGAGTGAAGGTTATAGCCTTCTGCAGGTGGTTGCCTGCGTACTGGTATGAGTTTGCACCAGTACAAGATTTTAAACAACATTTTCCTTATATTAAAAAGAAGACCGAGATGACAACAGTAGGTGCTTTTCTCTCGCATTGGGTTTCCACCTTAAATCTTGGTGTTCATGTGTGTTGCTTACGTATGATGGTTTATTTATTACAACACATCGTTATTGGTTATCCAATGTTTAATAAAGTACTGATTTACTGGCTGAAAACAAACATATGATGAATTAAATAAATCATAAGTTCACTAGATATACACTAATTGTATTAAGAATAGTCGCATACACACGCAGGTTCCTTTTAGTAAAGTTGCGTATAGAAATATGAATATGAAATGTAAAAAGTTATTGATTTGAAAATACTAATTCACGCGCCCCCCCCCCACCCCCTCTTAGTATTTTTCCCAACAATTGGTATCAGAGTGGGTCCTTTGGCAGAAGCTTGATCACTTGAAGGAGATCCGTTGTAACAATGGGAAAGAAGCAAAAGAAGAAAGAACCTCAAAAGAAGAAGACATCTCAAAGGAACAGTGATAATGGGAGAGATGATTAGATATTAGGTGGAAGAAATTATTCAGATTCAGAATCACCTCAGAATGAAGATGAACAAGCAAAAGAATTATCAAGTACTAATTTTTGGTCCTCTGGTGATAGATTTCTATGTTCATGCAATATTGAAGATAATGAATGTGACAGTGAAACAATTGAATTTTATCTTATGGGTGAAAGTGAAAGAAATCTAATAGAGGCAGAAGTTAAAAGGCTCACATATAAACTTAGAGATCAAAAATATCTATTTGGTAAAAGGAAGGAAACAAAACAAGGAAGAGGTTACAAAGAAGATACCTACAAAGAAGAGGTTACTGGGTTAAAAACTCAATTGGAGGAAGGAAACAAAATAAGGAAGCAGTAAAAGGAAAAGGAAGATCAATGTCAAAGGCTGCAGGATGAAGTGACATCATTGAGAAATGAAGTGAATGAAAAGGATACAACAACCAAGGAACTTAAAGAAAGAACCAGTTACTATGAAGGTCTTGAAGCTGAGGTCGTCTCTCTAAAAGAAGATCTTAAAAATTCAAATAAGCAGAATGAAGAACTACTTCAAGCATTTGAAGAACAAGAAAATGAGATTCTCAAATTAAGACAACAAGTGGAAGAAGGAAGAAAAGTTGAAGAAATCATGAAGAAGAAGTATCTGGAAAAGGAAGAGAAATATCAAGTTGAGGTAAATATCCTAAAAGGTAAATTAGAAGAAAAGGATAAACTTTTACGATTTCAAGATAGTACTAAGATTTTGGATAATATTCTTAGTAGTCAAAGGTCTCCTGCCATCAAATCTGGTCTTGGTTTTCATGAAACTGTTAAAGGTGAATCTAGCTCACAAACTGAGGCAAGGAATTCTAATACAAAATCTGAAATGCTCAACAAGGAAATAAGAAATCAACCCCATCAACAAAGAGGGAAAGAAAGTCTTCAAAGAAAATCATTTACTCCTAACTATAGAAGTTCTAATCGATCCTTTCCTCTTATCAATAATGTTGAATGTTCTATATGTCATAATTTTCGACCTGTTGCAGCCAGATGTAGAAGTAGAATGTTTCAAGATAATAACCATCTCACAAAAAGATCATAAGCTTCCAGGTACTTTAAGGGATATTGTTTTTCTTGCAATATGTTTGGTCACAAAGCCATTGATTGCTATAGAACGAATATGAAACATATAAGATGTTATGCTTGTAACAAGTTTGGGCATATAGTGAAAGAATGCAGGGACAATTCTATGGATCGTCGTAGACAATATGGTAAGCAATCAAATCAACACATTTATATCTGAAAAAAGATGAATCCTCCAAGAATCAAGAAAAGGAAGATTAGTTAAGGTGTGGTCTTACTGTCTGCTCATTCAAAGACGAAGATGAATGTTCTCATTACATGACTAGAGTCAAGAGTAAAATGGAGTCTATGATGAAGAACCATCATGATAATTATATTGTTGGAACTGATGTTTCAACAAAAATTCTAGGACCAAGTACAGTCATAACAGACTCAAGGGGAACTGAAAGTATGAAATTTCAGTGTTCCAATTTTCATACGCAGATCGTATGGAGATAAGCCGCGTATATACACGAGTTCAAAACTACATAGTCGTGTATATGTTGGTTTGATGAAGAGATAGTGGGATGAACTCATGAAAAGGGTCTGATATGGTTTAGTCAATTACCAATTGTATTTTTTGTTTTGATGGATGATGGTTACAGTCTGTGGATGTTAATTTAGAAGTGCTTTTGAACCTCATAAGTTGTTGATGACTTGAGGTATAACTGGTTGGTGATGATGCCTTAATGATTCTTACTGACATATGCAATGATTAGACCTGACAGTGAACAGTTGACACAGGTTACGAGGGAGAATATTCTATGCTTCTAATAATGCATTGTTGGCATTATGTTTAGAAGTCTTTGGTACATAATGATTCTTATCAATGGTGAGGATGCTTATTTTGTTGAAGTGTTTAAATGATGCATCATGCTATGCTGCGGTCATGAATTTCCTATGATGAAATCATAGATGATACTTTGCTTGAGCCACTTAGTTGTTTTGATGCTTCTGATCAGATTTGTGGATGACTCTTTTGATGATGCATATAGTTATGTTGCTTACATGGTGATCTTCATAAGTTCAAGGAGAAGAACAAAGCTTGAGTACACATCTTCATTATTTAATGATGTTAAGTGTCACTCATTTCTGTTATGTTGCTGCCATCATGCCTTCAAAGATGCATAAATTTCATATGGTGCAGTTATGGGTGAGGATTCCTATATTTCTTGGCTCTCACATGGTTGAGGATTGTTGCACTTGATGGTATCAAGAAAGTTTGACAAAATGACTGTGAGTTCATGGTTTGCCTTTCACATTAATGAGACGCTAGATACATATTTCTATCTCTATGTTGGATACATGGATGATTACTTAAGTTGCATATTTGTAAATATTGTTGGTTAGTCAAGAGAATGGTGTTATTGCAGGTTTCATGGAGACATAGCTATTTGAAGACATGGCTTAATTAGTCACATAATGATGATGACTTCTTACTTTATGATGATAGGTTTGATACTCACATATGTTGATCATCATAGTTGATGCTTATCAGATGTGGGATGTTGGAATTATCCCTAGTAATAATACATGGTTAATATATTGAGGATTTTTATGAAAAGAACATGCAGTTCCTGCTACGATGATTTGAAGATGATGTTGTGGTCATGGATGATGACTATGGTGCTTTAACATATATATGATATGATGTGAATGGTTTTATATTACTGCTTGGAGATATGACATATTCTTAGTTGATTCATGGAAGGCTATGTTAAGGCTTTTTCTACTAAGGAAACATAGCAAGTTGATCTTGATAAGCTCAAGAGGATGAGTTGATATCTATATGCGGCAACTTAGTCACAGGTTGATGATATTAAAGTTACATTGTCTTATCTTGCGAATTGATGATGGACATATACAAGTTGTTACTCTTGATGCTGCTGACAGATGTTTATGGTGCAGATCATATATGGTGTATGATAGTTATTGATAATTATCATGATCTTGTTTAGGTCTTTGGTCTTTGTTATAAATTTCATGTATATCATTTGATGTAAAGACCTATGATGTAATAATTTTCATATTCAATCATGTATGGACTTTTGAGATCATGTCAAATATGTAATCCCGCTTGGTTGGGCGGTTGTGTCAAATATGTATCCCCACTTGGTTGGGTGATTGTTGTATGTATGAGTCATTGGTGATAGGAAGGTCATACTCACATAGTTGAGTTATAGAATCATTTTATTCTTTTGAAAAATATTTCTACAGACTCTACATGTGCTTAGGGGGAGCACGGACAATATAATGCATCTCAGTGTGTTCTAAGAGGGATAATATCTTTGTCCGCCCTTTGCCCTTGATGTCAAAGGGGGACAATATCTTGGTGTTGTTTGATATATATAACAGGTTCTACAACTTGAAGCGATAAACACCAATATGGTTTCCATCAAGTCCAAAGGGGGAGATTGTTGGCATTATGGTACATGTGTTGTCCTTGTTGGAAACTCACATATATGATAACTAGTTTTATCCACAGGTCAGTTCAAAAAGTTCAGAAATGATAAAGTGATGTATGATGGCAACTCACATTATAATAGGTCAATTCAGAGGTAACAGAGTAATGGCACAAAAGAACAGGATGATGGGACAAAGGATTACAAATCAGAATCAAGAAATTGAGGAAAGAGAATGTTTTAAGTTGTATACGTTGTTTAACCTAGTCCAAGTCACGTATATACGCAGGCTCACAGAATAAAAGGCATGTATACGTATTTAGGCAGTTTCACATAAGGAAAAGCGTGTATGGGATGGAAAACTAAGGTTAAAGAATACTAGGGGTTCCTACCATGGTATTGGCCCATAATAATGAGTGTGGCAAAGAATATTGATCTCGTCAAAGAATACCATCGGCATAACTATGGTTTTGACCCGAGGTATTGAAAAAGGCTAAAACTATATAAGGAGGTGAAGATCAAAGTGTGAGTGTGTGCAAGTGATGAAAATCTCATGAAGAGTTAGATCAAAAGAAAATATGTACGTTATGGCTTTTTGATGCTTTGCTTGATCTGAACTGAGTATGCACTTGAGTGGTTGAAGATGTATGAGATCTAATAGATCTGAAATAATTATGCACTAATGATGGATCAGGATCATGAGACCAGAAATGACTTATCATTGTATGATATGATAATGGATATGCTAGATCTGAGTGCTAACACATGTTTTATCCTTTAAATGCTATGATCTGGGTATTCTAAAGTCTTGAAAAGTTGTGAAGTTGTAAGTCATTATTTGCAGATCTATACGTTGGTTCGCCTCAATGAAGGCGCGTATACACGCAAATTCGGCACTTCCAAGTAGCGTATGTAGAGGAAGGGTTTGTTGTGCAAAAATAACTGATCTATCTGATCAGTGCTGCTATTTTACTACTATTTGTCAATGATGTATTCATTAGATTTGAAGTTAAAAAGAGATTGAATCTGGTTAACTGATTGATTGAGTAACAAGGGTGATCTTTGTTGCTATCTGTTTAGAACTCTGTAATATGACAATAGATCTTCATAATGTTTTTGGTTAGTACAGTTTTTGGGTCAGAAGTTTTATCATTCAGTATATTTAGAGGTATCCGTAGGTTGGGTTACAGAAAATAGCGTATACATGCAGATTGTCCTCATTGAAGTATCGTATACATTCAGACATATGATTTTTGAGGTTGCAGTTGGTTTGGTTGTTGATGCAGTGTTCTCGGTTCAAATTTGTGTCCTGGTGACAGTGATTTGACTGTTCAGATTAATTGATTATGTTTTGCTTCAGAGTTGAGAGGTTTCAGTGACTGATTGATTCAATTGTGGTTGATTCAAAAATTGATGATTGGGTTTCAGTTATGGTAGATATTGATGATTGGGTTTCAATGATTTATTGATTCAGTTATGGTTGATTTAGAAATTGATGATTGAGTTTCAGTTATGTCAGAGATTGATGATTGGGTTTTAGTGATTGATTGATTCAGATGTGTCAAAGATGGATGAGTATGTTACAGTGATGAGTTACTGCTTGAGTTTTGATATTGAGCTTAAGTGTTGTTAATGGATCCAATATGAAAATTTGATGAAACATGGCCTACAAGTTATGTTCTGTTGATGTGTACCAAGAGTATCCAGTCTAAAAAATTATGAAACGTGGTCCATGGAGAAAGAGTGAAGGTGGTAGCCTTTTGTAGGCTGACACCTACGTACTAGTAATAATATCAGCCAATACAAGAGCTAGGGGGTTGTAGCTCCCTTCCAGTAGCAGCTAGAGAACGAGTGAGGTTGTAGACTTCTACAGATTGGTTCCTACATAATAGTACAAGTTTACACCAGTACAAGAACCAGGGGGTTGTAGCTCCCTTCCAGTAGAAGCTGGAGAATGAGTGAAGGTTGTAGCCTTCTGCAGGTGGGTGCCTACGTACTGGTATGAGTCTATGCCAGTACAGATTGTAAAAACTTTTTCTTTATATTAAAAGGAAGACAAAGACAACAACAACAAGTGGTTTTCTCCTACATTAGGTTTCCACCTTAAATATTGGTATGTATGATGGTTTATTTATTATAACACATGGTTATTGTTTATCGAATGTTTAATAAAGTATTGATGCACTGGATGAAGACAAACCTATGATGAATAAACTGAATCATAAGTTCACTAGATATACGCTAATTATCTTAAGAACAGATGCGTACATACACAGGTTCCTTTCAGTAAAGTCGCTTATAGAAATCTGAATATGAAATGTAAAAAATTATTGATTTGAAAATATTGATTCACCCGCCCCCTCTCAGTATTTTTCCCAACATGCACCGCACTAATCACAACTCATTCCATTACATTCTTCTCTTCAATACATGGTGACTACATCCCACCATCTCTTTGAGTTGTTTTCAATAAAAAAATATGCATCAAGTTACATATAATCAATGCATTCATTTAAGTCGTAGGAATTGTTATTTCGTTTATAACCATTGATATATAAATATATGATCATATAAGTGTAATTTTCATGATTATAATGGTAATAATGTAAAACAATTGTTATGGTTTTGTTAGGGATTAAATATATAGTGAATAGAGAGATATGATGTTGTTAAAGCAATGGTTATGGTTTTGTTGGTTTTGTTGGTTTGCATCTGAATTACAATGCATATTTTTTGTGAATATTATGTACTTCCATTAAATCTTATTGAGAACATGGAATTGTCACGACCACAATATTATCTAGGATTTTGTTGGTTTCATGTAAATTCTAATTGTTTCGGGCATTTACATTGAAGGGCCATAGTATTATGCCTACCTGCAGGGCGTGTATTTGGCATAGAGTCTAACTCTTTTAGGTTGGTTTTCTTGGGTCTGAATCTAGTGATGAAGGATTGAAAATGTGTAGATTTATTCATAATTTATAATTGTATTGGTTGACAATAATGGTGAGGCAGTTGTGACTTAGATCCTGAGGCACCGGGCCTTTACATGGCTAAGGATTTAATTAGATATAGCATCATGTATGCCCACTATATAGATCTTAGATTGGTAACTACATTCGACCCATTTGACATCTAACAAATTGATTAGGAAAGCGTCACTTTAGGTCCTCGTACCTACAAATGAATTAGAGAGAAGCGTGAGTCGCAGAGGCAACGAGGTTGTTACTTTGTACTCAAAACCATCGAAAGACTAAAAGGATGAGGTGGCTACCGATGGTGCTATTAATAGCTACCAATGACTAGATTTCTTTGTAACACGATAAACACTCACCATCACTTGGTGCTCTTTTGCATTGCGTCTTTCATGCAAGAGATCCAGCGAGAGAGAGTGGTACGTGTCTGTCTGTTTCTTCCTTCAAATTTTTACCTCTTTGCATAGTGAAGAACACACCTTTGAGTACAATGGCCAAGATCTTGCCCGTGTTGTTTTCCTGCTGTCTCTGAATTAGTGTGACATTGAGATCCACGGTTCGAATCTCTGGGCTGAGTCTAGGGTTAGACATTCATTCTTTCCGAGTCTACACTCGTTTGGCAAGGACTTGTCCATGGGGAAGTTCGACCAAAATAATGAACTGTGGAGAATCAGACCCACATAGCTGTAGCAAGGAAGAAAAATGGAAAGGGAAATTGCACGCTTGCTATTGAAGCAGAGAAACCGAATGGAAATTTTTTGTGTTGGTAACTCAACAAAAATTGTTGTGAACATCTCGTGTTAAAAAACAATGGCGGAAAGAAAACTCATAGCACAAGGAACTTGAAAAGCATTACCGTGATTGAGCAATTCGTCTAGAGCTCACTTAAACAATCCCTACATCGCATAACATAAACACATCAATTCCATGACGAGGACGCGATGGTGGGTCCATTTCCTAGCTCTGGTGAAGATTCAAACCTAGTATCAAGTACTGAAGGGGCTAGAGAAGGATACTCCAACCTTGTACTAGGCGAAGGAGCTGGCAACGGACGAAAATGGCTAAAGAAAAGCCTTTTGACGTGTTAGAGTTTTACTAGCCAAAAGAAGACGAAAATAGAGCTCTAGGATTCGCTGGAGCAAATAATGTTTTCTCAACCAACTTTAGAAAAATAACACCTTCAGTGTAATTAATATATACAAATTATTGATATAACATTAACTAAAACTCTAATTTTAAACTATATTAATAATTGTAATTTAAATTAAATAATTATTAAAAAAAATTAATAATTTTTACAAATTAAAATAAAACAAAATTATAAATTAATTAAATTGAACATTGATATTAAAAAATAAATTATTCTAATTAAAATTATTAAAAGTATATTTATTAATAAAATATTTAAAGTGGTTGTTTGGGCTTCAATAATGAGCCCGTGAAGTATATAATGGAGGGGAGTTATAAGTGTGTAAGAGGAGAGTGGAGAAGGGGAGGGCCCATGGCCTTGGAAGGAGGAGTTGGGAGTGGTAAGGAGGTAAGGGAGTGGGTAGGAAGGGGAAGCCTAGTTACCGGGAAGAAGAGATGTCTTAGGGAAATTAAAATAGGAGTCAGGTATAATTAGAAGAGGAGGGAGAGGAGGAGGGGATCACGTGAGACTTTCTCTCTATTACTATATACAAAATTATTTACAGCTATTTTTATTAGTGATGCCCGAGAGCTTATTAAATTAAATTTTAATTTGCGTCTGGGTTTTGGGCATTTGAAACACATTTTTTGTTGCGTTTATATAGACGGTTCTTGAAACCGGTGGTTTTAAATAATAATTAACTAAAATATTAGTTAATTAATAATTAATTAAAAATTAATATTTACATATTAGTTAAATTAATTAAAATTATCTTAATTAATTTAGGGTAATAAATTAATTAAATAATAATAATTTCAAATTATAAAATAAATTAAGTTTACAAAAGTAAAGTATATTTTAAATTTTAGGTGGGGAAAATCAATGAAATTTTGAATAAGCATCATTTTCAAATCGTAAGTTTAAATTTAGTGAAATCACACACAATGAAGTAGTCAAAATATAAATTCGAATAAATTGAAAATCCTGCAAAATAAACCAAATCAAGCCAAAAAAGAAAAAGAAAATTAAGCAAAATTTACATGGAAGGTTCCCATTATTATTATGAAGATAATAAAGTAAAAATGGGGGGTTGTTGTTTTGCCACAACACACCTATAAGTTTCAAGACGTCATGAGTAGATGCCTTACATTTAATAATTAAGCTTTAATTTCTATCTCATAAAGACAATTTATAAGCTTTCTCAAAGGCTTACCAATAAGATTAGTCTTGATCAAATTGAAAGAGGTTATGACTTGATACTCAGATTAACAAAAGGAAGCATCGTGCATTTATAGGATTCAACAACTTATAAAAGTGGCTTCTTTAGTTCTTGATATTTTTTTTTACATGTACTCAAACAAAGGAAGAGGTGCAAATAAAATTCCATCAATGTTGGTGAGGGAAGGAGTGCAAACAAAATTTCAATATATCACATGCTATCAAAATTTGAATGGAATGAAGCACACAACATTTTTTATTTATTTATTTATGTTTTTTTTATTTTTTTTATTTTTTTTTATTTTTTTTCCATTAGATTCGAAGCAATGGTATTGAACAAGCAACTCTGCATATATATAGAGCGAGCAATGACAATGGAAACACCAGTTTCCATCTATGACAATACCAAGATGAAAATAGCAGGACTACCAATCCAACCGAAGCATTCTTATCATATCTCTTTCATGAACATGTATAAGGCATTGCAGAAAGGCCTTCAACCTATTGAGAAGGTCAGTGGTTGGTTGTAGACAATGGAGAAGGCAAGGAGAGAAACTTGTTGTCCATGTATCTCTTTACAAATATCCATATAATAGGGACAAGTACTCGTTATTCATCTTGATAGTCTGAAAGAGGGGGAAAACAAGAGTTGTTGAATTAGTTGAATGCCATAAGTGGAAATTAGATTTTTTTTTCTAGTATAATTAAAAGAAAGTGTAAGACATTGATGAAATGTAAAAAGTAATACAAGGATAACAAGTTGTAGAGGAGGAGGATTTTATTTATTTGAGAAAGGAAAACCATATTGAAAATGCAAGTGATATTTGTAACAATTATTTGTAAAGAAAGCAAGTATGTTTCCTCACACTAAAATGGAAGTATAGGGGTGGTGAAGTAGTGTAGATTGAGGATGGATAGAAAAGCGAAAACCATGCTAAGAAGGGCGAGGGATAATTGAGTCAAAATTATATTTATTGAAAGGGGATCTAAAGGCACTAGATGCATCAATCACACTATAACTGCATATATAGACTTTGAAGTCATGATGGAATACTCTTGTTGCCTATGTTTGAGTGGGTGTAGCAACCAAAGGGAAACATTGGAGAGATGCAGAGGTTAGACAAGGCTCTAACTCTGGAGATGACAGTGAATGTTAAGCCTAGTTGGTCTATGTTGCCAATGTCCACTACCACCTTTGATAATGTCATTACTTGTGATTTATGTGTTTTCAAGCTCCGTGCCATTTGAAGGGGAATTTGCTTATGAAAACCTCGTGTTATTCGGGGGGTGGAACATAAGTTGGGTTGAAGGCATCCCATGGTGGGCCTTTGTATTGGAAGAAGTCAACAACAACAAATGATGACAACTCAGGGGGTTTTGATTCAAGTGCATAGAAAGTGGAAACAACTTTTCCAAGGGATCCATTAATAAGGCCTAATTCAACCCACAAGTTACATGTGATGAAAACTTGTTGTTCATTACAAATAAGAACTTTTTCATCCAACTATTCATCTTCTTCTTGTGTAGCAATAGGATGGTAGTTCCTTTTCTCTGCATAACAGCGTGCAATTAGCATGTTAATTTCTTTTAGCATTTGTTTGTTATGCAACATAACAGATTGGTTGGTTGGATATAGGTGCATTGAATTTTTAAGTGATTGGTGGTCGTTCATTAACAAAAAGTAATTTTTCCTTAACATGAGGAGGTTCTATTCCTTGATAGTAGGTGTTGCATTCCCGAGATTTGTAAGAAGCTAGTGAAATGCAACTTGAGTAGGGTCGACCCCTTGTTGAAAAAGCATGATAGATAGTGTGTCGATCGTGTCAAAGTCATGCCAAAGGTTATTTTCGCGTGAAGTGCCAACATACATGGGTATGTATTTTATAGGAGGTAGTTTCCCAATATCACCAACAAGGATGATACACTGATGTTGGCATTTTGATACAAGTGTTGTCCTTGATGGAAACTCACTCACAGGTCAAGTCAGTTTTGGTAAAAGGAAACTCACAGTACAATAGGTATATTCAAAGGTAACAAGGTAGTGGTACAGAAGAACAGGAAGATGGAACTAACATCTACTGATCAGAATAAAGAAGGTAAAGGAAAAGGCCGATGAAAAGAAATTTAAGAAGTATACACGGGTCCACTTAGTCAAAACAGCGTATACACACTGGTCCACAGAACAAAAAGAGCGTATACATATACACGCACTCCCACAAGAAGAAAAGCACATACATGTTGGAAAACCAAGGTTTTGGTCCGAGGTATTTGGTTTGTGGTATTGACCCTAGGTATTTGGTCTGAGGTATTTGGTCTGTGGTATTGACCCTAGGTATTTGGTCCAAGGTATTGACAAAGGGCCTAAAGCTATATAAGGAGGAGAAGATCATAAGGCCAAGTGTGCAAGTGTATGGGTTTCTAAGGAATACTTCTATCTGAAGTATATTTTATGTTGTAGGGGCTATGTTCATGATTTGATATGAAATAATTTGTGCACCTTGAATTCAATGTTGGATCAGGATCATAAGACCTGAAATGACTTATTATTGGATGATCTGATATTGGTTGGGCTATATCTGATCATGTACACCTGTTTTATTCTTTAAATGTCATGATTGGGGTTTGTCTGAAGTTCGAAAGTGCAACAAAGTTATGAGTTAATATTTGCATATATGTACATTGGTTCGTCTCTTCAAAAGCGCGTGTACACACAGGTTATACTCTTCAAAATAGCGTATACAAATTAAAAGCCTCTTCTTTAGATCTGACTGATCTATCTGATCAATTCTGTTGTTTTACTGTTATCTGTCAATGAAGTCTTCTTAAATCTGAATATAAAACTGAGTGCATAAGGAGGTTGGTATTTGATTGATTGATTGTATAAGTGAGAAAAAGTGATCTATGTTGCTACCTGTGTAAAGATCTGTAAGTTGACAATAGATGTTCAGTATATTGCTGGTTGGTATAGACTTGATTCAAAAGTTTTATGTTTTTAGTAGTTTTGAAGGCATATGCAGGTTTAATTACCAGAAGTAGCGTATACACGCAGGTTGGGTTCAATAAAGTAGTGTATACATCCTGATGTATGATTTTTGAGGTTGCAGATAATTCGTCGGTTCAACACAGTGTTCTAGCAACAGTGATCTGATTGTTCAGATTAACTGATAGTTGGTTGATGCAGTTTGAGTTTCAAAGTTTATGATGGGTCCAGTATGAAAATTTGATAAAAATGAGGCCTTCACGTGTATTGTTGTGTACTAGGAGCATCCAGTCTAAAAATTTATGAAACATGGTCCCTGGAAGAAGAGAGAAGGTCATATCCTTCTGTAGGACGGCGCCTACGTACTAGTAATCACATTGGCTAGTACAAGAGCTAGGGGGTTGTAGCTCCCTTCGAGTAGAAGCTGGAAAATGAGAGAAGGTTGTAGTCTTCTGCAGGTGGGTGCCTGCGTACTGGTATGAATCTGCACCAATACAAGATTGTAAACAGATTTTCTTATTATTAAAAGAAGACAGAGACGACAGCAGCAGGTGGTTTTTGCCCACATTGGGTTTCCACCTTAAATCTTGGTGTTCATGTGTATTTCTTATGTGTGATGCTTTATTCTGTTTTACTGCATTGTTTAATAAGTTATTGATGCACTGGTTAAAGATCAACACATGATAAATTGTCTAAATTACAAGTTCTCTAGGTATACGTTGGTTTCTCTAATCACAGTTATGTGTACACGCTAGTTCACTTCACAGAAGTAGCGCATATAAATCAGTTTTGGAAATAAAATTATTGATCTAATAGTACTGATTCACCCCCCCTCTCAGTATTATTTCCAACAACTGATTGTCGAAAGACATATTCCGATGCGAAGGGAATGCCTCCATTAAGCGATCATTTATGCGTGAAATAAGTTTAGGCCCAATAAATCTCATCTCATCGATTATAATGTATTTGACATGAAAAAGTTGTTCATGGAGATGTAGAAGTGGTTTCCCCTTAAGAGGACACATTGAAACTATAGGGATTTGGAGGGAAAAATGGATTCTAAGTTCATTTATGTTAAATGTTGCAACACTTGTTGGAATGAGTAGGAGAAATGGGTTTGAATTGGTAGTAGATTTTAGTGATGAATGTATATTTTAGGAAATCAATTAAGAAAGACTTCCCTATGCCAATGGTACCTTGGATGATAATTCTAAGTGGAGCAATGGAGGAAACGGTCTTGAAGTGGGTGAGGACAATGTTGAGAGAAACTTGTTGGGTGGGCAACAGTGAGTCAAGGGAGTGGGGAACTAGAGAGGGTGTAGAATGGATTTGGGTGGAAAAGTGACTGAAGTTTTAAGAAATTTATGGTTGTGTTTTGCACATTGGAGGGCATAGTAGCATGGGTCCAATTGTGATTCGAGTCAAAGTCGCGATGCCCAAGCATGTCAAATTCATCGACTTCAATGTTGTTCCCTATGTGTAGTTGAGAAAGGAATTACCATTCATCCATGTCTACGGAGTCCTGGGGGGCAGAGGGGGGGGCATAACATGGGGGGCATTCTCATTAGGGAAGGGGAAAGAGGTTCTTCAAGGGCACGGTGAACATGCCATGCAACATATGTTTTTTTTTTGTTCCCAATGAGAAATGATCATTTCGTCATAAGTGGAACCAACATCTGATGGGAGTGTCCGAAGAGGGAAGTATAGAAGTAATTCACTCCAACAAAAAGAAGCATAGAAGGAATTGACAGGAGAAGGGATTGAATTGTAGCAGGGCAGGATATGAACAATATTGGAAGGGTTTATGAGCTTCCATTGGTTCTATTTTCAACAAGCAAAGAAGGACCAGGAATGTGTAGCTTCAAGAAGAGTTAGTTCTTATAATGAAGGAGGTCTATCCATGTAAACTACAATGAAGGGAAGTGTTGCAGGGGGGGGTGATCCAAGATATTTTTCTTACAAATGTATTAAAGAATTACATGAAAAAATTGCAACTTAACCATAGAAACTTAAAGTGCACATGAAAGAAGAGAGGAAACACATAAAGGCATGAAAAGATGACAAGAGACTTGATGACGAAGTTCGTCCAATTTGGACTACGTCTCCGAGCTCTGCTCGATCAATGGGGAGGCCTTCATTCATTAAGTGGCATAAAAGAGAAGAAGTACAATCATCATTTGCATAAGGAATCTTATACCTCCAAGATGGAATATGGCCAAAAAATGGAGAGCTCTGTTGTAGAAACTGACAGCATCATCGAATTCCTGTCGCCGAGAGGTGTAAAAGCGATATAAAATTTGTTAAAAAATGACTCTGGCAAGTTCTAGGCCTCAGGGAATCTTTTTGATGCCTTCAATATTCCCTTAGCATGGTTCCGCCCCCCTGCAGCTTCATGGTTCCGCCCTCCAATTAAAATATTTATATTTCTTGAGCTTCGCGCCGGCTCCTCCTCGAGCGCATTTGCAAAGCCAAGTTCATATAGTGGCTGGGTGGCGGACTTTACGAAGTTGCCACTCGTAGCTTGGTGGTTAAGACAGAGCGTTGGAGGCGTGGAGGTCGTGGGATCAAACCCTACTTCTCCAAACTTGGCCTGTTGTTTTTCTATTTTGTAATGACGCATTGGTATAAGCCGTTGGCGGCCAACCAAATTTTGGCGTATTGGCGTGTTTCAATTGTTTATTGCCTAACACAGGGTGCCACCCGCTTGGGGGCCGACCACGTGGGCCGAGCAGGTTCAACCCCTGCCGACACCTTATCATTTCATCGACCTTGTGGTAGTGGTTCTCGCTGAGTCTTTTTCTGGGTGGCGGGTCCGCCGGAACCGGTGGCCTGCCCCCATCCATTGCCCACGATGATATAAGTGGTAGCGGCTCCAGGGATGGCGGGGGTGACAGCCTGCCCCCAACGTTTTTTATATATGGCTTTGTTAAGATTTGGGGTGGTGGGGTTGGTGGTCTTCCACCCTTTTAATATATTTTTTTTTCCAACTATAGTCATTTAAAAATTTTCTAGAACCATAAGAGATATTAGGAAAATTAACCATCCCACAATTTTTCCCACTCTCGGGAGCCAAATTCCATGTCCTAGATTCGGTCAATTTGTAGAGCATTAAACCTAGCCCACATGGCAACTTTGACCAAAACTTTGTTTGACTCTATCTACCTCATACGAACTCGAATTTGAGTGTCGTTCACACTGTTGGAATCAGGGCGACGAGCACTTCGATCTAGTGTTGAGTTTATCAACTTTCTACCGCTTTGAATTTTGAGCCTTTTTCCATGACACTAGTATCTGGAGATCCACCTGGATCAGGGGGGAACCTCGACCATGAGAAACACGTCTAAAAATAGTTCGACTAACATTGAGGGAAACAAATGAGCACTGCAGAGCGAAATGAGAAGTTATTGCAACAAGTGGAATGTCTCCTGTGTGCCTATGTTCCCATCGACAACTGTTTATGTTAAGATCTTTCAGATAACAGTAACAAAAAGTGGTTTGGGATGCACTTTTTGTGAGATACGTGATAGCATTTGGCAATAAATTTATGATTTTGTCTTTGCTTTCGCCGCACATTTTGAGATGTAGTTGAGGACATGTTGAGACAAATTAGGTTGCAATCGATGTTTTCTCTCCATATGAAAAACATGTTGGAGTTGTGAATGATTAACCTATCATCATTATGGGTCGAGGTGTATGTATTTCGTCCATTGTCATCAATCAACAAAGAATATGTGGTATGAAAATCCCATGGAGCGCTATAGCGACAAGTAAGAGTAGGACCTTTCTTGTGAAGATAGGATGAGGGATGGAATTTGGTATGTCGTTGAAGTTGACCGCAATTAGAAAGTCTTTGTAGTCGTGAATGTGAGAGGATGCAAATATTGATGGTGTTGGGAGGATGCACGAGTCATGCTCTACAGAACAATGTACATAAGGGTCATGTTGTTGCGCAGGTTGAGGGTTCCAAGCAAAAATGTACCGATTGAAATAACAATTTGCTTTGTCAACTTCAAATTGGTCATCCCAGTTGAGGTTTTCCATATCAGGTGCATTTTCCAACTAGGGGAAACCATTTATGTGCATGAATCCCCTATGTTGCCACTCATATTTTCAAAGATGAGAAAGGATAAATTGTGAGGTGAGTGTATATGTAGAATTAAAAAATAAGAAGAGAAGGATAGTTAGATGAATACTTTCCACCAATAGTCTCTTGCATGTAAGCCTTTTTGCAAGGCCTCTTCGAGGAAGATTGAGAATCGACAATGAATGTATTGCGATGCAAGATGCATATTCTTGATTATATTATGGAATATCCATCGAGACAAACCAGCTGATGTAGAGGGGGGGTTATCAGGCATGACCATGTGCAAGGCATGCCATTTGGTGCCAGTTGCACTAAGGGTGAAGAAGAAAGTAGGACTATTTATACATGTGATCATATCAATGAGTTCACCTCTACACTTGTTCCAGAAAGAGCGTGTCCCCTTAAGGCCTGACCCGAAGCGCATAATATGCTCAAGAAGAACTAAACCAGACATGTCATGGAGGCATACATGAAGGTCTACAATGGTTATTGGCAAGTTATCCTCAAGGTTTCTTTTTTAAAAAATGGCAGTACTTTCTTGGCTGAAGTGCCGCAACATAAGGTTGTACAAGTAATAACGAAATCTTGGATGTTGGCCAAAATGATTATTGTGGTAGCGCATGAGGTGCAAAGCATGTTCTTGCATTTCAACGTTTCTAAGTCGTGGTTGAGAGATCATGACAACCCCTGTGTGGAAGAGTGTTGGGAAGGCCATATCAAAGAAGCCTTTCGTGATGTATTCATTGACAATAGAGAGGGAACCAATGTTCCAGGTAATCAAAATGGTGGAATCGGAATGGGAAGAGTGCATTTGCATATTTCTTCAAACTAAGTATGGGAATTTGGGATTTTTGATACAAAAGAGGATGATCGAAGATCTGTTGGGGTGGGTGGTGCAAGAATGTCATGATCCAAAGTAGGAAGTCCAATTTCAGGGTCAAGAGAGGAGGGGGTGATGTGAAAGATGAGAGAAGAGATATTGGTAGGTTGAGTAGGCAAGGCAGATATTACAACTTGGTCCACATGAAAATCCTTGTAGTAGCGATCATGTTCTAGATTTTACTTCAAAGTTGTAACAACACGTTCTCTTATTACAAATAACTCATATTCCCTATGGTCAGAGCCATGTCTAGTAACAACTAGGATTTTTAAAGCAGAAATCAATAATGGCAAGTTGTTGAGAATAAAAATTATGTTTTGGGGGAAACAAATAGTATTATCAGTGTACTTGTACTAACCACCACGTGCATGGGTGACTTGTAATATTGGGTTAATGGGTGTTAGGATAATTTCCTCTATTTGCGTTAGAGCAACAAGGACAAACAGTTGGTTTTCAGGGTCCATGTTGTTTGCAAGGGAGAAGTGGTAGGCAGACTTTGTATTGTTAGAAATTAATTAACAGAGCAACGAAATACACAAATTATTACGAAAACACAAACATACAAACACATAAAACAAGAGAGACACATATATACGCGGTTCACCCAATTTGGTCTATGTCCACGAAGAAACATCCAATCCTTCCTTTTATATTATCCAACAAAATGAAGAGATACAACCTACAACAAATCCGTTGTAATTTCCTCTTTGCTCTCACATAGTTTCCTCTCTCTTTATCACTCAAAATAATCATACACATCTGCAATAAAATTCCCTCATAAAAACCAAGGGGTTGCCTTCTAGGGTAAAAAACCTAAATAAAACATCTACCATCAGATCATCCTCCTAATAAACAACCTAGATTGACTACAAAATTACAATATTTTACAATGCAAATTTTCATCTATTTTTAGGTTCGAGGGCACTGCCCCTGGACCCCCCAACCGGGGGGTAATGGTCCCCCTTGGACCCCCACAAGGGGGACAAGTACCACCCCCCTGCATGAATGGGTGTACAATATTCCTAGGGTATACATCCGGTTGAAAACAAGACCTCTAAATCATGAAGATAATTAGCCTCCACAACCAACAATCTCCCACTTGGAGACTGATTATAGCAACTCCACCGTTGCTTCATTTGCTATACAATGCTTCCACTTTGGACCTAGTTGTTTCTCATCTTCATCATCATACTTGAAAACCAATTGGAACTGAGAAAAATCTCATTTTCTCTTTTGGTTACAACGTTTGTTAACATATCTGTAAGATTTTGGCTAGTGTGTATCTTTTCGAGCTTCAACTATCCATCTTCCAACATTGACCATATGAAACTGTACTTGAGATGTATATGTCTAGTCTTCGAATGAAATGATGAGTTCTTTTCAAGATGAATGGAACTTTGAATGTCACTGTATAACTTTCCTATCTCCTGCTTCTTACCCAATTCATCTATAAACCTTTGCAACCAAATAATTTCTTTACTAGTGTATAAGCCATTTTGTCACACCTGGTCAATAGGTATGAAAATTGGGTCAATTAACATCCATGAACACCTTGTCATCATCCCTACACAAATCCCTAAGTATGAATCTTCCAAATCCCTGAGTTTTAAGGTCTGACTACCTCAAATCAATGCTTTTAAGGCCCAACGCAGCCTGACCCTATAAGGACCTGCATTCAGTAGCAGGTTTTCAAGTTATGTAACAACACTCATCAACAGTAGATTTCCCTTGCTAGGGATGCGCAGATTCTAGAAATTCAGGAAAAATAAAAATAATCCCGAAGCTTCCTCTTCCAGAAGCTTCCAGGAGTTGTTACAACCATTTACCTTGGATAAGAACTTCGAATCCTATCTTCCCTACCTTGGATTTTTCACATCTTACGGCTACAAACAGAAGTATCTTTCCATTCTCCAATTCTTCTAAGAAAAAAATTATAGTATTTGATTTTTGTTGTTCTAGACCACGACACTAGGTCTAGGGAATATACTTATGTTTGTAGTCATAGATTTTGTATAACAAATTGGTGACTGGGGAACAACATCATCATGACCGTGGAACAACTCCTTAGTGGATCTTATGTTGAGACTAATGGCAACAGTTCATGAGTCTACTAGTCAAGGAAACCCATGTGATAGGAATCCTATTCCTTTTCCTCCTTTTGTAAATATTGGTGCTCCTTGTATGGAATTGTTGTCCCTTCCCAAATTTACCATTGGTTTTCCAATTTGGTTTTTTTTGACCCATATGGTTCCAAATGTCCAAATTGCTCCTCAACCAATTTCTCCTCCACCTGAACAACATCAACCTCAAATTTATCCTAAATTTGACCCTCTTCTTTCTCCACTTGTTGTTTCTTCATCTCTTTCTTCCTCCTCGCCTGGAAAAATTCTTGATTCTAGTAAACAGGAAGCTAAGAAGAAGAAGAAGAGAATGAAGAGGAAGAAGCCAAATAAGTAGGGTTGCAACCAAGAAACCATTTCTACGCAGATTTTTGCTGAATTTTGAAGACAAAGTCAAATATTCCAGGGACAATTGGCAACAATAATTCGAAGTGGGCAAGGGAGAGGATTTATAGGAGGGAATTCCCCTCATTTATTACTCCCCACTTCGAATTCTCCTTCATGCAGCTCGGAGCACAAACAGCCAAATCAATGCACTAGGAGGCCACCAAGCAAGTGGAGGATAACTATTGTTTATCTCGAGTTTTGGGAGCCAAGCCTCCCTGATTTTAAGGAAGTTGTTGGGAGCTTCAGTTGTATAAGTAAAGAGGCCTAGGGCCTCACTAGGGTCAGATTTTTGTTGAATTTTTGTTGTATTATTGCTTATGTAACTCTGCTCAACTTCGAGCTTATTATTTTGACAATTCATGTAATCTTGTTATTGTTTTGAGAATAAAGATGGAATCCTTTTTGAGTTAGCACTGAGTTAACTCAGAGGGTTGAAGCTCTTGGGTTAGGGCCCAATCCAAGTAGCCAAGATCCTCTTTTCTTGTATTTTTATGTTTCATTTCAGTTTGTAGATTAGGTTGTTGTTAGATGTATTTCTTTTATGAATAAGAATAGGTTGTTTTTGATGATTCAGTAGTTTGCTTCCATTTGTGTTTTCAATAGCAGGTTAAGTAGTGATAAAAAAAAGATCCAAAAGGCTAGCAGCAATACCTTGGTCTCTCTTCCTCCCTTTGGGACAATGATCTGAGGCAAAGACCCTCTTGCTGCCCCAAAAACACAGATTTTCCTCCTTCGTAGGACTTTTAGTGTTTGCAGCTTTCTAATTGGTTCATAGTTTAGTTTGATTTGCTTTAGAACTTCTTCATCATGCTCATTTCCTTATTTGCAACAGTCTTCTTTCATGCTTTTCTTTCATGCAATGGTTATCAACATTTTCTTCCATAAATCAGAGTTTACTTTGATGCAAAAACGCTGTCTTTTTAGATACACTTATTTCCTTGCTTGCTTAAATCTCATTGGTTTCCTATCAGTTGTTTATGCAGAAAATATCTTCTAACAATAGGCCAGCCTATCATCCATTCCATTCTCCATCTGATCCATGCCCTACAGGTCGCCCAAGTCTCCCCTCAATCCTGCCTTAGTTTCCTGCATTTTCCATAGAATTCCTTCTTCTCTCCTCGAGTAGATCCTATCATATTTCTCTCTCCTAATGATTCTTGGTAGACCCTAGGTGCCCTAAAACCTCATTCCACCCTTCATCCACCTTTTCCACCCACTCTCACACACTCAAAATAGCCAAAACGGCTCTCGGCCTCCTCCTGTAGGCCTCTTGTAGAACGTTGTTTTTCCTCCTGTAGATTTTCCTGTAGGCTTTATTTTGAAGGCCGAGTTTAGGAAAAGCCTCCAGAAGGCCACCTGAGACCTCCTAAGACCCATCCACACCATCCTACATCCTCTCAAGTCCCAAAACTGCCCTCCATCGCCACCTATTCGCTGCCACATCCACAAACAAATAAATTACATGCATAACAAATTCACATAAAAATACATAAAAATCCAAAAAGATGTTTTTTGCTCATTTACTTTCAGAAATAGCTTAGGTAGATGTTGTTTACTTCCTTGAGTAGATAATGGCATTCTTTTCATGGTTTTCATAGTGTTTTCTGCAAAAGTAGGATTAGTGGTTAACTAGGATTTCCTTGGTTTGCTTTACATTTCAGTCTTCCTTTCTGCAAGTAGAATAGCATCAATAGAGTAATCTCTTTTTCCTTCCATCACATATAAAGCTTCTTATGGAATCCACAGAATTTGGCTTGAGCTCCTAGTGAGCTTGTGCCAACTGACCAAGTGACAACCTGCAGTAAGAACTAGTACTTGTGCATATAGCACCGTCGCTTCCAAGTTTTTTACAAACTACCGGGTTGATAAGAGTAAAGTAGGCAGCCCAGGAGTTGCAGCATTATTGCTGCAATACTGGTGCCAACCACAAATCATGATACCCATTTCATGTCATTGATGGGGGAATAGATCAAAGCCCTCTTGCGACAGGTCGCTTCCTGTCGAAATCAGCTCATTATCCAGGAAGTTGACCTAGAAACTATTCCTTCAGTACTGTGGGGCTTGCATACATCAATGGATAATTTCCTCACGCTCGGTGATAGGTTTACATCATTGGCCTTCAACCAACATATTTTGTGTGGTGTTCGACTTAAACTAATTCATTCACACCATACATATTGTACTACTGTACCTTGAGAGCCATTAACATTATCGGTGGTTTCTCTTGCATCTGTTAACATACGTCATTGGCTGGTAATAAATTGGTGTCTACCATGTTCGAATCCAACTCCTTTATTTGCATGGTTAGACTCTTACATTGGATGATCGAGTGAACACGACAGAAGACCCTAGATCTAATTCCATCCATCTAGGCTACGATTTCAGGATTAATGTAAGATTACGAAGCACGATGGATATGATCATACAAATAGTCATCCAAGCATAGATCCACACTTTATCATCAATGGAGACAACTTCTTGATCATTGTACATGTAATGTTAGCTTATGTGTCGAGCATGGGTATACATCCCTTAGCAAAGATATCATGATGAAAATGTATTGGAATAGATGATGATCTCGACTAGTTGTTCTTGATTCAAACTTGTCACAAGGTAAAGCACTTCAATCATTAGCCATTGTTTCTGGATTTTCCCTTTAGGGGGCAATCTTTTATAGGCCATTTTGTCGCATCTGGTCAATAGGCCTACAAACAGGATCAATCAACATCCATGAACACATTTTCATCATCCCTACACAAAGCCCTAAGCATGACTCTTCCAAATCCCTGAGTTTCTGGGTTTGAATGCCTCAAATCAATGATTTTAAGGCCCAATGCACCTTGGCCCTTTAGGACCTGTGTTCAGCAGAAGATTTCCCAGTCCTGCACCAATTCTGATCAACAACAGTTGTCCCTTGTTGGGGGTGTGTTGATTCTAGAAATTCAGGAAAAATAAAAAGGATCCCAAAGCTTCCTCTTCTAGAAGCTTCCAGGAGTTGTTACAACCATTTACCTTGGATAAGAACTTCAAATCCTATCTGATCCTACCTTGGAGATTTCACCTCTTATCCCTTGAGCTCATCCTCCCATCAAGAGTGGATCTCAAGACTAGATTGGTAAATGGATAAGAATTCTCAAACTACCACTCTCCTATAAATTTACATGCACCTACAACATAAGGGTTGGCTTTTGGAGACTAATCATACCCTTATGTCGGTAATTTTATCATAAGAGAGTTATCATTTCCATGCATTAGGGTGGTTTTGAGGTGTACATTGTGGCAAAGAAGGACAAGTCAACTTGGGACGATCTCTACAAGATCAAATTCCACTTTTGGTTGTAAACTCTCTCCCTTTCATATTAATACAAAGAGTATATTGTTTTCCTACATGTGTTATGTTATGTTTATATACATGTGTTTCAATGTTATGTCGATCCATTGAATAAAGTGATTCGATAATGCTACATAGATGTCGTAGATCTCTGGCTTGTGTTGTTTATTTGTGCAGGTTCTAATTATAGTGATCAGAGCTACGGTTCAAGCTTACAAGCCAAGAGGAGAGAAGAGTTTGTGACAGATCACAAGTAAGCATCTTTCCATTCTCCAATTCTTCTAAGGAAAACTTTATAGCCTTTGATTTCTGTTGTTCTAGGTCAAGCCACTAGGTCTAGGGAAGATATTTTTGTCAGTAGTTGTAGCCTCTATAGGAGAAACGCATTCTGCTTTCGTTGTTGAAGGTGCAACAATATTTTGCAATTTTGAAAACCAACTGATAGTTGTTCCACCTATAGTAGACACACACCCTATGGTGATCCTCCTGTTATCTCTATCACCTGCCATATTTTCATCAACATATCCATGTAGAGCAATGTTTGAACCACCAAAGCATAATACCTCTCAAATATCTGAGAATCCACTTCCTTCCATCCAATGCTCTTTTCCTGGATTGTTCATATACCTTCTTACAACTCCCATTGCATGTGCAATATCATGCCTTGTGCAGACCATTGCATACATTAAGCTTCCAACTACTGATGCATATGGAAATTTACACATATAATCCATCTCATCATGAGTCTTGGGACACATCTCCATAATTAGTTTAAAATGTCTAGCCAAAGGTGTACTGACTAGTTTTGCATTCTGCATATTAAATATTTCCAACACCTTTTCTATGTACTCACTTTGAGACAATGTTAATTTACGATTTTTCCCGTCTCTACTTATTCTCATACCAAGAATTTGTTTTGAAACACCCAAATCCTTCATTGCAAAATCATTTTCTAATTTTCCTTTGAGCACATTTATTTCCTACATGTTAGATCCTGCAACAAGCATGCCATCTACATACAATAACAATATAATATAACTGCCATCACCTCTTTTTTTAAGATAGACACAATGGTCAGAGTGACATCTAGTATAACCTTGTTCAAACATAAACCTATCAACTTTGAGATACCACTGCCTTGGAGCCTGTTTTAAGCCATACAAGCTCTTCTTCAATTTGCACACTAGCTTCTCCTTCCCTTTGACTTCATACCCTTATGGCTATTGCATATATATTTCTTCCTCCAAATCCCCATAGAGAAAGGCAGTCTTTACATCTAACTTCTTAAGATGCAAATCTTTTGCTACCACTAGACTTAAAATAGTTTTGATTGAAGTCATTTTAACAACAGGAGAAAAGATTTCATCAAAATCTATACCTTTCCTTTGTGCAAACCCCTTCACCACAAGTCTAGCCTTATATCTCTGTTTACCTCCATCTTCTTCCTTCAACCTGTAAACCCATTTATTCTGCAACGTTTTTTTACCTGCAGGAAAATTGACTAAGTCCCAAGTCAGTTATGCATTAAGGAGTCCATCTCTTATTCCATGGCTTGCTCCCACTTCTTCCTGGTTTCTATGTGCATTGCTTCTTCATATATTTCCGGTTCACCATAATCAATCAACAATACATAATAGAATGAAGGAGAGTATTGTTCAGGGGGTCTACTTATCCTGGTAGATCTTATAACACCACTTTCAGGTGTTTGAGATACATATTGTGGTTGTGGTTGTTGTTGTTGTTGTTGTGGCTGCTGATCATTCTGATTTTCAAGCACCTTTAATTTTTTTGTGATCTCATCAAGCACTGTGTATTGTTTTTTTTCCTTTTCCTATTTCCTTTTTTGCATATGAATCTTATATAAGAACTTTTCATTGAATATGACATCTTTGCGCCTCATGATTTTTTGATTTTCATAATCATATAAGCAATAACCAAAATAATTTACATCATATCCAATAAAGGTACATTTCTTTGATTTTGCCTCAAGCTTTGTTATATTTTCTTTATTGATGTGGACAAAGGCTTCACAACCAAAAGTTTTTTAAAATGAGTAGTTTACCTTTTTACCTTTGCATGCCTCCTTTGGAATACCGTCGTCCAAGAAACTTGAAGGCCTTTTGTTTATTAGGTAAACAACAACATCTACAAGATCTTCCCAAAATTGTAAGGGAAATATTGCATGCAATATCATGCACCTTGCATGCTCCATGATTATCCTATTCATCCTTTTTGACACACCATTTTCCTGTGGTGTTCCTAGAACTGACTTCTCTCTACGAATTCCATGTTGTAAACAATATTTATCAAAATCTTTGCTATAGCAGTCACCTACATTTTCTGATCTGAGATACTTCAACTTCTTTCCTCTCATTCTCAACCAAATCTTTCCATTTATTGAAAGTATCAAATACATCATATTTATTTCGAATATAATAAATCCAAGTTTTCCTAGTTGCATCATCAATAAAAGTAACATAATAGCGAGAGCCACTGAGAGATGATACCTGAGCAGGTCCCCATACATCTGTATGCACAAGCTCTAATTTTTCACTCTTCTTTTCCTTCCCAACTCTGATAAATCTGACTCTCTTTTGTTTTCCATAAACACAATTTTCATAGAAATCCAAATCAACATGCTTCAAACCTGGCAACAAATTTCTTGAGTGAAGAATTTGCATCCCCTTCTCACTCATGTGCCCGAGCCTATGATGCCAAAGTGTTGTATCTTCTCCTGTGGAGGTTAAAGAATTAACAAAATTAGAAATACTATTGCATAAATACAATGTACCAACCTTTTCTCATTTTGCTATTACCAGGGCTCCTTTAGTGACCTTCCAGGTTTTTTCTGTAAAAGTAGTTACACAACCTTCACCTCCCAACTACCCTGTTGAAATTAGATTTTTCTTCAGATATGGAACATGCCTTACCTCTTTCAATAGATATTGGTTTCCATTTTGTTTCTTTATAAAAACCTTACCGATTCTAACGATTTTACAAGGTTTATCATCACTTAGACGAACCTATCCAAAATCTCCTTGAACATAGTCATGAAATTTTTTCTTATCAGATGTGGCATGGAATGAGGCCCTTAAATCTACCACCCAGAAATCTATAATATTCTCTAATGAAAGAATCAAAACATATTGCAACACATCACATGTCACATTCACTTCATGATTGTTCTCTTATTGTCCATCTCCTTCTTTTCCCTTTCGAGATTTGCAGTCTTTCTTTAGGTGTCCTTTCTTGCCACATTTCCATCACACTATCCCTGATCTAGATTTGGATCTGCCTTTTCTTGACTTATTCTAATTTCCTGTGCTCCTTCCTCTTTCCATTTTTCTTACCCTAGTCTCTGTAGTCAAAGAATTGCTTGATGTCTCACTAGAGCTTTTCCATCACATTTCCTCACTAAGGATGGCACCACCAACATCATCAAACTTTAAAGTACTAGATCCATAGACAAAGTTACTAATGGCCATAACTAAACCATTCTAACTTTCTGGGAATGAGCACAAAAACAATAGAGCCCTAAATTCATCATAAAAATTTAACACTACAAAACTTAACTAAATGGTAACCGTATTAAATTCATTTCAATGATCAACAACAAATCCACCTTCTGACATATTCATATTAAACAAACGCTTCATAAGAAATACCTTACTCGAGGCTGAGTTTTTTTCATATAGTTTCGCCAAGGCCCTGATTTGACCATCCATTGTTGTTTCCTTCGAAATATTGGAGGCTAACGACGCCACCAAGCACAATCGTATTGTTCCTAATGTTTTTTTGTCAAGAATCTCCCATTCTTCTTTCGACATAATCCTCAACTTCTTTGTCTTTTCGCTCAATCATAGGCACAAATCTTTTTGTTACAAATAATATTACATTTGCATCTTCCACAATTGGTAATTTTGGCCGTTAAATTTCTCGACCCTAAACCTACCATCTTTTGCCATTTCTCCCACTCGAACTAGGAACCCTGTTCTCTTGCGAGTTTATTAGCCAAATAAACCTTCAACTCTAATAACAGTTGTTAGAAACTAATTAACAGAGCAATGAAATATAAAAATTATTGCGGAAACACAAATATAGAAACACCTAAAACAAAAGAGACACAGATATACGTGGTTTAGCCAATTTGGACTACCTCCACGAAGAAACAACCAATCATTCTTTTTATATTATCTAACAAAATGAAGAGATACAACTTACAGTAGATCCACTATAATTTCCTCTTCGCTCTCACATAGTATCCTCTCTCTTTCTCGCTCAAAATAATCATGCACATCCGCAATACAATTCCCTGATATAAACCGAGGGTTTTCCTTCTAGGGAAAAAAAAAACCCAAAATTAAATATAACTTCTAATGTTAGATCATCTGCCTAATGAACGACCTAGATTGGCTATGAAATTACAATATTTTACATGGAAAATTTTCATCTATTTTTAGCTTCATAGGCATTGCCCCCAAACCCCCACCAGGGGCCTGCTAGCCCCCGAACCCCTGCGTGGGGGACAAGTCCCCCATGCACCCCCTTGCATGAAGGGGTGTACATTATTCCTGGGGTATACATCTGGCTGAAACAAGACCTCTGAATCAGGAATATAACCAGGCTCCACACCCTACATGTATTTTCACACTAGAAGCAATAGATGCTACCATGCAAGAACTTTATTTTCATACTTTGGTATGATTCCTTGCATATGGAACAACCATGCAAGGGAGATAAGTCATCCATCCTTTCACACAATTGGTGGTGTGCATGGATAGGGGCAGGGTTGAATACATTTTGGGGACGGGAGGGTTAAGTGACATGGGTCGATGGTGGGGTGTGCGAGGTATACGAGAAACTAGGGGCAATGAAGGCATGAAGACGAAGGGAAGGTAGATCATGAGTATAAATTTTTGAAGGAGATGGGGTCACAATTGAAGTTTGGAGTTGTTGGGCATAGAAACATTATCTGGGGGTAAATTTTGACAGGATTAAGGGTTTAACCTAGCTATATATTTGAGACGTATTTGTTTGTTGGAGGTGTCTTTATTATGTGCATAGAGGAGTCTCCTTTGAACATTTCTTGAGGGTCTCTCAAAATCCTCTGGCATGCCCATCTTGATACAAACATTGGGACATGAATATCAATGCATACAGGAGCTAAGGTAGAGTAACATTGACCACAAAGAAAGAGTGCATGAAGGAGTGTCCATAAAAGGAAGAATGTTTAATGGAAGGGGAGGGTAGAACTATATATTAAAAAGGAAAGAAAAAAGGAGCAAGTGTTTTTTGTTTTTTGTTTTTTTTACAAATTGTGAAAGAGTGTGTACATCCACATATTAGTTGTGCAACAAGAAGCGGTGAAAAGGATATGTACAAGGTAGGAAATATAAACATGCAAGATGCAACATAAATAAAGATCAATAATGTTTAAGCTAAAGAAGCAACAACCTTTTCTAACAAGTCAATGATTGTTTTTTGTTGCACAACACATACTTTAAAAGCTCATAAGAAAAGCAAGAAGAAGTATGCTTGAGACTACTTTTTGTTGAGAAATGTAACTATGCTCGATCTTGATCATAATTGTTATTATACTTATACCATTATATATTTAATGTAAAAAGAACAAGAAGGAAAATTATTATACGCATGGGTTTCATGCTTGAGTCAAATAGGTCAAGCATGTTATTCATGCTTCTAGGGATTTTCAAGTCAAAATAATTATTTAAGAGTCATTGTCATGTATATAAGACTCTAATGGGCATTTAATCAAGATATATATATATATATATATATAAAGTGTCAAAATAGTCCTCTAATACCAAGTCGGCCTATCCTGAAGATGTCAACTTAAAAAGGCCTAAACAACCACATTAAAAGGTATATATAGAAATTATTTTCGTCCTCACTTGAGATCATCCAATCACAAGTTCAATCCTAAATAAGAAGAAGAAGAAAATAAGTGCGAAGAGGTTAGAAGACAAGAAGAAATCCTAGAGAAAGAAGAAAGACCAAGATTTTGACTATTTCTGCTCACATGTGTGAAAAGGATGAGGGTTTCTAATATGTTGTAGGGATGAGAGTTGTAGATTGAGTTTCAAACCTGCATTTGAGGGCCGAAACCCTGAATTGAACAATAAAAGATAAGTTTGACTATCGTTGATTATTATTGACTTGGGCTTATATGAAGAATCATTTCTTAGGAGGTTGACTTGGTACATGGAAGGAACCATTGTCTTGGTCTAAAGGTCTTGAATGCCTCATTTTTGTCTTGGCTCTATAAGAAGAAGATAATTTTGATTGGGTTTCCCCTAGAAGAGGGGTTTTACCTTGATTGAGAGCCTACATACTGTGTTCTATTCTCCTTGTGATCTTTATGTTCTTTATGGTTTGATAGTTGCTTGATGAAGAAAATATAATATAAATTAAAATATCACAAGCTATTATCAAAATAAGAAAATATATTTTGCCTTTTGATTTTCTAACATTATATCAGAGCTAAGGTGAGGAAGGAAAAGGCAACTTGAAGATCATTTTCTCTTATCATATTGGAAAGGATAAAAGGAAGGGTATAAAGATAGGTTCTTAGAAATATCACCATTTATCTTGAAGGAAGTCTACTTGGGAAAATAAATTTTAAGAGATCTTGAAAGAAGCATATTAAAAGATATTTTGAAGGTTTTTGGAAGACATCATTTAACATCATCTTAAAATAGATCTCTTTCCTGGGCCCATCATTAAATCTAGAAGTTTCAATCTTTCAAGCATCATTAAAGAAGGAGTAACCGACACCTTGAGACTATCATCAAAGTGCAATTAAAGTCTACGAGAGATCAAGGCATCTACAAGAATGACATTAACAAGTGCACCAATGGAATATTCAATTAAATTAGAAAATAACCTTCAAGGAGCCTCAAATTTTAGAGCTTGGAAGGCAAGGATGGATCTTATCATTGCTAGGAAAAAAGTCTTGGACATTGTGCAAGGTAAAGTTAAAGAACCGACAGATGATGCTGGAAAAGAAAAATTCAAAAATAATGACATCATAGCTGTGAGACTTATTATGGATTTAGTCAAGGACAATATGATTCCCTACATATCCACTCAATACACCTCAAAGAAAATGTATGAATCTCTCTCCAAACTGTTTACAATAAAAAACATTAGCCAAGTAGCAAGCTTAAAGAATGAGCTTTGAACTATAAAGATGACAAAAGATGATAAAATTCCTCATATTTTGTGAGGGTCTCATGTTGAAGAGATGAACTCCAAGCAATCAATGAAATTATTCTTGATAACGAACTTGTAATATTAGCTATATTAGGATTACCCAAATCATGGAATGTGTTTGTTGCCAATATTAATAGTTGGAAAGAGGCTCCATATTTTGAAGAATTATGGTATTCCTATAATCAAGAAGAAGCCTGACTTGCTTTAATAAAAGGAAATCAAGAAGAAGAAGAAAATGCTATCTCCAATGCTTATTCAGCTAGCTTCAATAAGAAAGGGGGAAATAAGAAACCTGACAAAGGTTCAAAGATAAATCATCCCAAGAAGACTGACCTATCAAAAGTTCAGTGTTTCTAATGTCACAAATTTGGGCACTATAGAAACCAATGTCCTGAGAAATCAAATGATAACAAGAAGAGAGAAAGATATCAAGCTAATGTTGCAGATACCGATGAACCATCAAAGAAAGCCAAAGGAGGATATTTCGATTTCAAATATTATACTATTGATCTCGAAAAGACTTGCAGTATTAGGGATTCCTAGTATTTCATATCCCTTATATAAGCCTTTGACTTTAGGATTTTTCAGAATCCCTTTATAGGATCATTGTTGGTTTAAGTTGTAACCTTAAATTATGTCCCTCTTTGTTCATTGAGGTTTTGACTAGAGTTTTAGACAAGCCCCTAGGATGAATTGTTAAATAAGCAAATACCTCAATGATGTCTAGATCAATTCAAGATTAAGAGGGAGCCACTACTATTCACAAGAAGATAAGTATTTTATTTCTTTTTTTTCATTGCATTATTGTTAACTTACTTAGTATATCTAGATTTATTATGACTCGATTATGACATTTTCTTTTATGATCTCCTTGATATGAATTGCAGGAAAGATTATGGCTAACACTTAGAAGAAATAATTCAACTCTCAAATTTTAAAGTACAAAAGTGAAATTTTTACATATAGCAGTATTATGGAGAATCCCCTACCAATATGGATTTGCAGCATGGAAAAGTACAAAAGGGAGTAGAAGTTTGTTTGAAGTATGTTTCTTATATTATGTCTTTGTGACTAATTGAGGTTTTTGAACATATTAGATCTTGAAAATTTAAGATTTGGTGATGTTTATGGTTTTTTAACCCTAGATGGAATTAAACCTTAGAAACAAAAACCCTAACCCTAATTGATTCTTATAAATTCCTAAGTTCTTGGGATATGACATCTAGGGTTTGCTAGCTGAATATTTCTTTGCTAATTATCTTAAAGCCCTAATAGAATTTTGAGTAGGGTTATAGGGTATGTACTAAACCCAACTTAAGGATGGGATGAAAATGGATCTTAAAGACCATAGGAAAAAAAAATTTCCTCTATAAAGAGAAACCCTAGAATAACATATTTAACATCATACCCTTGTGTTTGTATTTTGTGCTTTGTTATACTTGTTGACAAAAAATTCAGGTACATAAAAGGAAGCAAGATAAGAATGAAGAAACAAATCAAAGCAATGATGAGCATGATGGAAGGAGGGAACTATAAGGACCCTGAAAGAATTGATGTTAACAAAAGGAGAAACTTACATTTGACAAAGAATCATGAAGGAATAATTGATTATAAATATGTTTGGAAAAATCTTCCATGTGGTTGTATGATAAAGAAGTTTGACGTTGTTTGGAATGAATATAGATCAAGAATATCTCTTATATTGCATAAATATAACAATATTGATCAACATCAAGTACAGTCTCCAGAAGAAAAGAAGGGAGTAAACAATGACAACTCCAAGGAAGAAATTATAGCTTGGTAATCAAGCTCGATCCTTGGGCACTCTGTGCATAAAGTAAGATTTGTGTGGAGATGGCTCATAAGGTTGTTGATAAAGTCATCATGATGAGGTAAGTCTAATATTAATATTTGTTGTTGGTTATTTGATTAAAATATTATTTTTATACTAGAAAGAATATTTTTGGAATATATGAAGAATGTTGAGGCAAGCTCAACATATCTAGCAACTATGAAAGAAAGATATGTTCATCCTAGGATTAAATAGTAGAAATATGAGAATATAAAATAAAGGTTAAGTTTGTACAACAACAAGGAGATCACTTTCATAAGGAAGTTATGATCAACTTGAAATTTGAAAAGATTAATATAATGCCCTCATTGGTGATAACAAAACGAAAGTGATGTGCAATATTGATGACTTGAACCCTGCCACAAGTGTTAAAGAATGGCTCCATGATGTTCAAGAAGGTCGAAGTTCTCGATGACATGATTATGCTAAATAAGGACCTCATGTAGCTACTACTACTATGATCTCCACTAAAAGAACAAAGTAGTTGATGTTGGACACATCTCCCTAGTTGAGAGGGAACTTGGATATATTCCCTTTTGTGTATATCCTCCCTGGTTGAGAAGGAATGATGATGGACATACTTCATGTGTCATGCACTAGGCTAGGACTAACAACCATATGTCTAGTGAAGGCCATGAGGAGAGAATGAGGTCTGAAGGATTGGGTAAGCGTCTGAAATTTTTTGACCTTGAAGCACTGACCAAATCATGGTGATGAGTTGTATTACCTTAGGCTGAGTAACCCATATGATGGTATTGTTAGGGTTGGTATCTTGGCAGGTATCCTAGATGATACCTAGATCCCTGGTTGGGTTGGTACCTATTGTATCCACTGCAACAACCCCTCCAAAATTTCTAACTCTTCAAAATTTAGGAGCCCCTTTATCTTTTCAAGAGTTTCCTCCCATCCTTAAAGTGTATTCAAGAGCTCAAAAAAACAGAAAATTCTCTAAATAACCTAAGTCTCTTCCTCACTAGCCGAACTAAGCCCTTAATAAGGTCTAAGTCATTCAGCCGCAGGACCATGATGCGACCTTTTCTTCTTGTGACTTGTACGACCCTTCCGACCTTGCCAGACTGTGGAGTCGCATAGGTCGCATGAGTGAACGTAGTGAGATTCACGACCGTTGTGACCTATGTGACCACGTGACCAGGAAGTCGTTGGGTCGCAGAGGTTTCAAAGGACTAATCACCCAGTCGTGTGTCCCACGCAACCCATGTGACCTAGTGACCTTTTGGTTGCAAAGTTGCATAGGTCACACACTTCCCCAACTTAGGCCTTGACCCGCTCATTTGTAACATTTCTTTAGTCGCGCGAAAGGCAGGGAGGCTCCCCGACTCAGTAACACGCATGACTTATCTAGGTAGGTGACATTTCCGCTTCCCCAACAATCATTTTTTCCATCCAGGTGTCATCCTCCTCAGCCCTAACCATGAAAATTCCAAGCTTAGGGGGTTTTATCCATAATTTAACCCCATTTCCACCATAAGTCTTGACTGAATGCCTCTTTATCTTTGTCAACCTCCATCGCTTTTCCTCACATCCATTTCTAGCCCTGAGCTAAACTTCTTCCCCCACAAGTCGAGCCATTTGACCTTGAGGAGTTCCAGAGACCCCTCTAAAGCCACATTCATCTCCTCGACTCACCCAAAACATAAGTCGTACGACCTAAGGTCATGATAGGCAAATTTATACGACTTGTGTGACTCGCAACCCTTGTGACCTTAAGACCCGCGACCTGCGACCTCTGCAACTGCCACAACCTGTGACCTTTGCAACTTCGTGCCCTGAGGCTTGACCTACCTACTCGATAGGTTGCAACCTACTCTGTGCAACCCCTGTGACCTCCTTTCCCCTGCGGCTTGCCAAAAACCCTCTCCTAGTCTTTGAAAGCTATTGTTTGTTTTAGAACTCTCTTTTATTCTCATGTTGTCTCTCTCATCATGGGATTTTTTTTCGATATGCTAGGTGACGTGGATCTCAACTGCTTATCCGTCTCCTCTTTCGAAGACAAGATGACACCTCCTACTATGAAGTCTGCCCGTAAGAGCTCTGGGCGCAGTTCATAGGAACTCCATCATTACAAGGAACCCCCTATCTACAGAGACACGACCTACAACATTAATAAAAGCATGAGGTTTTCCTAGTATGACATTTATAAGGAGTTCGCCAAGCCAAATATACCAAAGACCTATGAGGACTTTCCTGTGTAACTAAACATCAAGAGGTCCAAGATCCACAAGATAACATCACACCCTCCATTTTTCCCGTTTGCTGAAACCATTGACTGGATCATTCAAAGCACATACACGGATTCATGGACAATAAGGGACCATAATTTTGCACCCTTAGCAACAATATCCTCTACAGACATTGCTACTATCTACAGACTCCCTGAGAAATAGGAAAATTTCAACACTCGGTGGCTCTCCAGCTTCGTGACTCCTACCAAAGACATCCTTAGGGAATTGTGGCAAGACCCGTCCAAGTTTCGGGTTAGGACAAACCAGGTATATAAGACAGATGGGCTGAGTAAGGTTTATGAATTGATCGCCACCATGATGAACCGCCTATATGGGAAAGCATCTGTGATGTGTTCCACAGTACATGGATCCCTATCATGTACATTGTCGCCACTTGTGGAACAATTTTGAATTGGGCCAACATTCTCATGTCGAACCTGAGGATGAACATCATCGTAGCAAAGCAACCAAGGCCAGATAAACCATCATAATTATATATGGCCTCATACCTTCTAGATGCAATTTGTGAAAGGTTCTAGTTCAACAACTGGAGCTACAATTGGGATATGTTTGAGGCAACCCAGTGCACCATCATTACAAGATTTTATGGGACACTGCCTATAAGGGTATGATTGATGTCATTTCTGAGTCTTTTATTTCCCCATTATATCAGCGACTGTTCGGAGAAGAGCTACCTTGTATGTCGAAGAGGGCCATGGAAACCATTGTCAAGGTGGCACATTGGTTCCCGATCTAGGAGGGTACATTTATTAGAGTTTTTGGTTCCTATAAGGCCCTGCATGCTCTTCCCAGGTTCACCACAGATAAAGTTCTCTTGCGAGAAGTGTGTTACCAGATGACGTAGGGTTTCTCGAAAGTACTAAGCAAAGGGAAGAAGAAACCATGGCCAACCTTCCCTCTCATCATCAGAGCCTATGTGGTAGAAAACTTCAAGCAAGTAGAGGCAGAGGCTGAAGCTTTAAAGGGGAGTCACTTTGTAACCCTGAACTATCGCACATATGACCCTGAGAAGATTGTAGCTTCTCACTGCAAGAGAGCTAATTTTAACTGGTCATATTCACATTCTAGACAGGATCATGAAGACAGAGTCAAGAACTGGTATAATTCCACTAGGGAACTCAGCCCTAGTGAGAAACATGCGAGAGACGAGGAGCTCCTCGAACACTCCTAGGAGAATGTTAGTTTACAAGAGAGGTCATCCACCTTGAAGAAGTAGCAAGAGAAACAAAAGGCCACCGAGAAAATCAAGAAGAAGAAGGAGAAAGAGGTGGAAGGTGTCCCAAGTGAACCAAAAAAGGGGAAGATGATGAAACGTTGGGACAAAGGAATGCAACCCTGGCAAAGAAGAAACAAGAGCTCAAAAGGAAAAGGGAGGAAGAGCTCAAGCAATCACAAGAGTCAGGTGACCAGGGCCAGCTCGAAAAGAAGAGGTGATAGGAAGAGGAAGAAAGGAAGAAGCAGCTAGAGGAAAAGCATCAGGAAGAACAGAGAGCCAAGGAAGAGGCAGAAAATAAGAGGCAACTGGAGGAAAAGAAGCGAGAAGAGTAGATAGATAGGGAAGAAGAAGAGAAGAAGAAATTAGAATGAGAAGAAAAACTCAAGCAAACTGAGGAGCTCAAGAAGAAACAAGCACAAGCTGAGCAAGAGAAGAAGTGGTTAGAGGAAGAATAAAGGAAACTAGAAGAAGAGGAAAAGAGAAAGACAAAGCAGTGAGAAACTAGCAAGGCAACTGATCCAGACAAAGAATAAGATGAACTAGCTCCATTAGATGTTCCTCCTTTTACTCCCCTCACTAGAGGACATCTTTCCTTGCAAGAGCTGGGCTTCCTGAAGAAGAAGAAGAAGAGGTATTGGACCTCACCAAGCTCACCTTTGACCAAGTTAGCCTCAAAATCAGGTAGGAGAGGAGGAAATGTTATGCTAGAAACCCTGCAGAACCCTTATCGGTCACCACAACTAAGGAGATTTTCCTAACACCAAAATTAATCCTAGAATGATTTCCTCGGCTGGAACTGAATTTGTGACCACAACTGAAAATAATGTGGCTAGGATGAACACAAAAATCACGAAGCTCCAAAATAGGCTTTACACATCAGAGTAGAAGGCTGCTAAAGCAAAGTAAGACAGAAAGAGAGCAGAGTAAGAGAATGCAATCCTCCTCTTAGTACATTCTAGTACAACGGAACTCCAGGAAGTAATCAAATATGAGGCTGAGACGCTCAGTGAAGCCATGGAAATGGTCTATGAAGATATGTAAAACTATATCACACGGCGGCACTAATCTTGGCCATACAAACCCATATAAAAGAGAGGGATGCTATGCTAAAGGAAGTCGTTACTACTCTAGATAGTATACATGAGTGGTCCATAAAGTATCCGAGTGTACCGAAGGTAGTCCCGAAGAAGGATTGGATCACCATGCAAAATGCCAAGGTCCAGCTACACATCAAGATCCAGTCAAAGGACAAACTAGCCAAAGATGTAGATAGGGTGTTGGCTTCATATAGACACCTTTTCAGCGGTCTGGAATCAATGATCGAGGTCCATGGAGTTTCGTCCATCAAAGAAGTTAGGCATGTGAGAAAGCAGGAAGATATCTCACAGGAAGTTCAGGCATTCGTCGACACATATAGACAGGCCACCCACGCATATGACCTGCCCATTACAAAGGAGAATATCACACGCTATGTGGTTGAACCAATGAGAATTTATACAAAACTGGTAACCTCGGGCAATCAAATGAATGCCAAAAGGACCACTCTCATACCGGATGCCCTCGAACGCCTACACATACATGATGAAGAACAACGACAGATCACCCCAATTGCATCCAAATATAAGATATGATGCACTTACCTAATGGAGAAACTCCACCTAGACATTCCCGGACTTTCTATTGTTAAGTTGACAGAGTAGATTGTTGGCTTGTTTTGTGATTTTGGCAAATTAGGATAGATAGGACAATTTTGGAATGTAAAGAGTCATAAGGAAGTCTAAAGGTCACCAGGTATTTGAAAGGTCATGAGGAAGCCCAAAGGTCAGGGGTAGGCCAAGGGTCACCCTCATTTTATAAATACACCCTCATGACACATTGTAAATGACTTTTTGAGATGAGGACTTATTTTGGGAGAATATTGTTTTAGAGAACTTATGCTCTTCTGATATATTCAAGGAGTAATTATTAATTTCCAATATTGGATTACACAAATATTTTATGTCGTGGTGCCATGAGTATTATTTGCTTGATGGATCAGACGTTCCTGAGAGTTCTTTGATACACAGTATATGTATATGTTGTCTTGTGCTACAAACTTTGTTTTTATATGCATTGATGGTATATGACTTGCTAACTCTATGCTTCTGTTGGTGAATTGTTTCGTTGATATTGGTGTAATCTTACTGTAGACTATGTGTTTGCTTATGCTTACATATGCTTGATTACTGTGAACTATTTTATAGTTGTTGAGCACTTTCTTATATAGACATGAACCTTATCTGAAGTTTGCTAACAATTAATTTATATAAGGTTTATGTTATTTATAATCTTTCTATTCATGGTGTTCATGTTATAAAATTTTTTCAATTATTCCCTTGTATTTATTGAAGTTCATGTGTTCAATTGAGTCTGTCTCCCACCTATTTCCAAAGAAAACTCAACTCACTTGAGCGGAAACCAGGCCTACATATTGGATGAGATTCCTAAATCAAACGATGCAAGTTCTAGTTGGGATCCTACACCAGGGAGATCCCCTTTACTGTTGGTGGAGAATTTCGGCCCATCAACAATACCTTGGCAAGTAGCCTAGATGGTACCTAGATCCATGTTGATGTCTTGGAAGGTAACCTAGATGACACATGGTTCCTTATTGAGTTGGTGTCTAAAAAGGTAGCCTAGATGACACCTAGATCCTTGTTGAGTTGGTGTCTTGGCAGGTAGCCTAGATGGCTCCCTGATCCTTATTGAGTTGGTGTAATGGAAGGTAGCCTAAATGACGCATAGATCCCTGTTGAGTTAGTATCTTGTTAGGTAGCCTAGATGACACTTGGAACCCTGTTGAGTTGATACCTTGGTAGGTAACCTAGATGATACATAGACCCCTTGATGGATTGATACCTTGGCAGTTAGCCTAGATGGTATCAAGATCTCTAGAATTATATGTGTTGATTGTGATACTTTCTTAGAACACTTCAACTTGAGGTCATTCATGTAACATTTGTACAATTATGAATAACTCCATAGTTAAGAGGTAGTGTTGAGAAATGTAACTATGCTTGGTCTTCATAATTGTTATTGTAATTATATCATTATATATTTAATGTAAAAAGAATAAGAAGGAAAATTATTATAAGCATGGGTTTCATGCTCAAGTCAAATAGGTCAAGCATGTTCTTCATACTTCTAGGGTTTGTCAAGTCAGAATTATTCAAGAGTCATTTTCATGTATATAAGACCTTAATAAGAATTTTGTATCAAGAAAGAAAATTTATTTTTGTATTTAAAATGTCAAAAGAGTCCTCCAAGACCAAGTCGACCTATCCAGAAGATGTCAACCTAGAAAGGTGTATATATAGAAGTGATTTTCGCCCTCATTTGAGATCATCCAATCACAAGTTTGATCTGCAACAAGAAGAAGAAGAAGAAAAGTAGTGTGAATAGGCTAGAAAACAAGAAGAAACCCTAACAAATAAGAAAGACCAAGATTCTTGACTATTTCTGCTAACAAGTGTGAAAGGGATGAGAGTTTTTGATATGTTGCAAGACCAAGAGTTGCAAACCTACATTTGAGGGCCAAAAATCTGAGTTGACCAACAAAAGAGAAGTTTGACTACTGCTAATCCTTGTTGACTTGGGCTTATATGAAGAAGCATTTCTTGGGAGGTTGACTTGGTACATGGAAGGAACCTCTGTCTTGGTCTAAAGGTCTTGAATGTCTCATTTTGTCTTGGTTATATAAGAAGAAGATAATTTTGATTGGTTTTTCCCTATAAGAGTGGTTTTGCCTTGGATGAGAGCCTACATATTGTGTTCTATTGTCCTTGTGATCTTCATGTTCTTTATGGTTTGATAATTTCTTGATGAAGAGAAGATTAAAGACGATAATATAAATTAAAATATCACACGCTATTATCAAAGTAAGAATTTTTTTTTTTTTTTTCTGCCTTTTGATTTTCTAACACTTTGAACAATATAGAAAGTAGGACGTTATTCATGTAATAGGGAAGGGGGGGAATGAAATAATGGGAGTGGGAATTGTAAAAATCATGGACACTATTATGTTACCTTGCTTAGAAGGAACAAAAAAGGGCATATAAAAGGTAAAAGATGCAACATGTAACATAGGTGTAGATACATAGAGGAGAGAAGTAAAATGATGATGTGAACATATAACATCATGTGAGAATGGAAGAAGAGGGTGGTAATGGGAAAAATGAACCGATAAAAATATAGAAGATGTTGGCCTCATTTCATGTTGACATGGGGAAAGAATAAGGAGGCTCAAAGGCGATGATTGACTGTAAGGCCGCACAATTTCTTCATGTCTTCGACGACAAGAACACATGAAGCTCCGTACGTAATCTCTTATGAATTGACTAGGAAAACCTTTAGGCGATCAACACCATTGAAGCTATTTGTTTTTATGGATAGTGTGAACAGGAAATGATGACATGAAACCCTTGATGAAATATCATGGATAAAATCAGAATCATTGGAGAGTATGAACAAGTCCTTAGCTAGGACACCCATGAGCTCAGTTGCGACATCATCAAAAGTTGTGACATTTTTCAGTAGCCCTATGTGGTCATTGATCCAGGAGGATCCTCAAAATGCTCAAAGTTCAAAGGTCTCAGATGTTCACATAATTAGCACTGAGATGAAGAGCTCATGGCGCTGAATCTGACAGTATCTTCGGTTTCACAATTGGCTTCCAAATGAAGGAAAAAAATGCTCATTGAAGTTTATGGCGAAAAGGAAAAAATGGGGCCTTGTTGGCCAAGTGGCATTCACATAGCTTGACACATAGAAATGATGAAGTCAACACAGTCAAAGTCCAGTTTGGGGGTTACATGGTGGCGCATTTATATTTGATGTATGTGTTATATAGGTTGCAAATGGTGGGCGCATTAATATGGTGTAAGTGATATGGTTTAAAAACCATATAATAACCATGTTCATCAACCATAAGTTCAAAAACTATGGCGGAGTCGAATTACATATTAAACCATATATGGTTTCAAAACCATGTATTAAACATATAGTGCGATTAATGAATGGTTCAAGGTTTATACAACGTGGATTGTGCCAACAAAGTGTCGATGGATGAATACAAACATGTGTGATGCGAAGTTCATGGGTTGCACTGTGAAGTTCACCGCCACCAATAACATATAACATTACAACCATTGGCAGTCCAGTCACATGATAGCATAGGTATGCCATGGGGAGATTGCATAGACCGCGAGAGTTTATGATATGTTTTCCATGAAGTCAATACACGTCAGTGCAACAACGCAGGGATTTTTTTCGACAGGTCCAACATGGATGGCACAATGTTGTTACAAAAAATGCCACGTGGGGAAATTCACCGTCGAGGGTTAGGTGCCACTGTTCAGGGTCTTTGTTGACCACTGGGTTCACTCTATCCGCCAAAACAACTTCATTAAATGATATGACATGTATTGAATTGCAATTGCGTTAAAGGGTTTGGCATTAAAAATCTTTGGTATATAGTTGTTAATAAACATTACACCGCCGGAGTTTTGGGAACTATATTATATAGTTTAATACTATTGATATATATGAATACCTCTGGTCGAATCACATATATGCCAACTATGTTAAAAGTTTGGTTATAAAATATATTTTTCCAATGCTAATGTTGCCATGTATGCCCATGAGGTCTGCGGGTTCGACCCCGACCTGCCCAGAGCTCTATAAAAACTAATTCCATTGCACCAGTGCGTAGGAAGTTGTACAGTGGAAAACTGAAACCTATTTTTCTATGCCTGCAAATGCTCTTTTGAGTATAACTTGGCCATCCTTGGGCCTTTTTGAGAACGAAGAGTGGTGTTGGAGAGCAAAGACAGAGGTCTTCATTCTGATAGTAACCAACGATGCCTACGTGCACAGTTTAGTTGGTGAAATTATATGTAAAGAACCTTTTCAGAGCATTCCTAATATAACGAACACCCATTGGAAGTGGACCCATAGACATAATCTAGGAGGGAAAAACTTCAACAATGTTTGTTGTGTTTGCATATTTTATTGTTGTTGTTCATTCTTATTTTTATTTCTCAAAGTTTATGTTTAAGGCATATTAACAACTTAATTTCCCTCATTAATACACATAAATGCAACCTTAGTTAATCTTGGTGAAATTGTGCAAATAATCAATCCTGTAGATTTCAGATCATATTTTGGTATCAAAGCAAGGTTGATCATGTTTAAGCAGGATATTTCCCAATGTGAATGTTGACTAGATCCAGGTCGCAACGTAGAGAAGAGAAACTTGAAGAGACAAATCCAGAGATTGGAAAGAGGAAATTCAGTCGAAAGATGGCAGGGTCAAATGAAGGAGAAGCTCCTGAGCCTAAGACAGATGAGAAATTTCAAAAAATGTTCCTTAATATGCAACAGATGATTGTAGAACTTTATGAAGACAAGAAGACTAGAGATGCAACTTCGTCTTCTAAAGGAACGAAAGTGAAAAAGGGCAAGGAAAAAGATGATAGTAATGAACCTCCTTCTCCTCCATATTCATCTTCTGATCATTGAAGTATATATTCAGACTCACAAAAGAAACATAAGAAATCTCCTTTCCTGAAACTTGATGTTAAGTTTGAATTGCCAAAATATGATGGTGAAATGATTCCTGAAAAATTAGATAAGTGGATTAAAAAACTTGAAGTATATTGTACAATTCAGAATATTGATGATGAATCTACAAAAATTCAGTTAGCTACACTTATAATGGGGGGAACAACTTTGATTTTGTGGGAAAGTAAAACTCAATCAGATTTTGTTATGAAACCAGCTCACAAAAAGATAGAAAAGATAGATGAACGCCTTAGAATTCAGCCTCTACGAGGGGGCAACCTCTATTACATTACACAAATGAACAATTCTTAGATGATACAAATGAAAAGACCTCCTTTTTATATCTAGGAGTCTAAGGAATCATAATATATTCAGAGCCGACATAACAATAATAATGTAAGGGCACAATAATAACAATAGTGGGCTTCTATGGGGCACAATAATAACAATAAGGGGACTACATGGCCACAACAATATAATAAGGGGGTTGTATTGATAACAATAATGGGTTACACTAGTAGTATAGGGACCTAACATGCCCCTCTCCTTCAAAAAGTGTTGTCCTCAACGCTTGAGTAGTTCTTGATGCTTCTGTATAAATTCTTGTCCTCCCATGTGGAATCTTCAGCGAGTAAGTTCTTCCACTTGATGAGATACTATGAAATTGATCTATTTCGTAGCTTTCGATTTCTTGGTTTTGTGACTGCTTCAGGTTCCAATATGATTTTTCCTTCCTTGTCAAGTTCTCGCAATACTGTTTGAACTGGGATCTTTTGCAACTTTTGAATGAGTTCCCACTCCTTTGGGCATATGGATATCTGTAAGGCCTGATGTTTGGAGGAACACTTCATGGAATCAAATGAATAGCATGATCATGATCACGAATAGGTGGGAGGCCTTTGGGAGTCTCAAATACCTTGGAATGATTGTCCAAAACGTTTTGGAGATCTGGAGAAATACATGATTTCGATGTGGGATCCTCTAGTGAACATAATTGTGCAATTACACCCTGTTGTTCTTTATTTAGAAGCTTTGTCATGTTGTTAGAGTTGATTATCTTTCCAAGTTTTCCTTCGATACCCCTCAATTCAACTTCATTCCCTTCCCAAAAAAAATTCAAGAAAAGTTCTTGAAAACTAAAAGCTATCGTACCCAAAGATTGTAGCCATTAGACTCCTAGTAAAACATCAGCACCACCCATTGGAATGGAAAGCATTAGGCTATTCAATACATATTCTCACGTGGATAGCTTGATATTATGGCACTTTCTAGAGCAATTTATGGTTCCTCCCCTTGCATCCATCACTTGACACTCCGGTGCTGGATATAGGAAGCATTCAATTCCTTGGTTATCTTACAATTAATAAAATTATGGGTACTGCCCAAATCAATCAACACTCTTACCTTTTTCTTCTTGATATGTCCTTCTATCTTGATAGTTTGAGGAGTGGTAATTTATTTCAATGCATTACAAGATATGGTCGGATTGATTTCTTGAGACTCAATGTGATCTTTCAATTCTTGAACAATTTTCTTCTTGATATGTCCCTCTATATTGATAGTTTGAGGAGTGGTAATTCCGTCCAATGCATTACAAGATATGGTCGGATTCATTTCTTCTTTCTCGATGTGATGTTTCACTTCTTGAAACTTTTTCTTCTTGATATGTCCTTCTATCTTGAGAGTTTTAGGAGTGGTAATTCTTTCCAATGCTTTACAAGATATGGTCGGATTCATTTCTTCTTTCCCTAGGGTTGGTTCCTGGTGTATATACTCTTCTTTTGACGTTTCTTGATCCTTTCCTTCCTCCTCTCCACAATCAATGTAAAATAATTTCTTCTCAGCACACTTATGACCTTTAATGTATTTCTTATCACAATTGTAACAAAGCCCTTTTTCTCTTTTTTCTTCCAATTGTTGTGGTGTAACCCTTGTAGGTTGTGGAAGACTGGGAGAAACAACACTTCCATCTTTATAGTTGTGAGGGGTAGACATCCTTGTTGCCCTAATTTTTTTTTCCACTTTGTAACAAAGCCCTTTTTCCCTTTTTCTTCCAATTGTTGTGGTGTTTCTCTAAATAAGGTGTTACTCTTTGTATCCTCATAATGTGCTATCATTTCCTCCGTGAAAATTGAACATGTAACAAGTTGTTTACGAGAACAAAGCCCTTTATACCATAAAACTTGATCTGGTTCTAAATATGAAGATGCAGTACATACCTTTTGTAACAGTGGTACACCATGTAGATCAAAATATTGCTCCATCTGTAGTATCCAATTTACCGGATCCTTGCCATCAAACTTCCTCATATCGCCTTTTCTTGATTTTAGGAGCTCAATCTTGAAACGACTATAACTCTGTAATTTCAGATCTTCCAGTTCTGAAATTGCGACCTGCAGTAGCCCTCTATGTCCCCTTTCTAATGCCACTAGTCTGATCGAAATTGGATTCTCCAAGAAAGAGTTATGCACAATCTCCCAATATGACATGATTATATACCTTTTCAGAATAGTGAACTTGTATGAAGTGCCACGTGTCAGTGTTTTGACCTTTGGATCTGAAAAATATACACAGGAAACTACAGTCTATCCTCTTTTTGTAACTTCTTACAAAAATTCAATCTGATGCTAAGAACGAAAGTTATGACGATTTTCCCAAGGTGACCTGTTTGGAATGTAATTCGGGGGTCTGTAAAAATCCTAACTTCCTCATATTATATCTCCGAAAATATAGCGCGATAGGATCTGAAATTCGGAGCAGAGGTTCAGACCAATTTCTTCTCAAATGGGTTTTTGGTTTAGCTTCTAAAACTTTGTAGCGAAATAGTTATAGAAAAAATTCCACGATGACTTTGTTTTAGAGGAAATTCTGGAGCTTGCAAAAACCTTAACTTCCTCAGATCATATCTCCGAAAATATAGCACTAAAAGATCTGAAATTTGAACGCAAGGTTTAGACTGATTTCTTCTCAAATGGGTTTTTTTTTGTAGCTTTTGATACTTTGTAGCGAAAATTTTATAGCGAAAATTTCACGATGGCCTGTTTGGAGCAGCGAGACCCTAGAATCCAAAGCTCTGATACCAAATGTTATGAAACCAGTTCATAAAAAGATAGAAAAGATAGATGAACGCCTTAGAATTCAGCCTCTTCAAGGGGGAAACTTCCATTACATTACACAAATGAACAATTCTTAGATGATACAAATGACAAGACCTCCTTTCTATATATAGGAGTCTAAGGAGTCATAATATAATCAAAGCCGACATAAAAATAATAATGTAAGGGCACAATAATAACAATATGGGCACTACATGGGCACAAAAATATAATAAGGGGATTGTACTAATAACAATAAGGGGTTACACGAACTCCTTGAAATCGGTTGGATGTGAAGAGGCGGGAGACGGAAAATCGCACAGGCTCTGAAACAAACAGTCTGTGACCCTGATGGCGGCCCGCAGAGGAGGGAGCTCCTCTCCCTCCTACAAAAGCGTTGTGGCCGGCAGAGACAAGACCCACCTGAGTAATGTCAGAGGTATAGGGGAAGAAGAAAACAGAAGCAAGGAGAAGGAGACAGATGGGGCAGAGGCAAAGGAGAAGAGCTACACTAAGGACAAGGAGGAAGAAGACAAAAACCAGGGAGGCAAAAACGAGGAAGTCAATCAAAAGGGACCATGTAGACCCAGAGCGAACATCACTCCAAGAGTAGTTTTAAATAATCCAGCCCTGCAGGAACACAGGGAACATATGGAAACGTACACCATCATATGCAAATTCATGGGAGTATGGCCCACTGAGAAAGCTTTGCAAACCTGGATCAAATATCACTAGAAACCTAAGGGCGGCATCGATCTCCACCTTGGGTCAAAGGGTTTCTTCACAGTGGTGTTTACAAACATCGAAGACAAGGATAAAATATTCGAAGGAGGGCCCTACTTTTTTGCAGCAGCAGGCCTCTATATGCGGCCTTGGGTGATGAAATTTGTTCCAGAAAGGGAAACCTTCACCTTAGTTCCGGTTTAGGTAAGGCTTTTTTCGCTTCCCCTGGATTATTGGCAAAATGAATCACTTGCGGCTATAGGAAACAAACTAGGATGTTTTATCAAAGCCTCAGAAGCCACCATAAGGGGTAAATACACTTCCTATGCAAGGATCTGTGTGGAGATGGACCTTTCAGGAGCTCTTCTGGACGAAGTTATATTGGAATTCTTTGATGAGGAATCGGTGCAAACGGTGGACTATAATCATATTCCGTTCAGATGCTGTAAATGCCACGAACATGGACACTTGATCAGAGACTGCCCTCTCAGTAAAGAAGAAGACAAAAGCAAACAAAAAGCAAAGAAGGACACTGAAAACTTTCAAAAAGTTTCAAGCAGAGGAAAAGGAAGCAAAAAAGAACCAAAGCAACTACAAAAAGAGGGACAAAAGGCCAGTCAAAATAAATTCCAAGCGCTGGTTGAGTTGGAAGACATGCCATATGAAAACCAAACCATATAGAAAGACCTTAAGGAGAAGGAGAAAGAAGAAAATAACACTCCAGCACAAAAAATTAATGAAGAGGAAGAAAACATGATGAGTGAAGCAGAGCTAGAAATGGACTAGAAAATGGTCCAGAGTGAAACAGATCTGGAGGATCATGAACTACAGGAAATACTAGATAAGGAAAACCTAGATCTGGAAGGATTTCTACATCAGGGAACCAAGGCGGGGATAGATTTATTACCTCCTGATGAATGCAATAGAATACAGCAGCTGTTTCTGTGGAAAACCCAGGAAAAAGGGGTAGTTAGAGGAAGAAACAACGACGGGCAGGAATACAAAGGTGTGAAAACGATGAAAGCTAATCCAAGTTTAGCAACCAGAAGTACAAGTAAGAAACGAGGAAGAAAGAAGCAGAAGGAGCTTTTAATGGAGTGTGGGAAGCTGATGAAAAATTTAGGTAAAATGAAAGACCTGACTAGTTACTCCTTCACAAATCTTTAATTATGAAGTTTACATCTTGGAATATAAGAGGTTTGGGTAGTAAGAAGAAGCAAAGAATGTTAAGTTTTAGAATAAAACAAGATAAGCCAAATATAATCTTCATTCAGGAAACGAAGAGTTCCATTCAGAAAATAAAAGCAATCCACAGCAAATGGCTTCACAGTTTTGAGTTTTTAGAAGTTAAAGCAGATAACACAGCGGGGGCTATTCTCACTCTATGGAACCCTCAAAAAGTTAGATTTATAGATGCAGGGGCTTCCAAAAACTACTTTTCAGTAGTCATTCAACCAGAAGGGGTGGCTGAAACCTTCCTAGTCACTAATGTTTGTGGTCCTCAAAGAGTAGAGGATAAACTCAAATTGCTAGATTCCCTCACTGATCTCAGGATCAGACAAAATGGCATCCCCTGGATCTTGGGAGGGGATTTTAATATGATAAATCTATTTCAGAAAAGAAAGGAGGAACCAAAATGCTAAACAAAGATTCATCAGTTTTTCAAGCATTCACGGAGAACTTGAAATTGGTTGACTCAGACTCGGAGAATGGCCTATTTACTTGGAACAACAAGAGAGGAGGGGAAGCCCAGGTGGCCTCCAAGTTAGACAGGTTCTTGGTATCAGAAGAGCTTATACTTATAAATAATGAAATTACAACAAGAATTCTTCCCTTTGGTGGCTCAGATCACTGGCCGATACAATTGGAAATCAAGGGTTTGGATTCTCCAAGGAACAGACCCATCAGATTCGAAAACATTTGGCTCACCCACCCGGACTTCTTGAGTAATATCAAAGATTGGTGGAGTGAGGACTTACATATCCAAGGATCTAAAATGTTTCTCCTTCACAAAAGACTAAAGCACATTAAGAGCAAACTCAAAGACTAGAACAGAAAGGATTTTGGAAACATTTTTGTGAATAAGAAATCTGTGGAAAGTAAAATTCAGGAACTCAACCAGAAGCTGATCCAAGAAGGCTTTAACTATGACATAAATGAACAGTCTGAAAAATTGCACCATGAGTGGGAAAACCTATGTAAACAAGAAGAAATATTCTGGAGACAAAAATCCAGAGTACAATGGCTCAAATAAGGAGAGCGCAATACGAGCTTTTTTCATAGATCCACCATGGCCAATAGGGCATTCAATAGAATATCGGCAATAAGGGACAAAAAGGGAGAGACTCAGAAAACCCATAAGAAAATTGAGAACATGCTTGTTCAACATTTTCAAGACATTGCACGAGAAAACAATCCAGACAGGGAAGATTCCATAAAGGAAATTTCAAGATATATCCCTAAGCTGGTGTCTAGAGAGGACAATGTCAACCTAAACAGACCAGTTTCTGAAGAGGAGGTTAGCGAAGTACTCAAAGATATGCAGAATGGCAAAGCACCAGGCCCAGATGGTTTTAATGTGGATTTCTTCAAAGCTTGTTGGGATATAGTCAAAGTGGATATTTTAAATGTTGTGGAGGATTCCAGGGTTAATAAAACTATCCTGAAAGCCCTCAATACCTCCTTTATCGCCCTGATTCCCAAATAGGACTCAGCTCAAATAGCGGATAAGTATAGACCCATAGCTTTATGCAATGTTGTTTACAAGATTATATCCAAAGTAGTGGCTAACAGACTCAAACCCCTCCTCCCTAAACTAGTGTCTGAGGAGCAATCAGGTTATGTGGAGGGTTGGCAAATTTTGGATAACATTATTCAAGCTCATGAGGTGGTTCACTCTCTCAAAAGCAAAAAGCAGGCGGGGATGATCATGCAACTGGATATTGCTAAAGCGTATGATAAGGTCAATTGGGGGTATATCAAGAAGATACTCACAGCCTTTGGGTTTGATCACAACTGGATAAGATGGGTAATGGCTCTGGTAACTACTTCCAGCTTTTCTATCTTGGTTAACGGCTCTCCCTTAGATATCTTCTTTCCCTCTAGAGGCCTGAGACAGGGAGACCCGCTCTCTCCCTTTCTCTTCATCCTCATGATGGAAGGACTGGGCAGGGCTATCAAGCAGGCTAAAAACATGGGCAAAATAAAGGGTCTTCAAGTTTCGAAGAATGGACAGACTCTTACTCACCAACAATTTGTAGATGATACCATGTTGCAAGGTATTCCCACAGTCAAAGAAGTGGCTGCCTACAAGCAAATCCTCAATGCTTTTGCAAAGGCTTCAGGTATGGAAGTTAATCTCACAAAATCAAAAATATTCTTCTTTAATACTAACATTGCTATTCAAAGGAACATCTCAAGAATCCTTGGTTTCCAAAGGGACTCACTCCCCTAAAAATACTTGGGAGTTCCTCTCACAGACAAACCAATGCTTAAAAACATTTGGGAACCTATGCTAATTAAGTTGCAGGATAAAGTTAAAAAATGGACCTTCAGAGCCTTGAACTTGGTGGGCAGATTGGTTCTGACAAAGGCAGTTCTTCAATCCATCCTGGTTTTCATGTTATCAGCCCTTCCAGCTCCCAAAGGAGTCTTAGAAAAAATCAGAAATATTCAAAGAGATTTTCTATGGGGTAAGGAGGAAACAAGGAAGAAATGGGCCCTGGTTTCCTGGGAAAAAATATGCAAACCCAAAAGCCATGGGGGTCTAGGCTTAGATGATCAGGAGATTTTAAATAAAGTCCTAGGAGCCAAGCTTTGGTGGCGATGGGTGCAAGCGCCAAGAGCCCTTTGGGCAAGGGTCTGGAAAGAGAAATATGCCAACTCTTGGCACACTAATAATCTCATCAGAATGTCGAGAGATATCAGGGGCTCTCTCATCTGGAACAGGGCTTGGGAGAATAAAAATATAGTGCAACAACACAGTTTCTGGGAAATCAAAGATGGTGAGCAAGCACTCTTTTGGGAGGACAAATGGCAACAAGAACCGGTGCTGTTAAAGGAGGACTTCATAAGTCTCAAACAAGAAACAGATTCCCAAGGACTGAACAAAGTTAAAGACTTCTGGAACATCCCTCAGGGCCAGGACAAGTGGAGAAACTGGAGTAACATTGATAGTACAATTAACAGCCTCATAACAACAAAAGCAGAAGCACTGAGAAGCATTTTAAAACAGAGGATGATCATGGTCACAAAGGGACAGGATCAATTGAGATGGGGTAACAACAACAAAGGTACCTTCAATCTCAAAGAGGCAAAGTATATTCTCTTGGGGTCGGAGTCCTGTGTGCCAAAAAAATCTCGGAGGCTACTCTGGTCTCACCAAGGTTGGGTGAAAATCAAGCTCTTTATGTGGCTGGTGCACCATAAGAAAATTTTGACTTGGGACAATAGTAGAAAAAGGGGTGTCTTGGGGCCTTCTAAATGTCATCTTTGTGAAGAGCAAGAGGAGACTATGGAGCACATCCTCAACTGCTGCTCTTACACCACCTGGTTGTGGAATTCATTTTCTAACATTTTCCAACAATCAGACAGGGATAGAGAGAGCATCATAAATACCCTAAACAATTGGAGGAGGAACTTTTCGGAGAATAAGGTGCTTAATTGGGCATGGGCTTTGACACCAGGATTCATTATCTGGAATTTTTGGAAAGAAAGAAATAAGAGAATCTTTAAGGATGAAAAGGCCAACCCTCAGAAGCTTTATGATTTGATTATAAAGCAGATAAGGGAAACAGTCAGCACCACAGTGCGCAATATCCCAGAGAGACCACCCTCAGCAATGGAGCTGAGAACACTCAGACTGCTAGGATTGCACAAGATCATCCCGCAAGGGCTTGGAAAAAATAAAACGACAATGAACACAGAGAAAGATTGCTGGCAGCCTCCTCCGAAAAACTACCTGAAATTCAATATTGATGGAGCCTCCAAAGGTAATCCAGGAATAGCTGGGTTTGGAGGAGTTTTAAGGAATGAAGAGGGAAGAATCATATTAATCTTCCACATCCATTTAGGTAAAGCTACCAATAACATGGTGGAACTAATGGCAATGGAGCAGGGCCTAGAGATTCTAATTAAAAATCGTAGCTCAAATGTTATTATAGAGGCAGACTCAGAAATCACCATCAACTCTGTAAAGAGAATCAACTGTGGATCCAAACCGAAGAAAGTTTCAAATCATTGGAGACTAATCCAGGTTTATCAAAGAATTCAAGCTCACCTTCAGGGTTTGGGATCTGTTAGTTTCAATCATGTGCGCAGAAATGCTAACAAGCTTGCGGACATTCTAGCCAACCAAGGGGTGAACAATGGAGATTGCAGTATGGTGAAGAAGTGGCAGGATCTGCCACAGAATCGTTTAAAGGTGCTTTGCTATAACCAAGCGGTAGAGGACAGTCAGTTGGTCCGTAGTAGTGGGAGGGTTTCTTGCAGAGGTGAAGTGTCCCCAGCCAATGTTTCCTCGGCCTCTTGATTTTCCCTATGGGCGCCATTGGCTCGCGGATGGGTTTGAGACAATCCTTTTCGCCTCTTCAAAACATTCTCCGGTTATGGGTCCTTCGTTAGATTGGAAGTGGTGGGAGAATTGTTCATTCAGTATCAGATTCAATTTTCCCTACCGGATTCGCGTGAAGAGCTTGGCTAGTTTCGTTCTTTTGGGGCAAACAGATAAAAGAATGGCACTGGTGGATAATGGCGGGTGGTTTATCTCTTCGTCGACAATCATCAGTGTTTGGCATAAGTTTTCCCCAATCTAGGAAAATCCTTTAGTAAATAATCGTCGACAATGGAGTGGGGGGCTTCCGCATCCTAATTCCTATGGCAGGGCGAATATTCAGCAGGAGGAGCGGTATTCTGGAGATCGCACCGCTTTCCATCAGAAAGTCGTTTCGGAGTATGGGCAGCGATTCCATACAGAGAGGAACACGTGGTGGTGGGGCGGATCCGAAAACCAACCTCTTCGCGCCGTAAAGTTCGGTGCCTTTTTGCTGTGCGACATCAAGCACAACCGTCCATTTTTTCTATGCCATCCGACGGTCTGGATGGTACGAGCAGTTTTGTGGCGCGGTAGCGGTTTTCGCTGCCCCAACAGGCGAGAAGTGGCTTTCCCCATTCGAGATGGATCACAATCATTGAGCTCCATGTGGCGGTGGGGTCGGGTGGAAAACCGCCCTCATCGCAAGTTATCTTCTGTGCTTGTTGGCCGGTTCGATATTAAATTACACGTCGGCTGGATCTTGGGGTTTCAACGGTCCAGATCTCCCGTGCAGGTTTGTGGTCCCGGGAGTACAGGCAGACGGCGCTTCAGTACTTTTTTTTTTGGATTGTTCTATCTAACCCGTGAGGACGTTTCTTAGTTTGAGTTCGCGGGCGTTGGAGCCCCTTTTCTGGTCGACCGCCTTGTGTTTTACGACTCCAAGTCTAAACTCTTTTATTTTTCTTCTTTAGAAAGGTTAAGTTTGTTGATAGTGAGCAAGGAAAAGTTTTGCTTTAGTTCCTTTCCTTTGTCAACGGCCTTGAGGGTTGTGTTGTAACTCTATGTACTATATTTCTTGATTAATGATTGGGAAGGTCTGACTCTTGCATTAGCAAAAAACAATAAGGGGTTACACTAGTAGTATAGGGACCTAACAGATTTGAAGCATAAAGGTAAAATTATCTCTTTATAGTCTAAGTTTGTTAAAGCTCTTAGAAAGCATTTCTATCCTTTAGGATATATGCAATAGGCTGTAATAGATTGTCAAAATTTGAGGCAAGGTAAAGGAAAAAGTGTACACAAGTTTAAAAAGAAATTCAGGAAAAAGATATTATCACTTGATGTTCCATTAAACACACAGGAAACTTTGTTAAAGTATATTGGAAGTTTTCATTCTTATTTGCAACATACATTTCTTAGGTTTAATCCAACCGACTTTGATGAAGTATGTGTGCAAGCCATTCATATTGAATTAGGTGGTAGACCTTTTTAGTGGAAACCATTCAACCAGTCAGAACAAAAAGACTCCAAAGAAGGCAAAGGAAAGGGTAAGTTGAAAGGAAAGAAATCGGCGACAGTTAAGAAAGAAGGAGAAAGGCCTACTTGTACTCATTGTTAGAGGGTTGGACATGATGACTCCAAGTGTTGGAAGCTTCATTTGGAACTTAAGCCAAAGAAGTTTCTTAAAGAGAAGGGTGAAATGAAGGCTAATGCAACAGTCCAACAAGATTTGGGATCTAACTCCGGTGACGAAAAAAATATTACCGCAATGAGTCTAACATGTATAATTTCTGAAGCTAGTTCTAGTTCTACTTACTCTGCATCATCTTAAAAAACTAATAATGAGATTGATGAAAAGAAGAGGGTTGAACTTTTTCACATAAGGATTATTTCCAAGAACACTAAGATAGACACATTATTTGACAGTGGATCACAAGCAAACTTAATATCTGAGGAACTAGTAAGGAAATTGGAATTGGAAACTAAAAATCATCCAAAACCTTATCCTTTAGGATGGTTGAAAGAAAACACTCAGATGCATGTCATGAAACAATGTCGATTAAAGTTTGCAATTACAACTAATTTTGTTGATGAAGTTGAGCTAGATGTGATTCCTTTGGATATATGTGGAGTTGTGTTGGGTAGTTCGTATCTTTATGATAGACATGCCATTTTTCATAGAAGGGAGAATAAGTATCATCTCTTTAAATATGGAATTGAATACATTGTTAGGGCACACAAAAGTAAGACAAACTTGGATTTAATCAATGCCAATCATTTGAAAAGGTTAATAAATTCAAGTAAAAGGTATATTCTCATGATTGTTAAAAAAAAACCTAAAGACAAGTATGATGCTTTTCAAGGGTGTGATTCTCAGTTTAAGGATAAATTGGTTGAAATAGTAGATTCTTACAAAGAATTGTTTAAAGAACCAAAAAGTATCCCTCCAAAATGAGAAATACAACATGAGATTCAATTACTATCTGATTCACCTCTCTCGAACATTGGCATGTATTGTATATCAGTCATTAAATTGGATTTAATAAATGGTTATCATCAGATGTGTTTTGCAAAGAATGATGTTTGGAAAACTGCATTTAAGACTAGACAGGGGCTTTATGAATGGTTGGTTATGCCATTTGATTTATGAAATGCTCCAACAACTTTAATGAGAGTGATGAATGATGTGTTTCGTCCTTTTCTTGATAAGTTTGTCATAGTCTATCTGGATAATATTCTTATTTTCAGTTCAAGTTGGGAAGTTAAATGTTTCATGGGTGCAGTTCAGTATTGGAGGAAGTTTGTTTCTCATTTCTCTTTTATTACATCACCACTTCATGCTTTAAAAAGTTCTAAAGTTTATTTCTAGTGGGGAAGAAAACAACAAAAAGCATTTGATGCACTAAAGCAGAAAATTATGATAGCCCTAATCTTAGCTTTACCAGACCTTCAACAGCCATTTGAAATAGAAACTGATGATGGTGGGTATGCAATGGGTGTTGTGTTATTGCAGAAAGGGAAGCCTATTTATTTTCATTAAGAAACATTTTCTAAAGCAATTGTAAATTATGCAACTTATGATAAAGAATTATATGCATTAGTGGAAAGTGTTAAAATATGGAAACATTATTTAATGGGAAAATAAATAGTGATTCATACAGATCATCAGCCACTTCAATACCTTCAATATCAAACTAAGTTGCAACAGTCTCGAAATTATAGATGGATGGCCTTTTTGCAGCAATTCCACTTAGTAATCAAGTATAAGAAAGCTATCACAAAAAAAGTAGTTGATATGTTGTCAAGACCTTCTCTGAATGCTTTAGTAATTTTGAAAAATAGTTCTTTAGCACATGAAAGTTACATTGAACAATATGTCGAATATGCTGATTTCAAATATGTTTATAAATCACTAACTCATGGTGCTTAGGTGGAAGAAGTGAATTACCATGTTCATGACAGGTTATGATACCATCTTGGCAAGTTGTGCATACCGCAGGGAGAAAGAGCACATGTGATCAGGGAAGCACATTCTTCTCGTGTTTCAGGGCATTTTGGTGTGGGAAAGACAGTGGCACAGCTACAAAGGTTTTTCTATTTGCCTCAGATGAATGAAACAATTCACAGGTTCAAAATGCGCCATGATAAGCATCAGGTGGATCATCACTTTCAGGTTGGTGATCAAGTATGGATTTACATCAGCAAAGCAAGGATGAAAAGTGAAGGTAAAAGGAAGGTTCGCACTTCTAGGCATGGAGATGTCAAGTATCGTCGAGTGAGACTCAAAGGCATGAATCCTAGCAAAGAAAGGTGGATGGAGATTGGAAAGGTGAGGGAGTTGTACCCTCACCTCATGTCTGATTAAAACCAAACTTTTGGTGGTCCAAAAGCTTCCAGTGGAGATGAATGATCCAAGAGGATCCTCAACATGCTCAAATTTCAAATGTCTCAGATGTTCCCAGAAATAGCACCGAGTTGAAGAGCTCATCATGCTGAATCCAACAACATCTTCGGTTTCGCAATTGGCTTCCGGATGAAGGAAAAATACCCCTGTTGAAGTTTATGGCGAACAAGTAAAAATGAGGCCTTACTTGCCAAGTGGCATTCACATAGCTTGACACATGGTAGTGGTCAATTCAACATAGTCAAAGTCCAGTTTGGGTGCATATATTTGTTATACAAGTTACACAAAAGTTACATGGTGGCGCATATTATATTTGATGTATGTGTCATATAGGTTGCAAATGGTGGGCGTATTAATATGGTGTAAGTTATATGGTTTAAAAACCATATAATAACCATGTTCATCAACCATAAGTTCAAAAACTATGGTGGAGTCGTATTACATATTAAACCATGTATTAAACATATAGCATAGATTAATGAATGGTTCAATGTTTATACAATGTGGATTGTGCCAACAAAGCGCCGGTGGATAAATGAAAACAAGTGTGATACAAAGATCACGGGTTGGATTGTGAAGTTCACCAACACTAATAATAGATAATGTTACAACCATCAGCCGTCCAGTCACATGATAACATAGGTATGCCATGGGGAGATTGCATAGACCGTCGGAGTTTATGATCTGTTTTCCACGAAGTCAATACACGTCAGTGCAACAATGCAGGGGTTTGGTTGATGGGTCCAGCACGGATTGCGCAATGTTGTTACAGAAAATGCCACGTGGGGAACTTCACCGTCGAGGGTTAGGTGCCACAGGTCGAAGTATTTGTTGACCGTCGGGTTCACTCTATCCACCAAAAATACTTCAACTAAACGATATGACATGTATTGAATTGCAATTGCGCCAAGGGGTTTGGCATTAAAAACTTTGGTATATAGTTGTTAATAAACATACACTGCCAGAGTTTTGGGAACTATATTATATAGTTCAATACTATTGACATATATGAATACCACTGGTCGAATCACATATATGCCAACTATGTTAAAAGTTTGGTTATAAAATATATGTGCCAATGCTAATGTTTCCATGTATGCCCGGGAGGTCTGCGGGTTTGATCCTGGGACATGCCCAAGGCTTTAAAAAAACTAATGCCATTGTACTAGTGCGTAGGAAGTTGTACATTGGAGTTCTGAAACCTGTTTTGTTATGCTTGCAAATGTTGTTTTGAGCATAACTTGGCCATCCTTGGGCATTTTTGAGAAGTTCGAAGAGTGGTGTTGGAGAGCAGAGACAGAGGTATTCATCTTGATAGTAACCAGCAGTGTCTGTGTGCACAGTTCAGTTGGTGAAATTCTATGTAAAGAACTTTTTTGGAGCATTCCTAATATAACAAACGCCCATTGGAAGCAGACCCGGAGACGTAATCCAGGAGGGACAAACTTCATCAACAATGTTTGTTGTGTTTGTGTCTTTTATTGTTATTGTTCATTCTTATTTTCAGTTCATATTAACAACTTAATTTCCCTCATTCATACACATAAATTCAACCTTAGTTAATGTTGGTGAAATTGCAAAAATAACCAATCCTGTAGATTTCAGATTAGTCACACATTTAAAATTTTAGCACATAGGGGTAGTCACACTTTGGGAAGTTGCTATCACATTTTATGAAGTGCCACATTCCATTCGAGTGGTGGACTACCTTTTTCATGCACTGCATGCCATTAGATGAGATAGGGCACGCAAAAGTGGAAATATTGCATGTGAATAGAGGTGATGGTTGCATGAATAAAGAACCATGATGCTTTTTTGAGGGGATGTACGCCTATGAGGTCATAAATTGTGCATTGTGAGTGGGATCACTTGGAATACCCAGAGAAATTTCTATTCAATGATGGTGAAGAACTCAAGTATCCTTTTTCATGGAACCATGATTGGAGCTGGTGAGTCCCTGAAATTTTTGGATTTAGGAGCAGATTTTTGGTGGAGATGGTCCCTAAAGTCCTTCCATTAAATTCAACCATGTGACCATCCTTGATTGAAAGCATGGGAGATGCACCTAAAGAGCACAATGTTCACCCCATAGGGTGATGTCGATGCTATACCCAGATATGTCCTCTAAGATGAGAGTTTTTCTAGGGGTTTCAGACCCATCTCTTTGACAAATAGTGGAGGTAGGGAAAGTGGATATAACCACACCAATTACATTCAAAATTGAGTTGAGTTCTGCAGATTTGATTTCAATTACATATTTGAAACATAAGTGGTGAAAAGGAATAGTTGGAGCATCATCTAAGCAAGGTTTGATAGTGGAAGTTACAAAGAGGAAGACCTCCCATTTACAATTTAGATGGTTATGAATTGTGTTTGTCGACTTGATTGTCCCATTAGAAACCATGTGAAATTTCCTAACCTAGACAAGGGCATGCATGGAATCTGTTAAATCATAGAAGGTGGAGAGATGGATTTCATCACCGACACAATCAATGAGGTCAAAGTCGAAGACCTTTCTGAAGCCCCGAGCATTGTTGTACGAGCGAAGGGTTGTTTTTGAAAGAACCCTACCCTAGATTGACTAATATTTACTTTATGGGATTAGCACCATGAACAGAATGACAACAGGTGCAGCAGCAGATAATTTAATTGATGTTGCAACGAAACCCTCTGCTGAACTTGGACTATGCAAGGAGGGGCCCTACAACATCAGAGACACTGCTTGGAATGTGGATGGATGTATAATTTGAAGAAGGGTTGGGTCCCCGATCAAAGTTGCATGACATTGAAAAGCTTCAAGTTCAAGCACTTTTATAGTCCTAAAGAATAGGAAAGAAAGAGGAAAGCAATGGGCCATCAGGTGAAATGTAAGCGGGGAAGAGAGGAAAATCAGACAAATGCATAAAGGATGGGGTGAAGAGTGTGAATATATGCATAATTCTGCAAAAGTGTGGAGCTGACTTTTTTGAGAGTGATAATTGATCCTAGTTGTAGGTCAACAGAGGTGACATGACCATTGTAAGCAACCGACAACATAGTTTTGTGCTAGTAGGCATCGTCAGAGAGGGAAATGTGGTAGCACGGGGACGATGTCTTTGTCGAAGAAAGAGGGCCAGTCTCAACTATTTGGAGGGATGGATGGAGCGATGAAGAAGATAATGACTAATAATTCCATAAGGGTTAAAAAGGTGGTTGATTCTTCATGGCTTCCATAAGCATTCATTTTGAAATCAATACGCCTTAATTTCTAATTAGTGAAAATTATGTAAAATCAAAATACAATGGTTGGAATGAAGGGGATGATTAGAAAATACTCTTAATTCTAAAGAGAAGTATATGCCGTCTATTTTTCATGTGATTTGCAAATATGATGTAACAAATAAAATAAAAAGATGATGCAAAGAATAAAATAAAGAAGACAAGTATACACATAAAGACAATATCAATTTTGATTTGGATAGAGGGAAATTTTTGAAAAGGGCCATGGTGCAGAGGCAACATCTGCAGTGTGGTCTACAACTATTTATGATCTAATAGTGTAATCTGTTTTGACTAGTTCTTTTTAATGATTTTACCCATGGAACTACAACTTGTGCAATATGGTTGAATTTAATGACACTACAAGGAAAGTTTCTTCTAGTGGAGGTTATATTGGAGGTTTTTAGTGTTATAAAATTGGAAAAAATTGTCAAAAAAAATCTGCTAAAACATCAGTTTGGATAGCGGAGGTTTTAACAGAACTTCAACACAACTGAAAAAATCTGGGCGACCGAAGGTTCTAGCAGATGTTTTTTTTTATTTTTTTGCTTTTGTTTTGTTTTTTTCTTTTCTTTTCTTTTCTTTTTCGGTGCACTTAATAGAACAAGTAGAACTAGGTGACATACATAACTAAAAGCACAAAGGTTTTGAATGCAAATAATATCGATGAGTAATATATAACGCACCGATGCTAAGAGAAAAAAAAGCCTCGGGGCGTTCTTCTAAGGAATGACACTGGGGCATGCAAAAAATAATTGTTGTGCCAGTGCTTTTTTTAAACTTACAACGTTGATGTTTATTATTAGTACAAAGGCCCCAGTGCATTAGTTATACAAAAGGACCGGTGTTGTTAGTTTTCATAAAACATCGAGCTGAAAATAATATTGTGTAGGACCAGGGAGTCAGTTATATGAAAACGCAGTTGCGTTAAGAATTACAATGCATGGGGGTGTTAATATCAAACAAGACTGGTGCTTGAAGTGATAAACACACTAGTGCTCTCCTTTTCTTAAAAGGCACCGCGCATGAAAAAAGATACAACAGTGCTTTTATATAACACAACGCACCAATGTTTTTTATGTTATAGACGCACTAGTTTTTTGAATGAGATTTTCTCTTTTTTGGAAACATCAACCTGTGACAATGCAATTATTGTAATTTTTAAAATCCGTTATTCATCGAAAAATCGACATATATCTTATAACAATATTCATATAAATTAAAATTTGATTAGTGCATTTATATATGATGTTTGGATTAATTTGTTATATTATCATATTTCACATCTCTTCATTATAATATTTAATCATCCATATATTTAACCAATGGTATAACATTTCACAATGACATTCAAGATAACACAATAGAATAAATTAAAATGTATTTTATTATACATCAATAAGAGGCTATTTGTCATACAAAATGGGATTGTTATTGGTAACCCCTTGTCTTTCAATTGGGACAATATATCAATTGCATTAAACAAAATGTCTGATTTTCACAGAAAAATATTCCAAAGAAAACAACAACATCTTGCATTGATATCCAAATAGATCGTCATTCTTCACTAGAATTGCTATCAATGCTCGAGCTACTTCCGTGACTTGGGTTATTTGGACGAATGTTTTGTTGATTTCATCGATTGTTTTCCTCTTCTTGCTCATCTTCCATCTACAAACTTAAAAATAAAGTGTAATGAGTATATCCACATTGATGAGAATAATGAAAATTGAAATAAATAATATACATCAATGTAAATTGAATCACAATGTACCATAGAAATAAGTGACTCATACATTGTGCACATGGTTTAAAAATCAAGTGTCATGCCTTGTTGCAACAAGTCTTCTGCTAGCATAGTTCCATACTTTCTTTCCTGCATGTTTTAAACCCCATTATAAATCATAGATTTAATATAAAAGTTTTTTTGTTCTATTAATTATAAACTCAGAGAAGTAAAACAACATAAATACTTACAAATCCCATAATTAATTTTTGATATGCCAAAATATACTCATACCCTTATTTAACCCAATGTCAATCAATTCTTTTGATGACTCTTCTTTGTATGTTAGCACCTATTTGAAGACATTCAAGCATGGTTGTTGTAAAACAACTTAAAATGTACAAAATGAAATTTTGAGTTGTTATATAATTCCCCTAATAAAATATATATATATATATATATATATATATATATACATTTAATATTAAAATATAAGTAAAAAATATTGAACAATAAAGAATAGATAATAATAGTAAATAAATATTAAGCCCCAAGGGTTAGCTCAACTAGTCGAGTCCCCAATGCTAAGTGCCTCACCGATCGGGAGGTCACAAGGTCAATTCTCCTCGACGCCCTTAGAGTTAGGCCTTGCTAGTCTGGCCAACGGGCTTTAAAAGATTCCCTTCGGGGTTTATCTGCCCAAATTTTCCCGTGGATGTAATGGTCACCCAATGTTCGTGAACCACATCATAAAAAATAAGTAAATAAATAAAAGATAAAAATAGTAAATAAATAATAAATAATGAAGAAAATATAATAATAATAATAATAAATAAATAAAATAGTAAATAATAAATTGGAGTTCTAAATAAATATATATAAAAGCAAACTATTAAAATAGTAAGAATGAGTAAAGTTAACAAAAAACAAAATGGAATAAAATAAGAAAAAGTTAAATTAAGAGAAATATTAAATTAAGTAAAACTTAAAATAAAGAAATAAAAGTTGTTTGTTGGCACATGAATTGTATGCATGCAGATGCTTTCCAATTCCCTTCCATTTTTGGAATAATTGGTTCTATTTAATGGACAAAGAGGGAATGAGATGATCATTTTTCAGGAGAAGAGTGTCATGAGACAAAGGATTCCTTGGCAGTAATACGCTGATTGAGGGATGAAGGGTGACCAACTATAGAAAGATTATGTGCAACTAAGCCTATGGTTGGATGGAGAGTTGTCCCCAAAACTTTGTGGTGGTTAGCAGAATTCAAATATCATTCAACTCCAAATATCAAGTAAGAAATATCATCGGTATAGGTAAGTCATCTCTGGCCATGTTTTTCAAAAATTCTATACAAAATAGTTGAATAATTGTGTGTTGATTATTAATCACATACATTGATGTATTTAGTTGTATATTTTAATTGTGGGTTATTATATATGGTGTCAAAGCGGGTTTCAACTCTGTCTGGCCTCGAAGTAAATTTTTTGAGAAAAATACTCAATTAAATTTTATCAATTGTTTTGTTTGTGATGATCAAGAAAAAATTAGTTAAACTAAATTTGAGAAATAAATACAATTTTTTAACTTTTTTCTTACACTAATCATTATATAAATTATTAAAAAAAAATAGATAAACATTATTTATTTAAATTATTGTAAACTTTGTAAAGTTCTTATTTGTAAGCAATTGTATGCATGAATAATCTTGAATATGTTATCATATATATATTTTTTTAATTATTTTAAAATAATTATATTAAAAATAAAATTTACACGTGTTAATTATATTTAAGCGGTTTCCATTGTCTAAAGGCAAGAGCTAACCAGCCTGCCATAGGGCATTAAATGCCTCTACGGTGGCTGGTTACATGCATACTCGATATCGCGATTTGACGTAAAGGAAATGGCATGCCCATACTTCCATAGCGCATGGTATTGTGATCAATACCATGCGCTATGGAAGTATGGGCATGCCAATACCATGCGCTATGGAAATATGGGCATGCCATTTCCTTTATGTCAAATCGCGATATCAAGTATGCATGTAACCAGCCACATAGAGGCATTTAATGCCCCATGGCAGGCTGGTTAGCTCTTGCCATCGTCTAAAGCTTAATACTAGTTAGCCGTAGTAGAACTTCATTAAACTTCCGTACACGACTTCTTGAACAAATTTCGATGTCATCTCGAGAGTAGAAAAAAATACTACGGTTGAGAATTGCTTTCAAAGTTCAAGCATCGTTCAAACATATGTATCTTCAAGGATATGCACAGTTTTAAGTTCATGGTAAAAAAAATATGTAGTGGGGCGGAACACTTCACTGTAAGTTCATCCGATGGGGGCAACACTTGACAGAAATTCCTTGATAAGAGGAGTCGTATATAGGACCCCACGTGAGTATATTTGAGCCGTGGAATTATTAGGAGGTGTATATTGGTTTTTTTAAGTGTTACATGGTGATAATAATAATAACCTTGAATTAAAATTATTAATAATGGATGTGAAAGTTGAATTCAAACCCAAGTCCAATTCAAATTCAAATTACATATGTAAGTGAAAGTTAAGAAATTGAAAATTGAATTTTATAATATTAATTGTTTTTATATCATCATAATAATATAAAATATTAATAAAGTGTGGTAAATTCTTTGATATAATATTGGTAAGTCATTATTTATTAAAAACCAAGAGGGGGACCAACCATAGATCGAATCCCTTTGCCTTCATCATAGAGGTGGAAGATCACTCAAATCCCCCAACATAATAGAAATTTGAATCTCCCCTCCTACATTTAGAGGGAAAAACGACACACAAAACCCCAATCCAAATAAAGAATTGCAGACAAATACGTAAAGCAGACATCAACTTGGATAGGGGCACCATGGAGCACGAGATCGAGAAGACGATCCTCTAGGTCACGCGTTAGGTTCTCGCCGGCAACATTTCGGATATAGCATCCCCACCCACGGTAAGGCCGACCAACTTTATGTATTGGAGCTAGACCGCATTGTTCTCAAGGACAAGTACCATATTCACGAGCAGTGTTGGTTTCCCATGAAGCAACAACATATTAAGGAGGGGAAGGACTTACTAGAGGAGGATTTTGGAAAGAAGACTCTTGGGTGGGTGGACGAGTTAACTTTGATGATGAAGACTAAACACAAGGATGAAATTTAAGCTCTTTTGGATTTCAATACCTTTTCAGAGGTTTATCTGCCTCTGAAGCTTCAACAGAGAGACTGGATATGATGATTGCCAGATAAAGTACCATCCCTTATTAACACCTTTTACATGCGTGGTAAGCTCTGGCATTGAAAAATAGGTTTAATGGGTTCAAACTTTTAAAGATGTGTTTTGGCATTTGCTTTTTTTTTTAATATTTTCAATGCACATCTCAAGGAATGCAAAATATTGTGTTAGAAACATTACTTAACCCCCTTTAAATGGTATGGCCACATCAATGGGACATAATGGATGGAATCCCAAGGCCACCTGAAAAGGGATGTGGCCGTTTGAGCTGTGAAGAGCCCAGTTATCGCTGTGCTAGACATAGGGGAGGCTCTCATCCCATATGTGTGGATGCTTGAGTTGTACATGTGCAGAATGTGTACGATCATCTTGTTAACAACCTCTGTTTGGCCATCAATTTCGAGATGGAAAGTTGTGGATTTAGTGAGCTTGTTGTCCAACATCGACCAGAGACTTGACCAAAATTTACTAAGCAACTTTCTATCCTGATCTAAGTTGATAGATTGTGGGATCCCAAAGTGTACCCACACTCGTTCAAACAAGAGTTTAGCAGTGGTTTATGCTGTGATATTCTACTTACAGGCCACCATAATGGCTATCTTCGAGAATCTGTCGACGACCACAACAACACAGTCATTGCCATGCTTAGTAGAAGGAAGGCCTGACATGTAATCCATGGAGATGGATTCCCAAGGTTGACTAGGGGTAGGCAGCGAAGTATAGAGGCCTTGCTTCTTGATGGTTGATTTGGAAATTACGCAGGCAGTGCAGGATCTGATGTACTTTCCGACATCCTGTCGAAGATTCGGACAATAGAAATACTTTTGCACTACTGCCACCATTTTCGCAACCCGAAATGCCTAGCGGACCAACTAGAGTGCATTTCCCAAATCATCTTGGCACTCTCGCTTGAAGGAACACAAAGGTCTCCGAGGTGGCATAACATAGCATCTTGGAGGTGAAAATCTGGAACTTGCTGACCCTCCAAGAACGTATGGTATGTGTGGCCGAATTCTGGGTCACTTTTGTAGAGAAGTGGCCAATCAGAAGTCTTGTTCCCACAAGAGTTGAGAACGATGGTTAACGCCATGATGGGTGGTCGACTAAGGTCGTCAGCAACATTATTGGTGCTTCCCTTCTTCTACTTGATATTCAAATGGAGTTTTTGCAGGTATGTGGACCACTTCTGATGACGATCATTCTGCAACTTCCCTTGTGTCTGTATGAACTGTGGGGGTCGGTGGTCTGTGTGGATGGTCGTTTCCTTCCCCAAAATGTAATGCTTCCATTGTCGGGAGGCCTGCACAATGGAATACATCTCTTTGTCATAAGTGGGATACTTCTGAATTACGTCTAAAAGTGTCTCACTGTGATATGCCACTAGATGCCCCTGTTGAGTAAGGACTGCCCCAATAGCATAGTCAAAGGCATATATCTCGATCTAAAATGGTTGTTGCAAGTATGGTAATGTGAGCACTGGTGCAAAGAAAAGGCGATGTTTCAACTCTATGAATGCCTTCTATTGAGATTCAAACCAAACGAAATTTTCTTTCGCTCCTTCCTTGCTGATTTGACTCAAGGGCTAAGTGATATGAGAGAACCCCAACACACACATGTAGTAGAAATTGGAAAGACCTAGAAAGTTGTTGAACTCTGTTAGAGTGGTTGGGGTTGGCCAATCCCGAATGACTTGGATCTTGGTTGGATCCACATGCACCCCCCTTTCATCAATAATGTATCCCAGATACTGAACCTGGGTCATGCCAAAAGTGCATTTATCCAAATTGGCACACAACTTGTCTTGTGCTAGTGTTTGGAGAACCCATCGGATGTGGTGGAGGTGCTCTTCCCAACTTTGGATGGAGATAAGGATGTCATCCAAGTATACCACTACAAATGGGTTGGTGAATGGCTGCAAGATGTCATCCATCAACCTCCTGAAGGTTGCAGGAGCATTCGTCAACCCTAAAGGCATAACCAACCATTCAAAAACGCCCTCCTTGGATTTGAAGGCAGACTTCCACACATCGAAGGGTCCGATTGGTACCTGGTGATATCCGAACTTAAAGTTGATCTTGCTGAAATATTTCCCCCCCTTGAGTTGGTCCAAAAGGTCATCAATCTGTGGGATTGGGTACCTATTCTAGACAGTGATCTTGTTCAGCGCCTGATAGTCAATAAGTCCCATCCTTCTTCTGTAACAACATGACCAAGCTCCCACAGGGCGATGAACTCGGTCAGATGTGACCTTTTTGCAATAGTTCTTAAATTTGCCACTTGATTTCATCATTCTCCAAAACGAAGCATCAATAGATTGTTCCATTGGGCAACGATGCACCTGGGGTTAGATCGATGGAATGCTTGACCTGAAAGTGTAGAGGCACCCCTGCAGGGGAGGTGAGGATGTCCTCGTACTCCTCCACGACCTTGTCCATCTGTTGTTGTCATGAGGAGGGGCCATGTCTGGAGGTCATGGCCACGTCTTCTTCTTTCCCTGAGGGCGTATCATCAGGAAAACAAATTTCCTGATTTTGGAAATGAACTTACTGCATTGTTTTGCAGTAACTAGAGAGATGACAATAGGTAGTGCTACCTTCGGTATCTTGTACAACTTATTTCCCAGGGTAGCAATAACAATGCAAGGCCTTGACTCATACAAATCATGTCGCTTCCATAAGTATGGTTGGCCTAAGAATACATCACAAACATTAAGGGGAGTAACGTCGCATAATACCTATTCCGTGAAGGGCTTGATGATGTATGGAAGGTGGCACTGTTGGCTCATGCGAAGATCCCATCCTTGGTGAAGCCACCTGATGGTGTACAGTTGTGGGTGTGCTATGGTCGATATGCCCAGCGGCTTCACGACCTTTGCTGCAATGAGGTTCTTTTGGCTCTGGCTATCGACAATGAACTGTAGCGGGGAACCCTTTACCCACATCTGGGAGTGGACGAGACGCTCCTCCTCCTCTAGATCTTCGGGTTCCTCCTTCTGGATCTTCGTGGTGGACATGGTGGCGTTGGGCTCCGCATCGATAATCTTCTTCCCTTTTTCATTCCCCTTACCGGTTTCTGACTCAGATTCGAAACATGGATCTGATTCTGAAGCCTTCAGCTTAATCACCAATGGCTACTTGGCCCGACACTCACTTGTGTTGTGAGTGGAGCTCTTATTTAACTCACACCACTCTCCCGTGTCCTTCTTCGGCTTTGCAGTGTTTTCCTTTGCTTGTGGCTTTAGCCGGTTGTCCTAGGCCGTCTCGCCTTGGATTTGTCCTTTGTTGTACAGTTTGGGGGCACCTTTCCCTTGCTTCAATTTGCAGATCCAAAGTCTCTCTTCTTCTGTTTAAACTTTTGCTCGATCTTGACAGCGTATCGGTATGTCGTGCCAAGTAAGGAGATGTCTATGAACTCCATCTCATCCTGGGTGTATCTATGTAGGCAGCCGCGGTACTTGAGTACCAAATGTTTCTCAGATACCTTGATACCCAACTTCGTGCGAAGGGTATGAAAAGCATTGGTAAACTCCGACACATCTTGGTCCCTTCCCTGCCACAGCGTGGTCCACTTTATGTATTTGTCCTCATAGCTCCCGACAGGGTTGTACTGCTCCTTGATGGCATCTCGAAATGAATTCGAAGTGGGTGCGGATAAAAATAGTGAGGTCATACTTTCATCCTTCTGCTCATCGTAGGTTTCCCACTAGTCCTTAACGTGGGGGGCGACTTTAAGAAGAGAAAAAAGTAATATTTTCTCGACTGGAAAAATCATGAATAGAAAAAATATCCTTCTAGTAGATTTAACCATTTATCTATGGCGTCTATATCTATTTGGCCCTCAAATATGGGAATGTCAAAGTTTACTTGTACCTTAAAAGGTGTGGAGCCTCGAGAGTGGCTGTTGGATGTGGATGCGCCGCCGGTGGCAACCGTTGAAGGATCCAGGCAAAGTTATCCATCATTGCGTTCCTTTGTTTCTCGAGGGCCTCCTCGAGCAATATTTTGATAGGATCTCCTACTCCCTCATCTTTCTTTTCTTCCCCCATCGGTGGCCATCGGGGTTTGCGAGGATGATCTTGTAAAGGTTCAACCAGATCGAGCCCTAACTCCCTATATCCCAACCTCGTTGGGGACATGCAAAGAAAAAAAGAGAAAGAGCAGACCGCTCTGATACAACTAATCTGGATTTAAACAGGAATGCAACAAATTACAGATATAACCATAAATACAGAGATGCAGCAGAAATAAAACTTCATTTCATTAATATCAAATACTGAAATATGCTTATAAACAGAATGGAAATAAGACTAGCTCAAGCGATGGTAGCTTATCTCTAAGAAGAGATGTGGTGGCTACATGCCTCTGAACTGAGTTATAATGAGGCTCAAGGGCCTTTTTATTATTGAACAATAAGGATAAAACCTAAACAACCAAAACTCTAACCCGAAGAGATGTGACACCAAGAGTTTATGGGCCCCATTGGGGTTAGTTGAGTAGCCAATTTCCTGGGGTCGTAACTTGGTCATATTATCTCTGTTTGACGCATATGATACCTCATTGGAAAGATATCTCCAATCACTACATCTGATAAACCCTACGATTTCCAAAAACATTGCTAGATGCATTTTGCCAAAAAAAATGTCGTTTAGGGCCTCAAAACAGTGCCGCAAGTTCAGGACCCGAAATATTGCCAAAAATAGTAAATTGTGCTACAATTAAGGAAACTGAAAATATATATATATATATATATATATATATATATATATATATATATATATATATATATATATATATATATAATAAAATAAAAAATAATAATAATAACAAATAAATAAAATAAATAAATAAAAATAAATAAATAAATAAATAAAAATAAAAAATGAAAGAACAATGGTGAGCGTCCAAGTGGAATGGGTGGGTGGCCACCAAAAGGAAACTGAAAAAAAATAAAAAAATAAATAAATAAATAAATAAAAATAAAAAATGAAAGAACAATGGTGAGCGTCCAAGTGGAATGGGTGGGTGGCCACAAAAGGAAACTGAAAAAAATAAAAATAAAATAAAATAATAATAATAATAAAATAAATAAATAAATAAATAAATAATAAATAATAAATAAAAAAATAAAAATAAAAAATAAAATAAAATAAAAATTAAAAATTAAAAAAAAAATAAATAAAAAAATTAAATAAATAATAATAATAAAAAAAATGAAAGAACAATGGTGAGCATCCAAGTGGAATGGGTGGGTGGCCACCAATATCCACCTGGTTCAGCTTCGAAATTGGATGCAAGCCAAAATTTTGGAGGGTGGTGCAACCGCTACAACACTTGGCGACACAATGGTTGAATACCAACTTATATGTTTCGGTTCATTGACAACACAAGGCCTTGGTCTATCAGGGAGTATTGAATCATCATGCGGGTTATTTCAATTTCCCCACTTACCTCATGGACAGACATGGTTCACCTTTTTCCAACTCAGTCAAACACAACAACAAGTTTCAGCTTGATCACAGTGTTTCAAAATCGGGAAGGGCAGTTTGGATTGCGAGTTAAAAATTTACAGAGTATAAGTTTTCATCTCTGGTGTTTCTCCACTGCCAAAAGGCCTAGATAGTACCCTAGTGGATTCACGTAGGAACACACACGTTGCTCCACTGCCAGCGATCCTGATCAGTACCCCAGTGGAGTTGCATGCTTCACCTCTATGCGCAGGAAGCCTTTCTCTTCTTTCACCTTTGTATTTTTTGAAAGAGGACTGTGAATAGGAACTTATTTATTTTTGGGGAAGAAGAGGGATCCCGAATTATTGAGAGCAAAAGAGGTTGTTCCTTTAGAGAAGCATGTAAAACCTCTGATTTAGGTTTGCTCATTTAGATTTTCCCCTTCTTTGTTTCTACTAGTTGGATGAGTTTGAACACACAGAGAAGAAGACCGATTACATGCATGGGGTTTCCCACTATGGAGACAGGTTCATGGTTGGACTAGAGCTTCCCTTACAGATGGCTCATATTTTCAATCAAGACTTCATCGGCCGAAGGTTACAACCAAGCACATAGAAGATGAACATAGGACTAACAAAGTGTTGCAGTGTCACAAGACTCTTTGGATCTCAACCACATACTCATTCAAAAGCCAGAACTTAGTAGAGGGCAACACTTATTGGAAAAACAAAAATAATATGATATTAAGCAAACAAAACAAAACGAAGAAAAAATAGCAAAGAAAAGCGAAAAGACAACGAGCAGTAAACAAACTATGTACATAGCACGAGGCGCGGCCCCGTGTTACTAAAAATAATTCTTTAAATCTTGGCCGTTGATAGGAAGGTTATCAATCCTCCCGTCAAGTGATTACAGATTGTATGTATTTGGGCCAATATTTTCCTAGACAGCGTATGGACCAATCCACAGGGACTGGAACTTTTTATGTTTTCCCTTGTCTTCATAGGGTTTGTCCCATTTCAAGACTAAGTCACCCACATCAAAGTTAGAGTTCCCTACAGGCTTCTTGTCAAATCATCTCTTGATACAGTTATGATGGAGTGTAAATTTTTATTTTTCTTTCATCCTTTCTTCCTGCAACTTGTGAAGTGTATCCATCCTACGCTGAACTAACAAACAAGTCTTGGCTTGGGATTTTTGGGACAAATGGAGAGCAGGAAAGTAGATGTTTAGCAGAAGGATGGCTTCTTTCCCATAAACCAGGAGTATGGTGAAGTGTTCAAAGAGGGTTTGGGTGTTACATGGCCAGCCCATAAAGCATTCGTCAAAGCAGAGTGCTAGTTATGTTGTTCAGAGTAAATGATCTTCTTGATAATACGGATAAGGTTTTTATTTGTAAATTCAACAAGACCATTTCCCTATGGGTAGTAGTTAGCTGAGTGTTTGAGCACGATACCATATTGCAATGCAAAATCATAAAGCTTTACATACAAAAAGTAAGTTTCATTTTAAAAAATAAGTGATATCGGAACATCGAATCGTGAGATTATGTTATGTTGAAGGAAGTTGATGACTTCCTAGTCATCCACTTAATTGAGCGGAATTGCTTTTGTCTACCATGTGAAGTAGTCTGTAGCTATCAAGATGTAGCGGTGTTGTTTTGATGAATGTGGGAAGATTTCCCCAATGATGTCTAGGCCCCACTGTTGATATGGTTCATTCACTGCAATAGGGTGCAACGAGGATGCTAACCTTCATGTTTTTTCGGTGCATCCCTGACAGACCAGGCACTTGCGGGCATAGGCATGTGCATCCTTGAATAATGTGGGCCAGTAGAAACTAGCTCGCATGACTTTGTGCGCAGTGGTGTTTCCCATGAAGTGGCCCCCGACTATTCTGTCATGTAGATCATGCAAGACCTTCTCTAAATCATGTGCCTCCAGGGACCTGAGCAAAATTCCATCACTGTGCTTTCTGTAAAGAACTTCGTGCACCAACTGATAAGGTAATACTTTGAGGTGAAGTTCCCTCTTTTGTCGCATGGAGAAGTGAGAGGGCATGGTGCCATGCTCAAGGTACTGGCGCACATATTCGTACCAAGAGTTTCCATATGAAGTGGGTGGTGCTCGCTCTACATCGTACATCTCGATTTCTTTCTCCCAACCAGTGATCTCTTCTTCTTCCTCTTGTGCATGGACTACTTCAGTTGCGAGTCTGTAGAGACCATGACCCTTGATAATGTGAAGTGGCTTGATGTCAAGCTCATATTCTTGCAAGCTCGTCATCCAGTTTGCACGTCTTTTACCCATCTCTTGCTATACAAGCAGTGATCGGACTGCTGAGTGTGACACAAAGACTATGCAATGGTTCTTCAGCAAGTAGGGTCTAAAGTGTTTCACCACCTTGTATACTGTGTATTCTTGTTTATCAACGGCGAGGTAGTTGAGTTCGGGTCCCTGCATGCTTGTACTCATGAAGGATATGGGATGTTCGTCATTCAACTCATCCTTCTGAGTGAGTACTGCAGCAAGCGAATTGTCAGAGGCGAAGGTGTATAGCAAGAAATCCTTGTTAAAGTCTGGGCTGTAAAGTGCAAGCACATCTACTATAGCCTACTTGATACAGGTGAATGCATTATTTTCCTTCTTACCCTAGCTGTAGACTACATCCTTCTTAATCATGTCTTGCATAGGTTTCACTATCTGCACATAATCCGAGATGAACTTCTGGAGGAAGTTTATCTTTCCCAAGAAGGACTGCATGGCTTTCTTGTTGGTTGGGTGAGGAATCTATGTGATCATCCAAACTCGGTCCGGATCAACCTTGATCCCACTTCTAGCAATGATGTGCCCGAGGAGGTTCCCCTCAAACACTGCAAATACACTTTTCTTGGGATTCAAAGATATCCCATATTTTCGACATCGCTTGAATATCTTCTTCAGATGGTGTATGTGGTCTGACTTTTTTTTGGAAAAGATATTCACTTTGTCAAGGTAAACTACTACGCTCTATCCGATAAGTCCACAGAAGGCGATGTCCATGGCACGTTGAAAGGTTGCGCCTGCATTCTTAAGCCCAAATGGCATTCTCCTGTAGGCAATTGTACCCCACTTGGAACGGAAGGTAGTTTTTAATCTATCGGGTTCCACTACCAGAACTTGGTTGTATCTCGAAAAACCATTGAGCAAAGAAAACATTTCCGCTCCAAATATTGTCTGTAAAATATGTTCCATTGACGACATGGGGTAGTTGTCTTTGTCCGAGGCGTGGTTCAAGTTTCAGAAATCAACGCATAAGCAGATATCCTCGGACTTCTTACGTACATGAACTAAGTTAGAAACCCACGTAGAATGATGAACTCTATAAATGATCCATGCATCCAACAGCTTAGTCAGTTCTTTCTGTATGAGGGGTTCAAGTGACGGATGTACTTTTCTCAGCTTCTGCTAAAATGGCTTGACCCCTTCTTTGATCGGAATCACATGTTGGATTATTCATGTGTCGTATGTTTTCAGATCATTGTATGTCCACGTGAACACATCCCAGTACTGCTTGAACAAGCAGATAAAGGCTTGCCGCTCCTGCGATGTGTAACACGTACCGAGATTAACGAACTTCAGATCTTGTTCTGTTCCCAAGTTGATTTGTTTGTACATCATGGTGGAACTGTGGGTTTTGCCGTTCATTGGCCCTTGGAAGCGATTATGAAAGTCATAGATATTTTCGAGAGATACCACACCCTTGGGGATGAGGTTCCCTTTCTTTTCATCAACCGTGGCTTGCAGAGACTGTTCGTGATCATCTTCATCAATTGTTGTGTCCTTGAAGACATCACCGTTGGCCATGAAGTGCAGTATGTATTCATCATCATCAAAAATGCATAAATTAGTTATGTTATTAGGGATAGAAGGCTTATACAAAATTTCAACAGTAAACCTATCCCTAAGCGGTGTCATCCTAGCAACTGCATTAGCCAAGGCATTGATAGCTGCATTATGCATTCTTGGCACAATTAATGATATTGAAAGCTTGGAAGTTAGAGAGCAGTCAACATACCTCTTGTTGATAACTTTTGAGATGAGGTGACAAACAATGTATGGTGTTACATACCTGTCGTACCATGATTTATGAATCACTTACAACTTTGAGCGCAACAACATTGAGGCTAATGGCTTTGTGCAAACCTAATACGAGTGCTTCATATTCAATAGTGTTGTTTGTGCACTTGAACTCCATGTGACTTGAGATCAATTATTTCCTATTCTTTGTGTCTATTAAGACACACCCAGCTCCAGATCCATCCCGTGTCTTTGATCCGTCAAAATACATGGTCCACAACTCATCTGTACACGGACCGCTTGATGCGCTGGTACTACTACTGCTACTATTACTGCTATTGTTACTAGTGGTACAATGTACTGTACATTTTTACTTTCCATCAGTTGGGAAAGGAAGGAGACCCAACTGTGTTTTTGGTGGGGTTGGAGTTGGTTGTGCGAGATAACACCCCAGCTGTGTTTCCAGGAGGCAGTTTCCAAACATGAGTTCTGCAAAAGCTAACGATTCATTCTCACCATTGATGGAAGTGACATTATGTTTCATGTATCTCTCAGATAACACCCATATCTGATTGATTTTTCCCTCATACGGAAGACATATGTGTGACCAGTCTGTTGAAAGTACCCATTCAACTTGTTGGACTAGTCTCTGCTAAGCAGTAAGCCATATGCTTCCGGTATGTCCACAATGACAATGTTGATGCACTAGTGAACTCGATCGTCATGAGATAATCAGATGATCACATCCCGAAGTTCACCAATGGCTGGTACGCATGTTCGATCTAGTTGGATGATCTGTGCAGATGTCTTTCTCCATTGTGCATTGATCCTCTTGGCAATGGAGAGTGGCATGACGTTAGCTGATGCGCTAGAGTCAACCAAACAATTGTGAACATTGCAGTTAAAGATTTCAAATGAGAGAAAGAATGGAGGGAAAACAGAGTTTTCTTCTTCCATCCGGAGTGTGTTGAGCACAGTTGTGAGTGAACCGGGAGATGTGCTTGCTCCCTTGCTGGTAGAGGCTATACTGTCTACAGATGTTTTCCCCAATGCGTGCAGCAGAATATCCCGCTGACCCTTGAGCTTAGCTAACTCAAATAAAGAGATGTTTGCACGAGTTTCTTCATATCTTCAACAATATTGTAGTCAAGAGTGGGTAAACTCACCGAGGTGTCCAAGGTTAGACTCATGTTTGTACTGTCCGATGGAGTGTTCTGAAGTTTACTGCTCATGGACATACTCTTGTTTGCAATTGTCTTCCCGGGCTTGCTTTGTGCTTTTTGCTTTGGGATGGTTGGTGGATCAACCTTCCTCATCATTAGTTTCAGATTTTCTTGCACCTCCCCAACAGTAAGGGGAGCCCCTTGACTTCTGAGATTGTATCAACCATTTTTATTTGGGGGTTGCTTCTCGGTGTTCATTTTCTGTGTTGCACATGAGCATTGATACATGTTGATCACTTTCCCAATACTTGGTGCCTCATCAGATGCATCATCTTCTTCATTATCTTCACCCTTTGGTTGACACTGCACATTCTTTACCATGTTTTTCATATTATTTCACACTAAGTTTGCAACTCGTTTCCAATCTAGACAAATCCTTTCCGTGTGATGGTCTTCATGGAATGAGAAAAACTTGGGGTTCGAGCACATTTCCATCTGGAACATTGAATTGGAGCTCTGCACAGTTTTAGCAAGGTAGCTGCTGCCGCCTGATGACATGCTCCTCTTGGGTGGTCTGGGAGGTCAGTTGTTAGCAGATGTCTTGACGGTTCGTTGCTCCAGTTCAGACACCTCCGTTCTCAAGGTCTTGACGAGACAAGTAAGGGTTTCAATATCACTTGCTTCCTTGTCTTTCCCCTTACTCACAACAGCCCGGGGCTCTCTTTCAACTCCATCTTGAGACTGCCTAACTCTTTGAGCAACATGGCAGAGGTCTTTCCATCAACAAACTTTTCCAAAAACATTCTCTTGAACATACCCCAATTCTTGATGGAGTTGACAAGAAGGTTGTGATACCATCCACTACTCAGCCATCCAAGGTACACAAAAACAATCTGCACACAACGTCATCATATCGTACCTCGAGTGTCTGCAGTTGTAGGTAGAAGTTGTCCAAGTGGTCTTCTGCCTTCACTATTTTGTCAGGGTCATACTTTGTCAACATCCTCTCCAAGAACTTTGGCATATTATGCAAAGCACCCGAGAGAGCCAATGGTCCCTGAGTCATCCATTCCAAGTTTTGGTTAGTTGTGTCTTCTTCTTCTTCGTCCTCCTCCTCTTCTTCAGAATCTGATGGTTCTGCAGTTGGTTCATCTCCGCCTCCACCTCCTCCGCTGCCTGCCCCTCTGCCTCCTGTACTGGAGTCTGAGCCCAAGATCACAAGGGTGTCCTGTTCTCCCTATCGGAAGACTAGAGGTTCCTCTCCATTCTCAATAGCTTCTGCTAGACCTTCGAGAGTGGCAAGAACTACTTCTTCCATTGATGAGACAACAACTCCTGTGGGAGTGGTATTTGGCTTCTTTGGTGCGTATGGAAGATCTTGTATTCCTGAGATCAGCCCGATTTCTTTAGCAAACTTACGGGTGATGAGACAGATAGAGCGAAGGTGCTGATATGAAATTTTGTGTTCACGTATCATAGGTGAGGAGTAACCAATTTCAGAGTTGCACATAGGTGAGAGGGAGTGCGAGTTACTACCTTGATCAGATGATTGATGAGTGGGGGTGAGAGGACATTCAGCCATAAACAACAAGTGACCCTCCTTCTAGCTCCAAAAATGTTGACAATGTTGGACCCACCAATATTCATGGATCTCCCCAGTATGAAGTCCCAACTAGACATCACACCATTTGGTGTAGGAGTCCCATCCGGTATGATGGATCTATTTCCATTATATTAAAGATATGCCTTAGCTCTTGGTTGTCAGCACATGAGAGTGGTATACTTAGTCTTCAAACAACGAGGTTCATGTTCCTGGTGAGTGCTTAGTGTAACTTGTGTCTAAGTTCTTTCACTACAAAGGGAGAGGGTGAGAGTGAGTCTCAAGTCAAAAGGGAATAGTCCCAACTCTGTTAGAGACACACAACACACCAGGATTTACGCAGCTTCCGGCAGAGCAGTCCACATGGATGCGGCAATCACAAACACAAAGGTGAATAGATAACATGTACAACACCCAACAGAGTAGTACACATGAGTGTGACGGTTGTTATAACAAGTTTACAAGAATGAATTTGTCGAGTGTCCAGCTGAAGAGTCTACACAGTCGAGACAATGTTAACAACTGATACAATAAATTTCCAACAACATATGCACTAAAACAACCGGAATAGTTTGACTAACTTAGTACAGTTTAAAGTAATATGCATTACAAGCATCCAGAGAATAGTCTTACAAAAAAATACAATACATGTGTGAAAACCTGCTCGCCTATTAACATGCTTCTAAATTAAGCAAAAGTTACAAGACACATCTGTACACCATACATCACTAACCCTGATAGCGGGGCGTTGGAGCCACTGCTCGCTCCTCGGAGAAAAAACTACAGAATTCTCAAGGCTACGTGGGAGGAGCCAAGGTGAAAAGTCCTTTGCATGTACAAATGAGGGGTATATATAGCCAAGCGTGAGCTTAACCCTTGTGACTCTTTGACTTCCCTCATGACTGTTTGACTTACACGAATCTTCAACTTCATATGTGGGTCTCTCAGAATTCTACGTTACATGACATTGATTATAGCAATATGGCCCATAGTAGTGATGTGGTCGAGATGACTCATGACATGACTTGACATGACAATGCTGGTATGTTCATGCTAATGGTGGTGTCCATTTCGAGTTGTAGTGTTGTTAAACGATGAGTGTGCTCTTGGTGTATCATAGCTTCACCTCTGCATGACAAGGTGTGCAGAGTCTTTGATGGTATTGGTGTTCACTTGATGTTGCATGTGCATGTATCCCCTTCACTGGTACTTGGCATGCTTCATGTGTTCATCTGTTCGCGAACAAATCTCCTAGCATGTGCTCCTTATTGATCGCGTTCATCTTCACACCATGTCTCATCCATGTACATGTCTCTGCAACCACTCATGATGAGACGACATCAAATCCAGAAATACCCTAGTCTACCATGATGCATCATCTTTCATTTTCGGGTGCAGGTGATCGGGAGAGAGGACAAGGCTCTGAAACTACACAAAGCACATTTCAGGCCGGGATGTAAGGCTCTGGGGCACTGTCAAGAAAAACTGCACAAAGGTCACTGAGAGGCTAGGTTGAGAGGTCCAGATAGCAGTGACATCTGCAGGATCTGGCTCAGTTGGGAGACAGAACTGCACAAATTTTCCAGGGAAGGCAGCAGGAGGCACTAGCAGTGAAAACTGCGTAGATTTCCAGGGAGGCTGGGAGCGGGCTGTGGGAGCTTGCTAGCAAAAACTACGCAGATCTGGGAGGCAGTCATGCAGGACATGTCTGCACAGTTTCTGGGTTGAGCGGGGTGCCAGGCAATAGGTGGAATATCCAAGAAAACTGCACAATTTTCAAGAGGAGTGGCAAGTAGGCCGGTAGGGGGACTGACTGACAAAAGTACGCAATTTCTAGAGACAATGTAGTGTCAGGAAGCAGGTGCATGTCCCTCTTGTCTGTGCAATTTCTTTAGGTAGTGAAAGCAGGTAGGCTGACAACTTCTGCGCAATTTTGAGGATGAGTGCAGCCCTGGGTCACTACCCAAGTCAAATTTTTCGGTCGACTAGCGGGAAGCTTGATATATAGGCTTGTAGGAAGCGCGGACTAAAATAACTTCTTGGGCAACTTCTGCACTGTTCTAGGTGACATTCCATCAGGTTGTTTCTGGGATTGCATAGTGCAGATTGCTTGGAAGTCAACCTCAAGCTCTGTGCAATTCTGGGCAACAATGCTTGGCCACTGAGAGTTGAGACTGCGCAGCGTAGCTTAGTGGGTCCAACTGATGGAGAGTGGTCCAGTCGACAAATCTTTGGTAAAATGGTTAAGTGTGTGAGTGAGTGAACTCGTGTATACATGACCTTGCGAACACACGCTCAACATGACTCGAAGACAAGACACCTCAAACCAACAAGACAACATATGCTCAATGTGACTGACTGAAGGGTTAGAGCGATAAGTATGACACTTGAGATAGATCGTTGAACGACCATGACGACACTTGCGCGACATTGCATACAAATTCATGTGTAAGTGAGACAGATGCTTACATAACGAACACAACTTGTACACACAAAGACAAACCTTAAACATAGCCATAACAAGATTGCAAGCATGTCATTGCAACTAACATGCTAAAAGATGACCGATGAATGGTCAAGCAAAGATGGTGTAAATACTCGACACGAGCTCACAAGATGAGCCCGAGTGTTTGCAATCATTGAGGAAAAAACAAAGGCTCTGAAATTAGATGCAGGCCAAAATTTTGGAGGGTGTTGCAGTTGCTACAACAATTCCCCACCAACTGCAGGATATTCAAAGGAAGCTTCTTTTGAGTGATAATGTCTTGCCAGGTATTTGCGAAGAGGCAAAGCAATTGTTGAAAATGTTTGGTGTTGAGTACATATAATATCATGCATTTTCAAATGATTGTATTCGATATAGAGGAGAATATGCAGATAAAGAGATATGTCTGAAATGTGGGCATGACAGGTACCATAATTTAAAAAACGGTAAATCACATGGTACTCCTCATAAGATATTGAGTCACATACCTATAGTCCCAAGGATTCAAAGACTCTTTCATTACAAAAAAGTAGCTATGTTGTAGGGATGGCATGCCTCACATAGAAGTGAGTCAGGAGTTATGCAGATCCCAACAGATTCAATAGCCATGAAGCATATAGAGGATGCATGGCCTAAAAAATTCAAGGATGAAGTATGAAGTCTACGACTTAGCATAGCCATGGATGGCGTCAACCCATATTCCCTCAAAACGCAAAATATTATGTTTGGCTTGTAGTAGTGGTCAATAACAATATTCCCCCATGGTTGTCTGTGAAGAATGAAAATCTTATGTTGGCTCTCATAGCCCCTTGTAGAAGACAAGTGAAGAGTGTGGATGTCTACCTACAACCATTAGTAGATGAATTGAAGGAATTATGGGAAGGGATACATGTGTATGATGTATCAAGACCCATAACAATAGAGAGGAGTTTTATGTTGTATGGAATATGTGCTTACAACATACATGATTATCCAGGCTTAAGAGTTTTCTCTGGTAAATTACATTCTTATTGATTTGTTTAGTAACAATATTGTTTCGCATATTAATTTGATTTTCTGCAATTGTTTATATCTTCATGTTCGCTAACGTGCTGACCTGTATACAATAATTTCGTAGGTCTTGTAACAAAGGGTATCATGGATGTAAATGTTGTGGACCTTCTCTGAAGGTTAGGTGGTCCGACCACCTACGAAAGCCAGTGTATGACTACTCTAGGGTATTCCTCCCAGAAGAACACCCTTACAAAAGAGCAACATCTGCTTTCAATGGTAAACCAAAGAGAACCCAAAGGCTTACAATAATGACACCAGCTGAATGACTTAGAGCATATGAGAGAGAGAAGGAGAAGGAGTTTGCAGAAATGTTCGATTCAAATGGGGAGCCTATGTTCGATGATCCAGAATTCTTTGACACCTATGTTGAGAAATTTCCCATTGGGATGAAAAGGAAACCTATATTTTATGAGCTCCCATATTGGGAGCATCTTAAGATTTCCCACTTACTAGATCCCATGCATATATTTAAAAATGTTTCATCTTCTTTATGGAGGCACATATCATCGAAAGAAAGTGACACATTGGCTGTTAGGAGAGATCTTATTTCTTCAAAAACTAAAAAGAAACATTGGCCAAGACAAGAAACTAGAGGAGAGGCTAGTCCCTCTTCGTCTTTAAAAGAAGGTGATGTCCCATGGATTTTAAAGAAAGACAATTCTTGATTTTAGACTTTTGTGATCCATACTGATTTTGATAAAGTTTTTCAGATTAATCACATCATAAGTTGCTGGTCCGGAAGACTTATGATGATGATGTGATTAATCTGAAAGACTTTATCAATACAATATGATCCTTCTTTGGTAAAAGAAGCTATAATGAGTGTGAAGCTTTCGTCTTTATATGGGTATTCACTATGACACTGCTTCATTGTGGAAGATTGTTTGTCAGGTTTGAGATCACATGACCATTTGAACCTTCTAAGAGTACTTATGTTGAAAACATGATTTTATTATTTATTTTTCTTTTTATGTAACAGGATATTTTATTATTTATTTTTTGTATAATGTACTATTTACTGTGCAATGTCATTATCCTTTGCTCATGTGTGGGTGTGTGAACCATGACTTCCCCCTGAGACCTACAATGTGTCATATCTAAATTATCTACATTTGTATGTTGGATAACATCAAATGAGATTCATATTGTTAGCATACCACGATGGCATTAAGAGATAGTTGAGATTGTTTGTATGTTTGAGAAGGAGTTGTAGACGAGTTTCATGAACTTGCAGGTTCATCTTATAATCCACCTAGTAGATGAGGTTGAATTAGTTGGGTTCATTTCTTGTCGTTGTATGTTCTTCTTAGATAGGTACATGAAGAAATTGAAAGGTTTTGTTTGACAAAGGGAAAAACCCAAGGGATCTATGGCGGAGAGGTATATATCGTATGAGTTTTTCTATTATGTCAGTGAGTACATGCAGCAAATCGACAAAACACCAGGTGTGGTGATTTGGGACAACGAAAGGGATGAAGACAAAAGAGAAGGGGAGCTTCTCGAAACGAATGGAAAGAGGCGCATGATAAGGAGTAAGTGCAGGGTTTATTATTTGTCAAATTACTACACAATAACTATTCACACTAAACTTCATATTAATACATAATTTGATCTCATACATACTAAATATATATATATATATATATGTTTGTTTGATTTGATCATCAATGAATTTAGAAATTGAAGCCATCAACAAATTCATTCTTTAAAATATGGCAGCGACACAACCGTGGGTTGCATTATACGAAGAGAAGAGGAGGAAATGGGACAATGATAGAAAATAATTCAAACAGTTGAATGGTAGAAGTGTGCCTTATCCTAATAGTTTAAAAGAAAATATGCCAATGACATGCCCTAATAGTTGGGTTGTTGATCAAGTCAAGAGAAATATGGTTCATCTAGCCGTTACCCGTGTGCTGAAGAGGATGTGATAAACATAGGGATTTGGTGCAACAACCTAGTAATTATATTCTCTTTCTACATAATTTTAACTTCATACTGCACCTTTGAATTGTAACATCCATATTTTATTTTACTTTTAATTATGTTCGGGTTATTAGACACATGACACTGTGATTTTTTTCACTTTTTTTATACGTGCATTTGTTCCCATAGATGTGGGCATATGGACATCATTTTCGCATGGAGGATGCAGATGATTGATGCATGACACAAGATTGTGGAGTGGAATTCAATTTTGACCAATCTAGTTGTGCTAGCCACCACGATCAAAACCTAATGTATGGGACATTAGGTTATGTTAGAAAGATACAAGAGATCATTCAAGTGGACTTCTCTTCGTTCCAATGTGTTATTTTTAGGTGCAAGTGGTGGGACACCTTTGATTGGAATAATGTAAAGGAAGATCACAATAGTGGGTTGATATCTATCAACTCTAGAAAGATGTGGCATGAAGCTAGGGAGCCTTATGTTTTCCTAAAACATTGCAACCAAGTGTTTTTTTTACCCAGATGTGTTGGATAGGGATTGGTGGTTCGTATTAAGACATGACCCTAGATCAAAACATATTTTTGAGAACAACAGTGTTATCATGCCAAGCGAGGAAGATAATCAGGGTGATGACAATGGAGAGTGATATGTACTTGTGTTATTTCATCATTTATACTATTGTTGTATGTTTTTGTTGTCATTATTTCACTAATTATATTATTTTTTTATTCATCTTGTTGACATTTTATAATATAATTGGTAAGATTCACAAACATTTTTACACTTTTTTTTGCAGTGGAAACATTTTTACAGTACTTAAAACTAAGTATTTCCAATTGTGTACATTATCTATGATAATAAGGATTCAAGGTCACAATCCTTCTCAAATAGGAACATATCAAGCGTACCAAATTTCTTATGGTGATTAAGAGGCATTTTTTTTAACTTTCAAATAGACTTGGTGATGCATTTTTGTCTCTTATTTAGATTATGTGAAATACATCTATTTCTTTTATGTACTTATAACTAAATTATTTAATGTAAACATGTCTTTATCATTGTGAACGTGATGTAATATTACCTAGGAGAATTGTGAAAAACATGAACTTTAATGATTATCTCGTGATAAGTATGTGGAAAAAATAACAATTTCAAGTTATTCATTTAGAAATAATCAAATATATTATTTGTCAAAAGTTTAAATCTAATTTATTATCATTTTTATATTATTTAACTCATATTTATTATTAAAAAGAGTTAAATTTAAACCAATACAGTAGCAAATAAAGAACCAAAATAGCATCAAATTGTTATATCTTTATTACTAAAAAAATTCACTTGCCTCTTTAAGGGAGAACTTTTAATAGAGGAAATATCCAACTACAAATAACTTCACATGAAGCCTTATTATGTTACATTTTTGTATCCTCACCTTTAGAGAGAGAAATTTCTAATTTAAATTGGTAAGAGTTCCAATAAATATTAAATTAACAAGTTTAGTAAAAATTCTCACAACCACCCTCTAAAAAGTAGCAGGGGCATTGCACAGACCAAATGGAAGAACTCTATAGTCAAAGGTACCCTAAGGACATGTAAATTTGGTCTTATATTGGTCTTTAGGGCTGATTTGGATTTGGTTGTATCCACTAAATCCATCCAGGAAGGAGAATAATTTATTTCCTGCAAGGCCATCTAGGACTTGGTCAATGAAGGGAAAAGGAAAATGGTCCTTCTTTGTAGCGTTGTTATGTTCCCGACAATCAACATAGATTATCCACTTCCCATTCTTCTTGGGAACTAAAATAAGAGGTGACACCCACTCACTATCTAAAATGGGGTATATGAACCCTACATCTAGTATATTTTGTAATTATTCTTTCACAATGTCCTTAAGAGTTGGGTTCATCCTTCTCTGGGGTTGGTGCACAGGCTTGCATCCCTCTTTGATGTAAACATGATGAGTACACATTGAGGTATTCACACCTTTCATTTCCTTATAATCCCAAGCAAAAGCATCTGGCTTTTGCCTCAGTACATTGCACAACTTTTCTTCCTGTTTGGTCGAGAGAGAAGGGTTGATCTTTAGAGTTCCAGATGGGCCAAACTCTACAATCTTAACATATTCTAGGTTAGATTCAAAAGAGCACAAGTCATTATAGGCACTACTCTTGAATTCTTTCAGCAATTCACCAACTGGTATGGTATTGGGAGGTTGGTTATATAAGATATGGTCAATAATGTCGTCTTCACCAAGTTGTACCCCTCTTATAATAGTATCTAGAGTGCGGACTAGGTAGGGGGTTGTGTGATACAATTCATCCTCTTCTTCATCCTCTAACCAGATGGGAAAATCATGTTCAATAGAACGTTGAGTAGAAGGATACAACACAAGTTGTGTTGATAAATGTCCATTATTTATAGTCATGTTCCCAACCCTACAACTAATGTAGGCATCAGAAGTGGCCAACCAAGGTCTTCCTAAGATGACATGATATTCATTAAACTTGGTTTTGGGTTGGAGGACGAGGAAACCAGTAGGCTACTCCCAGGAGTCAATGGAGACTATTACATCCTCAATAATTCTCTAAGGAGCTACTCTAGATCTATCTGCAAGCCGCAATATTGTGGTGGTCTTTCTCAAATCCCCATGGACATTGAGTGATCCAAGTCCGGGTGTGACAGAGGACCCTTCCAAGACCTTTTACTTTCGTGATGTGTTAGATTTCATTTTTAAAAGAACATAAATGAATACATGTGCATGTTGTAAAGAAGAGGAACATGTCAATCATCAACAACATAAAAACATAAGTTGTTGATAACAGAGTTCGTCCGGGAGGGACTACATCTCCGGGCCCCGGTATCAAGATGGTGTAGGTCGTTGCATTAAGTGTTGTCAATAGTGATGATGTACATAGATGTGATGTCATTATCATACAAGAAAAAATGCCCTCATGCAGGAGTGGCTCCAAGAGATGTTCCACTATATGAACTCTCAGTCAAAAGGACTCCTATCAGTATGACACAAACTCATGCATGATGAGCATCCCGCCAATATGGCATAAAAGGGATCTTAATGCAAACATCCATGACGACAAAATGAGTATCCCATCAACATACAACAAAGGGATCTCAAAACACAACATGATGAATCATGACAACAAGTACATCACACCTATGATTTCACATCACATCAAGCTGGAATCATGAAAACGAGTAAGAAACAAGATCCCTCATCAAACATCAAACATGGATCTGTGCAGCACAATGCATAGCAAAATAAGTACATGAATATACTGCATATGCCTCACATCTAGGGGCCATCTGAAGAAGAAAATGTCAAATTGTTGAAGCTGTTCGGATCAGTGATCTCACAGCATCAAATCGCATGGAAATGATTGCTCGCTCATGAATGCTGACATTTGCACTCCACTTAGAAAAGTGGCTGAAAAATGAAATGAGCAAATAGAAAATCTGAACACACCATCATGTTTGTGGCATCAAATAGTGAAAAATTGACTATCAAATTTCTGAATTCTGAGAAAGTGGAAATCTGGGGCTCAAAGAATCTTTTAGATTCCCTCCTCCAGGTCCTCTGCAAATCTACTACTCAGATCAAGAAACTGACTGTGCCATCAGGTTCGTGTCACCGAGAGGTGTAAGATTGACATAAAATTTGTCCAATTTGGACACTGCAAAAATTTCACCCTCCTGGAAATTTTGCTCCTTCATGGTTCCACCTGCATTAAAAATTAATAAAAAAAATATTCCAGCCTCATTTTCCATGCCCGCTCCTGGTTCCTCCATGCTTGTGGGTGCATTGAAAAATGAATGGTTTATATTATTTCCTAGGCAGATTAACTAAAGCAATAGGTTTGGCATAGTGGTAAAAATAGTCGTTTGTTGACAAGGAGTCAGGTGGTCAAACCCCACCCTCCTTTTTTTTATACATTACAATTTGTTTAAATCAAAACCGCATACATACATACATACATACATACATACATACTATATATATAGTTGAATTTATTATCGGACGGCGGGTCCACTGTTTTGGTGGCCCGTGCCCCCATTCCCTACCGCCAGTTCCATGGTTCATGGTTGCGCATTAAAGTTTTGTTAACCATAGGTTTTGGGGGGGGGCATTGTAATATATTTATGGGTCGTGGTTTGGTACAAAGGTTCATGGATTGGACCGCCCGTGGTGTGCGGGCGAGTTCGATCCCGGCTGGCCCATTACTATTTACGCATATGGTAAGGGTGTGGGCCGGGTCCACCGAAGGTGGCCCTTGCCCACCCGATATATACAGTGTAATATGGTTAACGGTGTGGGTTGGAGGGCTCGGCGAGGTGATGGTCGTCGAGCCATGTTTAATGTAATTTTTGGTTAAGGTTGTGGTTGGGTCGGCAGGGGTCATGGCCCGTCGACCTTTTAACAATAAATTTTTGTTATAGAGTTTTGGGGTGGCGGGGGTGGTGGCCCGCCACCACAACATATATTCTTATTTTATTTTATTAGAAATAGGGGAGATTTTCCAACCTTTAGAAAATAAGGGATATTGGAAAAATTAATGAGGCCACAATTTCGACAAATTTCGGGAGCTAAGTTTCATGCCCCGGGGTTGGTCAAATTGTAGGACACTTAAACCTTGCCAATAGCCCAACTTTGACCAGAACTTTGACTGATTCTCCCTCATACAAGCTCGGATTGACGAACCATTCGCACTGCCGCAATCAGGACGACGAGATCTACGCTTTGGTCCTGGTTTGAAATTATTCTGACCACTTTGATTTTCGAGCATTCATAAGCCCTCTTTGTCCTGTGTGTGTCTATGGAGCCACCTGGATCATTGAGCTTCAACATGGTTTCCCTAGTCATCACATTGATTGTAGCCCTAAGATAAATCAGGTTATTAAGTACCATAATGCCATCGATGTGCACATCCACTATTAGACTACCAGGGTTTAGGTATTTTAGGGAGATCATCCTCCCAAGCATCAGATCAGATAGTTGTCCAACAACATTGATGGTGGGGGTATCTCTTCTTCTTCTCCCAGGCCTTTTAAAACAATTTTCCTTAATAATATTGTTGTAGATTGGAACATTTTTAAAGGCCTGAAGAAGGGGTAACTTGACACACAAATTATTCAAATCTCCCATAAGTTCACCCTCTTTTGGGGTGTGCTAGTTAGGGTAGACCAACCTTTTAGGATAGAGGGGTGTATTGACTTGAGGGGAACTCTCTTCCTTCTCTTCTTCAAGCTCTTCAGGTGGAGAAGGTGGGTGATTATCTGGGAGCACCCTCCTAGACTGAAGGTTGATCTCTTGGATTTCCATAACATAAGAAGGATAGGATGTCTCTCCACTGTATACCTGTTGTGCATGCTTATTCCTCGGGTTCGGATTGGGTTGAGCAGGAATTTAAGGTTACTTAGCTAGGGTATGATGAGTTAGTTGTGGTTGAGGTTGGGGTGGAGGCAGTAAAGTAGGAATATGGTTTGTTTGAGGCCTCCACCCTTATGAGGGGTTGCCCCATTGGGAAGATTGGAGTGGATATGGCTGAAAATGATGGTTGACAGGATGAGGAGCATATGGAGGAGCAAAAGGCCATGGAGGAGGTGTGGACCATGGTGGATGAGTGGAAGGGTACCAAGGCTATTAAGGTGCATTCTAAGTTGGATTGTATTGAGGATAATGTGCACCTTGTAAGCCTTGTTGATATGGTCGAGGTCCTGGGGGTCTTCGTTTTTTAATTAGGCATAGTTGTTATGACCCACTCTCTACTCCTTCCTAGTATATAGCCTTTAGCACTGGCAAAGAGGGACATTTTTCTATTGCATGATTAGTGTGAACCGAAGTTTGATAACCAGTTATATAATGCCTAAACATGCTCAAATAATGCACCACATCCAAGAGTTCATTTTCAGTGACATTATAATTTAACTCAGCTTTATAAAGGTTCTTACTGATGAAATATATAGAATAAGGAAATTTGTATTCTACTTGTCCTAAGGCAACCCCTACAACTTTGTTGTAGGCATCTATGTGTGTATGGAAAGGTAATGCCCAGTTGGGACCCTTATAGATGGGTGCAGTTCTCAGCTTTTCTTTTAGTATTTCAAAGGCTTCTTGATAATTGTTTGTCCAAAAAAATTCTTAATCTTTTGCTAGCAGTCCAAACAAGGGTGAAGGCAATTTGCTAAAATCTTTAATGAACCTTCTATAATACCGAGCTAATCTAAGGAAACTCCTTATATCTCTTTGCTTTTGATGGATAGGGACCCTTTTGATGATGCCGATATTTTTTGGGTCAACTAGTATTCCTTCCTTGGATATGGAATGACCAAGGACAATCCCTGCATTCATCAAAAACTCACATTTCTTGGGGCTCAATGAGAGATTCATTCCAATACATTTCTTCAATAATTTGCACAAATTACAAAGAGCTTCTTGGAAGTCACATCCATAAGGAGTGAAATCTTCAATGTATATCTCAACAGGGTCATGAACAAGTTCAGCAAAAATACTCACAACTGCCCTCTGAAAAGTAGTACGGGCATTGCACAAACCAAATGGAAGAACTCTATAGGCAAAGGTACCCCAAGGACATGTAAATGTGGTATTATATTGGTCTTCAAGGCTGATCTGGATTTGGTTGTATCCACCAAATCCATCGAGGAAGGAGAAGAATTTATTTCCTACAAGGCCATCTAGGACATGGTCGATGAAGGGCATAGGAAAATGGTCCTTCTTTGTAGTATTGTTATGTTCCCGACAATCAACACAATTATCCACTTCCCATTCTTCTTGGGAACTAAAACAAGAGGTGACACCCACTCACTATCTGAAATGGGATGTATGAACCCTACATCTAGAATCTTTTGTAATTCTTCTTTCACAATGTCCTTAAGAGTTGGGTTCATCCTTCTCTAGGGTTGGTGCACAGGCTTGCATCCCTCTTTGATGTAAATATGATGAGTACACATTGACGGATCCACACCTTTAATTTCCTTATAATCCCAAGCAAAAGAATCCAAGTGTTGCCACAGTACATTGCAAAACTTTTCTTCCTGTTTGGCCGAGCGAGAGGGGTTGATATTTAGAGTTCCAAATGGACCAAACTCTACAATCTTGACATGTTCTAGGTTATAGTTAACAGATCACAAGTCATTATAGGTACTACTCTCAGATTCTTTCAGCAATTCATCAACTGGTATGGCAGTGGGAGGCTAGTTATATAAGATATGGTCAATAAGGTCATCTTCACCAAGTTGTCCCCCTCCTATAATAGTATCTAGAGTGTAGATTGGGTAGGGGGATGTGTGATACAATTCATCCTCTTCCTCATCCTTTAACCATATGGGTAAATCATGTTCAATAGAAGGTTGAGCAGGAGGATACAACACAAGTTGTTTTGATAAATGTCCATTCTTTATAGTCATGTTCCCAACCCTACAACTAATGTAGGAATCATAAGTGTCCAACCAAGGTATTCCTAAGATGACATGATAGTCATCAAACTTGGTTTTGGGCTGGAGGACGACGAAACCAGTTGGGTACTCCCAAGAGTCAATGGAGACTATGACATCCTCAATAATTCTCTCAAGAGCTACTTTAGATCTGTCTGCAAGCTGCAGCATCGTGGTGGTCTTTATCAAATCCCCTTGGATATTGAGCTTCAGCATGGTTTCCCTAGTCATCACATTGATTGCAGCCCCAAGATCAATCAGGGTATTAGGGACCATAATGCCATCGATGTGCACATCCACTATTGGACTACCAGGGTCTAGGTATTTTAGGGATATCACCCTCCCAAGCATCATATCATATAGTTGTCCAACAACATTGATGGTGGGGGTATCTATTCTTCTTCTTCGAGGCATTTTGAAACAATTTTCCTTAATAAGATTGTTGTAGATTGGAACATCGTTAAAGGCTTGGAGAAGGGGTATCTTGACACACAAGTTCTTCAATTCTCTTAGAAGTTCAACCTCTTCTAGGGTGTGCTAGTTAGGGTAGACCAACCTTTTAGGATAGGGGGGTGTATTGACTTGAGGGGCACTCTCTTCCTTCTCTTCTTCAATCTCTTCAGATGGAGAAGGTGGGTGATTATCTAGGATCACGCTCATAGACTAAAGGTTGATCTCTTCGATTTCCATAGCATAAGCAGGATAGGATGTCTCTCTACTGTAGACCTGTTGTGCATGCTTATTCTTCGGGTTCGGATTAGGTTGAGCAGGAATTTGAGGTTACTTAGGTGGGGTATGATGAGTTATTTGTGGTTGAGGTTGGGGTGGAGGAAGTAAAGTAGGAAGTTGGTTTGTTTCAGGCCTCCACCCTTGTGAGGGGTTGCCCCATTGGGAATATTGGGGTGCATATGGCTAAAAAGGATGGTTCATAGGATGAGGAGGATATGGAGGAGCATAAGGCCAAGCAGGAGGTGCGGACCATGATGGATGAGTGGAAGGGTACCAAGGCTGGAAAGGTGCATTCTTATTTGGATTGTAGTGAGGATAATGTGTACCTTGCATGCCTTATAGATATGGTCGACGTCTTGGGGGTCTTCTTTGGTTAATTAGACATAGTTGTTCTGACCCACTCTCTACTCCTTCCTAATATATAGCCTTTAGGCCTGACAAAGGGGGACATTTGTCTATTTCATGATTCTATTCACATAATAGGCAAACTTCTATGGCATTCAGTGGGCATTCATTCTTAGGATGTCTTTTAGTACATCTAGGGTAGAAAATAGCTAGTGCCCTTTCTGCTTCCTCTTGTTTTCTTTTTATTTGCATAGTATCCATTTGCAGGGAAAATCTATGCAACATTTCACTCTTCAAATACTCCAATATATTCCTATCTCATGCTTGATGGATGGTTTGGAGGGAGAGGAACTTACCAAGATTTGGCTAGACCTGCCCTTCTTCCTAACAACCCTAGAGTAATTCTTGAAAACAGTTTTGATGTCATCATAAGGAAATTGGTAGATATCTCCTTTTGATATCATGTTGAGGGTTTCTATTACATATTCCATGATCCCTTAGAGAATAACTAGCCTGAGTGACTTAGTATCAAGGGTACAATTGGCCCTCCTATAATTAAGTTGAAACCTCTCCTCATAGTCCTCCAAAGATTCATCAGGTCCAAGGGTCATCCTAAAGATTTCCTCCTTTATTTCTTTGGAACTACAGTAGTATTTATCATTGAAGGTTTGTTGCATTTGGGCCTAGGTAGTGATGTTTCCTCGAGGTAGACTCCTAAACCAGCGCAAGATTTCATCTTTGAGGGTAGAAGGAAACAACTTCAGATTCTAGTTATGAGAGGCATAGTCATAAGTCCTATAGCAGGGCTTATATTTTTCATTCTATCCTCTCCATTGGTTTCTTTGATGGGGAAAATCTCATTTTTACTGTTTTCAGCCATCGTTTGGTTAGGTGAGGTGGGTTCTTCTTCTTCCCCAATAGGTTCTTCAGTAGTTTCATGTTGCTCACCTAGAGGGCCTTCAGACTCCCCTGTGGTCAGAGAGGGAAGTTCATAGCCACCGAAGAAGGATGAAGGTTGATTGCTTGAGTGTGTGGAGGTTTTTGGTAAGAATTTTCCTTTGTTATCCCTACACCTACGAGGCATGAAAGAACATAGTTTTTTTTTTTTTTTTTTAGTTTTTCAAGCAATAAGGTTGATGAAAAAAATAAAAAATAAAAATGCTTAAGCATAATCAACACCTCCCCGACAATGGCGCCAAAACAGCCCTGGTGTTGTAGCTCCTAGAGATAACCCTCGGGTTGAGGGAAGGGTCAGTGCCTAGGACATCTTAGTCTCTCTTGAAAGATAACTCGATGTAGCTCAAGAGATGAATAAAAGTGATTTAGGTGTTTGGTTCAATTCCTTTTCATAAAGATAGATTGAATATACACATGAACTGTGTATCATTCCAAAGAATAAATTCTTTAGGATTGGTGGTCGACACACAAAGAATGCAGCTTAAACTTTGTCATTGTAGTAAAGATGGGAAGAGGGAAAGTGAGGAGGGAATTCAATGCAGAGGGTTGGATAAACACATAATCCTAAGCAATGAATCCCAGTAGAATTATGAAAGAATAAGAAGATGAAAGTGCAGAAATTGTGGAGCGCATTTTAAGGTTTCTAGCTCGATATTTCATGGGTACGTTCTGTTATAACATAACATAGTAAATATTTGATTTCACAAGTATTGTATGCTACAAAATAACATAGTAAATCTATAATCTCACAGGTATTGTTTGCTACCATATAACATAAGTAAATCCACGATTTGCGAATAAAAACCAACAGCTTCTATTTACACAATTCTAGAGGAAGAGAAACATATATGAAATGACATACAGAGGAGAACGCATATTGCATACCCCAAATGCTTGGAATCACCTGGACTTATTCATTAATCTTAGAGAATGAATTACATACCAAGGGCCCAAACAGGAAAAAATGTGTAGAAACAAAGAAGACTCATGGAACAAGAAATTTGGACCAAAATTGGAACATCCTTCTTTGTATACAGAACTCGGAACGTCCGTAGAGACACAATTCAGACCCCCGCCAAATAGAATTTGGGAACCTTTAAAATGAGTTTCTTCCCCCTATTTATAAGGAGAGGTGGATATTGAAATAATAGTTACAAAATTATCTCAGTGATGCTCCTGTTGTCTGAACTACCAACTGTCTGAGCATTCAGAGGTTTTGTTGCCCAAATGATTACAATAGATTTGATTCCTCCTTTAGAATGAAAAAAATTACAAAATAATAAACATGGGAAAACTACATGATGGCCACAACAAAATATCTCCATCTTGATTCATGTGATCACCTCTGATCAAGCCACATCTCTGCCATGGTGCTCCTCTGCATTTATCAGTCGATATGCCTGTCGCTTTCTCCCCTTAACGGCTTGAATTCCCCACTTTTTGGAGCTAGAAGTGATCAACTATGGTGTCATTAGCAATGCTTTGTAACATAGTTGTCGACCCATCCATCTGCATACACTCTAGGCCATACTTATTGGAACCCAATAGCCTCTTAACTCTTAGAAAATATCGTTACAAAAACATAGAGTCTCGATCACCCTTTGGCTCCTCTTACTTAAGATCCTTTATCACTTATCAACCATAGGACCACTACCTGTGACCAAAGGATTAATGCATAGGGTCTACAATATCAAAGCCTTCTATCGTCATAAATTCATTTGAAATAACCTTCCAAAAACATAAACTTTCAATGCCTTTCAAGATTGTCTTCCATTGTCCCTCTTGTTGTTTATCCCATGGGACCAGGTGTTGTGACCTCAAGCTCAATGCTTGGGTGCTAAAGCCTTTGGGCTCCTCTCAGGGGCCTATCTACCTTTGCAATTCATGCTTCACCTTTGGTTTTTTAGATGTTGGTGACCAAGTTCTAGCATACATCAAACCCCCTCCTCATCAGAATATTTTCAAAAAGGAATTAAAAGATTTCTGATGCCACCATCCCCGAAAATTCCATCCTAGCACTTAGGTGCTCTGACCAGCCTTGCACCCTTGGTCTTTTGGTTTTCCATGACCGGGTGCAAGTAAATATTAAATTCCCTCTCATCAGAAGTTTTCAAATTGATAATTAACCTTGGAGTTACAATGACTCCCACTTCTGATGAGCCCATAACTCTTAATGCTCAACCCCTAGATCTGTGTCGTTCATTCTTTTGAGTTTTTGTTACCAAGTGCCAGCATATCTCGAAGCCCCTCTCATTGGAATATTTTTCAAATGCAAATTAAAATAGAGTTATGATGGCCTCTTCCTTCAAAATGTAGACCTCTGGAGTGACATCATGCTGACATCCTCATCTCCACATGGTGCCTCCTGGGTAGTGACACATGTCACCCATATTTGTCACTTTGGGCCCTCCAAAACGTTGAAATCGCCTACCACGTGTCCTTATCCCACTACATCATGTTGACGTAATCTTCCCTATCAGGTTGTCAAAACCAACTATCTGCTACCAGGAGTCTTCTTTGGACGAGAGAGAAAATGTCCCTCGGGTCTTTGCATTTTCAAAGGCCTCCTTTGTATTTCCCTTTCCTCCAAGATTTCAACACTTTCCAAAAGATGCACTTGTTAAGGAGCTCTGAAACTCTGATGTTCTGATGGCATATGCTTCGAGGTATCACCTTGTTTTGAGCTATTTATCCTTTGGAACGCATGTAACCAACTTCCAGCCTATATCGAAACCCCTCTCGTCGGAAACTTTTCGAAAATATATTTAAATGGGTTTTGATGCCACTGACCTTTGATAAAATGTCCTCCAATATGCCTTTGTGCCAGTATTCCCGATATCGGGCTCCGATGTGATCGGGTCCCGAATTTCAACACTCCTCTTTAAATCTCGACTTTCCTTTTGGCTTTGAAAATTAGACTTTTTCTTTTGGCCTCCTCCTTGGCCTTTTTGCATGTTGGTTGCCCTTTCTAGCCAACATTTGATCTCATTTGACACAATTCAAAAAAGGTGTAGTATGTGGCAACATTGGCTCAAATTGGGAACAATGCATTGTTGGCAAGGTGTTAAGAACCTGCAGACTAACAACCTTCTATCCATTGGGCATGGAGTCATTTTATTCAAGTATATAATAACAAAAAAAAAAACATCAAAAAGTTACATAATTAATGGTATCTACAATGGCTTGGAGGTATGTACAATGGGTGAAAATGGACCTCTTTATTGCTGGAAGTAAAGCTTGAGAAACTTCCCATTCACAGGCATCTCAAGCACTTCACCATCCAAGTTTTCTAACAAGAAAGTATTTTTCCCCTTTGCCTCAACAATATTGAAAGGTCCAAACCATAAGGGATCGAATTTTCCATGTTTTCCTTTATCTTCTCATCTGACATCCCACCTAAGCACCAAATCCCCAGCTGTAAGGTTTTGTCTTTTGCCTTTCTATCAAACAGAGCCTTCATCTTTTCCTAATATTGAATCAGATTCTGAGTCACCCCCCTAGTTTCTTGAAGTTCTACCAACTGATTGATCCTCCTGGTTAGAGAATTTGTCTCTTCATCAACATCCTGTATAATTTTGGCCACTAGCATCGCTAGTTATGTAGGGAAAATTACAGCTTTCCCATACATTAATTCAAAAGGAGATTTATTCGTTGACCTCCTGGTAGTAACTGTATTGGCCCACAATGCAAACTTCGGTTGTGAATCCCTTTCTTTGATTTTATGATGTTATCTTCTTAAGAATCATTAACAACATTTTATTTGATGATTCAACCAATCCATTTCCCTTTGGATAATAGCTAGTGGAGTGACCCACAATGATGTTATACTTTTAGTAGAACCTTAGAAACTTGGTGATTTAAAAACTTGAACATTATTAGTGATAATATTCCTTGGGAAACTGAACCTGGAAAGGATATTCTCATCCATGAATTTGATAACCATGACATCAATTGCATTCCTAGTTGGGACTGCTTCCACCCACTTAGTGAAGTAATCGGTGGTCGTAAGAATCCATTTGTGTTGATCTTTGGAGGGTGGGTGTATTTTCCCAATGAATTCTAACCCCCACTACCTGAAAGGTTCTTCAACAAAACATGGATTGAAGGAAAAGGTGTTAATTTCTATTTTTCAACAAACATTTGGCACTTCTCACAGGACCGAACATATGCATGTACCTCACCACATAGCCTGGTCCAATAGAAACCTGCGTTGAGAATTTTATGGGTCATATCTCTCCAACTATAATGCCCCCCACACACAAAATTATGGAACTCATCCATCAATTTATGGATCTCTTCTTCAACGAGGCATAAAAACAAAATCCCAACTCGGTCTTTCCAATACATTTGGCCGTTTGAGATGACAAACTTTTGAGCTTGTAGCTTCAAAGCCTTGTATTTAACTTTATCAAAATTGAGATTATATGTTTATACCAGTGAGACACGGGGTACTTCATTTGGATGTTATACATTGCGGTCTTGACCTTATTCTGCTCCTCTTCTCTTCATCTTTCTCCTTCCTCTGTTAGCAAATTTATACCCAAGGTGTGGAAATTTGATTCAGACAAGATTTTATCTAATCCCTGCCCCTTGATCAACTTCGTGGGTTTTATGTCTAGGTCGTATTCTTGGATTTTCGCAATCCACTTACCTATTTTTCCCTCATTGTCTCCTTGTACCAGAATGTCTTGCATAGTTGTTGTAGGAACATAAGTTGTTATGCTTGATTGCAGGACATATATTCTAAAGGTCTTTAGGGCCTTGACCAAGGCATAGGCTTGCTTCTCCAAAATTTTATACTTTAACTCAGCATCTCGTAGCACCTGGTTGAAAAACGCTATTGGTTGCTCATGTCCTTCATTGTTTTTCTACAATAAGATAGTAACCTCTACATGCGGAGAAGCAAAAGAGAAAATGAAAAATGGTTTAGGTAGTCAGGGTTGACTAATACAGGAGCTTCTACGAAGGCCCTTTTGATTCTGGAGAATGACTCTTGAGCTTCTTCAGTCCATTTTACCTCCCTATCCTTTTTCAACATCCCTGTAATTTCTTTAATTATCTCAGCATAATTGGGTATGAACCTCCTCAAAAAGTTGATTATGCCCAAGAAAGTATGGATTTATTTATTATTTCTTGATAATGTGATGTTGTTGATGGATTCCACCCTCTTGGGGTCTATCTTTACCCCATCCTTTTCCATGATGTGTCCTAGCAACTTTCCCCCACTTAGGGAAAACTGAGACTTCTTAGGATTTAAAGATTGCCCATATTTTCAACATTTCTTAAAAGTGAGTAGTAGATGTTCAATATGCTCCTCGTCGGTTTTTTAAAAATAGTGATGTCGTCTAGGTAAATTACCACAAAACTATCTTGTTCTCCCACAAAATCTATATCCATTACTCTAAGAAAAATGACTCCTGCATTAATGAGGCCGAAAGGCATTATGCGTACATAAATGTTCCCCAAGGCGTGGTGAAAGAAGTTTTATTTTGATCCTCAAGATGCACGGCTACTTGATTGTATCCAAAAAAACCATCCATCATAGACATACGAGCAGATCCCACCACATTTTGTAGAATGTAGTCCATTTTAGGCAGAGGGAAATTATCCTTTAGTGAGGCTTTGTTCAGATTCCTAAAGTCAATACACAACCTTATTTCCCCATTCCACTTCTTGATAGGAACTAGATTTGTGACCTAATCTGAATACCTCAAAGGTGCAATAACTTTAGCTTGGAGCAACTTCCTCACCTCTTTCTCAATCGATGGAAGAAACAGCAGGGTAATCTGCCTAAGCTTTTATTTGTATCGTTTCACCCCAATATTCAAAGGAATTTTATTTTGCATGATATTAGTAACAAATGTTTCTAAATCATAATAAGACCAAGCAAACACATCCATATAATGCTTAAAATGGTCTAGGTACCTTCATTTTTATTCCTTAGGAACTCCTTTGGCCAACTAAATTATCCGGGGATCTTGATCTGAACCAATATTGCAGTCTTCCACCTGTTCTCCAAATTCTTGCTCAGTTGAATTGGAAGCCATATCATTTGAGTTGAACAACATTTCCAAAGGAGAGAAACCCCTGGGTCTATTATTACCTTTCAATTGTAAAATCTTGTGCCCTGCAATGGTTTCTTCCCACTCGGTATGTTGTTCATCTATCACTTTGTCTTCCTCATGGTCAATCTCCGAGTTTGAGAATTCTCCAACGACCTCCATGAAGCATTTTATTTGTTCCTCATCTTCAAAGACCTACTAATACTTAACATTGTCTAACATTAAAGTTCTATATCTGATTTCAATTTTGTATCTGAGCAAGGGGTTTTGAGGAGGCTTGAAGTTACTAGAAACTACAACTAAGGAATCAACCATCTGATTTCCATCTCTGGGCAAAAAATGGATGTTAAAAGCTAAGAAAAAATTCTCAATCAAATCCCATACCTCATTTCGGTAGGCCTTCAATCTTGGATGTTTGGTTTGGCATTGACTTCGGATTTGTTTCACCACCAGCTCTGAATCCCCAAACACTGCCAAGCACCCAATGTTGAGATTTCTGGTAGCTTGCAGACCTAGCAGCAAAGCTTCATATTCAGTAACATTATTTGTGGCTTCAAACTCCAACTTGAAAGAGAGAGGTACCAAGCTACCTTATGGGGATACCAACAACACACATGCCCCATTTCCTTCCTTGGAATAAGCACTATCAAAGTATAGCTTCCATACTTTGTCACACTCCAATGATTCTTGATCTAGTCGAACGGAACATTCCACTTGTGTCTCATCCATGATTTGATCATCTTCCTCTAACAGCAAACAAGAGAAATCTTTCTCTTTACCATACACGGGGGCATTATTCAAACAGTCGGTTCTTGTAACTGTCTTCACAAATCTCGCTTCCCTATATAACCAATGCTCTTCTCCACCAAAAACAGGAATGGTAGCATATGTTAAATCCATTTTAATAGATCCTCCAATTTTCGATCCCCATGATCTAGACAAGAGCATACCAAACCTCGTAGTGATGTCATCCAATCCATTACAACGCTCTTCACATGGATCTGAGACAAATTGACCACCGGGTCTTTAATCAACCCTAGACATTTTACTCTCTTGGATTCAAAAGAATACATATCTTTATATGGTCTTGTTATTTGCAGCCCCAATTGCTCCATAATAGACAATGGCATCAGATTGTGAGAAGCTCCTGAGTCAAGCATGCAGTTATGTAAGAGAAGTTCATGAATGACCAAAGTGACATAGAAAGGGGGAGTAGAAGGGTCTTGTTCCTCAACATGAGGTCCAAATACAACCATGGGTCTTTCTTCTTGGAGGTTCAAGCTATCATGCGAAGGAGCTATGGTGGATGGACACATAAACTGAGATACTTGAATTTTGTAATTTGGTTGTTTTAACAATTCAGTTAAGGGAACAAAGATTTTGACCTTCTCCAACTCTTTTTAAAGACTAAAGGTAGAAGAGTTTCTATCAGCTATGACAACATCAACAAGTTCTTTCTCTTTCTCACATACTGGTTTGGATGGTAAAGGTGGTTGCTCTATTTTAGAGACTTCGGGCCTATGGAGAATGGAAATTGGAGACTCTTTCTTTTTGGGTGAGGCTTGGTTTATAAGATTCTTTCCTATCTCTTCCTGTTCAGAGGATTTGGGGGAGGGGTCTCCTCATTTTGGTCCTACATTTTAGATCTTTCCTTGGAAGATCTAAGATCATATTTCCTATGCAGTTGTGCTTCCATGAAGTCAACAAACTTCCTGCAGTATTTTTCAATCTCACCATCATCTAGTGGTGCACCCAAATCACCCCCTTCTACTTCATTGACCTCTATTTCATTTTCTCCTTCTGAAAAAGAAGAAAACTGATTTTCTTGGACTTCTATTGTTTCTTTAGCATTTTCATCTAGATCATATTCCAAATACAACAGAGGCTGAATGTGATCTTGTTGCTTCCTTATCTCCCTTTGCAAGAGCATCAAAGGAGGTCTCCTATATTCAGGATTGAAACTTCAGCTAGGAGCTGGTTGGTTTTGTCGAGGAGGGTTTTTGTTTTCTAACTCTGGTTCCACAAGCTTGTTAGATAGGTTTCTTATCAGCTTGTTCATTTCCTCGAGTTTCCGCTCTTGAGTTTCATTTCCCTAATTTGAGGAACTAGCTTCCTCTTTTCCCCTTCTCTTATCTCCATGATCAGTTCTCCCTCTCCACTTTCCAGTAGAGGTAAAATTTGCTTCAACTTCTAAAGAATCTATTTGAATCTGGTCTAAGGAGCGAGACTTCCTTTCTCTGAGAGTGAAACCAAAATCTGGTTCAAAGGCCCCAACAAAAACCACTTTAGCAGCAACATGTGGAGGTTTAATTTCATCACGGAGACAATTGTATAGTTTGTTAAACCTTCTTATGAATTTTGACACATCTCCATTACATTTTTTCTCCATAGCATTGAATTCAGTGAGGATATACCCATGGTCCCTTTTCTCTCCTTATTTTTGCAAGAAATAATTCTCCATCTCCTCCCAGGTAGTGATTGAAGCGTTTGGTAGGGTTTTAAAGCATTTCTCGGTTTCCCTATCAAGAGACTGGATAAAAAGTCTTAACACCACATCTAGGTGTTCTACATTAAGATTTTCTACAAATGCACAGAAAATTTATACATGCCTATGTGCTGAAATGTCATCTTCCCCTGTGAATCTTGGCAAGAGCTTGAGATAGTCTTATGGCATACCATTCAAGGGTTGTGGAAAGTCCAGTGGGGCATATTTGTTCAGGAGAAAACCTGGGATATCCATATTGAGCAAGGGAGGTGGTAGAAGATTAATTATAGGTCTTTGCTGAGGGGGTATCTGAGTCGCATCTGACTGGATCTGGGTTGGAAAGTTATTCAAACTCTGCGTGGGGATGTTTATAAGGATGGCTTTAACTTCTTCAACTTCATAGAAGGGATGAAATGAGAAAGAGGGTGAACTAACTGAAGCTTCTTCGTTTTTTACTCTAGAATGGAATGAGCGAAATAATGCACAATGTTCTTCAGAATATTCCAAGATTTTAAAGGCAGACCTAGGGTAGTTTATCACAACTTTTTGAGAGCTAGTTGATGATATTTTTGGAAAATATATTGTGGAATCTGGAGTAACAGGGTTCTTCTCTTTCCAAATCCTTTGGGATATTATTTTCTCAGGGTTGAATACAGAAGGTGTTTTTTGTTGGCTTGTATTAGAGCGAGTATGATGTCTCCGATAATCCAGGATGCTCAAAATAAGATTCAAACTGTGGAGTCGCCAAGGTGAGAGATCTTCAACCCACACTTCCCTTACTCACCTAACTAAGGGAATGCAAAAATTGTCATACCCACGGAAAAAATTTCTGATTTGTTCCCCGGAAACGGCGCCAAAAGATGTTGTAACTCCTAGAGACAACCCTCGGGTTGAGGGAAGGGTCAGTGCCTAAGGCATCTTAGTCTCTCTTGAAGATAAATCGATGTAACTCAAGAGATGAATACAAGTGATTTAGGTGGTTGGTTCAATTCCTTTTCATAGAGATAGGTTGAATATACACATGAACTATGTATCATTCCAAATAATAAATGTTTTATGACTGGTGGCTGACATACAGAGAATGCAGCTTAAAAAATTTCGTTGCAGTAAGTATGGGAAGAGGGAAAGTGAGGAGAGAATTCAATGCAGAGGGTTGGATAAACACAAAATCCTAAGCAACGAATCCCAGCAAATTATGAAAAAATTACAACATAACATAGTAAATCTTTGATTTCATAGGTATTGTATGCTACAAAATAACATAGTAAATCTATAATCTCACAAGTATTGTTTGCTACCATATAAAATAAGTAAATCCATGATTTGTGAATGAATCCTGCAACATCTATTTACACAATTTCAGAGGAAGAGAACACATATTGCATACCCCAAATCCTTGGAATCACCCGGACTTCTTCATTTATATTCCATAACTAATTACATACCACGGGCCCAAATAGGTGAAAATGTGTAGAAACAAAGCAGACTCATGGAACAAGAAATTTGGACCAAAATTAGAACCTCCTTCTCTGTAAATAGAACTCAAAACCTTTGTAGAGACAGAATTTGGACCCTTAGAATATAGATTTTGGGAACCTTTAAAATGAGTTTCTTCCCCCTATTTATAAGGAGAGGGGGAGCTTGAAACAACAGTTACAAAAATATCTCAGTAATGCTCCAACTGTCTAAACTACTAGTTGTCTGAATATGTGGAGGTTTTGTTTCCCAAATGATTACAACAAATTTGATTCCTTCTTCAAAATGAAACAAATCATAAAATAACAAACATGGAAAAACTGCATGATGGCCACAACAAAATATCTCCATGCTGATTCCTGTGATCGCCTCTGATCAAGCCACGTCTCTGCCATGATGATCCTGTACATTTACCGGACGATATGTTTGGCACTTTCTCCCCTTAACTGCTTGAATTCCCCACTTTCTAGAGCTGGAAGTGATCAACTATGGTGGCATTAGCGGTGCTCTGTAACATAGCTATCGACCCATCCATCTGCATACACTCTAAGCCATACTTATCGAAACCCAATAGATCTCATAACTCTTATAAAAGATCATTACAAAAACACAGTCTGAATCACCCTGTGGCTCCTCTTGCTTAAGATCCTTTATCACTTATCAACCATGGGACCACTGCATGTGACCAAAGGATTAATGCATAAGGGCTGCAATATCGGAGCCTTTTATCCTCGTAACTTCATTTGAAATAACCTTCCGAAAACATAAAGTTCTGATGCCTTTCAAGCTCCTATTCAATTCGCCCTCTTCCTGTTTATCCTATGGGACCAGGTTTTGTGACCTCAGGCTCAGTGCTTGGGTGCTAAAGCCTTTGGGCTCCTATCAGGGGCCTATCTCCCTTTTCAATTCGTACTTTTCCCTTGGTTCCTTTGGGTTTTTGTGACCAAGCTCTAGCATATATCGAAACCCCTCTCATCGGAAGATTTTTCGAATACAAATTAAAATAGAGTTACAATGGCCTCTTCCTCTGAAATGTAGACCTCCGAAGTGACATCATGCTGACGTCCTCATATCCATGTGGCACCTCCTAGGTAGTACACATGTCACCCAGATTTTTCCCTTTGGGCCCACCAAAACGTTGAAACCGCTTGCCACATGTCCTTGTCCCGCCACGTCATGCTAACATAATCTGTCTTCTCAACTAATTGAAACCAACTATCTACTGCCAAGTATCTTCTTCAGAGGAGAGAGAAATGTCCCTGGCATCTTTGGATTTGCAAATGTCTCCATTGCATTTCCCTTTCTTCCAATATTTTGGTGCTTTCCAAAACATGCATTTGTTAAGAAGTTTTGAAACTTCGATGTTTCGATTGCATATGCTTTGAGGTCCCACCTTATTCTATGTTATTGATCCTCTGGAATGCTTGTGACCAACTGCCAGCCTATATCGGAACCCCTCTCATTGGAACCTTTTATAAAATAGATTTAAAAGGGTTTTGATGCCACTGACCTCTAATAAAATGTCCTTTGATATGCCTTCCTGCCATTCTTCCTAATATCAAGCTCCAATGTGATCAGTTCTCGAATTTCAATACTCCTGTTTAAATCTCGGCTTTCCTTTTGGCTTTGAAACTTAGGCTTTTGGTATTGGCCTCCTCGTTTGCATTTTTTCCCTTTAGCTCCCCTTTTTGGCCAACATTTGACCTCATTTGACACAATTCAAAAAATATGTAGTAGGTGACAACACCTAGTATTGCACCAAGAGTATTGCAACTCCCAAGGGATCCTCAACCTAAATTATCAACCTGGGGTTCGGACAAAATTAGAGGTGGCAGTGTTGTATACATAGTAGTTTAGGTTCTACTCATGCCACCCTCAATCATGACATCAAATCAAGGTGTTCAGAGACCCTTCCTCCAACTTAACTATAGTGAAAACTCTTGATGACATTGATTTTAACTATGAAAGTGAAAATGCCATTCATTCAACTTGTAGATGCTAATTAACATTACATGAGAGGGAAAGAGCTAGTCTACTTGCAAAAATGAAGCTACTCTATTTTGCACATTTCATCAAATCGATAACCTACTTGCATGTATCATTGATCTACTTTACATTTTCTTGAAAATAAGGAATCTAACTTGTAACATGCTTGTGAATAAAAACTCTAATTATAGCTTGTTTTGCAGTGTGGAAAAGAGGAGGTTGGAGTGGTCTAAGAGATTCTCTTAATAATCATATCATAATCTGGGGGTCATTATTCATCTTAACCAAGCTAAGGTCGAAGTGGGGAGAAAAACAAGTGGAGGAAAATGGTGGTAAATGCCTACTACAGGAGGCCCTGTATTGCTACACGAGGGGTTCTAAGAGCCTTTTGAGGATGGAGATGGTGTCTTGAGGGCAGGAGAATGGATGAAGGTAAGAGGGAGTGAATGAAGGTTGGGGAAGCCTCCTAGCCAAGCCCAGTACCTCTCATAGGTTTGTCTTGCACCAAGGTGGATGCCCATAGTGTCCTTAATTGCCTAAAGAGAATGATTGTGGAAATAGAGTTTCAAAGCAATCTGAAGGGTAAAGGGAGAAGATGGAGAAGTCCAAGTGGAGATGAAAAGATGTGCCCACCATTGCAGATCAACAAAATCCTACAACTATCCAACTGCATGCATCACATGATAAAGATAACAGTGAGATAAACTGTCATGGAAAAGATGAGTTGAATTTGACTAACATCTATTATATTTCACAACACTACTCTGATCACTAAACTAACTGATAAGTTACAAAAAGTAATCATGAAAAAGGATAACTAACATCTATCTATTTCCAAGAAATCATAATCAATTTTTTTTGGATTGAGATTGTAAATCCTTCCAATCACTTTTCCCACAAGAGAGGTGATAACGAAGCCTGTAATCACAAGTTTTTATAGTTTAAAATTAATTGCAACAAAAGAAAGATATGAAATGCTTAGAAACAAGAATAAGACAAAAATATAGAAGAGGAACTAAATCCTCTGGGTTGGGCCCAAACCGAAGGGTTTTAGTCCTCTAGAACTAGCTCAGATGCAACTCAATAACAAAATTCTCATTAGGATAAAATAGTCGTCTCATACATCACATGAAAGTTAACAATAACAAGGTCAAGCCCTGGGCTCAATAGCTATTCTTAGCTGAATCAAAAATTTGAATCCTAATGAGCCTTTCAGCTAGTTTATTTATACAAAAAGGTAGATGATGGCAACTCCCTTGAAAATAGGAATGATTCCCTCCAATATCTCGAAAATTGTGGATCTGGTCCTTCTTGAGCTTCACTTGCACTTGGAGTTACTCGGCTGTCAGTGAATTCGAGCTTGTGAATGAGGATTTGGTGATCTCAAGTCGAGTTAGAGAGTTAAGGAGGTGGAAAACCCTCCCTAGATTCTCTCTTAGTTGTCTACATCAAGCCCCTGCATAGTAAATGCCTAAAAAATGCTTCTTTTTCCTGGAATTTAACCACATTAGGCCACATACAATGACAAACACCTTTTACTCTTCTTGTTAAGAATATTATGACTAAAAAATTGAATTAATGTGAGAAAATCATAATTTTAAGGGTTGGAGGATAACATAATGAACCTCAAAATATACTTATTAATAGGACCCATCACTCATATGTTGCCTGAAAAAATGGCTTCAAACTCTCTATTATTCTTTGAACCTTAACCCTTCTTCTTGTTCCTAGAACCTACTCTTATGAGACACCTGTGCCACCTGCTGACAACATTTTCAACCATCTTCTTAGTGGAGACCATGTTGACATCAAGGACACTCCTGCTGACATCAATGACAACATATTTCAAACAAATCTATAAATAACCCTCCTGATCCTGTAGAGGAGAGTTTTTCGCAGATGGAAGCACAACTTGCAAATATAAGTTGTAATTTGAATCTCCTCATGTTGGCCCCAAATAATAAACTCAAGCTACTCGGAGAAGATGGGGGTTCTAACGCAATGGATAGATCAAAGGGGAGATCATGAGATCGAGAAGAAATGAAGTACTTGTTGAAGAAAGGACCTAAAAGGGATCAACCTAGTTCGAGTGTCGTGAACCATTCACACACCCTATTAAAAATGGAAGCGAAGGTTGATATCAAGCCATATCAAGGTGATATTTACACTCTAAAGCTAAATCATTGGTTGTAGTAAAGAGAAGTATATTTCAATGTCCATCGTATTGAGGAAGAACAAAATATTTCATTTGTGTAGCTGAAATTAGAGAGCCATGCACTAACTTGGTGGTAAAGCCACACGGATACCTTGAGGTTGGAGGGAGATACTCCAGTAACTAAGAAGGAGGACTTTAAAATCCTCATAAAGTCACAATTTTACCATATCGGGTATGTATAGGACCAATGGATCTGGTGGCACTACTTCAAATAGAAGCAGGGGCAGAGTATACAGTGTACAAGAGTACACCACAAAACTTAGAAATATGGCCATAGTGTTGGGTATCTCCCCAAAAAACCTAGATGTACTCCTCAAGTATCTAGGGGGGCTCCACAACCATATATGGAATCAAGTGATGCTATTCAAGCCCATATCAGTTGATCTAGGGGGATCCCCAGTTGAGAAAATTATGATCTTTCCACACAAAAAGAAGCTCACATAAAAATTTGGAAAAATGTGGAAATGATTAATACTTTATGTGGTCTTAAAGTGCTCATGTATTTATCATTAATTTTTTTCAAAAGGAAATTAATTATGTGTGAGAATCCACCTAACAATTAGTTTCCAAGTCTCAAGGAGAAGTTGAAAATCTCATGGAAATGGTTGGGATTGTCTTTCATTTTTATCCCTCAAGTAGTTGTAGATCCTAATTTGGTGGATCTTGTATTTTCTTAAAAAGCTTGTAGATCCTCTTTTTATGGATCTGGTCTCCTAGAATTATGGAGTCGTGAAAATTATTTAAACCCCTATGTGAGCTTTTAAGGGGAACTTTTTTGAGGGAGTATTTTGAGGATATTTGTAAAGGCTTGGAGTTTGGAGATGGTATTGAGGGAAAATGTAACCTCCTAGTCTTGTGAAATGTATTTTGTATAAGTTCCTTTGGCCCGTTTGTGAGAAGGAAACTCCTTATGTAGCCGATCCACATACGGTGAGATGTTTTAGCCATTTTGAAAGTAGAGGATTACGTCATTACCAATAAAGTGATTTGTAGTTTAAAGCGAATCCAAAGACATAGCCCATTCCCCTATGGTGAACTCCATTATCAAGATGTTTTTATTGATATTTTATTTGATGTTTGTTTCTTTGAATAATGTTGATTTGATGGTAAAATATTATTTAAAGAATGTGTTTCTCATGTTCACATGCGAAATCATGTCAACTAAAGGTCTTTCAAATGAAGATTTTTTAAGTAAATTCTCACAAAAAAATTTGAATCATCAGTGGATGAGGCTTGTGTACAAGAAAAGTGCCTAGAGAACATAGGCTTGGAGAAAGGGTAATCAAGTGGATCGAAGCAAAAGGAGCAAAGGGATGCTTTTGAGAAGGGGAAGAAGAAGTGGAAAGGGGGAAAAATTATAAAGACAATAGCCACAACATAGCAGTGCAAATATGGGGGCGGCCACTGCAACCATTGCAACATTCAAGGTCATATAGAGGATAAGTGTTGGAAGTTGCATCCAAATCTTAACTCGAAGAAAAAAAGAAGATAGTATTAAGAAGAATCTCATGGCCACCAATTTGAGTAACCAGGTCTAAAGTAGCTTAAAAATGGATGAGAAGATCATTTGTACATCAGTGCAAAAGGAGGTGAATATGTGTAGCCTCCACCAAAATGAAGAGAACGAAATGACCAAACTCTTGCATATAAAGAGACAGGTCAAGAAGACAAAGATTAATGCTATGTTTGACTCAAGATCGTGGGTGAATCTCATTCTAGAAAAGTTGGTCAACGAATTGGGATTGGAAGTTTGTTATCATCCAAGCCCATATCCATTGGTATGGATAAATAAGGATGAAGAGTTAGAGGTAACAAAATATTGCAAAATTAGAATTTCCATCAATGTGAATTTTATTGATGAAGTAGAACTAGATGTAGTTCCCCTTGATGTATGTGGAGTCATGTTTGGAAGTACCTAGATGTACATGCGAGATGAAATATTCATGCAGATATCCAACCAGTATCAACTCATCAAAGATGAAAAATGACTCACCATTAACACACACAAAGGCAAATCAAAAAATCCGCTAGTATGTGCTAACCAAGCCGAGAAATTGATCAGTTACAACAACAAGCATGTTTTATTGTTTTTAAGAGAAAAAAAATATGTAGAAGAGTTTATAAGAGGCAAGGAATCCATCGAGGGGTGTACTAAGAAACAAAAACAACAACTAGAAGAGTTTCTATAGGCATATAGGGATGTCTTTTGGGAGCCTAAAGGGTTACCACCGAAGAGGGAAGTTGAGCACAAGATCCCTTGCCAGACTCCCCATTTCCAAACATTAGGTTGTACAAGAAGCCTATTATAGAAGGAAATGAAGTGAAGAAATAATTGCAACAACTACTAGAATAGGGTGTCATTCAACCTAGTAAATCAGTATGTGGGCACCCATCATCATCATACCAAATAAGGATGGGACTTGGTAGATGTGTATTGATCACAGGGCATTGAACAAAATCATGCTCAAGAATAAGTAACCCTTACCTAGAATAAATGATCTACTAGGTTAGTTGAAACAAGTGAAATACTTGACCAAGTTGGACTTAAATTTTGGATATCACTAGGTTCGAGTTAAAGAAGAAGATACCTCGAAAAGAACCTTCAAAACTAGGCAAGGTTTATATAATGGTTAGCCATGCCATTATGCAATGCACAAGCTACATTTATGAGGTTAATGAATGACATATTGCACCCTTTTATATATTCATTTTTTATTGCCTATTTGGATGATATATTGGTATACAATTTTGTAGCACGCCCTCCCACATCTACCCAAGCAACCGGCTAGCCGGGGTAAACATGTGAAGAGAGGCCATTATGATATGATTCGACCTCCTAAGTCATGTTAAGGAAGTGGAACTGATGGAAACACACCACACAGACATTAATCAACAGCTACATGACCCTCAGGAACGAATCTAATACCTTGGACAACTTTCCTTGGGATCCCACTAAACTTTTGGACAACTTAAGCCTCAGTCGCTCCCATGCTATAGGCATGAGGGCGACCAAAAACCCAAAGTCTCTCTCACAGGCTTGCCTGCCAGTGACCAGAGACCAAATCTGTCAGTGTTGTGCTAGTGACTCCGAGATCTGAGCCACTTTTTTAGGCCCAAAGCCCAGGTCACTGCCCAGAATTGAACAACCTCTTCAAATCAGTAAAATAACATGGAAATGACAGTACTAAAGAAAATGATTGTTCAATACCTTGACTGGACCCCTACTATCCATGACAGGCATTTCGTCAAACATATTGTGGATATGTAATCTATAGGTGTAAATAACAGTTCTGAGCATAGGGGTTTCATACTTAGCTGAGAATCTCTAAGAACCATTGATGACTCAAAACATCAACTGCCATTCCATCCATTAGGTCATAGATACATTGATAATTCAATTACAAGTAAAAACATGATGAGAGCCACACATGGATGCTGTCATAAAACACATACATAACGAGCATAATAGGGACAAAAATATCAATGAAATTACCGCCATATACACCACATACAATCCATCATGATACTCATAGAAATACCAAAAGAAATAACCTTTCATTAATGATGCAAAATCTAAACCTAGGATGGGACTTCAACATGCCACCCGACTGTAGAATGGCTGAGCCAAATCTCTCTTCAGACATTCACCCCCATTCCATATTCCAAGCATGAATGTGGGAGCTCATAAAACAGATCAAATAAAATGCATCCAGTGCTTCCAGAGGCCATCCACCTCAACCTATCAACCAGTGATTTCACCTCACGGTCAGACATCACAAAACCATCATCAGGTTGATCTCCATCCAAGCCTTCCTGAGCTTCCAGAGAATTTGTCCAACCAGGGCTTCCAGAGCATTTTTCCAACCAGGGCTTCTAGGACTAGTACCTCAACCCAACCTGTTACAGGTATTAAAGAGTGTTTGTCCAACCAAGGCTTCCAGGACTAGTAACTCAACCCAAGCTAAGGAAACATGAGAACCAACCAAAAACAAACAATGAAAGTAACCCATAATCACCATGGCTATCTAGGAAATGGAAAGGCTAGGAAATCCACTGTCAATCCTGTTAGCGCTTGAAATTTCACCTCAGGCTGAGAAAGGTAAACCTCAAGGCTACATCAAACCATTTAGCCTCGTAGCTAGCCCTACGGGGCAGGAGAAGGCTCTCTCCGGTCAATCTCGGCAAATCTTCAATGGGATGAGATGACCAACAAAGTAACACTGATATTAGGCTAGTAAACTGATCAAAGGGTTGATTTGGGGTTTTTTGGGGTTTTTAAAGGCAAATTGAGGAATTGCAATTTTGGGTGCAGGGATTTGACACAGTTTCTGCAGGGGGTTCTTTGGGGCGAGGTAGGAGACCGTATTGATGCCTTTGATTGAGATGGATGATCAGGAATGAAAGATGAGGAGCTAAAGAGAGCAAACAATGACTTTGAATTCCCTTTAGACAGTAGAAAACATTGAAATTAAACAAATTTAAAAGCAGAGCATGGCTAGCATGAATTCATACTTTAACACTTCATTTGTTTAATGTGCAGCAGTAAAGAAAGGAAATGAATCACATAACAAAGCTTACAAGAACATTGAGAAAACACACCATCAACACATGAGTCCACAAGAATCCCAAAGATGACTGCAAAACCCTGGTCTTCCTTAGCCAAAAATTGCAGAGATACAATGAAAATATACAATGATAGCTTCTCCCTCAAGAGTCCAACCATGAAAATGAGCAAGAAAGTACATAATATAGATGATCTAACCTCTTTCCCTGCCTCCATGGGTCGAGCTCACTATCCTAGGAGCTGTTTCAACCACCTCTAAACTAAGCACTACAAAATAGGCAGTCAAAACAACTTGCCTCTATAAACTTGGAAACCAGTTCATACATTCAATTTTTACCCTTTACATGAATAAATCTTCTAGAAGAGTTACAAAAAGGGTAAAAGTGTCTAAAAAGTGTCACAATTACATCAAAGAGGACCATCATTAACCTCAAAAATTCAAACCAAGTCAAACTGTGCTTTTCCGAGCTGTTACAGTGAAATCTGGCAAAGTTTGCCTGACGGGTCGCGCACACCTGCCTGACGGGTCGTGCACCTTTGGAGCTCTGTTTGAGGCACTTGTAGGTGTCAAAATTGGGTGCAGGATAGCTCGTTGGAAAGGTCTGTGAGTCTACTTTCCAACCCAACTGGAATTTTTGGATTTGGAGGTCATTTTCCCTGTCAAAACTTAATTCTCCCAAGACTGGTTTCTGCAACTCAAAAAAGGGGCAGAAAGTCAAATTTTGCATGTATTTTGACCTTTTGGAGGCCCAAAACTCCATAAAAACTCAATTCCATCCATAGGCATATGTAACTTTGCATGAAAAATCTAGAAATGCTGAGTTTTTGCAAAAAGGAGCTGCCATGACAAAGGGTCTCACCGGGGGTGAGACCCGTTGAGGAGCCAAAACCTGTAAATTTCCAAAAATTGCCAAAATTACCCAAAACTTTCAGAATTTTTTTGGGATTTGAGCTGTGGCTAGGCTAATGAGTGCCATGATCCTTGAGTGAAGCCTCAGCCAAGATACGGAGGGGATTTGGCTTCTTTCTCTATTTTTGGGCCTCGGTCAACCTCCTTTGAAAAACTTTCATTTTGGCTTTGCATACATGCATCCTTGCCCAATAATGATTTTTCATATTCCTCAGCAGCTTTTTCTCTTGGTTGGCCTTAGCCAACAGCCTCTCTAAGTATGCATTCACTTGGATGAGCATTGACTCTCGGTCTGCAGGCAATGGATCACCGGGTCTTCTTCGGTTCAAGACTCGGTCACTACGAATCCTCCATAGCTCATCAAGTGCTTTCTCCTCCTCCAGCTGTTTGTTCCGCTGCTCCAGGTAAGTGATAGTCCATTGGGCACCCTCAAGTTTCCTCTGCAAAGCATCATTTTCAGCTCTCAGATGTTGAATGATCTCCTTTGCCTCTCGGCTAGGAGAACTGGCCTCAAGATCAATGACCTCGGTGTCTGCGACTCCTGATGGACCCTCATGAATCATAGGCTGTTTGCCCCTCTGTGCTACCTGTGCTGATGAAGAGAGCGAGGCCCCTTCCACTTAATGTGGAGATAACACTCGTTGAGCTGATGATGAAGGCGAGACCCCTTCCACCTATTGTGGAGATAATACTCGCCTGGCTGCTGCAAATAAGGCCCTTGGGCCTTTCTGATAGGTGACCAGAGGTGTGGAGCTGACATGTCGGGTGACCGGAATATCAGGCTGCTGAGATGGTCCTCCCTCCTCATGAATGACCTCATGATGTGGCTGGGGTGGCACTGTGAAAAACTCACGAGAGATAAACTCCTCCCATGAGATACCCTGCTGTGTCAACTGATGCAAGACTATCAGCTGAATCAAACCATAATGACATAAGCTCCTGTACTGCTGGGCCGGGGTCTTCCTCTGCAACATGGGCACCATCTTCTGAATGTTCTGAAAGAAGAAAACCGGGATGTTCATCATCCTCACTCGGGTGAAGTGCATCAAGAGGCGAATGTGATATGAGTACACCTGTGAAAATCTGCCCTCACAGGTAAAATAGTGCATAATAAGCCTCATGATGGGAGCATACTCGCTCCGGAGAAATCTGAATGGAAAAACACCCGCTAAATGTCTCAAGAATGGTGGCCGGACATAAGGCTCAAAGTGAACAGTATCTAGCAACTTGCGCTTAGGCCACACCTCACCAACATTCAGTATCCCTGTAGCATGTGAGATCACCTCGGGTGTCAATGTAAAATCTACCCCTGCTAGATTGACATGCCCATCATGCAAATGTAAAACAAAGAGGCGGGCCAACTCTCTGTGATGTTGAATCCGGGAGATCCTCTCACAAAACTGATAACAAGACAAGTACTGAAAACAAGTGACTGTCATAGGACAAGCCTGTAATTCTGCCAAAGAGGTGGGCTCCTCTCGCTTATGATGTCCACCCTTACCACCCCTACGAGGCCTCCTCTGTACCTCAACCTCTGTAGATGATGAATGGTCATCACTTTGCTCATAAGTTTCGGTTTCTGACATGGTTTAGGAGCAAAGTGGACAAACTGAACTGCTGTCTCTGCCTGCAAAAAGTGTTGAACTCTATGTTGTTTCAAGGGGAAAAAGACATGAGGGAAATGTTAGGGGAGGGATCTTTTAACAAGGAATGGGAATATATAAATATAACAGGGAATTTTTAAGGGAAATGTTGCAAATCATTATGCATATAGGAATACATATTTATAATTGGGAAATCATTTGCAAAGATCATTGCATATGGGAAAAAACATATATGAAAGCATGTATTAATAGGGGAAATAGGGAAACCATGCACAAAACATGCTGACATATTTACCAACATTTTTTGTTATTTACACATGCATATGGTGGAGGAGAACTAGGGTTTTGAATTTTGTTTTTTGATGCTTTGGGAGAGGGATAGGGTTTTCATTTTAGTGATTAGGGATGGGGAAAGATTTGCATTTCATTTGTAAAATAATATGGGAAAAGAGATGAACATATAAGTGTGAGTGAAAGGGAAAGGAGGGAAACAAACCAAAGGGAAAAATAGCTTGAAACAACACAAACCCTAGCACAGTTTGCTCATGCAGCCATATAAAGGAGTTTCACTTGCAAAATTTTGATCATTTTATCATGTTCATGACATCCACCATTCATAACCAGCAACCATTCCATGTTTAGAGCACCTACCTCGAACAATTTGATAGCTTGGAGGGCGTTTGAGGGAATTTGTTTGGAGTTTGCAGCAAAACAGTCCAACGGGTCGCGCACCACGCCCAACGGGTCGCGCCCCTCTGACGGGTCGCGCCCGTTGTTTTTCTGAACTGTGGGAGACCCTTTGACGGGTCGCGCGCACCCAACAGGTCGCGCACCTGGCTCGACGGGTCGCGCCCCTCTCTGCTGCCCGAAATCGCTCTGTCTTTGCTCCTTTCTCTCAATCACTCTCTCAAACCTCTCTTGCAAGCGTTAGGATGCACAATGAGAGTGAAAGGAGGGAATTTGGGCTTTTATAAGTTTCATTTAAAAAAAAATCATTCATAAACCCACTTTCTAAAGTTTATCTTTGACACTTTTATAACACTGACTTTTGGTTTCCTTTATCCTGAATTTGACTCATTGAGTGCTTTGACTTGATTCTTTTTGCAGGTAGATCATCTGAGGGACCTTGGCAAGGGGACCAGGGTTGCACTTTGTCCGCTGAAGACTTTTGAAATTTCATCACTTATTTACAAAAACTCGGAAAATGACCTTGGCTTTAAACACAGAGTTTTTAAATCCAAGGTGAAAATTCACTGTACAAGATAAAAATATCGAAGAAACACGTTTGCAAACCTCCCTCTGGCTTGCTGAGTACTCATGGATTTTCAAAGACATGACCTTGCAGAGATAAATGACCAAAACCCTAGACCTAGGACTTTGACCTCAAGACAAAACAAGACAATCTTGAAAAAGCTTAATGATTGATATGACCTGATCCAGCAAAGCCAAGAGGGGTATAAATAGACCAGCTCCTCCATCAAGGTTATGGCATGCCTAACGGGATGCAAAATTTGACACTGATGAGACACCTACGAATGCAAATGCAAAGAGCTTTGATCGTTGATGGAGGGCTTTCAAGACCGACACTAACAAATCCTACCCATCCTCCATGCTAATGATAGATCACAACAAAAAATCCACATGCATATGTCATGCATGCCAAAACTAGTGAAGAAAACAAACATGTAACTCGATACCTGCAAGCAAATTTGATGTAGTTGTTGATCCCGATGCCCTCTTACTCTTTCTTGCTCTTCCTTTTCCTTCTTGCTCCAAAAATCCAAGTATGCCACACCCTCCAAGAGTGCTCCAAGAAAACTCTAAGTCTCCAAGAGTATGAGAGAGAGAGAAAATAATGAGAGAGCTCCAAAAATGAGCTGACAAACGGTTATCAACTGATCCTTAGAAGCCTTTTTATGAATGAAGCCTCTATTTTCTTCATTTTCTATTATTTTCCTTCATTTTCCTCATCACATGCAACTTGTGACCTTTCACCTCCCTTTTCTCCTAATTTGAATTAATTTCATAAATAAATGTGCCAAAAATTCCATTTTGCCTTTCCAAGTCTTAGTCATTGTCTTTGCCAATTTCCTTAGCCATAAACAATCACAAGTGATCCCCATCACTAGGATTTGGCCTAACATTCAACTTGGAATAAGTGTCTCGTCATCTGTGGTTATTATTTTGCCTTTATTTACTTTTATTACATCTAATTTTCACCGACGCTATTACAGAACCCTCCCCCTTAGGGGAACACCGTCCTCAGTGTTCAACAACACCTATAACCACAGAACTGCTATAAGCAAAATATATATTGGCGATGGAGCTTTATAACTTAGCTCGATGTAGTATTTACAATGATCACCCTGCTGAAAAGAAAACCAACATAATAACATGACATCATAACAACATACCGCATAGTGGAGCTTTATAACACAGCTCATGGCATTATTTACATCCATATAAATATGTACATAAACCAACATCATCAAAACATATACCAAAACATACATCAAAGCATATATCAAAACACCAAGCCAAAATTACTTTGCCTCAACCGGCAAACAAGGAAGGATACATAGCCCGCATCTGATCTGCCATCTCCCATGTAGCTTCATCGGGCCCAAAGTGCTTCCACTGCACCTTAACTTGCTTGATTGCTTGGTTCTAAAGCATGAGTGCCTTTTTCTCCAATATGCACTGAGGCTCCGGCTAGAATTCTCCATATGGTTCCACCTGCAATACAGACCAGTCAATCACATGATCAACATCTCTAACATACTTCTTAGGCAAAGATACATGGAAAACATCATGGACTTTCATTATTGAAGGCAGTGCAATTTGGTAGGCTACTGGCCCAATCCTTTCAATGATATGGAAGGGTCCACAAAACTGTGGTGCCATCTTGGCACATGATCCAATCTGCAAGGAGATCTTCTCCGGTTTGATGCGCAAGTACACATGTTCCCCAACCTATAACTCCTTGAACAACCTATTCCTATCTTCATAACTCTTATGCCTATCCTGTGTTGCCTTTAGATTCTTTTTGATCACCTACATTTCATGTTCCATGTCCGCCAACATATCTGGTCCAATCAATACCCTGTTAACCAAATCACTCCAACTGATGGGAGTGTTGCAACTCCGCCCATACAATGCTTCAAAAGGACTCATCCTCAATGATTCTTGATAATTGTTGTTGTATGTGAACTCAACCAACGGAAGGTACTCTTCCCACTTTCACTGTTGATGCATCACATACATCCCCAATATGTCCTCCAATATCCTGTCGACCCTCTCTGTCTGTCCATCTGTTTGCGGATGATAAGTCATACCGAAGACCAACTCTCTGCCCAAACCTACAAACAAATCCTTCCAAAACTTGGAAGTGAACTTCGCATCCTTGTATGACACAATCTTCTTCGGAACACCATGCAGCCTGACCACATCTTTGATGAACACCTGTGCTACATCGCTAGTTGAGAATGTAGACTTCATTGGAATGAAATGATCAAACTTTGTTAACCTGTCCACAATAACCATAATGGAATCGTGTTGTCTCACTATCTTCGGAAAACCTGTAATGAAATCCATGTAAATAACCTCCCATTTCATCTCTAGGATCATGATCAGTTGTAGCAGTCCGCCTTGATGCTTACATTCTGCTTTCACTCGCTAACAATCAAAACATCTAGCCATGAACTCTGCTACATCCCTCTTCATATTCGGCCAATAATAAAATCTCCTCATATTTTCACTATCTTTTGATGCCCTAAGTGACCCAAATACGGTTTCGCATGAAACTCCCTCAAGATCACCTTCTTGAGCTCACTATTATCCGGTACATATATCTTGCCTCGGAACCTAACCAACCCATCTATTGTAAGACAATAATCCATACCCTGTGTACCTGCACCTATACCTGTACATGTACCTATACATGTACCTATACCTGTACCATCACGTGTACATCTGACTATGATCTGTTGTAACCTGTGCATAATATCCATATATCTAGCATCCTACCAATGTGCTTACAAGATCCTATCTTGTAAGTCTGTCCCATAGGAGCTCATAGTTTCCAAGTGATTTACTTGTACTCATTTGGTGAGAGAATTTGCCACCCTATTCTCTTTACCTCTGATATATCTGATCTCAAAATCAAACTCGCTAATCGTGGCCAACCATCTAGCATGTTTGGCATTCATATTCGGTTGGTCAAACAAATACCTCAACCCAATGTGATCACTCATAAGTACAAACCTCCTACCAAGAAGATAGTGTCTCCGCATCTTCGATGCATGTATGATCGCTGCCAGCTCAAGATCATGTATCAGGTAGTTCTTCTCGTTCTTGTTTAGTTTCCGGGACTCATAGCATACCACTTGTCCATCCTGCATAAAGACTCCACCAAGCCCTCTCTTGCAAGAATATGTTCACACCACAAAATCTTTGTTCGTATCTGCAATCTGTAGCACTGGTGCATGTGTCAATAGCTGCTTGAGCTACTCAAAATTAGCCTCACACTCCTCTGTCCATTCGAACTTCTTTCTTTTCCTCTGCAATGATGTGATGGGATAAGCAATCTGTGAGAAGTTCCTGATGAACCTCCTACAATAAACTGCCAAACCCATGAAGGATCTCACCTCTTCCACACTCTTAGGAGCTACCCACTCCATGATGGTCCTTACCTTCTCTAGATCTACTACAATGCCCTCCTTGGAGACAACCTTCCCCAAGTAATGTACCTTAGTCTAAAAGAAACTACACTTGTTGAGCTTAACATATAATTGATTCTCTCTCAACAACCTCAACATTGCTGCTAAGTTCTCATCATGATCTTCCTCTTTTTTAGAATATACCAATATATCATCAATGAACACAATAACAAACTTATCCAAATATGGACACAACACTCTATTCATCAAACACATAAATGTAGTTGGAGCATTAGTTAATCCAAATGGAACAACAACGAACTCGTAATGCCCATACCTGGTGCTAAACGCAATCTTGTAAATGTCCTCTTCTTTGATGCGTACCTAATGATATCCACATCTCAGATCAATCTTCGAGAATATTGCTACTCCCTTCAGTTGATTGAACAAGTCATCAATCCTCAGCAAAGGATACTTGTTCTTGATGGTTACTTTGTTCAATTGCCTGTAATCAATGCATAATCTGAGAGTACCATATTTCTTCTTTACAAACAATACTAGTGTGCACCAAGGTGATACACTTGGCCTAATGTACCCCTTGTCCAACATTTCCTTCAACTGCAACTTTAATTCAACCAACTCAGGTGTGCTCATCTTGTAAGGTGCTTTCGATGCTAGATATGCCCCTAGCACTAACTCAATAGAAAATTCTACCTCCCTATGAGGTGGAAACTCTGAAATGTCGATGAAATACATCCTTAAACTGATATAAAACTGGGCACCTGCTCAACGCATCCATATCATCAACTTCCTTACCCTTATCACAAGAAATGTGTATTGCGAATAGCTTACACCCTTTCCTATGGATACACTTTGCTTGCATAGTTGTCATCATCATAAATGATGTAGCTTTATTCTTACCATGTAGGACTATTGGTTCTCCATTGTCATCAACACAATGTATATTTTTATCATAACAGTCTACCTTTATTCTATGAAGATACAACCAGTCCATGCCCAACAATATATTTTATGAACCCAATGGCAATACATTCAAATGTGTTGCAGTAGGCATGCCATTCAAATCAAATGCACAAACTCTTACCCAATGATGTAATCGTTTCTTCATACCTATAGCCAACTGCACTAATCAAGATTCTTCATATAATTCCTTACTCAAACAACACTTATCCACCAAGTCATCACTAACATAGCTATAATTAGATCCAGGGTCAATAAAAATAGAAATAACTTGATCACAAAGCTTACCGTCCATCTCAATGATAGATGCTCTACATGTTTGTTATCCAATGCGGCATAGATACGTGGAATACTCTGACCAACATCCCCGACAGCCTGTGCCTCCTGCGCACTATAAATCTTAGTTCTACCACCCTGATTCTGCGGACAATCTCTCCTGCGATGGCCTTCGCCATAAGTCCAACATTCTATAGGCTTCCAGCCTGTCTCCTTGTTCTATTCTCCTGATCGTAATTCTTGTCCCCTATCTGATGCATTGAACGTCTTAGATGGTGCAACATTCTTTTTGTTACCTTAATCTTGTGGTCTTACCAGCTTCTTATCCCATTTCCCTTTATTATGTGCATTACCTCTCCAATATGGCTTCGTCTCAGACCTACACTTCAATTGTTCATAGCAATGCTTCAGCTTCTGGATGGCCTCTTCTAATGATCTAGGATCATCGAACTCAAACCTATCTTTAAATGCATCCAGTAATCCACTAACAAATCTCTGAATCTTGGCCTTCTCCTCCTTGAGGTAAGGCACATACCTCAATAACTCCAAGAACCTGCTAGTGTACTCATCATCTGTCATGGATCCCATCTTTAGGTCATATAATTCCTTTGCTCTGTCATCAAAGTATCTTTCTGACAGATATCTCTTCTTGAATAGCCACTCAAACTCATCCCAAGTCAACTCTTCCTTGCATATAACTCTGACGTTCTTCACATCTTCCTACCAAATGTCCGCTTTTCCTCTCATACTGAAATTAGACACTCTAGCTTTCTTGTTCTCTGAATAGTCATGCAACCTAAAGAACTTCTTTATGCCAAACATCCATGCCTCTGCATCTTGTGATTTCTTTACCTCTTCATCAAAGGTATGTGGCTTCACTTTCCTAAACTCGTCTGGAAAATACCCCTTATCACTCCTCCTGTAAGGATGATACCAATGATGATCATAGTGCTTTTGAATCAAAACTAGAATCATACTAGTATCTATCCCCTCTCCTATCCAGAGTGTCCAACAATCTTCCATCTTTGATCGTCTCATCACTATCCGACATGTGACCACCATGCAATATACTACCATATTCCCCATTAGTTCTATCCTCCTATTCATGGTTGATCCAAGGTGGTCCCTGTCGCTGCAAATCTGACAAGCTCTGAAGTATGACTACATTTACCTCTATTATCTTTTCTTGTGCCTATATGTTGCTATCATTATCTGCCTTACAACTCCTTATTTCTTCCTTCAAGATTCTCAATGTAACTATCAAATCGGAAGAGTTCCCAACACCATACTACTCTTCGGATTCACAAGGAGAGTCTTTGTAGCCAACCATCTTGCTAGCCATTTGATATTTCTTCCTGCAAGGTGTATCATGTCAGCTAAATCAAATCACAATAAACCAACGTACCCTAGTATAGCTCGAGGATGATACCTTGTCTACAAGATCAACAAATCAGTGTGATACATGTATAACATCATCATGACAACATATAGAAACACGAAAGATAAGCATATGACCATGCAACTGTCATTCTAGCTAGGGTCCAGTCATCAATGCATGACCTCAACAACAACACACACCACAACCTCATGCATGACAACGACCATCATTGTGTCACTATACACTTGACCAAATGCAACCATGAACATGCATAAGCGATGCATAACTATCCACACAGATGCATAAACATGTATGATCAAGCATGGATGCATGATACTTGAAATGAAACCTGCAAGACTGATACATGTACCCGAGCATACAAGAATGTAACCAATCATGCAAGGTTGTAACCAAGCATACTACAACGATACATGTAAACGACATAAATCGATATGTAACCGGTCCTACACTCATGATGATGCATTCCTCAACAAAACATCAAGTTTCACATGAAGACATCACTTCAACCATGAATAACATCATGCAAATGCAACAAGCACATGAAATGCAAGTGTGAGAGACACACATGCAACTTACATGCATACATGACCAACACATAGCCCATCCAGTCTGAGGGGTGAACCATGCTCTATTACCACTCTGTAACACCCTCCTCCCACATCTACCCAAGCAACCGGCTAGCCGAGGTAAACATGCAACAAGAGGCCACTATGATATGTTTCAACCTCCTAAATCATGTTAAGGAAGTGGAACCGACAGAAACACACCATACAAACATTAATCATCAGCTACAAGACCCTCGGGAACCAATCCAATACTTTAGAGAACTTGCCTTGGGTTCCCACGAAAATTTTGGACAACTTAAGCCTCAGTCGCTCTCACAGGCTTGCCCGCCAGCTACCAAGGACCAAATCTGTCAGTGTTGTGCTAGCAACTCCAGGATTTGAGCCACTTCTTCAAGCCCAGAGCCTGGGTCATTGCCCATAATTGAACCATCTTTTCAAATCAGTAAAATAACATGGAAATTATAGTAGTAACGCAAATACTTGTCCCAGACCTTAACTGGACCCCCTACTAGCCATGAGAGGCATTTCGTCAAACATATCGCGAATATGTAATCTATAGGTGTAAATAACAATTTTGAGCATGGGGGTCTCACACTTAGCTGAGAATCGCTAAGAACCATTAATGCCTCAACACATCAACTACCCTTCCATCCATTAGGTCATAGATACATTAATCATTTAATTATAAGTAAAAACATGATGAGAGTCACACATGGTTGTTGTCATAAAACACATACATAACCAACATAATAGGGACAAAAATATCAATGAAATCACCACCATATACACCACATATAATCCATCATGATACTCATAGAAATACTTGGAGAAATAACCTTTCATTAATGATGCAAAATCCAAACCCAGGATGGGACTTCCACATTCCAGCCGACTGTAGAATGGCTAAGACAAATCTCTCTTCAACCATTTACCCCCGTGCCATATTCCAAGCATTAATGTGGAAACTCATAGAAAACATCAATCAAAACTCATCCAGGGCTTCTAGAGGTCATCCACCTCAACCCATCAAACAGTGGTTTCACCTCACGGTCGTACATCACAAAACCATCATCAAATTGGTCTCCATCCAAGCCTTCTAGGGCTTCCACAGTGTTTGTCCAACCAAGGCTTCCAAGACCAGTAACTCAACCCACATCTTATTCAGGGCTTCCAGAGCATTTGTCCAACTAGGGCTTCTGGGACTAGTAACTCAACCCACCTAGGGCTTCCAGAGCATTGGTCCAACCAGGGTTTCCAGGACTAGTAACTCAACCCAAGCTAAGGAAACATGAGAACCAACCAAAAACAAACAATGAAAGTAACCCACAATCACCATGGTTATCCAGGAAATGGAAAGGATAGGAAATCCACTATCAATCATTCCCATCCTCCATGCCAATGATAGATCACAACCAAAAATCCACATGCATATGCCATGCATACCAAAACTAGTGAAAAAAACATACATGCAACTCGGTACCTGCAAGAAAATCTGATGTAGTTGTTGATCCCGATGCCCTCTTGTGCTTTCCTACTCTTCCTTTGCCTTCTTGCTCCAAAAATCCAAGTATGCCACACCCTCCAAGAGTGCTCCAAGAAAACTCTAAGTCTCCAAGAGTATGAGAGAAAGAGAGAGAGAGAGTAATGAGAGAACTCCAAAACTGAACTAACAAAAGGTTACCACTAATCCTCATAAGCCTTTTTATGAATGAGGCCTCTATTTTCTTCATTTTCCATTATTTTCCTTCATTTTCCTCCTCACATGCAACCTATGACCTTTCACCTCCCTTTTCTCCTAATTTCCATTATTTTCATAAATAAATGTGCAAAAAATGTCATTTTGCCTTTCCAAGACTTATCCATTGCCTTTGCCAATTTCCTTAGCCATAAACAATCACAAGTGATCCCCATCACTAGGATTCTGCCCAACATTTAGCTTGGAATAAGTGTCCCATCATCCGTGGTTATTATTTTGCCTTTATTTACTTTTATTACATGGAATTTTCACCAGGGTTCTTACAAATGCTACCTTGGAGGAGAACATTCAGCATTTGACATAGGTGTTGGAGATATTAAAGAAGTATCAGTTGCTAGAAAATCTCAAGAAGTGTGAGTTTGCACAACAATCTTTGTGTATCTGGGGTATTGTTATGAAACCAGCTCAAGAAAAGATAGAAAAGATAGATCAACGCCTTAGAATTCAGCCTCTTCGAGGGGGCAACCTCCTTTACATTACATAAATGAACAATTCTTGGATGATACAAATGACAAAATCTCCTTTCTATATATAGGAGTCTAAGGAGTCACAATATAATCCAGCCGACCTAACAATAATAATATAAAGCCACAAAAATAACAATAGAGGGATTCTATGGGGCACAGAAATAACAATATGGGGGTAATAGGGGCACAACAACATAAATAAGGGGTATAACTACAATAGTAATGGGGTAATCACTAGTATTATAGGGACCCAACATGCCCCTCTCCTTCAAAAAAGTGTTGTCCTCAACGCTTGAGTAGTTCTGGATACTTCTGCATAAAATTCTCATCCTCCCATGTGGAATCTTCAGCGGATAAGTTCTTCCACTTGATAAGATACTCTGAAATTGATCGATTTCGTAGCTGTCGAGTTCTTGTTTCTGTGACTGCTTCCGGTTCCAATATAATTTTTCCTTCCTCGTCAAGTTCTGGCAATATTGTTTGAACTGGGAGCTTGTCGCCTATAACCTTCTTTAAACATGAAACATGGAAAACTGGGTGCAATCGAGAAGCTGCAGGAAGCTCCAATTTGTATGCCATAGTACCAATCTTTTCCAACACCTTGTACGGACCATAATACTTTGGTGATAATTTATTATCCTTCTTAGCTTGCTTTAGGGACATTTGCTTATATGGTTGTAGCCGTAGGAATACCCAATCACCTACATCAAAACTTCTTTCACTGCGATGTTGATCTGCCTGTTGTTTCATTCTATTTTGTGCCAACACGAGGTTATCCTTTAAGAGTTGGAGGACTTGTTGTTGATGTTCGATGTGATGTTCCACTGCCTGAACCTTAGAATTTTCTCTTAAATATGATGTGATTGATGGTGGTTGATACCCATAAAGTGCCATAAATGGGGTCATTTTTGTTGCTGTATGGAAGGAAGTGTTATACCACCATTCAGCCAGAGGCAACCATTTGACCCATTGTGTCTGTTTATCAGATACAAAGCAACGAAGATATCCTTCCAAACATTTGTTTACTATCTCAGTTTGCCCATCAGATTGAGGATGATAAGATGAGCTATGAGCTAACTGAGTACCAAGACAAGAAAATAATTTTGTCCAAAAATTTCCAGTGAAAATGGGATCTCTGTCACTTACAATAATCTTTGGGTTTCCATGTAGCTTTTGAACTGTTTCCATAAATGCAGTAGAAACTGTACTGGCTTTAAATGGATGTGATAATGCACAAAAGTGTGCATACTTGGTAAGTCTGTCAACTACCACCATGATGACACTCTTTCCCTCAGACTTGGGTAAACCTGTGATAAAATCCATTGAAACCTCCTCCCAACGTTGGCTTGGAATGGATAAAGGTTGTAATAGACCCGGTGTCTTAATTGTTTCAACTTTATTTTGTTGGCAAACCAAACATTCCGCCACAAACTTTTGAATATCTGATTTAAGGCCATCCCAAAAAAATTCCTTCTTAACCCTGTGGTAAGTTTTTAAAAATCCTGAGTGCCCTCCTAAGGGAGAAGTGTGCAATTCCATAAGAATCTTTTGTTTTAGCTGGGAATTCTTACAGAGGTATAAGCGATCTTTGTACCATAACGAATCATTTTGCCAGCTAAATGTATCAGAAGTACTGGAATCTTGTTGTAGCTTTCGAATAAGTGCCCACACTTCTTCGTCATTCTTCCATTCCTCCTTTGCTTCGTTTATCCAATCTGGTTGGATAATAGAAATGGCACACAACAATGCTTCCACATCCTCATCCTTTCTTGAGAGTGCATCTGCCACCACATTTTGCTTCCCTTTTTTGTAGATGATTTCAAAGTCATAACCCAACATCTTTGTGACCCACTTTTGTTGCTCTTCAGAGGATAATCTTTGTTCTAAAAAGTATTTAAGGCTATCATGATCCGTTTTTACCTTGAAGTGTCTTCCCATTAGGTAGGGTCGCCATTTCTTAAGTGCATGGAGTATTGCCAACATTTCCTTCTCATAAATAGCTTTGCTTAAAAACTTTCCCTTGATTGGACGACTTTCAAAAGCAATGGGTCTTTCATCTTGCATTAGAACAGCACCAATTCCATTTCCTGAAGCATCACATTCCACAATAAAGGTTTTTGTGAAGTCCGGTGTAGCTAAGACCGGTGCTTGGCACATTGCCTCTTTAAGATGTTCAAAGGCCTTTGTTGCTTCCGGAGTCCATGAAAATGAATCTTTCTTCAATAATGTTGTTAGAGGTGCTGCTATTCTCCCATAATTCTTAACAAACTTGCGATAATACCCTGTCAACCCAAGAAATCCTCGCAGATGCTTTATGGATGTGGGGATTTTCCATTCCTTAATGGCTTTAATTTTGCTAGGGTCTACCTTAACTCCTTCATGAGATACAATATGACCCAAATATTCCACCTCCTGGACTCCAAAGAAACATTTGGATCTTTTTGCATATAATTGTTTCTCCTCCAATAGTTGTAGCACCTTGTCAACATGTTCAACATGATCCTTCCAAGACTTGCTGTAGATTAGTATATCATCAAAAAATACTAACACAAATTTTCTAAGGAATGGTTTGAAAATTGAATTCATCAAACCTTGAAATGTTGAAGGTGCATTGGTAAGGCCAAAAGGCATGACCAAAAATTCATAATGACCCTCATGAGTTCTAAATGCCGTTTTCGGAATGTCTTCAATCTTCATTCTGATTTGATGATATCCCGAACGAAGATCCAACTTGGTGAAGTAAATTGATCCATGCAATTCATCCAGTAATTCATCAATGACAGGAATGGGGAACTTATCTTTAATAGTGAGCTTGTTGAGCTCCCTATAATCTGGACACATGCGCCATGATCCATCCTTCTTGTGCACCAATACTACTGGAGCTGAGAAAGAACTTTGACTCGGTTGAATTATACCAGCCTCTAGCATTTCTGCAACCATACGTTCAATTTCACTTTTTTGGACATATGGATATCTGTACGGCCTGATGTTTGGAGGAACACTTCCTGGAATCAGATGAATAGCATGATCATGATCACGCATAGGTGGGAGACCTTTGGGAGTCTCAAATACCTTGGAATGATTGTCCAGGACTTTTTGGAGATCTGGAGAAATAGATGATTCCAATGTGGAAACATCTAGCGAACATAATTGTGCAATTACACCTCTTTGCTCCTTTTTTAGAAGCTTTGTCATGCCATTAGAGCTGATTATCTTTCCTGGTTTCCCTGCAATACCCCTTAATTCAACTTCCTTTCCTTCCACAGAAAATTTCATGAAAAGTTCTTGAAAATTAAAAGCTATTGTACCCAAGGATTGTAGCCATTGGACTCCTAGTACAACATCAGCACCTCCCATTGGAATGGAAAGCATTGGGCTAGTCAATACATATTCTCCCATGGATAGCTTGATATTATGGCACTTTCCAGAACAATTTATTGTTCCTCCATTTGCAATCATCACTTGACACTCTGGTGCTGGATATAGGAAGCAATTCAATTCTTTTGCTACCCTACAATGAATAAAATTGTGGGTGCTTCCTGAATCAATCAACACTATTACCTTTTTCTTCTTGATTTGTCCTTCTATCTTGATGGTTTGAGGAGTGGTAATTCCCGCCAATGCATTACAAGATATGGTCGGATTTATTTGTTCTTCATCTAGGCTTTGTTCCTGGAATATATCCTCTTCTTTTGACCTTTCTTGCTCCTTTTCTTCTTCCTCTTCACAATCTATGTAGAATAATTTCTTCTCAGCACACTTATGACCTTTTGTGTATTTGCTATCACAATTGTAACAAAGCCCTTTTGCTCTTTTTTCTTCCAATTGTTGTGGTGTCAACCTTGTAGGTTGTGGAAGACTATGGGCAACAACACTTCCGTCTTTATAGTTGTGAATGGTATGCTTCCTAGTTGCCATAATTTTGCTTTCCATTTTTCTTGCTAACCTGAATGCCTTCTCTAATGAATCAGGTTCCCAAAGGCGCACATCATGTTGGATATTATCCTTTAAAGACCCTATGAACACATCAATCCTATGCTCCTCTGGAATATCTTTTACCCTTATGTTCAATTTTTGGAACTCCTCAATGTGCTCCATTATTGAACCCTTTTGTTTGAGACTTATCAATTGGCTAAAAAAAGTGTTGCTTTTTGTATCCTCATAATGTGCTATCAATTCTTCCGTAAAAATTGCCCAAGTGATAAATTGTTTACGAGAACAAAGCCATTGATACCATACAAACTGATTTGGTTCCAAATATAAAGTTGCCATACGTACCTTTTGTGTGTTTTGCACATTATTGAGATCGAAGAATTGCTCCATCTGTAATATCCATGTGGCGGGATCCTTGCCATCAAACTTCCTCATATCGATTTTTGGAATATGGTGATTCTTCGATCCAACATTAGCATCTATGGAATCATGATTAACATTTCTTTTGTTCTCATCATGAGTTTCCTTTACTACCTTTTCACCATTAGTAAGTATTTCTTGTAGAAAATTAGTCAAATCTGTCTTCAAATCTGCCATGCCTGTCTTCAAATTTGTGTTCAAATCTATCTTCAAATTGTCCATCTTAGCTTCCATGCCATTCATCTTAGCTTCCACGCCATTTATCTTAGCATCTGTTAACTTTTGTGAGCGTGACATTTGTTGCACTTGTTCTTGTAATTTTGATATATCATGTAGCATTTCTTCCTCTTCTTCATGAGTCATGCTAGAGCTTTCAGGTTCCTTACTAGGTGTTTGCATTTTCTTTCCTCGGGGCATCAGTTACCGATAATAATGCTCTACTATGCCCTTTGAATTCCTTCAAAATAAATTTTCAAACCAAGCTTAAGCAAAAATTTAAAAAATCTACACACCTTTTTTCACTTTGTAGGAGCTCGATATTGCCTCTGATGTATCTCTGTACTTTCTAGTCATCTAGTTCTAAACTTGTGACCTGTAGTAGCTCTCTGTGTCCTCTTTCCAATGCCACAAGTCTGACCCAAATTGGATTCTCCAAGGAAGAGTTATGCGAAATCTCCCACAGTGACTTGATTATAGACTAGTTCAGTAGAGCTAACTTGTACGACGTGCCACGAGTCATTGTTTCGACCTTTGGGTCTAAAAAACACCCACAAGAAACTACAATCCGTCCTCTTTCTGTACCTTTTTACGAAATTTCAATCCGATCCTTAGAGAGAAAGTTATGACGATTTTCCCCAGGTCACCTGTTTTGAATGTAATTCAGGAGTCTGCAAAAAGACCAACTTCCTCAGATCATATCTCCGAAAATATCACGCGAAAAGATCTGAAATTCGGACCCAAGGTTCATCGCCAATTCTTCTCAAATGGGTTTTTTTTGCGACTTCTGAAACGTCACAGAAAAAAATTTATAGCGAAAATTCCACGATGACCTGTTTGGAGCAGCGAAACCCTAGAATCCAAAGCTCTGATACCAAATGTTATGAAACCAGCTCAAGAAAAGATAGAAAAGATAGATCAACGCCTTAGAATTCAGCCTCTTCGAGGGGGAAACCTCCTTTACATTACATAAATGAACAATTCTTGGATGATACAAATGACAAAACCTCCTTTCTATATATAGGAGTCTAAGGAGTCACAATATAATCCAGCCGACCTAACAATAATAATATAAAGCCACAAAAATAACAATAGAGGGATTCTATGGGGCACAGAAATAATAATATGGGGGTAATAGGGGCACAATAATATAAATAAGGGGTATAACTACAATAGTAATGGGGTAATCACTAGTATTATAGGGACCCAACAGGTATATGACAGGTGGAGGGGAGCTGAAGATAGATCTTTTACAAGATGGAGGCCATCATGAAATGGCCATTACCTACTAATGTTTTTGAGGTTAGGAGTTTCATTAGGGCAACATAGTACCTAAGGAAATTATTAGCCTCATTTTCAGTGATAGCAATGCCATTCCACATCGTAATAGCAAGTTGTAAGAGTTTCCAGTGGGGAAAGGGTCAACAGAGGGCCTTTGAGGAGTTAAAGAAGAAGATTATTTAAGCACTAGTTCTGGCATTAACAAACTTGCAGCAGCCCTTTGAAGTGTAGACATATGCAAGTGGGTATGCTATGAGAGTGGTCTTGATGTAGGGAGGAAGGCTTGTATGATACCATTATGAAGTATTTCATAGGGAAGTTCTTAATTACCCTACATACAAAAAGGAGCTATATGCATGTGCAATCTATGAAGAAATGGAAGCATTATCTTATGGGAAAGGAGATAGTAATCCACCCAAATCACCAACCACTATAGTACTTGCAGGCTTAGAGTAAGCTACAACAAACCAGGCATCACAAGTGGCTGGGGTTTCTACAACAATTTTATTTAGTGATCAAGTACAATAAGGGAAACACAAATAGGTTGGTTGACATGCTTTCAAGGCCACCTACATCAAAGATCATAGCTTTGGGAACTTTGGTGCACATGGAACCATTCACCCATGACCCATACATATATTCATATTCGAAAGATGAGGACTTCAAGGAGGTGTTTCAATAGTTGTAGAACCAGAGTCATGTGCATGATGGTGACAACACCGTTGACTACCATTTCCAGGACGGGTTACTCTACCGGATGGGTAACTTATGTGTTCTTAAAGGTGATCATTTGTAGCTGATTAAATAGGCTCACACCTCCAAGTTCATATGCACTTTGATGTAACAACCCTAGTGAAAATTCAATGTAATAAAAGTTAATAAAGGAAAAATAATAACCACGGTTGATGGGACACTTATTCCAAGCTGAATGTTGGGAAAAACATCCTAGTGTGGGTGTTCATTGGTTTATTATGGCTAAGGAAATTGGCAAAGGCAATGGCTAAGGCTTTGGAAAGGCAAAATGGCATTTTTGGCATATTTATTTATGAAAATAATAGAAATTAGGAGAAAAGGAAGGTGAAAGGTGATAGGTTACATGTCAGGAGGAAAATGAAGGAAATTAATGGAAAATGAAGAAAATAGAGGCCTAATTGATAAAAAGGATTATGAGGATCAGTTGGTACCTTTTGTCAATTCAGTTTTACAACTCTCTCATTATTCTCTCTCTCTCTCTCTCACTTACTCTTGGACACAGAGTTTTCTTGGAGCACTTTGTCATTGGATCGAGAAAGGAAAAGAAGGAAAGAAGAAGGAAGGAGCAAGAAAGGAAGAGCGGGATCGAACAATTACACCAAGATTCTTTGCAGGTAACGATTTGCATGTGTGTTCTCCTTGCTAGATTTGGCATGCATTGTATTGCATGTGGTTCTTTTGTTGTTATGGCATGGGTTTTTCCAGGTGTGACAATGTTTTCAGCCTAGCCTTGCCATTTCTGGATAGCCATGGTGTGATGGGGTTCTCATGTTTGGATTGCTAGATGGATTCAAAGCTGAGTAAGGTGGATCTCTGAATGATAGAACACATGGTCTAGTGGCCCGTGAACCAAACTGTGGGTTGTAGTAAACCCAGATTTTGTGTTTCCTCAGTGAGCCTATAAATCCTTGCAAGTGAATGGCGGGATATACGGTAAATCCAAGAGGTGGGTGCTCTCCATTAGGCCTAATAATCTCGGGATGGGATATGTGATAAAGACTAGAGAGTGGGTATTAGTTTAGGGCCTAGTGATCCAGTGTGGATTGCAGTAAATACTGAAAGACTAAGAGACAGGAAAATTCCTCACGGTGTAGGTGGAGAAATCTGGTGGCATGCATGCTTGTTTTGCCCTAGTGATCTGGTGCAGATCATGGTAAAGTTTGTTATTACATGTTTATTGCGTTGGCCTAGTGATCCGGGATGGATAATGGTAAAGCCTGGTTTCTATTGATGAGGGTGAGGTGGCTTAGCCTTGGGATTCCCTGGTTGGTTCTTTTGGTTTGAGTCCCACATTCATGCTTGGAATATGGTATGGGGGTGAATGCTTGAAGAGAGAATTGGCTCATCTATTTTATGGTCGGGTGGAACATGGTAGTCCCATCTCAGTGTAACACCCTCCTCCCACATCTACCCAAGCAGCTGACCAGCCAGGGTAAACATGCGACGAGAGGCCACTGTGATATGATTCAACCTCCTAAGTCACGTTAAGGAAGTGGAACCGATGTAAACACACCATAAGAACATTCAACATTAGCTTCAAGACGCTCAAGAACCAATCCAACACTTAAGACAACTTGTCCTTCGGTCCCACTAAACGTTTGGACAACTTAAGCCTCAATCGGTCTCATGTTATAGGCATGACAGCATCCATAAACCCAGAGTCGCTCTCACAAGCTTGCCTTCCAATGTCCATAGACTCATTTAGTCAGTGTTATGCCAACGTCCCCGGGATTTGAGCCACTTTTTCAAGCCTATAGCCTAGGTCACTACCCATAATTGAACCTCTTCAGAACAGTAAAATAACATGGAATTGACAGTGCTAAAGCAAATACTTGTTTAAGCCCTTGACTGGACCCCTACTAGCCATGACAGGCGTTTCGTCAAACATATCAAGAATATGTAATCTACATGTGTAAATAACAATTTTGAGCATAGGGGTCTCATACTTAGCTGAGAATCGCTAAGAACCATTGATGCCTCAACACATAAACTGTCATTCCATCCATTAGGTCATAGATACATTGATCATTCAATTACAAGTAAAAATGCGGTGAAATACATACATGGTTGTTGTCATAAAACACATACATAACCAGCATAATAGCAACATAAATACTCATGAAAGTACAACCATGTAGACTACATATAATCCATCAAAATTCTCATAGAAATATAAGAAGAAACAACCTTTCATTAATGATAAAAAATCTAAACCTAGGATGGGACTTCTACGTTCCACCCGACCGTAGAATGGCTGAGCCAAATCTCTCTTCAACCATTCACCCCCATGCCATATTCCAAGAATGAATGTGGGATCTCATACAACACATCAATCAAAACTCATCCAGGGCTTTCTGTAGAAATTTTGAATAATAAACAATTATTCATAGAGATTATCCCGATTATACACTATTGCGGAATACATGTATAATACATAACCTCCTCTACGTTGATCATCAATTTTGCAGCTATAAAAAAAAATGAAACATCAATCGCATGCGCACATTAACACAGTATGTAACCCGGGGAAAGCATACAGCTGAAAACCCCACACTATCTATATATTATACTGATTGAGAACATGTAACAATACATAGTACAATACTCCTCACAAGTACTCAGTACTATCTCCACCTGTTACACACAAAACTAGCTCAGATCCGAACAAGTCACAGGTTCAAATCTCCTCCGCTGCTTTGCCTGCCTCCACTGCACAATCCTGCAAGAGAATGGATGATGAATGGCTGATCCAAACTCCTATTTACCTTGGTTGATCCAAAATCACGTGAGCACAGGCTATAATTCCTTGGTATTGGCCCACACTGCGCAGTCCTCATTGGCATAACTCAATCCATGCATGTGCAAAATCTCATGCACAACTGATAGTCACAACTCACCCTTTCACTTACCTCTAACACCTGTCTCTGTTGAACTGTCCATGCACTGAGTTAACTGATGTATTCTTTAGTTGCTTTATGAGTTAATAATTAGTGAATTAATTAACAATCAATTCACACAACTCATCACTAGTGTATTCTTTAGTTAGACTAAATACAACTAGTTCAACTAAGTCAAACTGAACACAACTCCATCAACTCCACATCCAACTCCACAGAACTCACATGCATGAGTTCTAACTGAAGTCCTCCATGCAATAGCTCAACTAACACATAAGAAACCACGTGATTCCTTCTATTAGCTGCATGTGCCACATCCGTAGCTTGAACTGAAGTGCTCCAAGAGAATAAGATAATGTTTAGAGTCCAAATATTACTAAGGGCTAATAATATTTGACTGTTTCTATTTTTAGCCTGACAGTCTAAAAATAGACTCTGATCACTCCGCTGTGAACCAAAAATAGAATTCCATCTATTTTTCCCAACATGACCAATCATCCATAAACAGCATCCTGCAACTCATAGACCATGATCCATATGTCTAAAAATAGACATAGTCTAAAATAGACTTTGCGCCAAAAATACCCTACGGGACCACTTAGTGAAGGCGACTCCTTTCCACTAAGCTCCATCATCTTGTTGCATTTTCAACACTTTCCAGAGGCCATCCACCTCAACCCATCAAACAATGATTCCACCTCATAGTCAGACATCACAAAACCATCATCACACTGGTCTCCATCCAATCTTTCTAGGTCTTCCAGAGTGTTTGTTCCAACCAAGGCTTCTAGGAACTAATAACACAACCCAAGATAAGTAAACATGAGAACCAACCAAAAACAAACAATGAAAGTAAACCCACAATCACCATGGCTATCCAGGAAATGGCAAGTCTAGGCAATCCAATGTCAATCCAAGAATTCCTCCATGCCAATGACAGATGATGACCAAGAACCCACATGCATATGCTATGCATGCCAAAACTAGTGAAGAAATCATACATGCAACTTGGTACCTGCAAGAAAATATGATGTAGTTGTTGATCTCGATACCCTCTTGCGCTTTCTTGCTCTTCCTTTGCCTTCTCTATCCAAGAATCCAAGTACGCCACACCACCCAAGAGTGCTCCAAGAAAACTCTAAGTCTCCAAGAGTATGAGAGAGAGAGGGAGGGAGAGAATAATGAGAGAGTTCCAAAACTAAACTGACAAAAGGTTACCGACTGATCCTCAGAAGCCTTTTTATGAATGAGGCCTCTATTTTCTTCATTTTCCATTATTTTCCTTCATTTTCCTCTTCGCATCCAACCTATGACCTTTCACCTCTGTTTTCTCCTAATTTCCATTATTTTCGTAAATGAATGTGCCAAAAATGCCATTTTTCCTTTCCAAAGCCTTAGCCATTTCCTTTGCCAATTTCCTTAGCCATAACCAATCACAAGTGATTCCCATCACTAGGATTTTGCCCAAAATTCATCTTGGAATGAGTGTCCCATCATTCGTGGTTATTATTTTGCCTTTATTTACTTTTATTACATGGAATTTTCACGAAGGTTGTTACACCCGGGTTGGATTTTGCATCATTAATATGAGGCTATTTCTCCTTGTTATTCTATGAGTATTACACTGGTTTATATGTGGATCATAAGGCTGTGAATTCCTTGGTATTTTTGTTGCTATTATGATGGTTATGTATATTTTTTTATGATAGTGGCTATGTATGGCTCTCATCATGTTTTTACTTGTAAATTAATGAACAATGTATCTATGACCTAATAGATGATAATGCAACTAATGATATAAGGGAACAATGCTTCTTAGCAATTCTCATATAAGTATGAGACCCCTATGCTTAAATGTGTTGTTTACATATGTAGATTACATATTTGTGATATGTTTGACGAAATTCTTATCATGGCTAGTAGAAGTCTAGGAAAGGGCTTGTTCAAGTAATTGCATTTTCATCATCATTTCCTTGTTATCTTTCTGTTCTGAAGGTATCATTGAGTTCTGGGCAATGACCTAGGCTCTAGGCTTGAAAAAGTGTCTCAAATCCGGGGGACGTTGGCACAACACTGAGCAAAATATTCCCTGGACGTTGGCATGCCATGTCATGGGAGCATCTAGAGCCCTTTGGATGCTGGCATGCCCATAGCATGGAAGATTCCAGGGGTTAATTGGTTTAATAACTCAGTGGGACTCAGGGGCAGGTTGCCGAAAAGGTTAGGATGGTTCTTGGGAGTCCTTTTGGTGATGTGGAAGGTCTACATGTTGTGTTCCTGTCGATTCCACTTCCTTAAGGTCACATAGGAGGTTGAATCCCATCGTAGTAGCCTCTCATCACATGTTTACCCCGGTTAGTCGGTTACTTGGGTAGATACGGGAGGAGGGTGTTACATTTGGTGTAGGGGATGTAGTAGCTAACTTGCATATGTATGTGTATTGACCCAAGTTGCAAGAAAAGGTAGCCAAGTTCATAAAAGGATGTATGCTTTATTGTATCAACAAGCCTAGTAATGTGAAACATGGTCTATATCATTCCTTACATGTACCCACTCATCCTTGGGAAAGAATTTCCATGGACTTTATGGAGAGTCTCCCAACAACCAGGAAGGGACATGATTACTTATTTGTGGTAGTTGACAAGTTCAACAAGATGTGTGTTCTGATAACTTGTAAAAATACCATCAACAAGAAAGAAGTAGCAAGCTTGCTCTTGGGATAGGTCTGGGTGCACTTTGGGATATCAATGAGCACCATTTTAGATAGGGACATAATATTTCTCGGTGCATTTTGGACTACATTGTGGGAGAATACAGACAGAAAGTTTAAGAACTAGATAAATGGCCAAATAAAAGTAGCCTATAGGACTTTGGTGCAACTTTTGAGGACTTACAATCAAAAGCATCTAAGACCTGGGATGAAAATCTGATGTATATACAACACTCTTATAATAGAGCAGTCCACACTTCTACTAGTAAGTCCCCTTTTGAAACTTGTTTTGGACATTTTTTTGCCTTCACCTTTTGATAGTGCATATGGTCGGCAAGGAGGAGTGAGGGAGGATCTTATAGGGGATGCCTTGAGGGCTAAAAAAATTGTAGAATATATAAGGAAAATCCATTTATAGGTACAGGACACAATTTAGAAGTCACAGGAAAAATACAAGGCCAGGAATGATCAACATCGAATAGAGAAGTCATTCAAGGTAGGAGACAAAGTATAGTTACAATTAAATAAAGAGAGGCTATAGGGTCCTGGTAAGAAAATCATGTCTCTATGGTATGGTCCATTTGAGATACTAGAAAAGGTGGGATATAACACCTACAAACTCAATCTAACCCTATACATTTTCCTTTACTAAGTTGTGAATGTGGAGAATCTAAAGCTCTATGGGCCTTCCATGTTAGATCAGGAAGAGAAAGGGGTCCTACCTTATGTAGAATATTTGGCACCAAATGCTCAAGCAGAGTTGACAAAAAATATAGTTTTGTAGAAGAGGTCCAGAACTACAAGACAAGGGTAGCATGAACTTTGGTAGATTGGGTTTAAAGGACAACTTACAGGCAAAACTAAATGTTACACCCAAGAGAAGGCAAAGGAAAATTTTCCTCACGTCATTCAGTATAAGATTTTGGGGACCAAAAGCCTCCAAAAATGTCAAGGTGTGATCTGGATTGGATCATTATATTGATTTTCACCCATCCCATTGTTTTCAGAGTGGAAAAAGTGGAGGAATCAACTCACAACTTTTTTTTACCGGTGGGACCCATTTTGGAAAATTGGGGTTTGAAATAATCCGAGAGCATTTTGAGGCATCAAATGACATTTTTGGGGGTAAGATTTTGTTTCCTTAGTGCTACACCTTTATTTCATATTATACACACAGAGACCTTTCCAATGGTGCAATAATTTCCTTAATCAGAGTTCGTATGCAACATTTGTGCGACTAGGAAGTTGGCCTTCCTATTTTTGCCACCATAATTCGAGAGGATGCACGTCAACCACCATTATTCATGGGAAAGGGTATATGTTATAGACATTTTTGTGCCTTGCAGCTCCAAGCATGAAATTTCCATAAACCAAGGGCTCCTAAGTCCCTAAAAGTGTTGTTCTAACCCCTAAAGGAACAAGGTCAACCAATTACAACTTCTCCCAGAAGTTCTCCACTAGAAACTGCTCAGAATAAGTCAAAACAGGATCATTTCAGCTGCTCCACTGGCTAACTGCGTTGCATAGCACCTAAACACACTAGCTAGGTGCGTTGCAACGCACCTAAATGCACTATCAGGGTGCGTTGAGCGGGAAATGACAAATGGCAGTGTCATTCCGCGAGGTGGAGAGACAATGGAAGCTTCTAGAATCTTCTCCTATGACACTTGCCTCACTGAATTCGACCAAGGATGAGTAAGAGGCCTTCAGTCTCCAAGTGGAAGCAAGAACTGACAGAGAGAAGCCACTAATCAAATCACAAGCTGACTCGTCCTCCTTGCATACATCTATATATGGATCCCTCATCCCAGAGATCCAGAGGCTGGAATTTTGCACATTGTAAGGAATTGCTGTTGTTTTTGAGATAGAGATCAGAGTATTGGGTGATTTATGCTTTGTTGGAGGTGAAGAGGGGCTTCTTTGCTGGGAGGTTGATGCTGGGTCAGGAATCATCGGTTGTAACTCCTCCTGGATCTTCTTGTTATATCAATAAAACTATTTGAGTTTTTCCTCCATTCTTGTGTATCATTGATGCTTGTTACATTTGTATGGTTAGCTTAAATCTGATCCTAAGGTGTTTATGAATATAGATCCATGTCTTTGTATAGTTTTCTTCTTCTGTGATCTCACAGGTACTTGGTGAAGCTGGGCAAGTAAGAGAGCAAGTAGCTGGAAGCTGTCAAAGAAGAGAGGGATTGAATCAAAGGATTAGCACAAGACACAGGTCGGTTCTTTCTATCCCCCTCTATCTTTAATTCATAAAGGAAATACAAAAGTAGTTTTCTCTGTTTGTTTCTAAGGCAGCTATCACACCTTAGTGGGATAGAGCAGTTCTAAATAGACACTTTTCCCGGTAACAAAATGGCGACTCCGCTGGGGACGATTGTCTAATTAGTTTGTTTGTGTATCTCTTTGTTGTTTGTTTCATAAACTTATAAGTAGCATTCGAACTACATTTGCCATAACAAATGCAAAGTAGACATCTGTTGCTTCAATCCATTCACTGGATCTGTTTATGATTTGAACAGCTGATTCACAAATGATCTGATTGCCCTTTGTGATAGCTCTTAGACCCTCCTTAGATCTACCCCCTGATTGTGCATTACTGATTGCTTTTACTCGGCCAAAAACCAAAGACTAAACTGCAAACCGTGACCCAGAACCCAGATAGAATTCTCGTTTCTGGCCCAGCGCAGGCACTGTGAAGAGATCCTGCATTTCAACGCACTTCCCGAAAGGGCAACCTGCGCTGCAATGTAGTTTCTCTGTGTAACAGGTGCGCTGATCAGCCTAGCCCTGTGCAGCTGAGGTTCTTGTGCTTCATTCTTTCTAGTTTTGTCTCTGATTTTTGCAGCCTGTGATCAGTATATGACTATTTCAAACCCCTTTTCCTTACTGATATTCCGCCTCATTTGTACAAAAGAACTGTAGATGTTTTTGTGTGTTTGTTGAGTCGTTTACAGTTTTCCATTGCAAAAGTATAATAATCATATTGTCGTCCTTTGATTTAGATCTGTCGCAAGTGTCGATTTCGATCATAGGAGAAAGTTTATTTGCTGTTGATAGTCGGTTATGATTTTACTATTGCCTTTGGTTTGAATTTGTGACTTTCTAGTGTCAAAACGAGTATTTATTTCAAAATCATAAAGTGTCGTAATCATCTCTACCTTTTGATTTCGAAAAGAAGCTTGTTTGTGTTTGTCGCTTGAAAGCAAATTCAGGTTTGTACATCAACTTTCTTTTTAGCATCAATACTAAGAAAGTGAAAAACAAATACATGCACATGTGCATTTTCATATTGACAGTCTGTTTGGCTTGATTTAGGAAAGTGCATTTACAGTGTGCTCTTTGCTCTTTGTGAAAAGATTGTGTCTTTCTTTTCCCCTAGTAGCTAGGATTTTCATTGCTGAAAAGAGATAAAAGTTTGTTTATCATCTTTAGATTGCATTTTAGGAATTACATCTACATCTCGTGGTGAACCCAAAAGGCAAACTTCATAAGAAAGATAACCTTAAAATAAATTCAATGAATCTAACAACGCTTTGGAACTTAACGCACAACATTTAGAGGTCTAGGCTAGAGACGTATTCCGGCGTCGTAAAGCCTGGTAACTGTTGTCCTCATTGATGGTTGGGTGATTCCTCCACTTTGAGACGATAAGTGCTAGTACGGACTTATGCTCCCACGTACCGTCGAGTATATTTTGGGAGACCCCTATAGGCTTAAATCCTTTATCCATAGGAAGCCGTGTCTGCCGCCCTATCGATCGCAATGCACTGAACACAGCATTTGGGAAGATTGACTGCCGTACCGTAAAAAGTATTCTGCAGTTTTGCGATTGGTTTGGTACTCCCTCTACCTAGATCTCCAGAGCAGTCCCTTTCATTCCTTTTCAGACTCTTTAACGGAAAAGGTCCATCTGAGAACTTGTCACTTCAGGCTCATTAAAAATCGAAGGAGACTAGAGTCATCTTTTGTTTTTTCTCGACTCTTAAAAATTGAAAAAACAAGTTGTGTCAAAGCGTATAAAAATTTATTTTAAATGGAATATTCATTACCCTTTCCTACATTGATCTTGGGTTGAGAAAATGGAGTCTACCAACCAAGGAATTCCCCTTGGAGGAAATCCTAGTCCCTTCTCCTCTTGGGGAGATGTTGGTGCACCCCATATGGCCACATTGTCGCTTCCAGGACTGACAATTGGTTTGCCTGTATGGCTCTTCTCAACCTCTGTCGTTCAGAACACCACTATTCTTGAACAATCGAATCAGCAACTAGACGAGTCCAGAGTTGCCCACCAACCTTCTACTTCCTCTAATTCTTCCTCTCCTCCTTCATCTTCGCTTGATGGGGCTGGTAAAGCCAAAAGTCAAGTTCCTAAGGAGAATAAGGAAAAGAAGAAGAAAGAGAAGAAGAAGAAGGAGCCAAAGGCGAATGGGGGAAAACGAGTGTCGTCTAACAAAAATCCACACACTGCACCGACCAGGCCTAAATCGCCATGCGTCATTTGCAAAGGAGACCACTTTCACAAAGATTGTCCTTGCATCCCCCGGATATTAAAGGACTGGTCTCCTAGATTGCACAACCCGGTGTCGTCAACCTCTGATGATCATGTTGAAAGCACACCGTCGACTAGTGGAAGTGAAGCCCCAGGACAAAAAGGAAAATGTAGATTTCCTTGTAAACTGTGCGAAGGCGACCATGCCGTCCACCGTTGTCCCTTCTTAGACGAAGCTAAAAGAGTTTTGGATGATCGTCCGGTTTCACCGTTACGACTTCCTCCTGGATATAAAAAACTCTTGCCGAGTCCATCACTAGTTGAAAATCCGGCTGGCCCGCTCAGGTGGTTGGCTGAAGCACCTATCATTGAAGATAAACCATCTGGATTCATACCAGACGAAAGTCAAAAGGTCGAGGCGGCAATTGACCCGGTCTTGCCTCTAGAGGTTTCACCTTCAGATGATACAGTCACTGAGGAGAACAAGGATGACACCGTCCAAATTCTCTTCATAAGCACAGACTCCAACGAACATGGGGGCAATTCACCCGTTCCTTTACTGCAGGAAGGAAGTTCGTCAGAGTCGTACCCGGTCGTCTATTCGGTCCCACCTCCAAGCAACCTAGTTGTCTCCTTCGACTGGAATCAACTAGGCAGACCCCGTTTACCAGCCAGCATACCATTCCGAATTATCGTCAAAATATATAGAATGGTTATGGCTGGTGCCATCGTAGATGAGGGGGCTTCTGTGAGTATCCTTTCCTCAACTGCTTGGAAAGCGCTTGGTTCGCCATCGCTTCTGCCTGAGATGAGAAATCTGACAGGCTTTGATAAAGGAACCAGTCGACCTTTAGGGATCCTTCCCGATGTGCCCATAACATTGAGAGGGAAAACAGTTCAAATGAACGTAATGGTAGTTCAAGGACCCCTGGATTACAATCTACTCCTTGGACGAGACTATATTTATTGCATGGGAGCAATTGTCTCCTCACTCTTTAGAGTAATGTGTTTTCCGCACGAAGGAAGAGTGGTCAAGCTCGTGGACCAGCTTTCATTTCCCGGATCACGCATAGCAAATAGTCATATACCATCCCTAAATGGTCTTTTCACGCAAGAAATGTCTCAATTTCCAGTCCGTCCTCCCGATGAGCATGAGTAATTCGGAGGGATATGACTGAAACCCAGGGGGCATGCATCCTGGTCTGCTTCGGCAGGAAAACTTCGGGTATAGAGTAGGTTTCCGCGGGAGAATATGCCTAGTCTGTACCCCGTCCGTGAGTGGAAGAGAGGGTTATTCTAGTACAGGATTCTCTTGTCAAAGTTATGTGAGTTGGCGAGCGCCGCCACTCACCTTTGTTTATCTAGGTAGACATCGCCAAAGAAGTGTTTTGTTTACGCCGCAAATAGAACAATCTTTAGGTAACCTGTAAGAGGTAGGCCTCTCTCGTCAAAACAAATGTTCTGGCAGAGAGAAGTAGAGGTAACCTTGAAACTCTGTTTTATACCTGGGGGCATGCAAACCTTTTGGAGTGCAAGCAAAGAGCGATTATTTATCTGCTTTTTGGATTAGTCGTTTCCTAACTGGCATAAAGAAAGGATGTGGGGCAAAACTCTAAAAATTGTTGTTTTATATGAGACATTCTTATCATACGACTGGATTAATCGAGCAGTGTTTACCGCGAGGTTCAAGCTCGTTAAAAAATAAACTATTCCCCGGTAAATAACCACCGTGAATGTAGTACTTCAGCCATTAAAGCCTTGGTCGTGTTTGCACCATCACCTCCACTTTTTCATTGGTCGATCATTCACCTCCATTTGATTGTTTACCCATTTTGAGGAACAGCTGCGAAGAGTGATTTCACTAGCCATCCTTGTGACACTGCCGTGATTGGAAAATTCCAAACCTTACCTGGAATCAGCTGCTACCCATTTTATCACTCGTTCCTCAAAAGACGAGTCTTCTTTAAGCTCTTTTCAACTGACTCGTAAAATATGAAAAGATTGCCGAGCCATTGGCCTCTCCAGCTCGTTAAAGGGACAGGAAGTGTTATCCCTCCTCTAGATTTTAATCTTTTTGGACCTGAGGGATTATTACACAAAAAGATCGAGCGCTTGTTTTGTTCGGCTCGTTAAAACTATCGAAAATTCATCCCTTCTGTATTGTTTTATACTTTTTCGGACTTAAGGGATTAGATGGTGAAAAAGGAATTTTGGAGTTACCTTTATGTACCTTTTCAGACTCTCTAAAAATGAAAAGGACCGAGTTATCTTTGTCGTTAAACTCGTTAAAAAGATTAATAGCGACAAACTTGTCTTTAGACGAGAACGAGTTTCACTATCGCTAGGCTCGTTAAAACATAGCGATGGGTTTGCCCGAAGGGCAAATTGTAGAACAAGCATATGTTATCCTCCTCAAGCTTGACAAAAATAAAGAGGTACTGGTCAGCAATGACTGGGGAAAAATTGGGAAGAAAACTCAAAGAATCTTTATTGGTAGCAAGTCGCTCTTGAACATGACACTTCCACTCCGTGTCCGAGTCAGGTTGGGTTGTTTCGTTCACCGGTCACATCGCCATGGTCACGCCATACCATCCACATTTGGGGTTAATGCTACCAATCCATCACATAAGTGTCGCCGGCATGTTCAAGAGAAGTCATCCAGAGAAGTCACCTGTGTCCCACCCACTACCATACATTATACTCCATACTTTCATGACCGCCACCCTGAACCGTATATCATCAGATTGTTTTCACCTCCATCAAAATCATTTGCTCCGTTCCGTGTCATTGATGTGGGATTCATTAAGGCCCTCCTATGACGGATCACTTCTTGTCGACATCAGCTCATTATCCAAGAAGTTGATCTAGGAACACCTCATTCAGTACTTTGAAGCTTGCATGCCTCAATGGCAAGTTTCTCACTTCCGGCGACAGGTTTACATCAATGACCTTCGACCGAAAGATTTTGCGTGATGTTCGACGCAAAGTCCTTTATTCACAAGACGTGAATTGTACTGCAGTACCTTGAGGATCATTATCATTATCGGTGATTCCTCTCGCGCTTGTTAACAGTTTACATCATTGACTGGTAATCAAGCGATGTCTTTCCATGTTCGACTTCAAAACATTTCTCACATGGATCGACTTGTACTTCGAGTGAAGATCGGATGAGATTGAAGACCCCGGATCTAGTTTCATCCATCCGGGCTGCGATATATATTCAGGGAAATAAAGACATTGAAATGTACAGCATTGCAGCACAGATAATCATCCTACCAAAAGGATGATGGCTCTATCGGAATCATCAGTCTACTCTCAGACGATTGTCTGTCCTATGTACATGAAAATGAATTTATAAAGTTGAGCATGGGAATGCCCGCCTCAGCTAGATCATGAAAAACAGTATGAAGATAATGTATTGTATTGTATCTTATTACAGGTCTCCTCCCAGCATTGAAAGAACTTCGGATCCTCATAATAAAGCATTTCACCCGATTAACGGCCTCATACTTTAGGGGGCAACTGTTATAGACATTTTTGTGCCTTGCAGCTCCAAGCATGAAATGTCCATAAACCAAGGGCTCCTAAGTCCCTAAAAGTGTTGTTCTAACCCCTAAAGGAACAAGGTCAACCAATTACAGCTTCTCCCAGAAGTTCTCCACCAGAAACTGCTCAGAATAAGTCAAAACAGGATCATTTCAGCTGCTCCACTGGCTAACTGCGTTGCATAGCACCTAAACACACTAGCTAGGTGCGTTGCAACGCACCTAAATGCACTATCAAGGTGCGTTGAGCGGGAAATGACAAATGGTAGTGTCATTCCGCGAGGTGGAAAAACAATGGAAGCTTCCAGAATCTTCTCCTATGACACTTGCCTCACTGAATTCGACCAAGGATGAGTAAGAGGCCTTCAGTCTCCAAGTGGAAGCAAGAACTGACAAAGAGAAGCCACTAATCAAATCACAAGCTGACTCATCCTCCTTGCATACATCTATATATGGATCCCTCATCCCAGAGATCCAGAGGCTGGAATTTTGCACATTGTAAGGAATTGCTGTTGGTTTTGAGATAGAGATCAGAGTATTGGGTGATTTATGCTTTGTTGGAGGTGAAGAGGGGCTTCTTTGCTGGGAGGTTGATGCTGGGTCAGGAATCATCGGTTGTAAATCCTCCTGGATCTTCTTGTTATATCAATAAAACTATTTGAGTTTTTCCTCCATTCTTGTGTATCATTGATGCTTGTTACATTTGTATGGTTAGCTTAAATCTGATCCTAAGCTATTTATGAATATAGATCCATGTCTTTGTATAGTTTTCTTCTTCTGTGATCTCACAGGTACTTGGTGAAGCTGGGCAAGTAAGAGAGCAAGTAGCTGGAAGCTGTCAAAGAAGAGAGGGATTGAATCAAAGGATTAGCACAAGACACAGGTCGGTTCTTTCTATCCCCTCTATCTTTAATTCATAAAGGAAATACAAAAGTAGTTTTCTCTGTTTGTTTCTAAGGCAGCTGTCACACCTTAGTGGGATAGAGCAGTTCTAAATAGACACTTTTCCCGGTAACAGTATAACCATATGATTATGATGAAGAATACTCTAGATGATTCTATATTGCGACTTTGGTTAAGAGTCGAGGTAGTCAAACCTAAGCACTAGTAGGCTATCATATTGTGTTATAAACGACCACTAGGAAGAAATGGGGTTCCATTATTTCTGAGTGAATTTGTTCCATAAATGAGAAAAAATAGCTGAGAGGAATAGGAGATAGAGAACGCAAAGAGGATTTGTGCACTGTCATATCCCACGGGCCATAGACCATACTTCTTTGTACTAACAACCATTTTCTATTTAGATAAAGAGAGCAAAATGACCTCACCTTCCAGCTTGGTTTTCTCCCTAAAGTGTTTCGCAAGTTCTATCTTGTGTCAAATCATGGTTCATGAGTTTTTATTTCACTGTTATCTATTTTCTACATAATTTTAATTTGCATGCATATATTATTAACAATAATCTATAGATCCATAAATTTAAATAGAAATAAAACTTTAATAGTGTAGATTTTTAGATTTTAAATATAGTTTTATCAGATATGTTGTGATGAATTGCCCAATGGAATATCCATGACAATTTACAGATCAGCTGAGTTAGAGGTGGTTTTATATGTTGGATGGAATCTTGCATGTTCTTCTATAGCTTGCCATTTCTTGGATTCCTCTTCCTGACTTTGATGTTCTTGGACTCCCAAAAGTAAGGGTGTATTGAACTTAAGCAATATCTACTCGACTCCAAGTCTTTGGATAACCAATTTCTATAAGGGATTATTTCCTAGTCTCACCTTTAACAAAGTAGGAGAGTGGTATTCTATAATTTTCAGGATATGGGGCAACACTTTCTATATTATTTAATAATCTTATTTTTGGGTGTTTGTTATATTCTTTCCACGACTAGCCCAATGCATGAAGTAGGGGGTAAGATGGGGGGTAGTTCCCTCTTCGTTGCGTCGAGTGCATTGGGGAGGTTTGTAGGAGGGTGGTAGCCTTCTTGCACGGGGTCTAGGGCAGTGCCCTGGGGATTTTTTTTTTGGACTATATATTAGGTGGGCGGACCTACCTATGGTTTTGTACATGGGTTTCGCACATGGTTTTGGGCTTTATGGTTTTCTGCCTATGGTATTTTGTAGATCTAGTCAAGGAAACTACGATTATGTTCTAATCTAGGGTTAATGGATTGGGGTCTATGAATGCTTCAGCATGTATATATATGTATTGTAACATTGAAAGGAATATAATGAAAAATCAAACTGGTAGTCCCGATTTTGGCATCCAGGGGACAATCTCTGTGTATTTGTTTTGTGTTTCTCGCCATTGTATATTTTACTATTTTTTAAGAATTCGTTTGCAAGTAATTTTTGTACAGGGTTAAAACCTACACTTATGAGATTTCCTCCATTAATAATCTAAAAGTTTCTTCAAAATGGAGGATGGGTTGCACTTGTCTCTTCTTCTGAATGTCCACTATCTAGGGGTATCCTGCAAGGATGGCATGAGCTGAGGTGAGTATGGAGGGGTTTGGGTGCTCAAGCTTGATCCACAATGGCTATCTTAGTTCCCCATCCAATATTTTCTTCACTTCCTCTACCATGATTTACTCATGACTCAACCAGGATGTAAGGGCTAACAATTATAGATTCCCCAAGTATGGGTTTGGATCCCATATGGTGAAATCAGCAAGCACAAGATTGCAGATATATGATTCGGCAACCTTTTCTTTGTCCTCCATATTGAATTCTGAGAAAAAATCAATTAATTCTTCAGCCTCTGGCGGATGGATTGTCCCCCTTTGTGCAATTTGGTTGATATGAAATATGCACCATTGTTCCTTCAAAAATACCGAGTAATCATTTGAAGGTAATCTGCAACTAATTTCCTTTGAGGAGAGGTGTGCCATAGTCCCCAAGGTTGTTTCTAATGATGAAATATGAGTGTTTTTTTCCTTTAGAAATCCTTGTGCTTGTGTAATTAGATTCTTAGCTATTTGTTCTCCTTCTCAAGTTGTTCTCTTATGTTGCCCTCATTTAATCTTAATAAGGTCATCTCTTCCCTCATTCCATTTATTTCATATTTTATCTTATCAATATTAACCACTTCCTTGTCCTGTGTTATTCTCCTCCATCGATGAGTTTCTACTTTTGCCTTATCCACTTCAAGAAATAAGTGGGGTGCTAGGTGTTTAAGGAGTACTCTTCCTAATGTTCATGCAGTAGGGGGGTCAACCTTTAGTGGACAAGAGAAAAAAGGGGAGGGGACTTCCTTAGGGTTGATTTCTATGCTGCTTTTTCAATCTTTGTAGCTCTATAGACTACTCCTGAAGCGGGACAATATGCTCCTATAAATGGGCATCCTTCCCCTGTAGTTGTATTAGTTTCTTTGTGACCTAAGGGAGTGCTAGCATTGTACCTTGTTATGCCTTTGGTTCTGATAATTATTTCTCTTCTCCCTCTATAGCCTCTCCCCTTCTAGACTGGGTGTTTCCTCAATGCTAATGGTGGTAGTAGAAGGAGGTTTTTGTCTACCATTTAACCTTAAACTGGTACTTTTCCTTCTAGTATACACAATTTGTTGAACATGCCTACTTGCTCTTATCTTGGTTGGAGTGTTAAGGCCTACTAGTGTGGTTGCAACCACCTTCTCCTCTTCTTCGAGGGTTTCTTCCTTTTTCTGCATTGCAGGGTTAGCCATTGCTTTCCATTTCCTTTTCTTGGTTGAGCCCTTCTATGGTTTATTAAGTTTTGCTTGGGCCTCTAGGAATGCTTGCATGCATATGTCCACAAAATCAATCCAAGGGATGGGATGCCGAAGGTTTTCCAACGCATCATGGACTATTAACTTAATTAGGTTTTGATAAGATAGGTAGCTATGCTTTCCTTCTCTTACTTTGGTGCTCATTTCCTTGAATGATTAAAGAATGAAGTAGGGAAGACTTAGTACCTTGTGGATTGGAAGGTAAGCTTGAAATTTGAACTCATAAAGTAGTATGAATTGATAGGAACATACTATGCTCAGTCTACCTTCATAGGAAATATATTTGAGAATGTTATAAGCTACATCATAATAAGGTTTAGGCATACTCTCCCTCCTAATTCCATTTTTTATCTTCATCATACTACACATTGGGTAAGAAGAATCCTCTTTTGCCATTAACGGCTTATTGTCCCTCTTCCTTGCTCCAATGCAAACCCCTAGGGAGAGTGGTGACTCTACTAATGGACTCTTCACTGACATATATCACCAATCCCTTGATTGTAGTGACAAATTCTTGGCCCTCAAGATTTTTCAAATCCATTGTGAATTGCGTAGAAATATCATCCTTAAACCCTATGAGTTTTTCAAAGAATCTCAACCATTGATAGTTTTCGAAAATGGTGAAAGCCTAAGGATTTTGGTGAATTTTGGTTGTATTAGTAGGTTCCCTTTCGTTAAAGTCACCCCCCATTTTGTGTAATGAAATCCTTTCAAATGTTTGGGGTTTTATTTTAGGGGTTCCTTCACAAATCTGGACAGACTTCAACAAATTCACTTTGCAGGCAGAAAAAACTATCTCTATGTTGTTATAGGATACGAAGTTTCTTGTGGCAACATGGTACTCTGAGTTTTTTTAATTGTAAAAGCAACACATCCTTAACTACTCATTCACTATCAAACCAAATAATATATGTATGAAGGAATAAAACTAATAAGAAACTGATGGATCCTCTTCTTTCCCTTATTTTGTAGTTCTAGCACAGTGGTTTTGAAAAAATGGGTTGATAATTCTTAACAAGCATACAAAGGTACATTCCAAATTAAAGAAAAAAAGGTGGTGGCAAGAATTCAAATGTTTTTATTCGATAGTACCAACCTTTAAATCACATTCATTGGGCCTTTGTGAGTGATTTTGGTAGCAAATCGCATTCCTATAGCAAACCCTAGAGAAAGAAGAAATGAATCAAACCACATCTTGTAATGCATTGGCAAGAATTACCACTCCTCAAACTCTCAAGGTAGACTTGATATATCAAGGAAAAAAAGGTAAAAGTGCCGACCGATTCTAGTAGTACCCATAATTTTGTTCATTGTAAGATAACTAAGGAATTGAATTGCTTTCTATATCCAGCACCAGAGTGTCAAGTGATGGTTACAAATGGAGGAAATATAAATTGATGAGGGAAGTTTCATAATAAAAAACTAACCATGGGGGAATATGAATTGAATAGTCCAATGATCTCCATTCGAATGGGTGGTGTTGATGTTGTAATAGGAGTCCAATGGTTACAATCTTTGGGGACAATAGCTTTTAATTTTCAAGATTTTTTCTTGCATTTTTTTTGGGAAGGAAAGGAAATTGAATTAAGTGGCATCGTAGGGAAACCAAGGAAGATAATCAAATCTATTGGCATGACAAATCTTTTAAAGAAAGAACAACGAGGCATAATTGCACAATAATGCTCACTAGATGTTCAAACATCGCAATCATCCATTTCTCTAGATCTCCAAAGAATATTGGACAATCATTCAAAGGTATTTGAGACTCCTAAAGGCCTCCTACTTATTCATGATCATGCTATTCACTTGATTCCTGGAATCGTTCCTCTAAACATCAAGCCTTACCGATATCCCTAGGCCCAAAAGAGTGAAATTCGACATATGGTTGCAAAAATGCTAGAGGTCGGTATAATTCAACCTAGCCAAAGTTCTTTCTTTGCTACAGTAGTATTGGTGCACAAGAAGGAAGGATCATGGTGTATGTGTCTGGATTATAGGGGGCTCAATTGGCTCATTATTAAAGACAAATTTCCCATTCCTATATTTGATGAATTGTTGGATGAATTACATGGAGCAATTTACTTCACCAAGCTAGATCTTTGTTCAAGATATCACCAAATTAGAATGAAGACTAAAGACATTTTGAAAACAACATTTAGAACTCATGAAGGTCATTATGATTTTTTGGTCATATCTTTTGGCCTTACTAATGCACCTTCCACATTTGAAGGTTTGATGAATTCCATTTTCAAACCCTTCCTTAGAAAATATGTGTTAGTACTTTTTGATGATATACTAATCTACAACAAGTCTTGGAAGGATCACATTCAACATGTTGACAGGGTGCTCAAACTATTGGAGGAGAAACAATTATATGCAAAAACCTCTAAATTTTTCTTTGGAGTACAAGAGGTGGAATATTTGGGCATATTGTATCCCATGAGGGTGTTAAGGTAGACCCTAACAAAATTAAAGCCATTATGGAATGGAAAATCCCTACAACCCTAAAGAATCTTTGAGGAATTCTCAAGTTGACACTGTATTATCACAAGTTTGTTAATAGTTATGGGAGAATAGCAGCGTCTCTAACAACATTACTGAACAAAGATGAATTTTCTTTAACTTCATAAGCAACTAAGACCTTTGAACATTTTAAAGAGCCATTGTGCCAAGCATCGATCTTAGCTACACCAGAATTCACAAAAACCTTTATTGTGGAATGTGATGCCTCGAGAAATGGAATTGGTGTTGTTTTAATGCAAGAAGGAAGACCCATTTCTTTTGAAAGTAGTCCAATCAAGGGAAAGTATCTACACAATCCCATTTATGAGAAGGAAATGTTGGAAATACTTCATGCACTAAAGCAATGGTGACCTTACCTAATGGAAAGACACTTCAAGGTAAAAACAAATCATGATAGTCTTAAATACTTTTTGGAACAAATATTATATTCAGAAGAGCAGCAAAAATGGGTCACAAATATGTTGGGTTATGACTTTGAAATCATATACAAAAAAGGGAAGCAAAATGTTGTTGCAAATGCACTCTTAATAATGTATGAGGATGTGGAAGTATTATCCTATGCCATTTCTATTATCCAGCCTGATTGGATAACTGAAGCAAGGAATGAATGGAAGAATGACGAAGAGGTGTGGACACTCATTCAAAAGTTGCAGCAAGATCCTAGTACATTCGATACATTTATTTGGAAAAATGATTCATTATGGTACAAAGATCGCTTATATCTATGTAAGAATTGTTGACACAAACAAAAGATTCTTTTGGAATTGCACACCTCTGGAGGGAACTCTGGATTTTTAAAAACTTACCACTGGGTCAAGAAGGAATTTTTTTGGGATGACCTTAAATATGATAATCAGAAATTTGTGGCAAAATGTTTGGTTTTCTAAAAAAAAAATTGAGACAATTAAGACCCCAGGTCTGTTACAACCTTTAGCCATTCCAATTCAGCATTAGGAGGAGGTCTCAATGGATTTTATCAAAATTTTACCCAAGTCTGAAGGAAAGAACATCATCATGGTGGTAGTTGATAGACTTACAAAGTATGAAAACTTTTGTGTATTATCTCATCCTTTTAAAGTCAGTACAATTGCTACTGCATTTATGGAAATAATTCAAAAGGTACATGGAAACCCAAATATTATTGTAAGTGACTGAGATCCCATTTTCACTCGAAAATTTTGGATGGAATTATTTTCTTCTCTTGATACTCAATTAGCTCATAGCTTGGAAGGATATATTCATTGTTTTGTATCTTATAAACAAACACAATGGATCAAGTGGTTACCTTCGCTTGAACGGTGGTATAACACTTCCTTCCATATTGTAGCAAAAATCACCCCATTATGGCACTTTATGGATCATATCATCCACTGTCCATCACATCATTTTAAAGATAAAATTCTAAGGTTCAAGCAGTGAAATATCACATCAAGCATCAACAACAAGTTCTCCAACTCTTAAAGCATAACCTCACTCTAGTATAGAATCAAATGAAACAACAAGCAAATTAGCATCATAGTGAAAGAAGTTTTGACGTATACAATTGGGTATTTTTATGGATAAAATAATACAAACAAATGTCCCTCAAGCAAGATATGAAGGATAATAAATTATCACCCAAGTACTATGGTCCTTACAAGGTGTTGCAAAAGGGTGGTACTATGGCATACAAATTGGAGTTGCCTCCATCTTCTCAAGTACACCCAGTTTTCCATGTTTCACACTTAAAGAAGGTTAATGATGACAAGCTCCCAATTCAAACAATATTGCTAGAACTTGACAAAGAAGGAAAACTCATATTGGAGCATCAAGTAGTCATGGTAACAAGAACCTGACAGCGACAAAATCAATCAATTTTAGAGTATCTCATTAAGTGGAAGAACTTACTTGCTAAAGATTCCACATGGGAGGATGAGAATTTTATACAGAAGCATCCAGAACTACTCAAGTGTTCAGGACAACACTTTTTTTGAAGGAGAGGGACATGTTAGGTCCCTATAATACTAGTGTATCCCCCTTATTGTTATTGTTAGTGTAGCCCCCTTATTGTTGTGCTCCATAGAAGCCCACTATTGTTATTGTTGTGCCCTTACATTATTATTTCTATGTAGGTTCTGATTATATTGTGACCCTTAGATTCCTATATATAGAAAGGAGGTATTGTCATTTTTATCATCCAATAATTGTTCATTTATGTGATGTAAAGGAGATTTCCCCCTCGAAGAGTTTAATTCTCAAGTCATTCATCTATCTGTTCTTCTATTTTTTTTATCTGGTTGCATAACAGAAGGAGGGCTCAACACGTAGCACTAAGTTGGCCTACTTACCCCGATAAATTTGTGTGTTTCTTGTCTGTCCATCTTATCCACTCATCATTAATGAAAAATACCACCTTTTTGAAGGATAGTCAGTTTGTCTTATGTGCATTTCCCACAGACGGGAACACATTTTCAAATAAAGTGGAGTTAACTTCTAAATTAGTCGATATTGTCACTAGTTAGGTTGCCTATTTAAACCGTCCCTTTTGCACAAACAAAATTTTTCCTTTTGCTCGAATGAGTTCATAGAGTGAGTCCTATAGATTTCATACCTTACATTTACCTTTCATGGTGTTGGAGGGTGTTGTTTGTCAACTTGCACGTGCCTTCAATTTATTGCATAGCGAATAGTCAATCCTATAACAACTTACAAGGGATCTTGTACCTTCTTAGGTCTCTTTCATCAAAGCTGGAGTGAGATTATCAAGCTACTAACTTGTTGGAGGGTGTGGTCTTCTTCAAGAAAAACTATGTTGATCTGGGACTTGGGCTTGTAGGATTTTTGTAGTTTTCTATAGGACTGTGTAATCTCTTATAGTAAGTAGAGATGTCTCTTATGATGAATAAAAAAATATTTTAAAGTCATAGGGTAACTTGGTCATTCATGGAAAAATAGATGATGTTGATGGAGAGGGTTTATGTTGCGACGATGATGGAAAAATGGAGGACTTGAGTTGCTATAGGGTGAAAAATGGCAGAAAATAGAGGAAAAACCTAGTTGTGATATATAATGATGAAAAACTAATTGTTATGCTTTCTTTGGTGCCTTTCCTCCCATGTGCTAAAAAGGTCCTTGTTTTGTAGCTTTTCCTTAAAATTGGGTTTTCATGTGGTATTTTAGGGAAACTTATAAAAAATATATATGAGAAGGAGATGGTATGTGATGTCTATTGTTGTTGATGATGAAGGTGAATGGGATATGGTGTAGGGATGCCACTTGGACCCTCTTAGAGTGTTTGGGATGATGAATTATACCATTGATGTATGATGAACTATTTGAGTTGTTTTGCTATATACTGTGGTACTTGAACATTAACCAATGTGAGACAAAATACTTATTTTTATTCCTTTTTCTTCTTTTTTCATTCATTTTTTTTGGGCTTACTAGTTTCCTCATGGAGGTTTTCAACCAATGAGCCTACTTTAGGCATCATATAAGAGGTTTTCACCTAGAGTGCTTATTTTTTTCTTCAAACTTACAAACTGTCTTCTAGAGGTTTTCAATTAGTGAGTCTACCTTAAGTACCTCAGAGGAGGTTTTCACTTGAGGTTATTTTTCTCTTTTCTATTTTTTCTTGTTGGTCAAGGACTAAATGTACTAGGAGCTATTTTTCTCTCACTCAAATTTAGTTCCTTACTTATTGAATTTGTAAAATCAACCCTGGAGAGGGGCTTCTTGTAAATTTTCATATGGTATCCATGCAATACAAGTGGAATTCATTCCTCATTTATAGTCTTGATTCTGACTAAGAAATTATCATAGCATTTCTCAGCCAGATAAGGCCCCAACAATATGGTCATGAGTTTTCCCTTGAAATACTTGAACATGGAGTCATACAAGAGGCTCCAATCACCCTCTTGAAAGCATATAGTTTTAATGTATTTGTCATGCCATTATTTTCTCTACAACTAGACTACTTCAGTGTGTAACAAGGCTCGTATTCTATACTCATTTAGTGCATTCAATTGTTGTAACCTATCAGCCTATGCTTTGGTTAAATCAATGTCAAGTTGAGCTGTCATCCTTAGTGTGTTGTACTCAAATTCAATTGATAATAAAATGTTATTCTCCTAGACTAACTTATAGGGGATGAAAACAATGGTGGTTTTTTAAGTGGTGTTGTAGGCTTAAGTGGCCTCAACAAGACTTTTTGCCCAATCCTTTTTATTGCCACTGGTCACTTTAATAAGAGTGCTCTCTAATGCCTTGTTAGTGACTTCGACTTTCCCATTTTCTTACGAGTAGTATGGAGTGGACTTCGAATGTTGAATGTGGTGTTTCTTCATTGTCCCTCCAATGAGACTAGAGGTGAACTAGGATCCTTGATCTGTCACAAATTCTATTGGAAAATAGAACTTGTAGAAGATATTTTCCCTTAAGAATTCAACCACTTTTTGTTTTGGTGTTGCCTTCACTTCCTGGACTTCATGCCACTTTGTCAAATAGTCAGTCCATATAATGATTTACTTCTTCTTCCTGAATGGGGTATCAATAGGACCAATGAAGTCCACGCCCCACTACTCAAATGACTCAAAAGAAACTTTAGGTTGAAGGGGAATTTTATCCTTCCAAGTAGGCGTTCCCATTCTTTGGCACTCATGAAGGGTTGTCCAAAAGTATCATGCTTGCAAGATTTTGTAAGATGTCCTCTTTGTAGCAAAGTGACCCCCACGAGGCCTATCATGGAAAGTGGAGATGATGCCATAAAATTCATCCTCCCTCACTTATCTTCTCGGAATCTAATTAGGACCCAACTTGAAGAGGTTTCCCCCAATCCAAGTATAGGAGGCACTTTGTTTGGCAATATTACTTTTCTCCATTTAAGATAGGTGAGAAGGGAATTGGCCAGTAGCTAGGAAGGTTGCAATGTTAGAAACACATGGAGATATAAGTGATATGGAAAAAAGATAATCATATGGGCGTTGGTCATCTATCACCTCATCATCTGCAGACAAGGTTATTCTTGATAGAAAATATGCAACAACATTCTCTTTTCCATATTTGTCAACACTAGTCAATTCAAATTGTTTCTACAATAATAACCACCTAATTATGCAAGCATACACATCTGGTTTATTCATTAAGTACTTGATTGCTACATGGTCAGTGTGCACGAAGACTTGGTAACCAATGATGTCTAAATTTATTTAAAGAATATTCAACGACAAGGAACTCTTTTTCAGTTACTAAATAGTTTAACTAAGCCTTACACATATTTTTTCTAATCAAATAAATTGGATAGGGGATTTTACCTTCAAATTGTCCTAGAGTCGCCCCAATTTCCTTGTCTGATACATATTTATGAATATGAAAGGGAAAGGTCCAATTTGGGCCTCTAAGGATGGGTGTTGTCATTAGTTTTTCTTTTATACCCTTGAATTATTCTTGACATGAATCTATCTAACAAAACTCGACATCTTTAGTTAGTAATGAAAATAAAGGAGAAGTAATTTTACTAAATATTTTATGAAAATTTAATAATATCCCGCAAGGCATAAGAAAATTTTAAAATATTTTTGATTTTTGGGAATAGTAACATTTTCGATTATGGCTATTTTATTAGGGTCCACTTGGATTCTATTTAAGGAGAGGAAATGTCTTAAAACAATTCCCTCTTTCATTAGGAATAGGCACTTTTCATGGCTCAAGGAGAGGTTCATCTCCTCACACCTTTGTAAGACCTTGCTCAAGTTTGAGAGACCCTCTTGGAATTCATCCCCATAGGGTGTGAAGCCATCCATGTAGATTTACATTGAATCATGCACAAGATCATATAATATACTAAGCATAGCCCTTTGGAAGGTGGCAAGGGCATTGCACAAGCCAAATGGAAAGACTCTATGAGAAAAATCCTCTAAGGACATGTGATGGTGGTCTTGTCATGATCCTCAAGATTGATATGGATATGGTTGTACCCATTGGATCCACCTAAAAAAGAGAAGAAACTTTTCCTTGTAAGCACATCAAGGACTTGATTAAAGAAGGGCAAGGGGAAATGATCCTTCCTTGTGGGATTGTTAAGTTTTTTGTAGTCAATATAGATTCTCCACTTGCAATTTTCTTGGGGAAAATTACCATGGGAGACACCCATTCACTATATGAGATCAGATAGATGAATCACGCATCTAATAATTTCTACAATTCTTCTTTCACAATATATTTCAATGCAGGGTTCATTCACCTTTGTAGTTAGTGAAAAGGTTTGTGGTCCTCCTTGGTGTATATATGGTGCATGTATATGGAAGGATGTACTCCTTTCATCCCCTTGTAGTCCCATGCAAATGCATCAATTGTTATTTTCAAACAGTGAGTAGTAAGTCCTCTTGATCAGTTGAAAGAAAAGGGTTGATTTCAAGTGTTTTAAAGGGGTTGATTTCTATTATTTTTATATTGATTTGATTAGAACTAGCAGTCAACAAATATGCCTATGAAATGTCTTGGGAAAAACTAGGTTTCCCTATGGATGATTGTTCTTTTAAGCCATCAATATCATGGCAATAGGATATTGGTTTTGCAAAAAATTATCGATCAAATCATTTTCATCAATTTGTTTGTTGCTAAGGGTGGTTTCTAATGTACACACAGGGTAAGATGATGAGAGGCAAGAATCATCTTCTTCTTCCTCTATCCATGTATTAAAGTCGTACTCAATAAGTGATTTAGCTGGTGCATATAATATAAGCTACTTTATGGATTTCCCATCGGTGATGGTCATGTTTCCAACCCTAGAGTTGATGTATGCATCAACAGTAGCTAACCATGGTCTCCCTAAGATGAGTGGATAGTCATTAAAATTGGTATTGGGACCGAGGACAAGAAAGTATATGGGATGCTCCTAGGACTCAATAGAGATAATTACTAATTACATCTCTATGATACCTTTAGGAGATATTGTGGGTCTATCAGCAAGCTACAACACAATATTGTCTTAGAGATCCTTAGAGCTTAAGTTTGAGCATGGTTTCCTTGGTCATGAAGTTGATTGTAGCTCCAAAGTTAATGAGAGTGTTTGGAACTGCAATTTCATTGATGTGCACATATACTATTGGACTTCTAGGAGCTAGGTACTATGGGATGATTTATCTCCAAAGAATTAGATTGGATAGTTGCCCTATGACATTAATAGTAGCTGCATCCTTTTCTTTCTCTAATACTTTCTAAGACATTTCTATTTAATAAACTTTTTATAGATTGGAACATCCTTTTTGACTTGAAGGAGAGGGATTTTAAGAGACAATGTTATGCAACTAGCTCACAAAAAGATAGAAAAGATAGATCAACGACTTCAAAATTAGCCTCTTCTAGGGGGCAACCTACTTTTACATTACACAAATGAATAGGAGTCTAAGGGGTCCCAATATAATGAGAACCTACATAACAATAAAATTGTAGGGGCACAACAATAACAATAGTGGGCTTCTATGGGGCACAATAATAATAACATGGGGACTACATGGTCACAACAATACAATAAGGAGGTTGCACTAATAACAATAAGGGGGTACACTAGCAGTATAGGGAACTAACATGCCCCTCTCCTCCAAAAAGTGTTGTCCTCAACGCTTAAGTAGTTCTGGATGCTTCTGTATAAAATTATCATCCTCCAATGTGGAGTCTTCAATAGGTAAGTTCTTCCATTGTATAAAATTCTCATCCTCCCATGTGAAATCTTCAGCGGGTAAGTTCTTCCACTTGATGAGATACTTTGAAATTGATCGATTTCGTAGCTGTCAGATTCTTGTTTCCGTGACTGCTTCAGGTTCCACTATGTTTTTTCCTTCCTCATCAAGTTTCGGTAATATTGTTTGAACTGAGAGCTTGTCACCTATAACCTTCTTTAAGAATGAAACATGGAAAATTGGGTGCACTCGGGAAGATGCAGGAAGGTCCAATTTGTATTCCATAGTACCAATATTTTGCAACACCTTATAAGGACCATAGTACTTGGGTGATAATTTATTATCCTTATTAGCTTGCTTGAGGGACATTTGTTTGTATGGTGTAGCCGTAAAAACCAGTCGCCTACATCAAAACTTCTTTTGTTGCGATGTTGATAAGCCTGTTATTTCATTTGATTTTACGCTAAAGTGAGGTTATCCTTTAAGATTTGGAGAACTTGTTATTGATGCTTGATGTGATCTTCCTTCGCTTGAACCTTAGAATTTTCTCTTAAAGATGGTGTGATGGATGGTGTATGATATCCATAAAGTGCCATAAATGGGGTCACTTTTACTGAAGCATTATACCACCATTGAACTAGAGGCAACCACTTGACCCATTATGCTTTTTTATCAGATACAAAGCAACGAAGATATCCTTCCAAACATTTGTTTACTATCTCCATTTGTCCAACTATCTTGAGAGTTTGAGGAGTGGTAATTCCTACCAATGCACTACAAGATATGGTCGGATTCATTTCTTCTTTATCTTGGGGTGGTTCTTGGTGTATATCCTCTTATTTTGATGTTTCTTGATACTTTTCTTCCTCCTCTTCACAATCTTTGTAAAATACTTTCTTCTCAGCACACTTATGACATTTAGTGTATTTTCTATCACAACAGTAACAAAGCCCTTTTCCTCTTTTTTTCTTCCAATTATTGTGGTGTCAACCTTGTAGGTTGTGGAAGGCTAGGAGCAACGACACTCCCATATTTATAGTTGTGAGTGGTAGGATTCCTTGTTTCCATAAATTTTCTTTTAATTTTTCTTGCCAACCTGAATGCCTTCTCCAATGAATCAAGTTCCCAAAGATGAACCTCATGTTGAATGTTATCCTTTAAAGTCCCTATGAAGACATCAATCCTCTGCTTCTCTCAAATATCATTTACCCTTATATTCAATTTTTGGAAGTCTTCAATGTGCTCTTCCATTGAACCCTTTTGTTTGAGATTTATCAATTGGCTAAAGAAGGTGTTTCTCTTTGTATCCTCACAATATGCTATCATTTCTTCCGTGAAAATTGACTAGGTGACAAGTGGTTTACGAGAACAAATCCCTCTATACCATACAAACTGATTTGGTTCTAAATATAAAGATGCAATATGTACCTTTTGTAACAATTTCACATCATCTAGATCAACATATTGTTCCATCTGTAGTATCCAAGTTACCAGATCCTTGCCATAAAACTTCCTCATATCTATTTTTCTTTCTTTTAGGAGCTCGATCTTGAAATGACTGTAATTCTGTAATTTAGGATTTTTAAGTTCTTAAATTTCATCCTATCATAGCCCTCTAAGTCCTCTTTCCAACCCCACAGGTTTGATCGAAATTGGATTCTCCAAGAAAGCGTTATGCCCATTCTACCACGATGACAGGATTATAGATTAGTTTAGTAGAGTGAAATAGTACAAAGTGCCATGTGTTATTTTTTCAATCTTCGGCCCTGAAAACGATAACCAAAAAAATACAATTCGTCCTCCTTCTGTCACTTTTTACGAAATTTGAATTCGATGCTCAGAGAGTACGTTATGATGATTTTACCAAGGTCACCTGTTTGAGATGGAATTCAGGAGTCTGCAAAAACCCTAACTTCCTTGGATCCTATCTCCGAAAATATAGTGAAACAATATCTGAAATTCATACACAAGGTTCAAGATGATTTATTCTTAAATGGTTTTTATTTTTCACTTCTACAGTTTCATAGAAAAACGTTATAGCGAAAATTCCACAATTACCTGTTTGAGATGGAATTCTAGAGCCTACACAAACCCTAACTTCCTCAGCTCATATATCTGAAAATATAGTGATACAAGATCTACAATTCGAACACGAGGTTCAAAAAGATTTCATCTCAAATGGGTTTTAATTTCAGCTTCTGAAACATCGTATAAAAAATTTTATAGTGAAAATTCCACGATGACCTATTTGAAGCAGCGAAACCCTATAATCCAAAGCTTTGATACCAAATGTTATGCAACCAACTCACGAAAAGATAGAAATATAGATCAACAACGTCAAAATTAGAATCTTCGAGGGGGAAACCTCTTTTACATTACACAAATGAACAATTCTTGGATGATACAAATGACAAGACCTCCTTTCTATATATAGGAGTCTAAGGGGTCACAATATAATCAAAGTCGACATAATAATAATATTCTAAGGGCACAACAATAACAATAGTGGGCTTCTATGGGGCACAATAGTAATAATATGGGGACTACATGGGCACAATAATATAATAAGGGGGTTGCACTAATAACAATAAGGGGCTACACTAGTAGTATAGGGACCTAACAGACAAATCCCTTAGTTCTCCCAGAAGTTCAACTTCTTCTAGGGTGTATGCTTTTTGGATTGTCAACCTTTCAATATATGAAGGTTTTGGTTGGGTGACCTAAGGCACTAAATCTTCCTTCTCTTCCTTAGTATTTTCTATTGGAGAAGGTGGATGAACATATGGAAGGACCTTCCAAGACCCAAGGTTAATTTCCTTGATTTCTGCAACATAAGTTTGGTAGGTAGTTTCTCCATTGTAGATTGGTTGAGCCTACTTATTATTGGGATTTGGATTTGGTTGGGCAGACATCTAAGGTTTTTTTGGAGGAACGTTCTAGAATACTTATGGTTGCTTAGGAGGAGGCATAAAGACCAGTGGTTGGGCCACCTAAGGCCTCCATCCTTGTGATGGATTACCCCATTAAGGAGGTTGGTTAGGATATGGCTAGAAGGGTGGAACAATAGTTTGAGGAGGGCATGGCCAAAGAGTGGACGTAGGCCAAGGTGAAAGGTTAAGATGGAACCAAGGTTGAAAATGAGCATTATAATAGTATTGAAAGGAGAAAGGAAGTTCATAACTTGTTGGAATTACTTTGAAACTTTTGGGCTTTTTTGGTTGACAAAGCACAACTACTCCCTGCTCCCTTCTACTCTTTGGTACACAACATTCAAACCTAGAAAATATGGGCATTTATCATTGGAATGGTTCTACTCACATATAGAGCATACTTCTATGATATTTAAAGGGCATTCACTCCTAGGAAGTGTTTTAATGCATTGAGGGAAAAATATGGCTAATGCCTTTTCTTCTTCCTCCTTATTTCTTTTGATGTATTAAGTTTCCATTTGCATGGAAAATGTATGTAATATCCTGGTCTTTATGTCTTCTAAAATACCTTCTATCTCATTTTTAGTAATCGAGGAGGATGAAGGACTTAGATAAATTTTTCTTGCTCTACCCTTTTTTCTAGTATGCCTTGAATGGTTTTGAATACCTACTTAATGTCATCATAAGTGAGCTAGTATATGTCTCCATTGGCCAACAAGTTGAGCATTTCCATTAAATCTTCCATGCCTCCTCGTAGTAGAACTAGCTTCAAGGAGTTTGGATCCAAGGTGAAATTATGCACCTTTCTATAACTTAGCTAGAATCTCTCCTCAAACTCTTCCAGAGACTCATTTTCTCCTTGGACCATTCTGAATATTTAATCTCTAGTATCCCTTGCTTTATAGTAATCTTGGTATTTGTTGGTGAAGGCTTGCTACATTTGTTCCCATGTGGTGATGTTATTATTTTCTAGGCTCACGCCTTGAATTTTGTAGCTATGGTCGGTCTTCATAATTTATATTTTAAATGTAAAGCATGTTTTTCATGCTTGTGTCAAAAGAAAAATATTAAAGGAATGCTTTTCATGCACTTTACAAAACTTAAAAATTTGAATATTTTGGCTCCAAAAATGTAAATTTAGCCCTTCAAAATTTCAAATCAGCTTGGCCCTATAAGCTCACCACTTAATATCATCCAACCACTATATAAAGTCAGCTCGTCTCAGCTCATCACCACCAATTCAGATCAAGGAAATTTGTATGTTTATACAAGCAAATGAGTCTTTTGTGGCAACCAAAATCCATCTTCTAGACATACTAGAATTGTGAGAAGGCACATGTTTTTAGCAAATCGAATTGAGGAAGCCTAAAACCTAAGTTTTGAGGTAGGCAGGCTGAGCTCTAAGGCAGGAGGTTGAGCTCTGAGGTTGGAGGTCCAGCTTTGAGGAAGGAGGTTGAGCTCTAAGGTAGGAAGGTCGAGCTCTGAGGTAGGTAGGTCGAGCTTTTATGCAAGAGGTAAAGCTTTAAGGCAGGCAGGTTGAGCTCTAAGGCAGGTAAGCTGAGTTCTAAGGTAGGAAGGTCGAGATCTAAGGCAAGAGGTTGAGCTCTGTGGTAGACAAAAACTGAATTCTGAGGTAGGTAGAGGGTCAAGTTCCAAGCATACGAGATCAAGTTTGTTGGGAAACTTTACAATTTTTCTAAAGGAAAATTTGACCAGGTGTGACCAAGACTATGACCTTATGTTTGACTTGATGTATTATTGACTTGAATAATTTCTCTAAGAAAAAGGTTGTTGGGTTTTTCCCTCTGTAAAAATCTTGTGTTCTTGTTTGGATATCTCTACATGATCATACTAGCATTTTTGTTTCTATTGTTGATGTCTAATATGTAATTACTTTATGATAGATGTGAATGTAAGAAAAAATAAATTAAGAATTCATGTGAAGTAATTATCAGTTTAGAAACTCTCGAAAAATCAACATCATAAACCATTGAAAGGTTGTGTCCTTAAGGGTGGAAGCGAACAAATTGAGCTTCTGCTCATTAGTTGTATAATCACAAGTCTTGCATAGCACAACAAACTCAAACACGAAAGTTCCAAGATCCTCTGTAATCAAACCATAAAAGTGTGGGAGCACAAATGGATTAATGTTTTTCATTCTAGCCTCCCCATATGTTTCTCTAGTGGGAAAAGTGAACACTTCTGGTTGCCTATCTTTAGCCATGATGTTGGTGGGGTCTGAAGGTCTTTCTATTTCTAAAACATCCTCAGAGATCCTCATTTGCTCACCAAAAAGGGCCTCAAAGGTCCCTATGGATAAGGTAGGAGGCTAACAGTGAACTGAAAAGGGTTGGTTGCTAGTGGAAGTGGGGATATTTGGTAGAAATTTTCCTGTCTTATCCCTAATCCTTTAAGGCATGAAAGAAAAGAATGTGATCTTTTCTTTTTCTGTATTTTCTGAAAATAAGATGCTAATGGTTTTTTCTTTTTCTTTTTATAGGAGAAAAAATGAAAGAAAGAGAAAATCAACTAAATAAAAAGGCAGTACATAATTTGACACCTCCCTGGTAATGATGCTAAAAATGATGGGCCTCAGTAGTGCACCAACAATGTTGCAACTCCTAAGGGTCTCAGCTATACTTGTTAACCCATGGTTTATACAAACTTAGAGGGGCTAGCACTATGTCTGTAGCAAGCACTATCTCTTTCACTTGTTGGTTTTTATGTAGGTGGAGATATTCAAATGAAAGCTAGATGTATAGAGACCAAGTTGACTAGCCTATGCTACATGAAAATCACAATTGCAAGAAATAACTTGTTGAAAGGAAAAATAGCATGCAAACCTAAACTACTTGCAATGAAAGAAAGCACCCATGCACACTTCTACACTATTTTTAATGAAATGAAAGCACACTTCCACACTTCTATGGTATCTGCGAGAAAAGGAAAAGCACACTGCTGAAATGAAAGATAGTGAGTTGAAAACCCTAATCTATAAGAAAAAAGCAACAAATTAATCAAAAGCATCTACTAGCTCTTTATACCTCCAAGCTCCATTATCAGGGTTCCAAGAGTGTTATAATATACCAAAGATGCCAAATCATGAATTTATTGCAAAACTAAGTGAGATTAAAAGGTTGGTTATAGGCTGCTACAAGAGTCCCTAGTTTTCTACAAGAGACAATCCAATGAGCAGGTAACCAAGTGAAATGTGATTCTAAGAAAAACGGAAGCTAAGAAGTGTTGGAGAATGTAGTAGGGAAGCTATTAATTCATTTTCTCCTTATTCCTTAATAATTTCTTGTGAACCTTATTTATCTTCTTGTGTTTCTTTATTGCATATTTTTCATCAAACAAATATCAACAGTAAAGCAATAAAAACAATGGACACTGAAATAGCCTGCTCCAAGTCAGGGAAAAACCCCTCATGGGGAACCCATAAAATATCCTCTTCTTATAGAACCTACTTCAAATGAGACAACCATGACCCAAACCCTAGACCAAGTCCTCCTCCAAGAACCAAATCATCCCTCCAAGAAGCTTCCAAGTAGACTAGATCAAGAAAACTCATCATTGCTGCAACTTGCTTCCAACTTCAACTTCGATCCCCAGCTTTGGCCCTACAACTTTGACTTACGACTTTGGTCTAGTAGCTGTTGCAAAAACCCTAGGATAATTCTTCAAGAGATCTTCCTTTGAGCAAGACAATGTTTCTCAAAGTCAATGAGGTCAAATCAGAATATTTGCTCTTCCAACAACTTGATCCTGCAACTTGTTCTTCTGCAATTCGGACCTACAATTTTGGCCTTCCTAGAAGCTGCAAAAACCCTAATTCTTTGCACGCGTCATAGATATAGAGCCCAAAAACAAGTATTTAAGACTTTTTCTTCCTTCCTCGATATTTTCTCTAGCTTTCTTAGTCTTCTCAGATTCAGATCAAAATTTTCTTAAGAGATTGAGCTTGTGAGTGAGTGCCAAATGAAGTCGAAGCTACCTGTATTTATACACATCTCAGGGGTTCGATAACCTTCCATTAGATCGACTTGAAGCTGCCAGGGTTGACTTGAAGTTGCCAAGATTCTAGGACTTTCTCGACTCAAAATAATTTATTTTGTAAGGTATATCTTGCCCAGACATGTCTTATAATCATGGCATTGACTCTCTTGACTCGTGACGATCAATCCTATGAGCTAACCAACCCTATAAGCATGAATAACATGTTTTTACCTAGAATACCATCAACAAGAAGCATGAAACCCATGCTCTAAAATAATAATTTTTATTTCTTATTTTATTTGTTACATAAAATATACATATTGACATGAGTATAATGACAATTATGAAGACTGAAATTAGTTACATTTCCAACATTCCCTCTTAACTAGGGAGGTATTCATAATTGTACACCCTGGTATATGATTATTCTCAAACTGAAGAGTTCTTATAAGAAGAGTGAGATTGTTAAGCCATCTTTAAGCATCAACATCATGACCAACATTGTAAACATAGTAAGGCCTTAACTTTGACAATTTGTTTTATATATAAGCGATTAATGTTGGGAGGCTTTATGTGAGATACCACACTACCTCTACAAGGCACATACCCCATCCAAATTTTCACTAGGTATGTCCTTTTTAGGACTATTCTTACCTTGGATTCCTAATCCTCAAAGAATAGTAGTCCTCTTTGACCACTCTTGTCTTGGATACCTTTCCCATCCCCAAAGAGTGTCGATCCATTTCCTATATTGGATTTTTTTATCCTTAAGGAAATCACAGATGCTTATCCAATCCTCCACCACTCTCTCTTCAAGGCCTTCACTTAGAATTACGATTGTTAGTGTTGAAAATTGGCAATAAGAAATTGCTAAAAATAAAAGTGCTAAAATAGCGCTGCTAAAAATAGCAGTTTGGGCATTAGTGTTGGATTGGGCAACAGGTAATGAAAAATGAAAGTGCTAAAAATAGAAGTTCTATTTTTAGCAGCTCAAGTTGGATTCCTATTTTTAGACAGTCCCTGGTCTAAAATAGGAAGTAAAATTCGAATTTGGTCTTACCAATAGTTTGAATATTAATTAATTAATTATCCATGAGACAATTAGTTAAGGAAAATCAAACTTGAAGTCTTTGTGAGAACATGCAATAATTTCTCCACTAATTGGGGAATGTGTCCTTGATTTGCTCCACTGATTGAGGAATTAAGGATGAGTTCTATATTGAGAGGATCATCTGACTTAGTTTAACTTAGTCAAGTTCAGTTAGATTATTTTAACAAGTTGTTAAATTAATGAGATACAGTTAGTTGATGCTTGCATGCATGTGACAACTGTTATTTTCAGATAAATGTGTATTCACTCATGGATAACTAATGCATGTCAATTCAGACAGAGACCCAGTTGAGATCAGAGAAGGGACAATGTACTATCAGTTGGATGAGTATTTTTCCTATAAAGGAAGCTCATCCATGATGAGGATTTATCTCCTTCAAGTTTATGCAGTTAGATCAGAGGTTAGTGAGTGTGTGAAGAGGCCTATTCACACAGGTTGCAGCACTGGACCCCAAGGAAATTGCACAAGGAAATAGGAGGCTTGGAGGGAAGAGGAGAAGGTTTGGGAGAAGCCTTTGACTGTCTATGAGCAGCAGAGGGATTGTATTGAGAGCTAGATAGCTTCTGAGCTAAGGCTTTGTGTAATCCGGACTATATTTCCACTTGTATGATAATACAGAGATGGGGTTTTAGGCAAGTGCTTTCCCCGGGTAACTTCTTCTGTGTTATGTGTGATTGGTTCCTTCTTATCAGTTATATGTGTTCTTATTGTTGTTTCTCATGGTTGATTAAGCTTCCGCTAAATTGTTTGTAGAAGTAGATCAAGTGTTTTGCTTTAGTACATTGCATTACCAGGTTGATCTACAAGTGGGAAATTTCTACATGGTATTAGAGCTAGGTGATTTGTAGAAAAAGTTCTACATGGTATCAAAGCTAGCTGATTTGTAGGAAAAAGACTACAAAATTATACAGTTAGTCCTAATCAAATGCATGACACATGAAGAAGAGAAAGAAAATGTGATGTTCATCATCAATCCCTCTCAACCAGATAGTAGATCCCCATTCCTTATTGATTAGGAAATAGATCCTTGCTCCTATTCAAAGAGACTCCTTTACTCCCTCTCAAATAGAGAGGACATCCATGACTTCCTTCCAATTTAGGAATTCATCACCACAATATTTATAGATTGTCTTCATAAATGTACCAACTACTAATTCTAAATGGAGATAGCTACATGGCTCCCTCTTTCCTTTGCATCTCATTATATCGAGCATTCTTTCTTCTTGGGTATTAAGGAGCCATCTTCTTTCTTCAATCTATGAAAAGGTTAAGGTCATCAATTTTGCACATCACTTTCCTCCAATCATCATCAAAGGAGGCATTAGGTTGAGCCTTGTCAAACTTCAAGCTAGCCATATCTCCCTTATGAAAGTGATTTGGTTATCTTCTTACATTACTACCTTTTAATCCCAATGTGATGATGTTAATACCTTGACTTGATAACCCACCAAGGATTGTCAAGACCATATACTTAATTCATATGCTTGTTGAATTGATTTCAACATCCATAGTTGAATTGATTTCAACATCCACAGTTGAATTTGCCTAAATTGTTATGTTGCATTCTTGCAATATCCTCCTAGGTAGAAATATAAAATGTTAACCAGATAAACAATATAAAAATACTGAATATCAGGGTTACCTTGTCATGATGGTCTTCTCATCAAAGCATCAGCTTACTTGTGTTCTTCGACATCAACATCCTTTCACATGATCTATCTCCTATATGAGTCTTTCTCCATATAATCATCAGAGTGCCCATGGATCGAAGCTTGATTACCAAGTTACAATATCTTCCTGGAGTTGTCATATTAAATCCCTATCTTTATTTCGAAGACTATACTTGATATTGAATGATATTGTCACGTACCATGCAATTTTGTGAGAGAGTCTTGATCTCCATTCATTCCATAGTATGTCAAATTTCTTCTTTCAAGCATCATGGAGCCATATGATTCTTGTAGATGTGAACCATACTCTAGGGAATAATAACTTCAAATATGCATACCTTTGTTTTCATATAATCATCTAACCATCCTTTGATCAAGCTTGCTTCTTATACCCGTCAAAGATAGGTTTCCATTTCCAAGAACAAAAAGAATTTCAATATGCCTTTCATATTGTTACTTGACCATTAACATTCCTTCATCCTTTAGAAATACCAGTCATAATGCTACTTCAAGAATCTTCCACAATGATGATTCTTATAAGATCTTAATTATCCCCTTCTATGCAAAACGACTACCTCTTACACAATGTTAGAAAACGCTTGTATGAACAACAATATGCAACATGGTCCCTATATTCTCATTTTCTTTTAAACTATATGATCTTCCCAAAGACAATTAAAGAGGTAGATTCTAATCTTTCTACTATCAAGTGCTTCTATCTATGATTCCATGCCTTCTACAAAATCAAGATTCTTCTAGAGTAATAACGCATGCTACTCTACTTTTTACTTAATCAAAGAAAGACAAAAATCCATAAAGAACGTGACAGAGTGATTTGTAGAAAAAGTTCTACATGGTATCAAAGCTAGCTGATTTGTAGGAAAAAGACTACAAAATTCTACAGTTAGTCCTAATCAAATGCATGACACATGAAGAAGAGAAAGCAAATGTGATGTTCATCATCAATCCCTCTCAACCAGATAGTAGATCCCCATTCCTTATTGATTAGGAAATAGATCCTTGCTCCTATTCAAAGAGACTCCTTTACTCCCTCTCAAATAGAGAGGACATCAATGACTTCCTTCCAATTTAGGAAGTCATCACCACAATATTTATAGATTGTCTTCATAAATGTACCAACTACTAATTCTAAATGGAGATAGCTACATGGCTCCCTCTTTCCTTTGCATCTCATTATATCGAGCATTCTTTCTTCTTGGGTATTAAGGAGCCATCTTCTTTCTTCAATCTATGAAAAGGTTAAGGTCATCAATTTTGCACATCACTTTCCTCCAATCATCATCAAAGAAGGCATTAGGTTGAGCCTTGTCAAACTTCAAGCTAGCCATATCTCCCTTATGAAGGTGATTTGGTTATCTTCTTACATTACTACCTTTTAATCCCAATGTGATGATGTTAATACCTTGACATGATAACCCACCAAGGATTGTCAAGACCATATACTTAATTCATATGCTTGTTGAATTGATTTCAACATCCATAGTTGAATTGATTTCAACATCCACAGTTGAATTTGCCTAAATTATTATGCTGCATTCCTGCAATATCCTCCTAGGTAGAAATATAAAATGTTAACCAGATAATCAATATAAAAATATTGAATATCAAGGTTACCTTGTCATGATGGTCTTCTCATCAAAGCATCAGCTTACTTGAGTTCCTTGACATCAACGTCCTTTCACATGATCTATCTCCTATATGAGTCTTTCTCCATATAATCATCAGAGTGCCCATGGATCGAAGCTTGATTACCAAGTTACAATATCTTCCTTGGAGTTGTCATATTAAATCCCTATCTTTATTTCGAAGACTATACTTGATGTTGAACGATATTGTCACGTGCCATGCAATTTTGTGAGAGAGTCTTGATCTCCATTCATTCCAAAGTATGTCAAATTTCTTCTTTCAAGCATCATGGAGCCATATGATTCTTGTAGATGTGAACCGTACTCTAGGGAATAATAACTTCAAATATGCATACCTTTGTTTTCATATAATCATCTAACCATCCTTTGATCAAGCTTGCTTCTTATACCCGTCAAAGATAGGTTTCCTTTTCCAAGAACAAAAATAATTTCAATATGCCTTTCATATTGTTACTTGACCATTAACATTCCTTCATCCTTTAGAAATACCAGTCATAATGCTACTTCAAGAATCTTCCACAATGATGATTCTTATAAGATCTTAATTATCCCCTTCTATGCAAAACGACTACCTCTTACACAATGTTAGAAAATGCTTGTATGAACAACAATATGCAACATGGTCCCTATATTCTCATTTTCTTTTAAACCATATGATCTTCCCAAAGACAATTAAAGAGGTAGATTCTAATCTTTCTACTATCAAGTGCTTCTATCTATGATTCCATGCCTTCTAAAAAATCAAGATTCTTCTAGAGTAATAATGCATGCTACTCTACTTTTTACTTAATCAAAGAAAGACAAAAATCCATAAAGAACATGACAGAGAGGATACTTCTTTCAATAATAAAAATCCTTGGGATCTTCTCCTTTCGGCTTCTTCACAGGTTCTCCCTTTTCCTTAGTTATATGGGCTTCACTTCTTTCCTTCCTTTTGTTGCTTACTTTAATGTTTGCACAATCCCTTTTATAGTGTCCATACTCATTACATCCAAAGCATTGAGTCTTGGACATGTATGTCTTCTTCTTGGACTTTCCAAACTTCCCTTTCCTTAATTTCTTGGTTCTTGCAATGAAGGCTTGAGATCTTTCATTTAATTTAGTATCATCTCTAATTCTTTGATCCTGGATTCTTCGAAGATACATTGATCCCACAATTCATCAAAGGTGTAGTATCTTTATTCAAGTATATGCTTGCAAAACTACTCTAATAAACTGGAAAAGCATTTAATACACATATAGTCATCTCAGAATCAGTAACAATCTCCCCAAGCCCTTTCAACTAGTCACTTATTTGTGAGATCTTCACTAGATGGGTGGCCATGTATTCATCCTTTGATTTCCTTATTCTATATAGTTGACTCCTCAAAGAAACATTTTGACCTTGTGTACTTGTGGAGTACAACTTTACCAACTTGTCATACATAGCCTTTGATGTCTTCAAATTAGAAACAAAGGGAACAAGATGATCTTTAATGGATTCAACAATGATCCTTTGTGCCCTTACTTCTCCCTTCTTGTACTTTGCTAACTCTTGAGTCTTCTCTTTGTCTAGTACAACTACTTCTCCCAGGACATACTCCATGACTTCATTCTTTATGAGTGCCAAGTCAATCCTCTTCTTCCATGCTAGGAATTTTGTTTATCCAACAAGTTTGTTGTTTTCCTTGTAAAATTTAGCCATGTTATTTGTATATTGGGACATAGAAAACAATATACTACTTACTTGCCAACCAAGAGTCCTCCTTCTTGATGATGTCTCCAACTATCTTGATGTTTTTGAAGACCTCCAAGGAGACTTCAAAGATGTCCTATAAAGATGTCTTCTAGGATGCCTTCAACAATGATGTCTTCAAACAACTTCAAAGAGTGAATAATGATATCAAGATCCCTTGATGCTTCCTCTTATTCAAGATGATGCACTAGAGAATCTTCAACAAGTATGTGTCTATTCATCCTTAATGAGACCTTGATGATGAAGTCTTCTTCAACTAAGGTTTGACGTAGTAACCCTCCTTCTAGATCAATAGGTCTTATTCTTCTTTCCTTGTGTCCTTTTGCAAATGATTCCCCTTGAAAAGCAAATCCTTTTGTTTCCTTCCAACTGCCTTCTCTTGTTCACCTTAGCTCTAATACCATGTTCGAGAATGCAGTAGGGAAACCATTAGTTCAATTCCTAGTTATTCCTTAATATTTGCTTGTGAACTTTATTTATCTTCTTCTGTTTATTTATTATATGTTTTTAATCAAACAAATACCTAGAGAAAAACAGTAAAAAAAATGGACACAAAAGTTAGGCTCCAAGCCAGGGAAAAACCCATAAAATATCTTCTCTTCTTATAGAATTTTCTTCAAATGAGACAATCAAGACCCAAACACTAGAAATTCCTCCTCCAAGCACTCAACCAACCCTCCAATAAGCCCTTTAAAGTGGATCATATCAACAAATCTCAACCTTGCTTCAACCTACCTCCAACTTCAACTTCGATCCCTAGCTTCGACCCTGCAACTTCGACTTACAACTTCAGCCCTATAGCTACTGCAAAAACCCCAGGACAATTCTTCAATGTTAAAATTGGGTAGCGTCGGGACAGATTTCTCTTAAGGGAAACCATGAGCCCCATATGAAGCCCAATCTCACCAAAGCAAGAACTATAAAATAAAATTTATTTTGGGCAAATATTTATAAGAGTGTTTATTAAATAATTTGCGAAAAAATCAAAAATCAAAATTCAAATTTTGAGGATTTTCCCTCCATGTTTTAAAGTCAGCTTCTCAATGTAAGGGTTTACAACTCACATAAATAAATATCATCCATATAAATATGGATGGTTGAGATCTCACTTAAGATCATCAAATCATGATTTGAGATCTATCTAAGGATCACATTCTCACTATAGGCCTCTCCAATTGTTGGTCTCACAAATGTTCTTATGGTCTCTCTCACTCAGGTTTGATCTCTCACTCCAAAATAATCTCGCATGACTATAATGGCATCATCATCATTGGTTCATCACAGGGATCTGTATGCATCATTGTAGAGGTTATTATATTATGGTTCATCGCAAAGATCTACCTAAGGTTTGAATTATCACAACTTTGTAATGGCTACAATATCGCATTGGTATGATTTCCATTGTCTCTCTGCAACATCGTATGGCATCTCTGTGATGTAATTCATAAACAATATGTATGGTATCTTTGCAATTATATGAATGGAATCCTCTGCATTAGATATTTGGCATCATGTTAGTCTACATATTTGGCATTGTATTATTCTACATATTTGGCATTGTATCAGTCCAAAGTCTTGGCATCAATTCATAGTCTTGGCATCAGTTCACAATTTTGGCATCATACTATTATTTATATTTAATTCCCAAATCTCTATCGTCATGGTTATGCAGAGCATAACAATTGGTGTATATGGCCGCAACACATTAGTATGGAAACATTGTATGTATGGCATCCATGTTAGTCATGCGTGAATGACATCATTAAAATATTATTTTTATTGTGGATCAATATTATCATTAACGTTTTGATGGTAGAACAATATTGGTATTGGAACTTTGATTTGGCTCCATCTTTTGGAGAGTCCTTGTCAAATATAACCCTAATTCTAAGCAATGGGAAATGATATTGTTGTTGATGTATCTCTCTATAATTGTACTTTGTATCTCAACTGAATAATTGATGAAATCTAATAGAAGAAGAAGAATTTAATTTTGGGTTTTCCCCATTGTGGGGTTTTTCCCTAGTCTCCGACGAATCTTGGTGTCTTTATGTGTGTGTGCGCTTTTCATCTTATGTTTTTCGTTGCATTATTGATGATGTTGATAATTCTACATAATTGCACATGATGTGATGATGTTATGGGGTGAATGATTATGTAAATTCAATTATCAAAGTAAAGAACAACATAGCCCCAAGGTAAATTAACATGGTTTCAGAGTTGGGCTAGAAAAAAAAGTCATTTAGATCACCCCCTTAAAGACACCAATGATGAAGAAGTGAAGATATTTGGAGACTTAAAAGAATGCTATGGTTTGAAGGAAACCATAGGTACCCCTGCTAAGAGTTAGGGTATGGTAGAAAACATGAGAATAGGGTTTGATAGAATCCCCTGAAGTATGCATGGAAGAAGGGCCTAGATATGATCAACTCACACATTATGAAGAAAATAACTTTGTCTATGGCTACTGGGTTGGAATGTAGAATTTTCGGTTGTGGTCGTACGCTTGTTAGGGTGCTCCATGCAGCTTAAGAGCTACAAATGCAAGCATGGTCACTATCTCTGTGCATATATGACCTAGGGTTTTGTTGACAATTGACTGTTAGATCTAGTGGTTTGATCTAGAAACAACAAAAACCAAGAACACTTGTATTTTCCTTAGAGAAATTAGGAAATGGAGGAGAAAGCCTACCTGAAGTCCAACACTAGTCCTCCTATTCTCTTGGCTTGTAGACTTTAGATCCAACTGCAGTTACTATAAATGAAACTTGCAAGACAATTACAAAAAACAAGAGAGCTACATGACATCCATAGCATAAACTCATATCTCTAATCAATGAGCCAATAAGGCATTGAAATACATAAACATCAAATAGACACAAGTATAGGAAAATAAATATTTTTGTATTAATGAAATGTAGGAGAAGATTACAACCCTTTTTGTAGTTCTTGACAATGTAGATATATCCCACCAAAACTTGTCCTTCCTTAGCCACAAAGTAAGATTTCAATCTGAAATCAATGATGGTAATGGATCCTTAGGTAAAAAGCAGCAACATTGGGGCATAACTAAGAGTCTCTGAAAGCCAACCCAAACTCTATGGGAGGCAATGAATTTACAAGGTAAATAGGGTAGTTAGGTTTTACCAATTTAGGACTTAGATCCACTTATGAGGGAGGATAATCTTTAGGGATAAGAGATAAGACCTCTATGATAAGAGTTTGAGATCTCAATCAATAGAAAATGGTTAAAGCCACCTTAGAAGCTTTAGGAAAGAGAAGCTTCATAATTATTTCTTATTTTTCCCAAAATTCTAGAACCATCGCACCTGCAGCAAAGGCAACTTGCACTAGCCAGTGCAGGTGCTCAATTATGCAACATGCAACCATTGCAGGTGGCATATAATATAGGGTGCGATGGGCCCAAAATGAGTTTTTAAGTCTATAAACCCATAATTCTTGGATTTTTTGGAGAAATAATGCTTGAGGCTTTGCAAAGGGATGATGACAAGGTGTCAAGGATATTGATTGATCTGGTTTCTAGGAAATTTCAATGAAGGTCACAAATGACCTGTAACAGATTGCCCCCTAAAGCACAAAGTGAGAAGCAATGGATGAGGATTGAAGTGCTTTACTTTGTGACAAGTTTGTATCAAGAAAAGGTTGGTTGAGAACATCATCTATTACAATACATAATCATCATGATATTATTGTTGAGGTAGACATACCCATACTCAGACTATAAGCCAATTTTACATTTACAATGATCAAAAGTATCATCCACTAATGACGAATGGTGGACCCGTGCTTGGGTGACCTTTGGAATGATCATAGCCATCATACTTTGTGATTCGGTATGAGTCCTGAAAACGCAACCTGGATGGATGAAACTAAATCTGGGGTCTTCTACCTCATCTCTCAATAATACGATTCTAACCATGTGAAGAAATGAGTTGGGGTCAAACATGATAGACACCATCTGATTATCGTCCAATGATGAGAACTTGTCACTGGAAGCGAGGAAAATTTCCATTGAGGTACGTAAGCTCCAAGGCATTGAAGGGAGTTTCTAGGTCAACTTCCGCAACATTATTTTATTACGAAGAATTGCAGTGTGATTTATTAGTTATTTTATGTAACAAATAAACTGCGTAATTAATGTTATGAAACCAGCTCAAGAAAAGATAGAAAAGATAGATCAACGCCTTAGAATTCAGCCTCTTCGAGGGGGCAACCTCCTTTACATTACATAAATGAACAATTCTTGGATGATTCAAATGACAAAACCTCCTTTCTATATATAGGAGTCTAAGGAGTCACAATATAATCCAGCCGACCTAACAATAATAATATAAAGCCACAAAAATAATAATAGAGGGATTCTATGGGGCACAGAAATAACAATATGGGGGTAATAGGGGCACAACAATATAAATAAGGGGTATAACTACAATAGTAATGGGGTAATCACTAGTATTATAGGGACCCAACATGCCCCTCTCCTTCAAAAAAGTGTTGTCCTCAACGCTTGAGTAGTTCTGGATACTTCTGCATAAAATTCTCATCCTCCCATGTGGAATCTTCAGCGGATAAGTTCTTCCACTTGATAAGATACTCTGAAATTGATCGATTTCGTAGCTGTCGAGTTCTTGTTTCTGTGACTGCTTCCGGTTCCAATATAATTTTTCCTTCCTCGTCAAGTTCTGGCAATATTGTTTGAATTGGGAGCTTGTCGCCTATAACCTTCTTTAAACATGAAACATGGAAAACTGGGTGCAATCGAGAAGCTGCAGGAAGCTCCAATTTGTATGCCATAGTACCAATCTTTTGCAACACCTTGTACGGACCATAATACTTTGGTGATAATTTATTATCCTTCTTAGCTTGCTTTAGGGACATTTGCTTATATGGTTGTAGCCGTAGGAATACCCAATCACCTACATCAAAACTTCTTTCACTGCGATGTTGATCTGCCTGTTGTTTCATTCTATTTTGTGCCAACACGAGGTTATCCTTTAAGAGTTGGAGGACTTGTTGTTGATGTTCGATGTGATGTTCCACTGCCTGAACCTTAGAATTTTCTCTTAAATATGATGTGATGGATGGTGGTTGATACCCATAAAGTGCCATAAATGGGGTCATTTTTGTTGCTGTATGGAAGGAAGTGTTATACCACCATTCAGCCAGAGGCAACCATTTGACCCATTGTGTCTGTTTATCAGATACAAAGCAACGAAGATATCCTTCCAAACATTTGTTTACTATCTCAGTTTGCCCATCAGATTGAGGATGATAAGATGAGCTATGAGCTAACTGAGTACCAAGACAAGAAAATAATTCTGTCCAAAAATTTCCAGTGAAAATGGGATCTCTGTCACTTACAATAATCTTTGGGTTTCCATGTAGCTTTTGAACTGTTTCCATAAATGCAGTAGAAACTGTACTGGCTTTAAATGGATGTGATAATGCACAAAAGTGTGCATACTTGGTAAGTCTGTCAACTACCACCATGATGACACTCTTTCCCTCAGACTTGGGTAAACCTGTGATAAAATCCATTGAAACCTCCTCCCAACGTTGGCTTGGAATGGATAAAGGTTGTAATAGACCCGGTGTCTTAATTGTTTCAACTTTATTTTGTTGGCAAACCAAACATTCCGCCACAAACTTTTGAATATCTGATTTAAGGCCATCCCAAAAAAATTCCTTCTTAACCCTGTGGTAAGTTTTTAAAAATCCTGAGTGCCCTCCTAAGGGAGAAGTGTGCAATTCCATAAGAATCTTTTGTTTTAGCTGGGAATTCTTACAGAGGTATAAGCGATCTTTGTACCATAACGAATCATTTTGCCAGCTAAATGTATCAGAAGTACTGGAATCTTGTTGTAGCTTTCGAATAAGTGCCCACACTTCTTCGTCATTCTTCCATTCCTCCCTTGCTTCGTTTATCCAATCTGGTTGGATAATAGAAATGGCACACAACAATGCTTCCACATCCTCATCCTTTCTTGAGAGTGCATCTGCCACCACATTTTGCTTCCCTTTTTTGTAGATGATTTCAAAGTCATAACCCAACATCTTTGTGACCCACTTTTGTTGCTCTTCAGAGGATAATCTTTGTTCTAAAAAGTATTTAAGGCTATCATGATCCGTTTTTACCTTGAAGTGTCTTCCCATTAGGTAGGGTCGCCATTTCTTAAGTGCATGGAGTATTGCCAACATTTCCTTCTCATAAATAGCTTTGCTTAAAAACTTTCCCTTGATTGGACGACTTTCAAAAGCAATGGGTCTTTCATCTTGCATTAGAACAGCACCAATTCCATTTCCTGAAGCATCACATTCCACAATAAAGGTTTTTGTGAAGTCCGGTGTAGCTAAGACCGGTGCTTGGCACATTGCCTCTTTAAGATGTTCAAAGGCCTTTGTTGCTTCCGGAGTCCATGAAAATGAATCTTTCTTCAATAATGTTGTTAGAGGTGCTGCTATTCTCCCATAATTCTTAACAAACTTGCGATAATACCCTGTCAACCCAAGAAATCCTCGCAGATGCTTTATGGATGTGGGGATTTTCCATTCCTTAATGGCTTTAATTTTGCTAGGGTCTACCTTAACTCCTTCATGAGATACAATATGACCCAAATATTCCACCTCCTGGACTCCAAAGAAACATTTGGATCTTTTTGCATATAATTGTTTCTCCTCCAATAGTTGTAGCACCCTGTCAACATGTTCAACATGATCCTTCCAAGACTTGCTGTAGATTAGTATATCATCAAAAAATACTAACACAAATTTTCTAAGGAATGGTTTGAAAATTGAATTCATCAAACCTTGAAATGTTGAAGGTGCATTGGTAAGGCCAAAAGGCATGACCAAAAATTCATAATGACCCTCATGAGTTCTAAATGCCGTTTTCGGAATGTCTTCAATCTTCATTCTGATTTGATGATATCCCGAACGAAGATCCAACTTGGTGAAGTAAATTGATCCATGCAATTCATCCAGTAATTCATCAATGACAGGAATGGGGAACTTATCTTTAATAGTGAGCTTGTTGAGCTCCCTATAATCCGGACACATGCGCCATGATCCATCCTTCTTGTGCACCAATACTACTGGAGCTGAGAAAGAACTTTGACTCGGTTGAATTATACCAGCCTCTAGCATTTCTGCAACCATACGTTCAATTTCACTTTTTTGGACATAGGGATATCTGTACGGCCTGATGTTTGGAGGAACACTTCCTGGAATCAGATGAATAGCATGATCATGATCACGCATAGGTGGGAGACCTTTGGGAGTCTCAAATACCTTGGAATGATTGTCCAGGACTTTTTGGAGATCTGGAGAAATAGATGATTCCAATGTGGAAACATCTAGCGAACATAATTGTGCAATTACACCTCTTTGCTCCTTTTTTAGAAGCTTTGTCATGCCATTAGAGCTGATTATCTTTCCTGGTTTCCCTGCAATACCCCTTAATTCAACTTCCTTTCCTTCCGTAGAAAATTTGATGAAAAGTTCTTGAAAATTAAAAGCTATTGTACCCAAGGATTGTAGCCATTGGACTCCTAGTACAACATCAGCACCTCCCATTGGAATGGAAAGCATTGGGCTAGTCAATACATATTCTCCCATGGATAGCTTGATATTATGGCACTTTCCAGAGCAATTTATTGTTCCTCCATTTGCAATCATCACTTGACACTCTGGTGCTGGATATAGGAAGCAATTCAATTCTTTTGCTACCCTACAATGAATAAAATTGTGGGTGCTTCCTGAATCAATCAACACTATTACCTTTTTCTTCTTGATTTGTCCTTCTATCTTGATGGTTTGAGGAGTGGTAATTCCCGCCAATGCATTACAAGATATGGTCGGATTTATTTGTTCTTCATCTAGGCTTTGTTCCTGGAGTATATCCTCTTCTTTTGACCTTTCTTGCTCCTTTTCTTCTTCCTCTTCACAATCTATGTAGAATAATTTCTTCTCAGCACACTTATGACCTTTTGTGTATTTGCTATCACAATTGTAACAAAGCCCTTTTGCTCTTTTTTCTTCCAATTGTTGTGGTGTCAACCTTGTAGGTTGTGGAAGACTAGGGGCAACAACACTTCCGTCTTTATAGTTGTGAGTGGTATGCTTCCTAGTTGCCATAATTTTGCTTTCCATTTTTCTTGCTAACCTGAATGCCTTCTCTAATGAATCAGGTTCCCAAAGGCGAACATCATGTTGGATATTATCCTTTAAAGACCCTATGAACACATCAATCCTATGCTCCTCTGGAATATCTTTTACCCTTATGTTCAATTTTTGGAACTCCTCAATGTGCTCCATTATTGAACCCTTTTGTTTGAGACTTATCAATTGGCTAAAAAAAGTGTTGCTTTTTGTATCCTCATAATGTGCTATCAATTCTTCCGTAAAAATTGCCCAAGTGATAAATTGTTTACGAGAACAAAGCCATTGATACCATACAAACTGATTTGGTTCCAAATATAAAGTTGCCATACGTACCTTTTGTGTGTTTTGCACATTATTGAGATCGAAGAATTGCTCCATCTGTAATATCCATGTGGCGGGATCCTTGCCATCAAACTTCCTCATATCGATTTTTGGAATATGGTGATTCTTCGATCCAACATTAGAGTCTATGGAATCATGATTAACATTTCTTTTGTTCTCATCATGAGTTTCCTTTACTACCTTTTCACCATTAGTAAGTATTTCTTGTAGAAAATTTGTCAAATCTGTCTTCAAATCTGCCATGCCTGTCTTCAAATTTGTGTTCAAATCTATCTTCAAATTGTCCATCTTAGCTTCCATGCCATTTATCTTAGCTTCCACGCCATTTATCTTAGCTTCTGTTAGCTTTTGTGAGCGTGACATTTGTTGCACTTGTTCTTGTAATTTTGATATATCATGTAGCATTTCTTCCTCTTCTTCATGAGTCATGCTAGAGCTTTCAGGTTCCTTACTAGGTGTTTGCATTTTCTTTCCTCGGGGCATCAGTTACCGATAATAATGCTCTACTATGCCCTTTGAATTCCTTCAAAATAAATTTTCAAACCAAGCTTAAGCAAAAATTTAAAAAAATCTACACACCTTTTTTCACTTTGTAGGAGCTGATATTGCCTCTGATGTATCTCTGTACTTTCCAATCATCTAGTTCTGAATTTGTGACCTGTAGTAGCTCTCTGTGTCCTCTTTCCAATGCCACAAGTCTGATCCAAATTGGATTCTCCAAGAAAGAGTTATGCAAATCTCCCACAGTGACTTGATTATAGACTTTCAGTAGAGCGAACTTGTACGACGTGCCACGAGTCACTGTTTCGACCTTTGGATCTAAAAAAGATATACAAGAAACTACAGTCCGTCCTCTTTCTGTACCTTCTTACGAAATTTCAATCCGATTCCCAGAGAGAAAGTTATGACGATTTTCCCCAGGTCACCTGTTTTGAATGTAATTCAGGAGTCTGCAAAAAGACCAACTTCCTCAGATCATATCTCCGCAAATATCGCGCGAAAAGCTCTGAAATTTGGACCCAAGGTTCAGCGCGATTTCTTCTCAAATGGGTTTTTTTTGCGACTTCTGAAACGTCACAGAAAAAAAGTTATAGCGAAAATGCCACGATGACCTGTTTGGAGCAGCGAAACCCTAGAATCCAAAGCTCTGATACCAAATGTTATGAAACCAGCTCAAGAAAAGATAGAAAAGATAGATCAACGCCTTAGAATTCAGCCTCTTCGAGGGGGAAACCTCCTTTACATTACATAAATGAACAATTCTTGGATGATTCAAATGACAAAACCTCCTTTCTATATATAGGAGTCTAAGGAGTCACAATATAATCCAGCCGACCTAACAATAATAATATAAAGCCACAAAAATAACAATAGAGGGATTCTATGGGGCACAGAAATAACAATATGGGGGTAATAGGGGCACAACAATATAAATAAGGGGTATAACTACAATAGTAATGGGGTAATCACTAGTATTATAGGGACCCAACAATTAATCAGTTAGAAGAATGAATTTCCAATTTCTGCATTTCAAGGAAAAATTCACATGGTATCAGAGTATGTTTGAAGGCAAATCAAAATCTCAAATGTGAGGGAGAAATTTTGCAGATTTAGAGGGAGTTTCTGGTCATAATTTCTCTGATATACATAAAGCACAACCAATAGTGTGAATTGCAAAGGCAGAGATCTGATTCTCAGGTGTATGCAACAATTTTTTTTTATCAACCCTAGAAGCAGAGTTTGCAGGCAATGAATTTTTTGGATAGAAGGTTTTGGTGAGAAAATTAGCCTGCTTATTGAGCAAATATAGGCGCAGTGATTTTGCAAAAGATTTTGTAGTAGAAGATCAATGCCAGGGGGAAGAGAAAAGCACACAGTAGAAGAATTTCCAGAATTTCTTAGAGGGTTTCCAAATCCATTTTTTAGGAGGAGATCGTCATTTCCAGTTGTTGTGGGTCGTCGTAGTTTCGCCACTCAGCTAGTGCGAGCTTAAGGAGCAGCAGATCATGTGTCAGATTTTTTAGAAGGACTTCCCCAAGGTTGAGTGATTTACCTAGTTAGAGTAGCAAGCAGTGTAAGTACTGGATAAGGGACATCCAAAGGCAAGCAATATCAAATCTGCACATTTCTAGAGGGAGTGTGAGTAGCAGAGAGAGGACGAGTAGGAAAGGGAGGAGATTCCTATTTATTTCCCAATTTTGAGTTTTCGTAGAAATGGTCATTGCAGGTCTCAAAGATTAGGATAGGCTTGATGGAGCCTCTAACTATTGTGTCTGGAAATCCATAATGACTTTCCTTCTAGATTAGCATGGCCTGAAGATGTATGCATAGAATTGTATATCCATACCTACAGATCAACCATAGTTAGAGAACTACAATAAGGAGATAATCAAGGCGGAGAGGACGATCCTTGATGGAGTTCAAGATCATATAGTTCCAGATATATCTGGCAAGAATGCTGCCAAAGAGATGTGGGATGTCATCGTAAATATTTTCAAGATCCTTCCAAGGACCAAAAGATGTTTTTGAAGGAGAAGTTGAGGACTACCATGACGCAAAAGGGTGAGGGAGTGACTACTTATCTCACCAAAATTCAGAATGTTTGAGATGATATTGCAGTAGGAGAGACACCTCCCGACAGTGAGCTAGTGCATACAAAGCTCAATGGTTTCACCAAGGAGTGGGAAACATTTGTTCAAGGTATCATTGGATGAGATTAGCTACCTGGTCGGGAGCGGTTGTGGAGTGATTTCACTCAGAAAGTGATGAGGCTTATTCTTGTCAAAGGTATGACCAACAACAGTAGTATCAAAGGACTGAAGATTGTGAAAGATTAGGAAAATGTAGCCCTTGCATCTAAAGGGAAAGTGAAGAAAGCACCAGTCAAGAACGAGGCTCAAAGGGAGGAGAAAAGAAGAAAAAAGATTTATTGAAGATCAAAAGCTTCAGGTGTGGTGAGTTTGGTCAGTATAGTACCCAGCGTACAAAGAAATAGAATGAAAAGAAGGGGGAGCAACAGGCAGTAGCTTCGACGGAGATTGACGAGTTGACCTCTAAGTTGGAGGAGTTTGCATTAGTAGTAGATATACCTCCAAATGGAGGAGGGACATCCTACTTTAGAGTTACAAGACAAGCAAGATCCATATGACGAGCAACAACCCGATCCAGTTGATGGAGATTATTCATGAGGATTAGTACCTTTACTACGAGGTCTGATTCTGAGGGATAGTTACAGAACTAGTAGCAGTCAGCTACTCAACAACACAGTGATAGTTGGGTGCAAATAGTTACTCAATAAATAGTGCATAACTAGTCACAGTCAAAGACTCAGTGGATAGTTTCAGAGCTAATTGTTAGGATTTGGTTCTCAGTTACAATAGATGCAGCAACAATAACAACATGAGATCAGTTGCAACACAGAGCAAAGTTGGCAGTAGTGGAGGGAGGCACAATGTAGATGTTAGTAGCAGCATGGATGCAGGATGGCCCAACTACAAAGTTAGAAAATGAATTAGAGTATGTGCAGTAGCTTGATGGACAATGACAAGTTGTTACAAATGTCAGACATCAACTGTGTGAGGAAAGATGTTATGGGAGAAGACATAACACCTTCCTTGCTAAGAGGGAGTGTTAGTTTTTGTAGCATCACACTGGTGTTCTAGTCTTTATTTGTGTTAGAGAAGCTAAAAACATGAGATCTTCAAAACTCATAAAAGGTTTCGTGAGATAAGCTTGCGAAATGACTTAAGTAAATTAATTAACCATCATTTAAATTTATTGCAAGTCTAACTTAGGAAAACTAGTTAATTAATAGTAATTAATTAAGGAAAGGTGAGAATGCTCTAGAAACTCACACAAATTGAGTTTGAGATGATCTTAGCCATTGATGGATATCTAATCATTGTCGTTAGTTCACCAACGAGAGATTATAAGAGTAGTTCGATGGGGATGGAGATAAACACATCAAGTGAGAGGGAGAGCAAGTTCCTTGGGTAGATCAAACTATCTAGTTGTGGAGATTCAATAGGAAACAGTTCGAGCCAGAGCATTAGAGATCGAGGGAGGAGCAACATAATATTTATGGTGGAGTTCCATTGTTGGAGAGTTAGCAACAAGAGGGTCGCATTATTTCCTCAGTGAGGTTGTGCAAAGGTAGCGCAGGTAGCTTCAAAGGGAGTTTGGTTTAGCTAGAGAGGAAGTTGATTCAGTTGTTGGTGGTCGAGAAAATTTCCAAAAAGCCAAGTGAGTCATCCCAAAGGTAGAGACAAACATAACAACATAATCATAGCAGCTTAACAGACAATGTGAGTAGGGCCTGCGTAGAGGCAGCACATGGTTTTCGAGTGGCCCAAACAAAGCCATATTTTGGATTTGAGATCAGTGTCAGGTGAGACAAATTGTCTAATTAATATTTTGGCCAAATTTTTGTCCTATTCAAGTCTCTTAAAACAAGTTTGACTTGAATGTGAGGAATCCAAGTGACTGGTCTCACAATTCTTATGTAAGGATGGCGAAGCATAGAGTCAAAAGGAGAGGTTCCCAAATCAAGATGCGGGTGGAGTTATTAGAGTCACCTACTATAATTAGAGAGCTAATTGGTAAATATGACCTAGGACAATGACTTGGAAGCAATCACACATTTCATCCTTTTTGTTAGAGGCTATGCCTAGGCTCCATGAGTATTCAGTTCTATTTTTCCTTTTGAGCTAAAGAAATTCCTCCCCCCCCCCCGCCCCCAAGGCACCTACCACCCCTAGCATGTGATAACTGTTATTGATAGTATAATTTTTCAAGTAAATACTAAGTTTCTTGAATTTGGTGTGCATGTGTGAATATTGGTTCTATACTTTCTAATGGAGGCAAAGTATATATTTTGCGATGTGGAGTGAAGTTGGGTGGGGGCTCCATATTCAATATAGAGCTTGAACGTAAAGTGTATGGAAGGATAATGAAACAAGGATGCATAATATCTAGAATTGAAAGGGCGTTAAAATAATATGCTCATCTATAACATCTAATCAAATTTGAGCATATAATAGGAAGCGATGGAATTTTATGCACTTTGGTCAAATTATATTTATAACCATATTGCAAATATTGCCTCATAAATATGCCCCAATAAAGGAATATTCTTACATTTATAAGGCTTTCTCTTAAACAATAAAGCACTAGAATTAGCAGATGCATTGTAAAGGGATGATAGTTAGTGTTCACGAGGATGACAGGGTTATGGGCAAATCAATAAGTGAAATGGACTTTGGTGTTTTCATGGAAGAGAGATATGGAAATTGTGAACGATGTAGGATCGAGGATAAGTCTATACATTATTTGGTTAGATAGCCAATAACTAAATTGATGGATGATAAAGGTGAAATGATAAGGGTCGAGGAAAAATTTAGAGTCACATAGGGAAATGGTGATATTAGATGTTATAGAAAACACAAGTCCCTTAAGCCAATGGGATGGGGATTTTTATAATGAATAAGATCTAAACAAGAGGGGCATGCATGGACTGAGGCCATAAAGAAGGTTAAATAAGTTATGGCTAGAAAAGAAGTTGAAAAATAGTAAAGAAAGAAAGAGAAAGATAAAGAAATTTGAATGTGGTAGTGGAAGAAGGTTGTATTTGGCACATGGATAGGAAATTCATTGCATAAACTAGAAGTGGCATGGAAATAATAAATAAAAATAGTTTTAGAGAAATTGTTTTCAATTCACTCCTTTCAAACATTTTCATGTCAAAAAGCCATGGCCACGACCCATCTTCAATGATGGGAAAGTAAAGAACATGAGAATTGATGGGAAGGTTATTTGTGAGAAAGCACAGTATACGACACATAAGATTCCTTGGAGCATATTTTATAACCAATATCATTATTTCGAACAAGGGCACAAGAAATACATTTGTGGTGACATCAAAGCATGCAAAGCATGTGCACATAATATGGTGACCATGGAAATGATGCATATTTTGTAATGGATAATTCATTCCTTGCCAAATCAGACACGTGAAGTTGAAAAAGATAACACTTATGCTTCTTTGAGAATGTTGACTTCAACTTGAACACAAATCTCTTTGGTAAATAGATCAATGAGAGTCTTGAAAAGATCAATTATCTAACAATGTCACAACCAACACTGAGCAATATCTAGAATGCACATTTTTATAATGTAGCATTCTCAAAGAATATCAACCTCAATAGATGCGGTGAATGTATTTTATCAAAGTCATAGATGAATTCAACTACTATAAAAGAGTTGGAAGAAAAGACAAAAGCTAAATTGAACACACATAAGAATATCATTATGTTTGAAAGATATACATACAATTTTTATTTTTTTTACTTATTCTTTTTTCGTATAAAATGACGTGTAATTTTATTCACCAGAGAAGAATGAAATTGCATTTTACATATGCAAAATCACATTCTAGAGATACAAGCTATCAATAATAGCTAAAACTAAACCAAAATAAACCCAAAAGGGTCGGCCCAAAGACCCTTCATGGAGGAAAATAACTACACATTTTAGGCAACCATTTTTAAAAACCCTAGGGTCTGCACAAGAAAGACAAACCCTTGGGCACAAAGAGGAAAACCCTGCAAAAAAAGAGGCACCCACAAAAAAACAGTTTGGATTATGAACAATCCCACAAATTACAACCAGGCATTATGGCCCGTAGACATAAACCTAGAAAAAAATAAAAGTTGGGCACAGGTCGCCCATGAAGTCCTGACAAACAACCCAAAATTGGGCATCAAAAGTAAATAGATAGGGCAGGAAAGCCCAAACAACAACCCCATGGAAACATCCTTGTGAGGATACACAAGTGCCAACCTCACAAGTAATGACGAAAGGAAGTTGAGTGACTACACCACAAAGCAATAAATAACTCCCAACTCGAACAAGAAAACCGATGGTAGGAGGACCCTGATGAAAGCAAATGGCATCAAGAAAACTTGAACACTCTAAGGAGGTCGAAATGGAACAACCATGCAAGCCACAGAGAGTCGGCGCTAGTAGCACATCAATAAAATGAAGACCCCAACATCCAAACAGATGGAGGCATGAAACAAAGGGCCGAGGCGGCTAGGTTTTCGCCTCCCATGCCTCCTCTCCCTCAACTCCCCATTATGTTTGAAAGATATTGCTACTATGCCCACAAAACCATTTCAAAATGGTTTCCAAAGGATTATTTGAGCATTATCCATGTTAAAATGGACATAAGGAAGATTTCATTTCAAGGCTACATGTCAAATCAAATATGTTGTAAGAATAATCTCGGGTTTGTCATTAATAAGTATTCTAACACATGGGCATGAGATAAGATGTTTTGATCATTTCTCCCTACCTTTTTTTCTTATTGAATCATAATTCACCGTTACATATCTTTCCAAGTGCTTGAGGGACCTTGAATACCCATAACTTGATATGCATGGTGATCTCCTTTTTGGGAGTCGAAATTCAAGAAAATCCACTTCAAGATGCATTATTTGACACCTCAATTTACTCAAAATGTAAAGTTACAAGGATTGTGTTCTATCTCGAGATAAGGAAATCATGATGTTTATTTTAAATCTCTCCCTCCACATTTTTTGTTACATCTAGACAATGAAGCAAGTGATAATAAGATTTGTTATCTTTTCATGTTTGTATCACTTCTAATTACACTTGGTGTCTTCATCACTATCAAGTTTGGGTTCTTGCCTGCACGACAAACCCATCATAATACATAGATGGAACCCATGGGAGGATGTCTTCCAACTTGAAAAGTAAATATATATATTATTTAGTTGAGATGACACACACAAACCACACAATTGAATAAAGATGGATGTTTCCATCTAAACCAGTTGGGAATTTTATTATCTAGTACTTCTAATTTATTGTGCTTAGTGATGTTCCAGTATTGAGGTACAAGGCATCCATTATAGATATTGAGTGTTGAGTTGTGGGATATAGATGATGAAGGTTGACTAAAATTGCTTACAAGGAAAGTGTCTTTCTTGTGTCTAAAAAAATTACTATTATTTAAAATAACAAAGAGAAGGAATTACATTATACATAAGAATGTGCAAATACACTTTCAATGATGAGGATTCTCTAATTGTTACAAAAGAAAGAAAGAAAAAAGGTAGAGTGTAAGAGTTTAGATGAAACTTACAATGATAATACAATAGTGGACAAAATTGATTCATCTTCTAAGTAATTTTGGCCCAAGCCAAGGAAAACTCCCCATGTTTATCATAATGCACTCCATGTATTTGCATGCATTACAAAATAGGGTTTTGAAAATGTGAGGTGAACCAGCATATGTTGGTGCCGAGTGTAATGGGTCAAAGCCAACATTTAATCCCATTGATGACGTTGAGAAAGGAAAGACATTGCTTGTTATATTAGGAAATGAGGATGGATGGGATATTATTTGGAAGCCTCTGGTATGTTATGGGATGATATGTGTGAGGCTCTTCATGTTAAGGTTGATTGGTTGAAGCTTGGTAACTGCAAACATATTAAAACAATATTATGTACCAGATCCCAACAACATAGGACTTGGATATGTTTCAATTGATACAATGGGTTAGGAATGGTGGGCAAAGAAAGAAGATCACAACAATATCAAGATAAATAAAGATGGTTTAGATGTTGTAGGTCATCTACTTGAGTATATTGTGAGATTAGTTGGAAATTCTTTATGGCGACTTTTGTCCTTTTAAATATCAATTAAAATTTGTGAACAAACAATTTTCAATATTCATTGTATATCATATATTATTTTCATATTATTTGTTGAGGAGTTTTAAATTATTTAGTATGGACATGTAAATTTTGGTTATTTTGTTTGAACAAGAGCCCATGGGGTGTCCCAAATTTCATACTCTACTAGATTTTTGTATTAATTATGGAACTAAAAGAAGTAAGTTTGTTGGGATTTTAGAGGCTCTAGTGGTCAATTTTTTTTCATCTATTTTGAAGTTGAAAAGATGAAAATACTATCTATAATAGGTTTCCTTCAAGGAACCTCGGAAGATTATAATAATGTAGGCACAAAAGAAATGAGTATAATATGTTGTTTTTTGTTGAGTTTGTTCAATGTACAAGTACTTGGTCATACTGCCATTATAATGCATCATTGTGTATATTCTTATTTCACACTTGAAATATCAAATACAAAGATCTTTTATTCAGAAAAAAATGGTTCTTCTAATTTGACATACAATATTTAATAATAATTTTTAAAGAAAGCAAACAAAATCAAAGCTGCAAATAATTTGACATATATGTAAGTTATGTAGGCATACTTACTTTTTAAATTCCTTTTAGTACCTCCCTATTGCATTTTATAATCTTGAACTTAAAAAAAAAAAAATACATGTACCTACCATATGGACTTCAACTTTAAGTGTCCATTATTTGCCTTTGACATTTATGTCCCTCGTATTCCAACATCATGGTTTCCTATTGAACATCCTTAGGGGTGGGGAGAAACATATATGACATAAGGGATTGTTGGCAATATTTGATAACGTGCTCCTAAATGTCCTTGTGGCTTTTTAGTGGTCCCACTTCATCTCAGTGGGTAGTTTGATTATTACAACAAAAATAATCGTTTAATGATTTATATGAAAAAATTTGGAGATTTGTAGGTTTGAAGGTTTCAGTGGATAAAACATTTTTTCTATGGTAGATGGTCAGATTGGGCAAGTCTTTGCTTCCACTCCCACCTCATGCTTTGAATATCAATGCTTTTAACTCATTGTTCGCAAATGGGTCGAGGTACGAGAAGGAAAAGACTTCTCGTTTTGTTAAGAAGTTGGAAGAAATTTCAAACGTTGAGGTTTTTGCACCATAGTCAAGAGCATGAGCCCTGTAACTAGTTGAATGTGGATTGTTAGGCCAATACATGGGGATTTGGCCCTCCTCGCGTTCTATGAGGTTGTGGGTTGAAAAAAATTGGAAACCCATGATAAAGGGTTTTGTCCCTCTCGATTTCTATAGAAAATGTTTTTTTACCTTCTTTTTCGAGAACAAGGATGATTGAGAAATAATATTTCTAAGTAGGCCTTACATCATGGGGGTCCAAAGGTTATACATGGATTGATGGAACCCTGATTTTAACCCTAAAAGTGGTGTCCCATTTGTTGCCCTTATTTGGGTAAGGCGTCCTTTGTTGCCTCTTGCCTCCTTTCTATCATCGGTCTCGTTGTTGTTATCATTCTCATTCTTGTTGTTGTTTCTGTCCTCGTTCTCGTCATTCGGGTCTTCACTTGAGTCTGGGTCTTCACCAACTCCTGCTTTCTTTTTCTTGTTTGTGTTTGTGGTCTTGGGTGAGCTCAGCTTGGACGAGTCTGAGCGCCAAAGGCTAGTTTATGCACCACTTGATCCTGCTGCATTGTTGGAATGATACTACTTTCAAAAATATTGGCAAGAAAAACATTGATCGAACCGAGCCACCATATGGGCTCTTCTCCTATGCAAGGATATGTGTGGAGGTAGATCTAGATAAGGGAATCCCAACAACAATTACCCTAAATATGGATAACTAGACCCATATTAAGGAGGTTGACTACGATCAAATTCCTTTTAAATACAAAGTTTTCCATGAATATGGCCACTTTTCAAGAAGCAGCAAAATGAAGCAGGAAGAGAAACAAAACTAAGGGATTGAAGGAGAACAATGGTAATAGAAAAAGAGAAGAAGAGACCCAATTAAACAACAAAACAATCCACCAAAGCAACCATATCATAATGGGAACAAAGGGAAAGGACCAACTTCCTATAAGTGATTCATTCTGGGGGGAGGGGAAGGGTCTAGCAAAGGCAAAAATGAGAAAAATAACAACTTCGAGGCTCTTAGTCTGGTGAATAAAGAAGGGGAAATTCTTGAAACCAATGTACAAGAACAGGTACTAAATTTGGGACCAAGGCATGAACCAAAGAAAAATGATGAATCCATGTCGCCATTAGAAAATGATCCAATACCATAGTAGGAAATAGTGGAATTTTCCTTGAAATAAGAACAATTCCTCTCCCTTAAAATCTATAAAATGGGGCCTTCCTTTATGAGCTTAGCTGATGAGAAATCAGACATAGAGAAGGAAAAAGAATTAAAAAGGCTCCAACAAAAAGTTGGTTGATGGACCAATAGAGAGGTAAGGCAAAAAAATAAGAAGGATAAGGAATTGGGAACACGGGAAATATTAGATCCAAAACTAAAGGGATATAGAACATTAGAAAAGGATACAACTTAGCCCCTTGGGAAGGGGCTACCCATAAAACAAATAATTAATGAGGGTCCTCTCTTGGAATTGTAGGGGATTGGGATCGACAAAAAATATGGAGGAAGTGAAATCTTTGATCAAGAGAGAGATACCCTTCATTCTCCTACTCTAGGAGACAAAAATGGGGGATCAAGAGGTCCTCCAAAATCAACACAATATTTGGAATGGTAGTGGTATTCTTTATGTTAGTGTAAAGTGAGCTTCAAGCGAGATATCAATCTTGTGGTATCAATCTTCGCTTAGATTGCTAGAATCTAGTTCGACATCTCACTAGTTGGCTATTCATTTTCTACATATTCCTTTAATTTGGCAGATATGCTCGATTATCAATATTTACATGTTTATTTAATTCAAAGAAAAAACATGGTTGTTGGAATTCCTTAGTGGCCCTTGGGGACACAATTTTTGGATCATAATGCATATTGGGTGGTGACTTCAATACAACCTTGCGTTAGTGTGAGAAAAAAAGGGGATCTCATGTTTGAGATCAGTTCCAAGGAAATTCAGAAGACCCTATCCATAACTTAAAATGGTTATATATAAATACTTCCACTAACAAGTTCACTTGAAGCAATAAGCAGATTGGACTAGGATATATTGTTGGGTGATTAGACAATCTTTATTATTATTTTAGATTCATTCTTATCCCATAAAAAATTGGTTAGTTCAAGAATCCTACCTTGTATCGGTTCATATCACAAGTTGATCACTCAGGATATCTCAAAAGACATTAACCTCACGCCACTATCCTTTCATTATCATACAATTTGGTCAAAATCACTAAACTTCAGCAATCTAATCAAGAAGGTTTAGATAGAGTGGGTACTGGGAAGCCTCGTTGCGATGTTGGGAGAAAAATATCAAGTGATTGAAACACGCATTAAAAAATGGGCTCAAGACCAACAGAAAGGAAAAAACAAGGAAAGATACATGTACATGAAAAAATAATGGAAATTATATAAGATAAAATGGAGAATGGGTTAGTGACACATGATTTGTTGCAAGAATAAAGAGAAGAATTTAGAGCCTATCATAAATCTCTGAAAGATGAAGAAGAGATTTGTCGTTTACCAAAACATTTGGTTAAAGGCTAGAGATATGAACACAATTTTTTTTCACAAGCAAGTAAAAAATCGAGTATGGAAAAATAATATTAAAGAGATTGTTGCAAGAGGTATAAAAATTTCAGATTTTGCATCGCTCAAAGAGGAGGCAGTTTGTCACTTCAACGATTTGTATAGCACCACAGGTCTTGGCAGTCTTGGAGCAGAACAATCGATGTTGGAACATATTCCCAAGTCTTTTTCATAGGAAGACAATGATGCGTTGACAAAAGAACCCATTGAAGAATAAATCTGCCAAGCTGTCTTTTCCTTCAATCTAGACAAAGCATCGAGACCAAATGGATTCTTTGCTTATTTCTACCAATAGTTTTTGGAGGTAATAAAATTTGATTTTTGTGTAATGCTAGACTATACTTTCAAGAACAACTGTATGGGGGGCACAATTAATTCTTACCTTTTAGCCCTAATCCCAAAAGATTTAAATCCTGCTTCCTTTTCAATATTGTGATCAATATCACTCTGGAATATCTCTTATAAAGTGATCTCAAAGATTTTGGCCAAAAGGCTTAAGCCTATTCTGCCTAGAATTATCCTAGAAAACTAGGGGTGGTTTGTGCATCAAAGATAGATATTTGATAGAGTAATCCTGGTTTAAGAGGAAATCAACTCCAGCCATAATCGCAAAGACAAGGGCACGATCACCAAACTAAATATGGCAAATTCATTTGATAGGGTAAGTCATGAATTCCTTTTCAAAATAATGGATAAATTTGTCTTTGATGTTAAATTTACTCGGTGGTTTTCTTTATGTTTTGAAGCGCCATAGATTGCCCCTTTGGTTAATGGAAGAGTAGTTGGTCTTTCCCGAGCCTCTCGAGGGCTTCATCGAGGCTTCACTCTATTTCCTTTATTATATATTATCATGTAAAAATCTCTTAGCCATAGGTTACTTTTATAGAGTATCAAAAGCACCAATCGCTCTCAATTTACTGATGACACACTCTTGTTTGGGGGTGCCTCCACACTAATAGCTCGAATGTAAAAAAAAACTAGATTCCATTCTTGAGGCCTTTGGAGGCCAAATAAACTCAAGGAATCCTCAGATTTATACATGGAATGTATAATTAAGGTAGCAAAGAAAATGGCAGAATTTTTGGTTTTCAAACAGTTGAATCATGGAAGGAATTCAAATATCTAGGAATTCCAATCTGCCTAAAATCACATTCATCTCAAGCATGGGAAGGAGTCTTAGAAAAATTTAAAGGGAAATTTGTCTCTTGGGGAGCTTATTAGCTAAACCTTATTGGTCGTGTTGTTCTTATCAAGGCAGTTCTCTTTGCTCTTCCTCGATACTAATTCTCAACTCTCCTTGCTCCATAGAGAATCCTTTCGGCTTTAGCAAAAGAATCCCACAAATTTTTATGGATAAGCTCCAAAAAATTTCATATGATTAGATGCTAGTGAAGACCCTTAAAAATCATGGGGGTTTGGGAATACATGATCCATTGCTAATGAATAAGGCAATAGGAGCAAAACTATTTTGGAGATTTGTCACCCAAGAATAAGACTAATGGAAAGCAATCTTGAAGGAAAAATATGTTCAAGGAGAAAGAACTTTATGCATGGACTATGTCCAAATGAAATAATGTTTTTTGATCTATAAATCATGTGTTTCAACATCCACCTTCATTTACTCAGGGTTGTATTGGAAGCCATGAAATGGTATCAATATTAATCTATGGACTGATAAGATTATGGACCAACAACTTCTTGAGTGATTTCTTGAATTCCTTTTCGTGCGAGAATATTTTTGTGCTTAAAGGGAATTTAACTTGGTTGACATCTCTAATTGTGATGAAGATGTAAATTGTATGAATTAGAACCTAAGGAATGTTCCACCAAATCTCTATTGCTTGGATACCAAGCTCCGTGAATGGTTGATAGGTTGTGCGCCTTGAAGAAAGGAGGATGACCATCAAATCAATTGGAATGCTTCAAATTATTCAGTTAAGGAAGGTTATGCGACTTTGATATTTTAGTCCAATGTGCCTCCAAACCTCAACCTTTGGAAAAAAATACGGAAGACTAATGCTAATCCAAAGATGAATTCCTTCAATTGGCTCCTTGCACATTAGAAAATCTTGATAGTTGAGAACCTTAAAAAGAGAGGCATTCATGGTCCCTCAATATGTTCTCTCTACACGAAGTACATGGAAGATATCTTTCATATTTTTTTGGAATGTGAGTATACAAAAAAGCTATGGGTAAATGTGATATCTCCTCTCCACAATAGGGTCAAATAACCCTTTGCTCTACAAGAATTCTTCTCCTCTTGGACAAAAAATTACAAAGGCAGTCTTATACGGAAACCTCTTCTCAAAATGTATTGGGAAGCCCTCCCCAAATTTATATGTTGGAAAGTTTGGCTTGCCAAGAATAATGCAATCTTTAATAACAAGCTTACTCCTCCCCAAAACATTACAATTAAAGCATTATCATTGTGTGCCAAATTTGAAGCTCAAAAGAAAGATCGTAGCTCCCTATGAAATATTTGGATCAATCAAAGCAAGTACGACTCAGTAAATTGGTAGGTATGGATAACAACCCACAAATTACTAGTAGGAACCAACAAAAGATGGGGGAATGTTGGAAGCCTAGAATGATAGATGTAGAATTTAGAACTTGGAAGAATAATATACAAGGATGAATTCTCTATTTTAATGGGGCATCCAAATGAAACCTAGAAGTGGCAAGAAGGGGAGGGGCTTTTTATGACCCTGAGGACGACGAAGTGTTCAAGTACTCACGGGGACTTGGTGATATGTCTAATAATCAAGTGGGTATTCATGGTCTTTATCAGGGTCTCTTAATTGCCAAAGAAAAGCAGGCCAGAGAGCTCACAATTTTGGGAGACTCCCTCCTTATTTTGCAACATTTAGTTAAAGGCTCAATTCCAAAGGAAAAATATTTTGAAAATATCATGAAAAGAGTATGGAAAATGGTAAAAGACATTCCATCAATAATATACTTTCATGTATAACAAAGAAGCAAACACGCTCACTAATGATGGATGCAAACTGAAAGCACGAGAATTGTGCATCAATGCCCAAATTATGCCATGAATTCTCCTTTAATTGAGTCTAATAACTCATAAATTAATTTAACCAAATGCAAAACAACTCATCAGGTCATATTCATAGTCATCAAGGAGTTTATGGTCAATCAATAATTTTATGTTTTGTAAATGTTGTGTTCTACTGGGGAAATTCTACAAGCTATGCACCTATAGAAACCCCATTTTTTCACTCAGTAGTGTGCTCCTCATAAAAGTTTAGCATACCTCTTGGATAAGAGAAAAATGTTAGAAATTTTGAAGAAATTGATATGTAATTCCTAATGTATTTGTCGTAATCCAAGTACAAATTTATATAAAATAAATACTCTTTCTAGTTAAAAATAATAATTTATATGAAAAAAACTATGATAATTTACTTGTAGTTGATTGGACCTTTAGGATTTCAAATGTGCGAATTTTTGGTGATTTTTTTTATAATTTCCCAATAACAAAATGGACACTACTAGTACATGAAATATTGATAGTATCAAACATGAGAGAATATAAAGAAGAATGAAGAAAGGATAATATTTTGTAAGCATTTGCATACCCTAGTATGCATTGCACCTGCAAACCCTAAAATATGGAGGAATACATCCCCATGAAAATGTACTCAAAATAAATAAATATAATTTCATTGAAAATATATTGATTGATTAGAAAATAGGTTTGCATCTCTGTCCATACAAAAGAGGGAGTAAAACCATAACTTATGACCTAATTTATTGGCTATATGGTAACATATCTCTTAACAATTTAATCATAAATGCGCTAATTACCTTAATGAGCCCTTATACATTTTGTTTTTCAAGGAAATGATGTCACTCCAACCTCACACACTTAAGCAAAGAATGGAGGTGTTGGTAACATTCCAACTCTCTAAGAGTTCCTTCCTTTCTTGACCATTTTTTTTGGATGGAATGAAAATCCACCAGTAGCCTCATAGGATCCATTGAGATTTGATCCCGAGACCTCTATCAACATAGCGCAAGAGCATCTACCGATCATTCTAACTCTTTGGGATACAAAAGATTTAAAGGACACGGGGATGGGTTTTTAGCCACTTATGTTTGCACAACTAATAAGATCGTTTAATGCGAGGCTTTGTACATAAGTATCCATGTCCAATTTGGAGATGTAAATCTATATGAAGACATGGGGTCTTCAAGCCCTTTCTTGTCTCATTTTTTCCATATAAGTGCACTTGCATGCTAAAAGTGTGATCTCCATTCTACTTGTGTAAAAATGACAATTTTCCCTTGGAAAAAGTAGTAATGTACAAAAAAAAAGGACTGCAATATTGCAAAATTATGAGCTTATATATAAAACAAATCATAAATGTAGATTTATTTGTTGACATAAAAATGTTGTTTTAGGTGTATAAATATTTTTACTACAAAAATTTCTCCATCTAATTATTACCAACATGCTAGAATTGGGAGCTATAGAGGGACATACAAAATCATTTATTGTAAATGTGTAGAAGCTCCCCAAGGTTCCTCTTTTAGAATAAACATGATTCTTTGAACATAGAGAAGATGATTTTGGCAAGCATCTAATAATGCTAGATCTAATGTTTCCCAAAATATATTTTGACAAAACTATTAGATTAGTGTTCGTCCCTAACAAAATACAATTGACTAGCACACTTAATTTAATGATGTATGTAAATGTTGAGTGTGAATTGTTAATATTTTCAATAAAGGGCTAGACATAGTTATTGGGTTAGGGGTCCACATCCATGCTAGCTTCTTTAACTCTCTACTCAACTTTCACAATCTCTAGATCCAATAATTAACTTACGTTTAGGTGTACTTTTAAAGGTTTTACCTTGACAATTACTAACTTCTATAGAACAATGGAGAATTGTTTGTTCTATAAACTATATATTTTCCCCTTGCTCACAAATTATTTGCCTGGGGACTAGTTACTTTATTTATCATTTAAAAAAAAGTCAAAATTTAGTTCTTTCGATTGTCTTTCTTATGTTTTAAATTCCTTTCGAAGTTTAAATAATCAATTCATATGTATGGTTGTGAACTTTTAGGTCTCCTATTTTTTCACCTAAGTTTGTGGCATGATAGACAAATAGAAAATAACCTTGCACACTAGATTTTTAAAGGAATAAACTTGTGTGCATCTATTTTACAACCCTTGAGACAAAAGACATATTATTTTTATTGTGACTAGTGGTAAGGGATTAACATAAGATCAAGTAGGGAGTGATATAAGGGTATGGAGGCAAGGAGATTTGGAAAATATGGAAAACAACATAACTACATACCAATTTAGTATTGAACATCATAATAACACAAACCTAAAATTACTATAAGAAAATGCATGCTAATGCTCACAACCTTTAACCCCAAAAATCACCCTTTGATTATTTTTGAGGGATTCAAAGTGAAATGTTATTGGTAAAAATATTGAAATTGACCTCACCATATTCTCTTCAAAGCAAAAAAAATTCAAACTTTAAAATTGTCACTTTTAGAGTTTGTTCACGCTTAACGAATTGGCACCATTGTTTTTTGTGACCTTGAAATCGACCTCTAAACAAAATAAGATTCCTAATGCTCACATAATAAAGTCCTTCTAATGACTTAGTAACCCATTTCAAAGAGTCCTCTTGTTTTGTCAATATAATACTTGATTGGGATATATAAATGATTAATTGGTTCTACGAGTCAAGCATATTGACAAGCATGTCTAAATCCCAAGTGTGCTTGTAAATAGTTTTAGTGAGAAGCTTCAAGAACCCAATATAAGATCCAATAGGACAAAAGCGTCTCTTATGTGTAAAAAAAATTCACTCCATTATGAATATACAATTTAAATGTATATTAATCCATGAATCGTCTTCCAAGTATATGGGCTTCTCATTTCCGACCTCCCATGTATATGCCTTCCAACTAGTTGATATTCTCCAATAATCACCCTATAAAAGAGATATCATTCCTTTAAATATTTTCTTGGAGACCGTATCCATTCCATTAAGGACAAGGTATTTTTATATTTTTTGTTTAGAAGTTCCTTACAAAAGACATTGTCATACATGAACTTCCAAATTGATTTGACAGGTAAATAATTTAACCAGTTACCAGGCTCTTTGATCGGGTGACCAATTTTAAGCTTAAAAATTAAAGTGCCCAGAACTTCTTGAAGCCGACACCAAATGGAAGAGCTCACTGATTTGAATCCAATGCAACTTGAATCGCTCAAAAATGAGATTGTATGCTCCCGATATCGCGTTTTGATCGTTTTCCCAAACAAGTAAAAAATTGCAGTTTGGATGCAGGTATGTTGATTGTGCAGTGCGTACGTTGACTGGGCAAGATGACTTGGCAGGTTGACTGTATAACGTGGGCTAATAGCAGGCTGCCACTTGGCCTCTCCGGATTGGTCGAATTTTGTTGGTTGTTGATTGGTGGGTTCGTGGTCCAATGGGTGGAAGCCACGTGGGCCAGTGGTGGGTAGCCATGTGGCCTCCCAATGGTTGGTCAAAATTTTATGATCAACGATTGGACTGCCCCATAGGATTCGAACACGAGACGTCGTGCCCACAAGTCTCAAGCCTTACTGCTAGGGTGCACTATGTTACTTGTTAACTATAGTGCAAAGGCACTATATATGTTTTGCGCAATTGTTCATTGGGGGAAGGGGCTAGGGCTAAGCCCTATCCCCCAGCCACCCCGCGCCCACGGGATTGCAGGAGGGGGAGCCAAGGGTTAGGGATTGGCCTTGGCCTAAGGTCTTGGCACGATCACAATACTGCACAGGACCAAGCCATATACCCCGGAAGCGCTAATAGTTTGGGCGGGGGAAAAGGGATTAGCCCTCGGTCACCCCACAATTTATGTGACTAGAAGCACAGGTTGTGGGGTGTAGGCGGAAGGTGCCAAAGTGAGGGGACCAACCCATGGTCACTTGGGCTTTGACATGACCATCGGTGGATGCAAAAAGCGCTTGCGGGAAGGCACTAAGATGTGGGGGCCAGCCCAGGTCCCGTGGACCTCTTGTGACCCCGTGCGCCAAAGGAAAAGGAGCCCGACGGGAAGGGTGGGTTTTTAGACCGGCCCACGGCCCCATGGCGCCATATGACCCACTCGCCCGACTTCTAGGGGGCCTAACCAACGGGGGCAGGCGTTAAGGCCCAACCCTCGACCTTATGTGCCCAAATGACCATGATATTCGGTCTCAAGGCATTAGAGGCTAATTTAAAGGTCTGACAAAATGCACTTGCAGAGGGTGGAATTGTTGCTCCGTTGTGATTTTCAGGGTAGATTTATAGGATTGTTAGCAAGAAGGGACAATTTGTAGGATGGTTAACAGTGAAGTTCATGGATGAGCTTGGAAGCTCATAACTTTTTGAGTTTTTATCCAAATTGAGCTAAAAAAGAGGCTACTTAGGGGTTTTTGGATGTTCAAAATCCACTGGTAACCTCTATTTTATGATTTGAGTATATCTACAAAGTAATTTTGCAGGTTTGAGACTAAAGGTGTATGGATCAGTTAGGGTTTGGAAGCAATTTTGGGAGGTATTTGGGCATAGAGAAGACCTTGTAGGGGTATTCTCACTTCTAGAAGGCTACTGCAACAACTGTAACTAGCAGGGTTTAGCTCAGGTTCAACTTCCCTTAACATGAAGTTTTGATTATGTGCTTCAATGTGGAATTGAAGGGTTCACATGATGTTTTTAACTCATTTCAGTTGAAGTATGTCATCTTTGTAGGAGATGTTTTGAGTTGCTGCTGTTGTGAGAGTTCTTTGTAAAAGAACATTATCTTGTAGGGGTAATAGCCACTTATTTATTGGCAACAAATGTTTATGTACTTCATTTTGATACTGAATATATGAGTGGTCTAGTCATGTTGACAGGCTCGGAGATGTAGCCTAGGAGGGGTGAACTCTATCAACAAACCTTTGTCTTTCTCTTCATTATGCCTTCATGGATTATGTTTGTTATACTCATTATGTTAAGTTACATATGTAAACTAATTCATGATTGAAGAGACATTGAATAACCTGTTGTTTCAAGACCCATTTTTAACCTTGCAAAGTGTTGACACGGTCCTAAGTTTTTGCTTATTTGATTTTGGAAAAGAGGAAGAAATCACCTAATCCAATTTTAGTCCAGTCTTTAGACCACAACTCTCATAAGCTCATGGTTGACATAGTGAAGACTATTTCACCATAGGAATGACATCCATTTACTTTTTCCTAGACACTACTCTCATAAGCTCATGGTTGACATAGAGAAGACCATTTCATGATAGGAATGCCATTCATTTCTTTTTTTCCCAATTGGAGAAATAATATAGCAATATTTTTCATATTATTCTTTATACATTCAAAAATCTTGACTAGAGACCATTAAAGACTCTTATGGGCACATCCACACTTTTGATGAATATTAGATGGCTACCCAAACAAATTCATTTGTTCCTCCAACCTATAATTATTGTCCTTATATTTTCTACTATGCATTCCCAATTTTCCTTATAGTAGTTATTCACTTTTAATTAGAATCCTAGATACTTAAGTTGATCCTCAAAAAATGAGATTACATAGGGTGGGATCCAAGAGATTACATCCCTTATATCCCATGAGACAAGATGAAAGCTAAGAGTGGGTTTCTAGTCATTTATACTCATGTCAATAATAAAAGCAAACTTGCTTTAGAATCCCTTCAATGAATTTTGTTTATTTTCCTCTACCGTTTTGATAATTTGTATGTCATTAGCAAACAAAATGTGAGAATTGTGGAGATTTTGCATATTATTGATATTTTATAGGATCCAAAAAGTCTGTCCTTCTTAAAAGACATACTCAAACTATATGTAGTTAGAGTAACAATAAAGGAGGCATAGGTCACCCTTGCCAAATACCTATATAGGGATTGAAAATTGTTGAAAATTGTAGAGGTTAGATCCATTAGTAATAATAATCAACATATAAATAACATTCTTCAATACAATAGATAAAAATGTGTATAGAGCCCTATATAGATGAGAATCAATTTTGGATAAAAGCCATTTGACCTTGGTAGAGGTTTTGAATAATCTAACTTGAGTATAAAGGTTTAAATCTTTTTGGTTTCGTTGGAGTGTAATGTTTCCTAATCAATGCCCACAATGTTATGGATTCACCTATCATTTATAAATCCTAACTATTATTTTGAAATAAACTGAAAGGAGAAGTTTTCATATACAAGAAGTGATCTTTAATATAATTTTGTAAGAACAAGCCTAATGTCTTCAAAAGATTTAGGATTATTGAATTTTGGAATAGAAGTAATAAAGGTGGAGTTTAACACTTTCATAATGTTACTAAGGGTATTAAATTCTTCCACAATTCAATGAAGGTCTTCACATAAGTTATCGAAAACTCATAAAATTGGTTGCCAACCGCTTGGACTTGGTAACTTATAGCATGAAGTGAATTAATCTTTATATTTAATTGATCTTTTGTGACATACTTCAATAATATTTCCTTATCCTCTAAAAAAACATTCTTTTGAAGCCATCATATAGTGTATCTGTGATAGACTCCTTGCCCTTTTCTTTACACAATTACTTAAGAGTGGTTTTGTTTTGTTTGGTTTTGTTTTGTTTGGTTTTTTTTTTTTTTTTTTTTTTTTTTTGTGGGAAAACCTATCATAACTCAGTTGTCAAACTAGCAGCGAGGACAACTATCTTTGGCTGCTATCTACGAATGTAGGCGACTCATCACCATTATTCAAGCAAAACCACACCCCCTAGAATGACCCGCTAGTGGTTCATAAGGGGGCAGACTTTCAATCCTATTAGATGCCTTTGGGTCTTGGGTCATTAACTTGTTTCCATACGTTCGAGGAAGACAAGCTCTTAGCCAAACACAAGGAGTTTCAGGACAAAATTACTTAAATGTGTTACTATTTTTCTAATATTCCTATGAAAGTTATCATATATTTTCAAATTAACATTGAATTACACTTCCAGGAAAACACTTTATATTCAAATCCTCTTCCTACAATTTTTTACATATTATTTTATTATTATTATTATTTTATATTTAACTTTTTCTTTAATCTCTTTTTTTGTTTGTGTTATTAGAGGAATCAACAACTAAGTTGGTCTTGTACTCACATGACACGGGATCAATTCCGATTGCTATTACTATAACCTCTAGTTGAGGATTAGGCAAGTGAAACACAATTCCGATTGCTATCACTATAACCTCTAATTAGTTACACAAGTGAAACACCTACAATGTTTCGAATTAAAAACCATTATACAAATAGTAACTTAATATTACACCCTTTCCCTGCTATTCAACACCCTATGAACTTCTCCTTTAATTATTATTATTTTCCTTAATTTTTTTGAAATAATTTAATCTTTGTTCATATGATAACTTATTAATAATTTTCTTGTCTTCATTTTTATCTCACTTTGCACATTCATTTAGTTTTAAAATGTCTTATAATATAGGTAGTTACTTGATTTGAGACAAACTATCTGCAAGTTGTCCCATTGCGTCAACCTATTTATTTTCTTGTTGCGAGTAGTTTCTCTTTGCTCTCCATTTAACAGGACAAGCACAAAGCTCCATTAAATTCCCGGCAGCTATTCTCTCTCTGTCCGGTCTAACTTGGTTTGCTCATTTTGCAAGTGGAATCGAGGGTGAACTTCAAAACTTTCCCGTGTTTTTGTCGGCTTAAGCGAGTCTGACTGAACTGCAACTGGTAAACAGGGGAGGCCGAAGGAGCAGCAGCTGGTAAAGATGGTGGCAATGAGCAAGGGTGCTGGGGAGAGGGCGACAGAGGGAGTTCATGCTCATCAAGCCAGGCTTCAGAAAATTGTTCTCTGTTGGGATTATCTGCACCTCCTTCGCGACTCCAAGGCAACTCCGTTTTCTTCTTTCTTTATGCTGAATCCGTTTTCGTTGAAGTACATACATTATTATGTAGCTCCGTTCTGTAAAATGAGCACCTTTGTTTTCGGGCTCGCTATCATTGAAAATAATTCGATTTTATCAATCCATGTAAAACACGACCTTTTTAGCTAGCTATAACGTCACAATATTGGTCCTTACCTACTGAGTATTGTTGTGCTCTAGCTGTCTAAGGAAATCAGTTCGGATCTTTTGAATTATTACCATGTTATTAGAATCCTGACACACTTGCTATGGGCTAATTAGGTTAGATATGGGTTCTATACCAGGAATGATAAGTAACCCCATGGTCGGCTGCTAGCTCTATTTTGTAGGATAATTATGGTTAAGGCTAAGTGCGCATATACTGATTGAACAACTAATGATGTAATATTAGGATCATATCAGTGTAAATACCGACAGAGTGCTCTCCTGGTGGGATTATAAGTTTATTTCTGAATTATAATTTATCGAGAGAGTCTCCCTGATTCTTAAAAATACTATTAACAAGTTATTAATGCATATATTGAATTTGGCAGGTAAAACAAAAGAACCGAAAAACAGGAGATGGAAATGATGGTGTGGCTCTCAAGAAAGTAAGCAATACTTTTAAAGATAATATTGACTATCTCAGTGTGTTTGAGCCTCTACTGTTTGAAGAAATCAAAGCACAGATTGCCAGAGGCCAAGAAGAAGAAGGTAGTCTCTTTTTTCCGGCACACTTGCAGTCTTTCTTTTTAAAATTTCAATGCTGCACTCATTACATTAAAATGCTAAGTACCAATTATACAACACCGCAGGACTAATTTTATACATAGCCCATAAACCCACTCCGATCCAAAACTATTATTTATCCAACCAAAGACACTGTAGTCTAGAGTCTAGTACTTGTTACAAACGATGCAAAATTTTGATTGTGCTCCACTGTGGACGAAATCTCATAATCATTCATCAATTAAAACAAGTACAAATATCAAAACTAGGCACCCAATCGTAAACCATGCGTTATTGACTGGACCTGTCCACTCAAAGTTTAACTTTATTTTGCATGCCCTTAGCCAGATGATATAGAAAATGGTGTTTATCAGCTTCAAATGTTTTTCATATAACTATTCTTGATAATATACTTAAACTTAATGTATCTGGACAGAGACTATGGAATATCAAATGGCAGCAGTAGCCTCTTGTGAAAGGGCAGATGAATTTTACAAAGTTCGTATTGCGGTCAAAGCTGAAGTTGCACAAGAGTTTGCAGAGAATGATTTATTGTTGCTTAGCAAGGAGAAAGTAAGTGTGTTATTTTGGAAACAAGTTTATGGTCCAGGGCAATCTTTGTCTTTTTTCTTTACTTTTCTTTCTTTTTTCTTTTTGGCACAAAAGAAAATTCAGGAGCTTCTCATAGTAGAATAAACTTTGGCCAGCATTTCAGCAGTCAGCAATGCTAACCATTCACACTTTATATTCATGAGTTCAGTGGTTGGCCTAATGAACTTTTATAACCACCACACTAGTATTAAAGTTTGGTCATTATGACCTTATTTAACTACTAATCTACTAACAATATATTGGGTCACCAAGTCATTTTGTGACCGATATTATATTAACTTATTTTCAGGTTATTATTCTCACACTCCTTAATACAAAGGCTAAAACTATTTTGGAGGAATCAAACAACAATTAGAAAACTGACAAGATGACTATGGCTACCTGAAGACGACATATGGCCCCAACTCCATATCTAGGCATCTGGGTAACCAACCTTAGTGCTTGCTAGTTCTCTAGGAAAGTGACTTCAGTGCATGCTATGTCTCTGGCATTTATCGTGCAATGAACAAGAGGCTGTCTACTGCTCCTCTTCGATAGATTTGGAACCAATGATTAATGCTCTGTCAAGTTGCCATCACTGTTATGTTGAGGCTAGTATTCACATGAATAACCGTCCATGTTGAGCAACTGCTTCAACAGTTCCCCTTATCTGAAGACCATGTTGAAGAGACTATCTCTTACACAACCAGTCAAAACAAATAGTCATTCGTGGTTTGATCACCACCCTCTTGTACCTCCTCAGTATTGTGGGTGGGGATATTACTTCTTTCACTTTTCTTCTTTGTCTTTCCTTTAAGTAAATCAGCAACGTGAGGCAACAAGGCCTGTGTTCTCACAATAATACGCTTTTTCTTTGTTTGTACTGGCCTTTCCTTTTTCCTTTTGTTCTTTGTTCTTCCTTTTGATAAAATACCATGATCTGCTGCTTCATTTTCTTCATTAGTCAATCTTTTTCTTTGACAACAAGATCTGATTATAAACCATTTCGTTATGCAGTGAGCATGTGAAAAGAGTAATGGGAAACTGTGCTATTTTTTTAACAATATTGAAGTTTCAATCCCAACCAGGGATCATCTTCAGGAGTGCATCCAAATCTTCTATTGGTGATCCAAAAGTTTTTGGTTAGAGTCATTGGCCTAATTGCTGTGGATCAAAGGTTTCACATATCATCTTTGATGTGTTATTTCTTAGTGAGGTGGGGAATCAAACTCATGATCTGAGTTCATACACAAAGCATTAAATACAAAGTAATTTTTATTGAGCAAATGGGAAGCTTAACTAGCTTTACGAGAGGAAAAATTACCTTAATAAACTATGAGAGAAATACTTCTTAGATCCTAAGAAGTAGCAACCAAAATACAAAAATAGATCCAGTTGGAGATAGGATCTCAACGAGTCACAAGAATAGGAAATTAAAAACTATTTGTCACACCAGATCAATAATGATAATCTCCTAATGCAAACAATAACGGGAGATAATAATTACATATAGAAATGTTAGGAATTAGAATACCTATTATTCCTCCCAACCAAAAACGCATTGGTCTTCAATGCTTTTTCGAAAGATGGGAAGTGTTGCTAACTTGCTGTCATCAATGCGAAACGAGTATAATGCAGAGGTTGACCTTGTTGGGCAATAAGGTAGTGTTGAGAAATCTAGGGCATCGAGATAAAGTGATTTCTCTTCTATTGATAACTGCTTGTGAATGCTTTTTACTTCTTAAATTAGGATCTTCTTCTACTTATGTTATTATAGTGTTATTCTTCATCAAACAACTATCAATGCATAAACCATAAAGAGACAAGAGACACAGAATATAGGCTATCAGCCAGAGCCAAAACCTCTCCCACTTGAGAGGAAAACCCGAACAAATTCTTCTTCTTATTGAGACTTCAATTGACGAATACCAAGACCAAGACCCTTGACCTATTTGCCACTCCAAGACCAAGACTCAAGTTTCCTTTCATTGCTTCTCTTTCGTGCCCAATTCAACACTTAGTCTTCCTTTGTACCTCATCTATAATTCAGATCTCGGCCTTCTTTTTCAGACCTGCAACTTCTCAACTTCCTTCAGAGATCCTAGCACTTGAAAATGATCAACTTTGGAACCTTGATTCCCTCACTATATGTGGAGGTAGCTTCCTTTGACAACTAGGCTTGATATACACCTTTGCTTCCTCCTTGTCTTGACCTTCCAATGGGACTGCAATACTTTGTCCTCTTCTGCGATAGAGACAGTCCCTTTCTTTGCACGTGTGAGGTCAATGTAACCCAAAAACAGATCCAAAATGGTGCCAAAGTGTTAAAATTGGCAACTAGGGCCAAACTCCATGTGGGTCTTCTTATTTATGGCAGCTGATATATTTCTTGGATTTCTCTCATCAAGAGGTGTAGGATTGATCTAAAGATCATCCGATTCCGACATGTATTTATGGAGATATGAATTTATTTGTGTTATTTGACAATTTGTCAAGGTCGGCCAGCAACCAAATTACCCCAACTTATCCTCAACGTTTCATTATAAATAGAAAATGTCTTCAAGTCATTTGAGACACACATCTCTTGTGATCTCTCTCCACTTGTTTGGGTTTTGGTGGAAGAGAGGTCTAAAGGATAATACGCTGTCCTAGAGGTGACCTAACCCTAGCCACTGTCAAGGAAGGACTTATGCTGCCCTAGCCGTAGTCCTAAGGGAGGTGGTCTAGCCGCAGTCCAAGCAAGAAGACTTAGCCGCAGTTCATAAAGCCTAGACGCAGTTGAAAGGAGAAGACCTAGGAGCTGTCTTGTAAGAAGGTCTGGCCACAGGTAAAGGAGACCTATTTGCTGTCTAAAGGAGCTTCAATACACAACCCTAATCAACAACATAAGGAGGCCTAAAACGCCGCTGATAAAGGAAGTCTAGTCGCTGTCTAAAAGGAGAAGTGTAGCCGCAGTGAAGGAGACCTAAGGAGGAGCGCAATTCGCAGTCCTAAAGTGCCCTAACTGCAGGTCAAGAAGAGCCCTTCATCCACTGTCAAAGGAGACCTAATTCACAGCTAAGTAAAGACCCTAAGTCGCAGCATAAGTAGCCCTAGAACGCAACAAGAAAGTGTCTTATCACAACGTTAAGATGCATGGATAGACAAGCGTTTGCTGTAGGTGACAACGTTGTAACAAAGGCATGAGTTAAGGATTTATTTAAGCCTGTTGGAAGAATCTGTAGCTTCAACTAGCTGCTTTGCTAGGCTGCAAGCCATAGCAAGCAGTTAAGGCTATTCTGAGGTAGTATTGCAGTGTACATTGATTTCAGGAGGCAATATGGATTAGGAGAGTCTCCCCTAGGTGGATTGCAGCCCTTGAAGAGCCTAGTTGACTGATAGTGTGAAAGGTTAAGGGCTGGGTTGGCTAATTGCAGGTGCTGCAAGCTATCAGTGGAATGTTGCAACTGTAAGGAAGGCTTCTAGATTGATGATCTTCTACAACACTCTTATTGGTTGAAGACTGTCATGGGAATTCTGGACTGCATCTCTGAACTGTCATCATTAGTTGAATGATGGTCTTTCTACTGCTGCCATAAATATCAGTTTTGTATACTTGTACTATCTCTCTCTCTCTGAACTATTGAAGAATATAAGAAGAATTGATCAAGGGTTTCCCCACATTGGGGTTTGTCCCTCGCTGATGCCTCATCTTGTGTCCTCTTGTCTTGGCTTGTCTTCTGCTGTTTATGTTTATGTTCTATCTGCACTTTACTATCATGCTGATGTGATTGCTAATCTGAATATTGACATTGGGCTAATATGAAAAATTGAAGTAAATTGCTCTAAGCATAGAACATACAAAAATTTAACATGGTTTTAGAACTGAGGTGAAGACGAAGCCCAAGCAAGAGTGAACGAGCAATCACCGAAGACAATTGACAAGGTAAAAGGCTCAATGGGTTCCTCATCCCACTTCCCGGCTGAAGACAAGCTCCGTGAAAAGTCTGACTATCATAGATGGAAGATGTCTCTTGATCTGACATTGGAAGAACAAGAAGTGTTGGATTATGTGAAGGGTAAAATCCCTGAGCCTCCATCAAATGCACCGGCTGCTACAAAGAACAAGTACACCAAGGGTGAAGTCAAAGCGAAGAAGATTATCAGAGATTCCATTGACAAGCGTCTGGTGGCCTACATCTCCGATCTAAACACCTCCAAGGAGATCTACGACAGATTGGTAAGCATGTTCAAGGTTAGTGATGCAAATCAAATTTTGTTCCTCAAAAATAAGTTGAAGGATATTAAGAAGGGCAAGGACGAGGATATTCAATCCTACTTCTTAAGGATCACCGAGATCAAGAATGATCTTCTATCGATTAGAGAAATCATATCTGGCAGGGAACTTACTATCACTACCCTTGGAGGACTCCCACTCGAGTGGTATATATTTAGAACCACTATTCTCAATAATGATTGAATTCCGGGATTTGAAGAGTTGATGTCAAGATGCATTTAGGAAGAAACAAGAATGGTGGAGCAAGAAATGCCTTCAAATAGAGGCAACGCCACTGCTTTCTCCACTCATGCCAAAAGGAGAAACAATGCAGGGTCTAAAGGTCACTTCAATGGAAAGCTCAGATCTAAAGGTGGAAGGAAGGGCAGGGGCTTTTCTTGCAATAAGTTTGGCCACTGTGCAAGGGAGTGTCCAAATAGAAGGGACACATCACATGATGATGATCACAATCATTCCAGGGGCAACAACAATGATTAAAGGAATAACAGATACAATGGCAAAGGAAAAAGGAATGCGGGACATCAAGGAAATGGTCGACCCTCCAAGAAAGCAAGGAACTCCAGGTATGAAGAATCAAATGTTGTTTCTGATAAGAAAAAGGAGTATTATCTTATATTGGCCCTCTTCACTACCTCTCCTCTGGACTCTTTGGGAAATTGGCTTATTGATAGTGGTGCTTCAAGGCACTTCACCAGATACAAGGAAGCTCTCTCTAATCTGATAGAGAAGGAAACAAACTTGGAGATTATTCTTGGAGATAATGCCACCTATCCTAAAGGGTGTAGGGAATGTTACCCTTCAATTGAATTAGGGTAACACGATTCATTTACAAGAAGTTCTATATGTACCTGATCTCAAGAAGAACCTGGTGTCCATTTTGGCAATGGAAGACAAAGGTTACAAGGTGGCATTCATTGATGGAAAGGTATGTGTTTGGAAAAGGAATTTTAAAGATGCTTTTACTCTTGGGTTCAGGGTTGGCACTTTATATCAAGTTGCAGGAAGCCCATTGGGGACCATGTCTTGTGATACATCTCTTCAATCTGAACTAAGGCACCGGAGGTTTGCCCATCTTCATTGTAAGGCCCTACCCGATGTGAGACAGATGGTGACAGGGATGCTTGAGTTCAAAGAAGAGCATGAAGGTATATGTTCGAGATGTACCGAAAGAAAACTTTCAAGGGGACCTTTCCCCTCATGTAGTAGCAAGGCCACAGATGTGGAACAACCCGAGGGGTTTGAGATTCATGATTGGGAATCTCATGTATGCAGGTTGAAGAAATCTTTCTATGATTTAAAGCAAGCACCCCAGGTTTGTTATGAGAGGATTGATAGCTATCTGATGAAGCTGAGATTCACTAGGAATGAAGCTGATCCAAACCATTGCTTTAAGGTTGTGGATGATAGACCTCTCATACTTGTGCTTTATTTGGATGACCTCTTTCCGACAGGTGCAGACCCTCTCATTTACAAACGTAAGAGGGAGTTGGATTCCGAACTTGGAATGGTGGAATGCAAGCCTGTGACTACCTCGATGGAACTTAACTTTAAAAGGTTATGCAGTAGTGCTGCTGGACCTGAATTGGGAAATGCTTCTGAGTATCGTCAACTCATAGGAGCACTGATGTTCATGGTGAACTCCCGTCCGGATATATGTTTTGCAGTTAGCATGTTGAGCCAATATATGGTTGAGCCTCATTGCTCATATTGGATTGGTGCCAAGTATCTTGGTTATGCATTTTGTTTTGATCTCTATATCATTATTCATGTATGTATTGGATAGTGCACTGGGTGCCATTTTGTTATAATGGATATATTCATGAGCCTACTTTGATCATATGTTGTCTTCTCTCTATATTCTAAAGCTTTGTGTTTGGAAACATGAATGAAAATCTTTAAAATTGTTTTTCTATAAAAATATAAATATTTAATGTATTTTTTACAACAAACGAGTCATTGAAATCAAACCAGCTGAGTTGATACTGAGTTAGAGTCGGAGCCGACCCTCGGCCGTTTCCGAACCAGATTCGAAGTTTTAAAACATTGGGTATTATAACAAGGTCCCTCTTCGAATAAACAAAAATTGTTTGTTACAAAGGATACAATTGAGATCGGTCGATCATCTATTTTGCTTCGTGATCCATATCATTGTGCTGATAACATCAAATGAAAGTACATGATTGCAAGAATGGTTAGAGTACCTTCCGAAAGATATTCCACTTTCCTTCAAGAAGAATGCTAGATGGGAGAGGGATTTGATTGGAGGAATCGATGGAGAACTTTGGCATAATGCTTTGTGCTGACCATCATGGGGTTGCTGGCTAGCTAGCTGTCAATTGAGGTGAAAATTTTTCTCCTATGGGTTACCCACTTTTGAGGGGTAAGAGGCAGCCCTGTTGGAATGAAGGGTAATGGGAGTAGAAAGAGGTAAGTATGCTGAGTTCTCCATAACTAGGTGATATCTATCATGCAAATGTGCAGTCATCATGTAAAACTAATCAAACATGTCGCATAAATCATCCCCCAAGTAGTCTATAACACCTCAACGGATGAATCATGCACTAACCTAACACAAGAGGGACAACATTGAGCACCCCTTCCTAATGACCATCAAATAAAAGACCATCAAGATATGTCATTCTTAATCCATCAATAACTACTAGGGTGTTCCATCAGTATGATCCTTAACATCATCATCACCCAGCTTGTTGGGGGGCTAAAACCATTATACATATGTCCAAGGAGTAATACCATGATGCTAACATAAGTTATGTTAAGTAGCAAGAATCATCATCAACTATCCACTAGCACATTGATCGATGAACCAAGGATATGTAACCATGAAGGGAACCTCATGCAATATGATGGGTAACAATGCTCATAGGCTAAGGAATGAATTACTTGTATATTAGAATAATTATTTTACAAGTGACTCTTCAGCGTATATTTATACATCAATCAAGGGAGGTAGAGCACCTTCCTCGATAGTGGTAGTCTGCCCACATAGGTTGGTTTAAGTTTAACCTTCTAGGTATATAATAGATGTGTGTTGACTAGGTCGGCTTAATGTTATATCGTTTATCATTAATTTGCTAAAATTTCAAGGGTTTCAATTCATAAATTCTATGGCATAATTTGTTTACTTAAAACACCATAAATCAACTCAAATTTACACCATGGAAATCACCAACAATTAAATAAATATGCAAACCCAGAAGAGAAAATGTTGCAAATATGACACTATTTTATGAAGGAATTCTTTAGAGGAATTTTACATGAATTTTTGAGATAGAAGCTGGCAAATATACTTCAGAAAATGCTGGCCACAATATTGTGTCAATTTTGGTCCTTCCGTTGAGGATTTCGGCTAGGGAATGCGGCCCTCTTCCTTGATTGTAATTCGGGCCATAAATACGCCTTTAATCCTGATGCAAATGTAGCCCTAAAGAAGTAATAAATTCGACCTTTGTTTAGCAACTCGGCCTTAGCAAATCAATAGCTTGACTTCCATAATTTGACTTCTTGGAGCAGGCATCTCACACTGAATAATTGGCCTCCTTGCACTAGATAATTTCGGCCTCCATGCATGGGGCAAATTCAACCCTCTCTTCTTCAATATTTCAGCCCTTTAGTCCTGAATGATTCGTTTCTATAGATGGTGATTTGCCCTTAGCACAATAATGAATTTGACCCTAGCAAAAATGATGGACTCATCCTCTCAACAAATCGATAATCTCAACTTTTGCAAAACCCACGAACTCGACACTTATGAACCAAGGAATTCAACGTCAACAATTTAATGGGATTTCAGCGTCCCCTTCTTTACTGATTCGGCCCAGCTAACATAATAAATTCGGTCCTTATAGAATGAATAACTCGACCCAAACAAGATTGCTAACTCGACCCTATCAATGCAACAATTTGATCCCCAAGTGAGATGATAAGTCAACCACAACAATTCAGTGGATTCAGGCTGACAAAATCAACAAACTCGACCCTTGAAATTCAATGACTCGGGTTGCACAATGGATTGTGAAATCGTCTTCCTGAATCAATCTCCTTGGCCACACGATCAATCTGCAACACAATAATTGGCTAGGATGGCTTCAAACCAATGCCACCAACTACGGTGTATATTTCAACACCGAAACTGGGAGCCAAATGAGGGTTTCACCTGTCTCAACAAGCTACTAGAGCTCCACAACAAATTCTCCAATAATTCTTCATAACGTTCCTTCAATCTCCTCACCTTTTTAATAATATTTCCCTCTTTTTTAATAATATTTCCCTCCTTTTTAATAATAATTCCCTCCTCCGAAAACCATGGGTAATGCCATGGGTCACTTTATTTTCCAAAAGTAACTTTTTACCACCCCTTTTGTTTAATTATTATTTATTTTATTATGATGACCCCTTTGTTTTTTCTGTCAATAGCCCATGGGATCAATATAGGCTATGACTCAACTCCCTTTTGCTTCTAAGGATCAGAAAGGGGCATCACACTTAAGCTAAACCTTGGAAACATATTAATACATAATAATAACCCGAAGAAATTCAAGGACGAAATAGAAAAGACCATCTAGGAACTATTAGAAATGGGCCACATCAGACCTAGCTCGAGTCCATTCGCTTCATTCATGGTCTTGGTAAAGAAGTGTTAAAATCTGAAAGTTCTATGCAGAAATTTAAAAATTCTTTGCAGAAACTTGAAAGTTCTATGCAGAAAACTGAATGTACTTGCAGAAAATTGAATGTACTTTGCAGAAAACTGAATGGAACTGAATGTACTTTGCAGAAAACTGAATGTACTATGCTGTTACAATTACTTAGAATGCAAATTTCTTCTTCACAACTTTTTAGAACAACAATTGTAGATAGAACATAAACTTAAGGATCATATGAAGACAACCAAGCACAAATATGAGACACTGAGAGTTAGGTCCAATGACTAGGGCAAAACCCACAAGGGGAAAACCCAAATGATTCTTCTTCTATTAGATTTCTTCAATTGTTCAACAGAGTACAAAGAGAGAGAGAAAATGAGAATGAATAAAGTCACCAATGTTTGATCAACTTGCAGCTGAAGTGCTCTTGCTCTTTGCTGGAAAATCTCCTCCTCCTCTTGATTAAATCTTGTCTTACACACTTGCTCCAACTCTTCCCTTGCTTTTACTCTTCACTTGCTCTCACACTTCTCTTGCACACACTCAATTTTAGCTCTCCTTTTTTACAATGAACATGTTACACTCAACTCTCACTCTCCTTCTTCACAATGAACATGTTACACTCAACTCTCACTTTCTCTTGCTTAAATAGATAAGAAAAGAGAGTTACAAAATGAATTCATTCCTTGAGCCAATAATAAGAAAATTGAATTCCATGAGGGAGGAGTTACCTGAGGAGAAGTGTAACTCATCCCAAGAATAGAGAGAGGTACCCTTGTTTTGAGGAGTTACAATTCTAATTAGGGAGAGAGAATATTTGGTGAGAGTTACAAGTGCATTTAATGAGGAGTTACACTTTTGTCATACATTGAATTAGTGAGGGAAAGTTACATTCTCTTAAGTGTGAAGTTACTATTTTATTCCAAGAGAGAGCTTCAATTTGCCAAGTAAGAGATTCTCAATTTAATTTACTTATTTCATGAGAGAATTCATTTTTATTAATCCATTAAAGGTGAATGACTTTAGACTATTTTATAAATAATAGTATCATAATAATAATAATACTAGTAAGGATAAAAATATTAATTCTTGACTTGTATAATCATGATTGATTTGATTTTAAAGTGGATTCCATATGTCAAGATTATCTTTGATCATTTAGACATGACTTTCTATTTTTGGAAAGTCACTTCCAAATTGAGATGTGACTTACTATTTTTAGAAAGTCATATTAGAATTGTTAGAAATAAAATTTTATTATAGGTGGTTCAAACAGAATTGAAAGATATGATTTCTTCTACGAGAAATTCTTCCTTGAGCTGTCAAATTTTAATATGAAGAAGGATGACACATGAAGAATGTGCATTGGTTACTAGGCTGTCATTAAGAAAACTATCAAAAAAAGGTACCCTATCCCTAAGATTGATGAATTACTAGATGAACTTCACAGAGCAGTTTACTGTCATGTCCCTTCCTAAATTATTTTGGAACAAGATTAATTTTTGTAACATGGGGCCAATTTTGGAGTTAGTGGACCCCATTCAATCTTATTAGGAGATTAGACTTAGGAGAAGTTTGTTTTGTAGTTAAGTTACACATGGGGGTCACCCTCACTAGGGAATTACGCACTCCCTAGTTCGATTTGCACGGGGGGGGGGGGGTTAGCTTTTGCATGATGATGGTTAAGTGAGGGCCCATGATGGAGGACGAAATGGAGGGAAAAGTGCTCCACGAAATCTATATAAGGAAGGCAACTCTCCTCATCTCAGTCATCATTGGAGTATATCGATTTCTCTTTAGTTGCTCGAGCTGCTTAGCCTAGTCACTGGCTGTTTAGCACGAGTTCTTCAGGCGCAAAGCTCATCCTTTCTTCGGGGGACTTCGAGTATCACCCTAGGAAGGATTTCTTCATTTCTTTAGGAGGATCACGTTGTGATTTCCAACAGTAGCATTCACTTCCAGGGGGTGCGTATTTCTGGAGAACGCAGTGGAGAGGAGGCCGAGTTTGTTGGTGATGCTTAGCAATGGAGTTTGGATGCGAGATTTTCCGGAGAGGAGGCTAGGGAGGATTGTCAGCATTTGGGAGAGTTTGGGAGCTGATTGAGCTTCTTGTTGGGCAGTGTGACTTTTCAATACTTGGGCCAGCGCAGAGGCAATATTGGGAGCTCACTTGGTTGGTAGAGTATCAGTCCTGGAGGCTGAGCTTTGCCGTGGAGGTTAGAGGAGATATTTGGAGTGGTGTTTACTTCCCTTTCAGAGCTTGGAGGAGGACTTTGTGGCCATTCCTTGTAGGTTGTATTTTTGGAGCTGTTTGGAGGGGCCATATAGGAGGTTGAATCTGGAAGGTTGGATTCGGGCCAAACCCTTTCTAGGTTTTTGTGGGTTTTGGCCAAGGCGCTTGTGGCTGAAGTTTCATTATTTTTCTTAGCACCAGAGGTGGGGTTTCTAACAATTCCTTTCCAGCTAGCAGTTGTAGTTACTGGGAGATTGCGCAGAGCATTAGAGGAGCAATTACTTTCCAGCTTTGAGCTTACTGTTTGACACCTGGGTTTTGTCAAGCTTGCCCTTGAGGCAAGCCCAAGTGCATTTTCCACACTATTGTACTTGCTCCATTCCATTAATAAAATGTCTCAACTGGTTCTCATTTCAGATGTGTACTGAGTATTTGCTGAGCGTTTAATTTTTCTGTGTATGAATCGTATTTGCTTTTGTATATCACTGTTTGTTTAAGTTTGGAGCATTACAGTGATATCAGAGCTTAGATTCTGGCTCAGCAGTGGGGAAACTTTTCTATGAGTGAGGAGGACCGACAAAATATTACTTACAAAAGACAAAGGTACCGAAGTAGGGAAAGGGAGTTGGAGATTACTTTGGATATAGAGGATTGTGGGAAGACTGCGGTAGCAAAAGATATGGGTGAGCCCAAGAGCAGGGAAGAGATGGCCTTCGATAGCCTCTTGAAGGCTTTGAGTGATTTGGCGAAGGGGCAAAAGGAGATGCTGGACGAGATCAAAATGCAGAACCAGGAGCGAAGCACTCATCGGGAGTTCGTAGTTGGAGAGACTTCAGGGGCCTCTCAACAGTTCGATCACCTTTCACCCACTGCACAGCGGCCATCCTCGAGTGAGCCAACTCGAGCTACTTTACCCTCTTTTATACCTTTGGCGTAGGGAGAAACTGGTGGAGGTGAGGATCCATCATTGATGGGGGAGCATTTCTGGGAGTGGCAGTCCATGGGGGCAGACTTCAGAGAGGCTCTGACCTTCAGAGACTTTTGCAAGCTCAAGCAGAACGAGAAGGGGAAAGGTTATGGTACGCAGAACTATGAGCTACATCGTTCTATTGGGAAAATGTATTTCCCTACATATGATGGCACTTCCAAGTGCACAACGCGGGTAGAGAAGCTGGACACATACATCCAGCTGATTCAGATGACAGAGGTAGAGGCCATCACGATGGCCACATTGCACCTGGAGGGGGAGGTGCATGATTGGTGGTTTCATGGTTTGTCCACTCTGGGACATACCTGTGTGACCTCCTATGAGGACTTCGGATGAAAAGTAGTGGAGCGCTTTGATTGGAAGGATCCAGAGGCTCACTTCATGGAGTTGACCCAGCTCTGACAGACAAGGCATCGAGAGCATTATATATCGGAGTTTTTGAGGGTCTCAGTCATGGTAATCGATTTGTCAGATGCGAGGAGAGTATACACATTTGTAGAGGGGTTGACAGAGCCATTGCAGGGACTGGTGAAATCTCGCAAACCATCTACTCTTTTGGATGCAATATCTTGCACTTGGGATTTGCAGGGGGCCATCCCCAAGGCTCAAGCTCCATTTCCTGCACGCACTCCCTACCCTCAAAAGGGAAGTGACACTAGAGCACCCACAACACAGAGAGTAGCCCAAGGGTGTGGTCAGTTGGATGATGAGACCAGGAGAGACCTCAGGAGGAGGAAGTTGTGTTTTACATGCCGAGAGCCTTGGGCACTTGGTCATCGGTGCACAATAGGCAAGGCCCATTACATCGAGGTCTTCTTAGACAGTGATCAGGAGGATGATGAGGAGTTGGAGTTTGGTGGCAGAGACATCGAGGATCCATCAGGAAGAGGACCACCACGACCACCACCTTAGGGAGGAGCATCTTTTGCATCAGCAGGGGGAGTCCTAGCTTCTTTGTGTGGGATTCCCAAATTTTTGACTATGAGGATCAGAGGTACGATGCAGGGGCAACGTGTCTCAGTCTTGGTAGACAATGGGGCCACCCACAATTTTATTGATGCTCAGATGGTCCAGAGGAGGGGCATCACCACTACAGAGTTTGAGGGGTTTTTAGTCCTAATACCAGGAGACAAGACTATGTAGTGCACTTAATATGTTCTGCTCTGACAGTGACTATGGGGAACTATTCGATGACAGACCACTTTTTCGTGGTGGATGTACCGGACACCAATGTGGTATTGGGTGTCCAATGGTTGTATTCCCTTGGTTGGGTTACCACCGATTGGAAACAGTTGGTGATGGAGTTTACTGGACCGGATGGCAAGCCGGTGGTACTGAGGGGCATGTATTTGTACCCCCTTAGACAATTTCAGCCCACCGGATGGAGGTCGATTTGAGGCATGGAGACATAGCATGGGCAGTAGAGCTGAGGATTTCAGAGGCTGGGGCAAAGACTACACCACCACATCTAGATATACAGGCAGTATTGGATAGATATTTGGTAGTCTTTGGAGATATACCGCTGGGGCAACCACTTCACAGGGGATTCAAGCACACTATAGAGTTGGAGCCTGGTGTGCAGGTAGCCATCACTACACCCTATCGACATCGCAGGGCCTATAAGGACGAGATTGAGAGAGCCATCAGGGAGTTATTGGCGTTGGGTCATGTCAGACCGAGCTCTAGTCCATTTGCTTCTTTGGTTGTGCTGGTGAAGAAGAATGACGGGACTCTCCGCATGTGTATTGACTACAGGGCCCTCAACAAGAAGACGCTGAAGAACAGGTATCCCATTCCGCGCATTGATGAGTTGATGGATGAGCTTAGAGGAGCCAAGTACTTCTCTAAGATAGATTTGCGGTCAGGGTATCATCAAATCCGGGTGAGAGAGCAGGACATTCCAAAGACAACCTTCAGGTGTCATTATGGGCATTTCGAGTTCCTTGTCATGCCTTTTGGGTTGACCAATGCATCGGCTACCTTCTAGTCATGCATGAACCATGTATTCATAGGTCTGTTGAGGAGGTTTGTACTGGTATTCTTTGATGACATCTTGATCTACAGCAGGACATGGGAGGAGCACCTGCAGCACTTAGAGACAGTCTTGCGTATATTGGAGGAGCAACAGTTCTACACCAAGATGTCCAAGTGCGAGTTTGGGCTGACAAAGATGCTTTACTTGGGACACATCATAGGTGTAGATGGGGTCAAGGTGCATGAGGAGAAGATTTGGGCCATTCGGGATTGGCCAGAGCCCCGAGATGTGACAACGTTGAGAGGATTTTTGGGCATTTGTACCTATTATCAGAAGTTCGTGAAGGGCTTCTCACAGTTGGCAGCACCCCTTACTGATCTGACTAAGAAAGGGGCCTTTGCGTGGACGGAGGGAGCTCAGGTAGCATTTGATCGCCTCAAGGAGGTGATGAGTTGTTGTCCAGTATTAGCACTCCCAGATTTTACTCAGCCTTTCACATTGGAGTGCGATGCATCAGGTGTAGGGATCGGGGCAGTCTTGTCCCAAGGAGGGCACCCCATTGCTTTCGAGAGTCGGAAGCTTCTACCTCATGAGCTGTCGTATTCCATTTACGACAAGGAGATGTTGGCCATAATGCATGCATTGGCCAAATTTAGACAGTATTTGGTGGGGAATCGATTTCGGGTGAAGACGGATCACGATAGCCTTCGCCATTTCATGGGGCAGCGGGGCCTCAATGACAGACAACAAAGATGGGTTAGCAAAGTGCAGGCCTATGATTTTGATATTGAGTATGTGCAGGGGAAGCACAACGTAGTGGCGGATGCACTATCCAGGAGACCAACCAGGCTTTCACTCATGAGCATTTGTCATGATTGGAAGGCTCAGTTATTGGTAGAATACTCCAAGGATCATTGAGCGTGCGAGATCTTGGAGGGAAGCTATGTAGATGAGCACTGCAGGGTGATGGATGAGGTTATTTATTATAAGGGGCACATATTTTTGGTTTCGGGATCATAGTTGAGAAAGCGCGTTCTTCGAGCAACTCATGGTTCTCCTTTGTCCGGGCACCAGGGGTTTAGGGAGACATATATGGTAGTGAGAGAGCGCTTCACTTGGAAGGGACTCAAGGGAGATGTGTTGAGGCATGTGCAAGAGTGCGAAGCTTGCCAGAGGAACAAAGGAGAGTTGACCCATCTAGCAGGATTGTTGCAGCCTCTTCCCATCCCTGAGGGGAAATGGGAGAGCATTTCTATGGATTTCATCACTGGACTTCCCTCAGTGCAAGGGAAGGATTGTATTTTTGTAGTGGTTGATCGACTGACCAAGTTTGCACACTTCTTTGCCATACCAACACGATATTCAGCCTCATAGGTGGCAAAGTTGTTCTTCAGGGAGGTCTTTCGTCTGCACGGACTCCCTAAGACCATAGTCAGTGACAGGGATAGCCGATTCATGGGAGGATTTTGGCAGGAGCTCTTTAGACTAGTCGACACTGAGCTCACCCCGAGCACCAACTATCATCTGTAGACCGATGGTCAGACAGAGAGGGTGAACCAGTGGTTAGAGGGCTATCTCAGGAATTATGTGACAGGGCAGCAGAGGGCTTGGATTTGATGGTTGCACTTGGGAGAGTATTGTTACAACACCACCCATCATATGTCCATTGGTATGACTCATTTTCGTGCTTTATATGGTTATGATGCTTTGTCTTTTGCTAATATTGTTTTTGGAGACAACAGGGCCCCAAAGGCCAAGGATTGGATCCTAGAGAGCCAAGATATCCTTAAGGCTCTTAAGGATAACTTACAGATAGCCCAGAACTAGCAAAAGATGTATGTTGATCGACATTGAGTAGAGAGGCATTTTGAGGAGGGGGACTAGGTCTAGTTTCGATTGCAGCCATATCGACAGTCCACACTGAAGCAAAAGGGGGCCGAAAAGCTGCAGCCGAGATTCTTTGGGCCATACAGAGTGATCAGGAGGATTGGAGAGGTGGCTTACGAGTTGGAGCTACCACCAGGGAGCAGGATTCATAACATCTTTCATGTGTCATGCCTCAAGAGGGTGTTGGGGAAACATATTACAACAGTCATGGAGTTGCCTCCGCTTGATGATGAGGGGCATTTGATCCTGGAGCCAGAGTCCATCTTGGAGGCCAGGGAGAGGAAGCTCAGAAGCAGGATCATCAGAGAGTATTTGGTGTGTTGGAAGAATTTACCGGATGAGGATGCCACTTGGGAGGGAGAGCACATTCTTGAGCATCCGACATTGAAGTTGCTTGGGGACAAGCAACATTTGGGAGGGGAGGACTGTCATGTCCCTTCCTAAATTATTTTGGAACAAGATTAATTTTTGTATCATGGGGCCAATTTTGGAGTTAGTGGACCCCATTCGATTTTATTAGGAGATTAGACTTAGGAGAAGTTGTTTGTTTTGTAGTTAAGTTACACATGGGGGCCACCTTCACTAGGGAATTAAGCACTCCCTAGTTCGATTTGCATGGGGGGGGTTAACTTTTGCATGATGATGGTTAAGTAAGGGCCCACAATGGAGGACGAAATGGAGGGAAAAGTGCTCCACGAAATCTATATAAGGAAGGCAAATCTCCTCATCTCAGTCATCATTGGAGTATATCGATTTCTCTTTGGTTGCTCGAGCTGCTTAGCCGAGTCACTCGCTGTTTAGTACGAGTTCTTTAGGCAGAGAGCTCATCCTTTCTTCGGGGGACTTCGAGTGCCACCCTAGGAAGGTTTTCTTCATTTCTTCAGAAGGAGGATCACATTGTGATTTCCAGCAGTAGCATTCACTTCCAGGTGGTGTGTATTTCTGGAGAACGCAGTGGAGACAAGGCCAAGTTTGTTGGTGATGCTTAGCAGTGGAGTTTGGATGTGAGATTTTCTGGAGAGGAGGCTAGGGAGGATTGTCATCATTTGGGAGAGTTTGGGAGCTGATTGAGCTTCTTGTTGGGTAGTGTGACTTTCGCACTACCTGGGCCAACGCAGAGGCAGTGTTGGGAGCTCACTTGGTGGGTAGAGTATCAGTCTTGGAGGTTGAGCTTTGTCGTGGAGGTTAGAGGAGATATTTGGAGTGGTGTTTGCTTCCCTTTCAGAGCTTGGAGGAGGAATTTGTGGCCATTCCTTGCAGGCCGTATTTTTGGAGCTGTTTAGAGGGCGTGGGCCATAGAGGAGTTCGAATTTGGGAGGTTGGATTTGGGCGAAACCCTTTCTAGGTTTTTGTGGGTTTTGGCCAAGGAGCTTGTGGCTGAAGTTTCATCATTTTTGAGCACCAGAGGCGGGGTTTCTAGCAGTTCCTTTCCAGCCAACAGTTGTAGTTACTAGGAGACAATGCAGAGAATTAGAGGAGCAATTACTTTCCAGCTTTGAGCTTACTGTTTGACACTTGGGTTCTGTCAAGCTTGCCCTTTAGGCAAGCCTAGGTGCATTTTCCACACTATTGTACTTGCTCCATTCCATTAATAAAATGGCTCAGCTGGTTCTCATTTCTGATGTGTACTGAGTATTTGCTGATCATTTAATTTTTCTGTGTATGAATCGTATTTTCTTTTGTATATCATTGTTTTTTTAAGTTTGGAACATTACATTTACTTTTCAAAGATTGATTTATGATTAGGGTAACATCAAATCTGAGTTTGAGAGGAGGACATGCCAAAAACAACATTTCGATGCCATTATGGACACTTTGAATTTTTGGTCATGCCGTTTGGGCTAGCCAATGCCCCCGCCATTTTCTAATTCTATATGAACAATATCTTTAGCAAGCAGCTAAGGAAGTTTCATTGGTATTCTTTGACGACCTTCTCATTTACAACAAACCATGGGATGATCATTTGGGGCATTTGGATACAATTTTGAGCATTTGGATACATATTGGATTGGGCCACACCTAAGAACTTGACAAAATTGTGAGGATTCTTCAGACTTTCTAGTTATTACCGATGGTTTGTTAAAGGTATCTCTCAGCTAAGCGCACCCTTGACAGATTTAACCAAAAAGGGGGCATTTAGGTGGATAGACAAATCCAACAAGACATTTAACAAGCTCAAAGAAGTGACGAGTTCATGTCTTGTGTTGACCCTCCCTGACTTTAGTTAGCCATTTATATTGGAGTGCGATGCATCAGGAGAAGGCATAGGGGCCGTCTTAATGCAAAAGGGTCACCCTATCACATTTGAAAGTCAGAATCTTCAAGACACAAAGAAGCTTTATTCCATATACAACAAGGAGATGTTGACTATCATGCATGCGTTGGCAAAGTTCAGGCAATATTTGGTAGGAAACAAGTTTATAGTTAGGACAAACCACAACAACCTGCGTCATTTCCTGGGGCAAAAGGACTTGAATGAGCGGCAACAGAAATGGGTGAGCAAGATCCAAGCTTATGATTTTGATATTGAGTATGTGAAGGGAAAGAAGAATGTTGTGGTCAATGCACTTTCCAGGAAACCAACAACATGTGCCCTCATAGAACTTACTGAAGATTGGAAGGCTCACCTCTTAGCAAAGTATGCTAAGAACCAATTTGCTTGCGCAATTATCGACCGGATCATCCAAGACGATAGGTACAAACTAGCTGACAGGGTTATTTATTATAAGGACAAAATATACTTGGTTCTCGAGTCCACACTCAAGGAGAAGATTTTGAAAATCACCCATGACATTCCATCGGTTGGACATCAAGGTTTTTTCAAGACGTATCGACAAATTCGGGAATGATTTTCTTGGAAGGGTTTGAAGAAAGATGTGATGAAATACGTCAAGGAATGCATGACATGCCAACAAAATAAGGTTGAGCATACGCATCCTGCAGGTCTTCTCCAACCTCTACCTATTCCTAAACAGAAATGGGAGAGCATCTCGATGGACTTCATTACAGGGTTGCCCAAAGCGCAAGGTAAAGATTGCATTTACACCGTGGTGGATAGGTTGACCAAATTCGCACATTTCTTTGCAATCTCATCTGATTATTCAACCAAACAAGTAGCGAAACTGTTTTTTCCGAGAGGTCTTCAGACTGCATGGATTGCCAAAGAATATAGTCAGCGATCGTGACAACAGGTTTATGGGTTCTTTTTGGCAGGAACTTTTCAGGGTCGTGGGGACTAAATTAACCCCTAGCACTATCTATCATCCGCAGACAGATGGCCAAATAGCAATCATAAATGAGTGGATTGAAGGATACTTACGCAACTATGTGATAGGTTAGCAGAAGGCATGGATCAAGTGGTTGTACCTTGGGGAGCACTACTACAACACTACCTACCACTTATCTGTTGGGATTTCACCATTAAGAGCTTTATATGGGTATGATGAACCATCCTTTATCGATAGGGTTTTTGGAGACAATAAGGCGCCTATTGCTAAGGATTAGATACAAGGAAGTCAGGGCATCCTCAGAGTACTCAAGGAAAACACGCAGGGCGCTCAGAATCGACAAATTTGTACGCAGATCAACGTCGAACAAAACACAGTTTTGAGGTAGGAGACCTTATCTTCTTGAGATTGTAGCCCTATTGACTATCTACCCTTAAGAAGGGTGGTGCTTAAAAGCTGAAGCCTAGGTTCTATGGGCCGTACAAAATCCTTCGGAAGATTGGCGAAGAGGCGTATGTATTAGAACTTCCTAGAGATAGCAGAATCCATAATGTATTTCATGTCGTGCCTCAAGAACACTGTGGGGTAGCAAATCACCGAATTTGTCGAATTGTCGCCCTTAGACAACGAAGGGCAACTAGATTTAATTCTAGAGATGATCAGGGCCATACGGGAAAAGAAGTTAAGAGGAAGAGTAATTCTAGAATACCTTATTAGGTGGAAGAATTTGCCAGAGGAGGACGTGACATGGGAAGGGGAACATATTCTGCAGCACCTGAATTTGCAATTGCTTGAGGGCAAGCAATTTCGGGCAGGGGGGACTGTAATGTCCTCTACGAATTGAGGACCAATGGGACAAAGTAGCCTATCAATCCCCGTAGGCTATAATCCTCCAAAAAGGGGAAAAAAACCCCAAAAATTCCCACTATTCGGCAAGTTTTGGGGCAGCTGGGAAAAGAACCAAAAATTGGGGCTTGGACTAAAGTTTACTGAATCATTTTAGAAGAAGAGATCCCTCTAGGAAATCTATAAATATGAGAGGGATGAATTCAATTTTGATCATCAAGTGTGGATCATCTCATATGTTATTTTGAGCATTAGCTCTGAGGGTTTTAAGACCCCTTCTATCTTGTCAATTTCAATGGCGAAAGATTCCACCCTAGTTGACACATTTTTATTTTTCTCCTCATTCTGTCTGGAATAGGAGCACTATTTGGGAAACGCAACGAAGTTTATTCTTGTTTGTCTCTTGTTATGGCCACAGGGAAACCATTCTATTGAAGGCAGTGAAATTTGTAGTAGCTTTGGGAACAGTTCGTTTATGTTTTGAAGACTGGACAGTGTTTCGCTGGCTATTTTGGGAAGTGAACAAAGTACCATACATAATGAGACAACCATCGCAAGGCATCCCATAGCTCGAAATTACACTCGAAATTACACTTGCGAAGTTTTAGCGACTACCTACCTTCGCATGGGCTTCCTGTAATAAGAAATCATTTTTTTGAAGGAGCAGATTATACAGTTTTTCAGGAGTCTCTGTTCTGGACATTTTCAAGAGGACCAACGTTGTTACTGTGGACTGAAGTAGAAAAAAGGACCTAAAATAACGTCGCTGTAGCTGGAAACAGTTTTTTGGTGACTGGATGCAAGGGTCAGAGACCATATTTGTGGACAGAGGCCTACATGATAGCAGGACGAATGATCAATCCTTGTTGTAGTAGAACAGTGAATGTAACACCATTCTGGGACAACACAATTCTGAATGAGTCTGCAACAGAGCCACAGGGCCCGAAAATCTGGACTAAGGCAATATAATTTCAGACTGAAGTTTGCTGAGGGCTGTGTGGGTTTTGCATTGCATCAGACCCTAATCGTCTAGTAAATTGATTTGAATGTAAACACTCATTATTGAGGCAAGCTAGAGTAATTAGTTTAGTGTAATTAGACTATTCTCGAAGTACTGTTGTAATTAATGGATTCACTAGCTTTCTTGTGTTGGAATCTAGACTTGGGAATTAAAAGTACCGCTGGATTGGTTGTCTTATTGGAATAATAAACGCAATTAATACTATTTGTTGGGTTAAATTGTAATACCTTGCTATATTGTTACCATGGACAAATTCTATATTGAAATTGTTTATTTTTGCGACGTGGAAGGAAAATTGTGAATAAAATACTAAATGTGCAAGAAACCTAGGGCAAAATTACCCTAATCCACTACATCATCCCAGAGAGAGGTCATCCAGCTCCAAAGTGCACATCTTTGGGAGATAGACTTTGGGGCATGCTATCCACGCCGTGATCAACCACAAAACTTTTAAAGTAATGAGAGAGGGCAAGCACCACAATCCCTGTTCCGCTGGGAATGTTTGGTTGCCCAAAATGGCCCATTCCTGTAATAGTTCATTCTACACTGTAACTTAAATCCAACTGACTTGACCTCCTCTAAGAAGCCACATTGGGTTTGGATCATTTAACATACCTCTGACAAACTGTTGGCTCCTCAGTACATGACAGGACTGGATGAATGATGGGTATGTTGTAGATCTAGATCTGGATCCCAAGATGCTTGCACAATCACAGGGTAACCATAATCTGTCTATGGATTCAAAATGCAATTGGAAGGTCAAGGGTGTGGAGGCATTGGAATTGTTGTATGCAGACAAAACAGGGCTTGTGTGCAATTGGGGATCCAGCCACAACAACCTGAACATGGCTCAGATCCAACTACAAAACCCTGAAGCGAACTAACTTCCTTCTATAAATTAATTACTCCAAAAGACTCAGAATATAAAGATATCCATGAGGATACAAATATTATATTAAATGTATGAATAAGAATGATAATGATAATGATTTACAATGAGAATGAGAGGCTTGCTTATATACCAAGCAATTGTCTCTTCATGAAGAGTCATGTCCTATTAGACATGCCTCTTCAACCTATTTACTAGCTTAACTAACTATTATTTATGATTATTATCTTTTACATTATATTTATATTATTTATACATTTTATTCGTTACATTGCCTCCTTCCTCAAAAAGCTTTGTCCTCAAAGCTTGTCGATGAAAAAAGGCTTGATTTCGGCTTCGAAAGTCTTTCTGTCTTGGAATAGTCATCTTCGTCGATACAAGCTGATATGATCTTCTTAGTGACAAACAAAATTGTCGCACTGAGAAGGGATCAGACCATCCTAGATTAATCTTCTGTATAGCATTTTGATCACTAAAATTTTGTAACGACTTGTCAGCATAAGACGAAATTGATGTTACATCATTATTCTTTGAAACATTAATTTGTTGTCTTGGTTCTGACTGGTTCAAATATGTAGCATGGTTGATTTGTCTGTTTTCATGGTTCGGATGCTGATATGGAACTTTTTTGGTTTGATTTCTTCTTACTGGGCATGTGCCAATTTTTATATTTTCTTCTGGCAAAGATGTTGAGATGGTTATGGAACATTCACTTGGGATGTTCATTGTCTGAACTGCAACATCTAAGTGTGTCGTTTCTTTAACTGACTTGTCTTCTTGAGTTGTCATATTCACTCGATCGGTATTTGTTGTTTTGTCATCAACTTGAATTCCTACATTTGATGCTTCTTTCTTGATATGTTGTTGTACCTTGTTTTCTAATGACTTCTTATCCTTCTTAAGTTTCTTAATTTGCGACAGTAATTTTTCGCTATGGTTTTCAAATCGAGAAATTTCTTCATTTTTGTCAACATTGATTTTGTCAATTTCTTTTTGCATATTTTGTAATACCTTTTTATCTTCTTGAGACATTACTTTTGAAATATCTGAGATATCTTCTGGTGTTATTAAATGTGGTTTTAGTGTAAAATCTTGGAGCGTTATTTTCTTCTTCTTGTAAGAAAATGTTAAAAACTTCTTCTTTGTATTTAGAATAAAGGAACCTAGAGTTTCCATCCAAGGTAACCCTAAAACAATGTCACTGTTAATGTCAATATCGTCAAAACGTAAGGTTTTCACGGTGAATTTTGAGGTAAAAGTATAATCTCCAATATTTAGGTGTAAATTGCTTATATCGTATTGTTTGCCAAAAATATTTGTTTCAACTATATTTGATTTAGGAATCACCAATTGGTTAGCACATTTAGGACTAACATAATTACTTCTTTTAGCAGGACAGATAGAGATTATGATGTCCCTTCCTGCGAGCGATCCGTTGATTTGAAATAATGTATCAACATATTTACCAAAGGTTTCAGGAAACCTTTCATTTCTAATTTTTGGACTGCACTCAATTTCTTTATGGTCAACGGTTGACTCCATTTTTACTTTGTTAAGATGAACTTGGGACTTTTTTTTTTTATATATAATATTTTTTTAACTCTCTTTTTATTTTATATATATCGCTCTTTTTTTTCTTTTTTTTTTAATCTATAAAATATATTTCCACTTCTCTCTTATAAAATCTAATATCAATATATATATATATATATATTTTCTCTTCTTCTTCTTCTTCTTCTTCTTTTTTTTGTTCACTCTTTTAATAAAAAAAATTATATATAATATATATATATATATTTTATATTTTATTTTATTTATATATATATATATATATAATTATAAATTATATATATTATATAATTTTAATTTATATACATTATAAAATTATAATTATATAAAATTTATATATACTTTTTTGAGACCCACTTTTCCTTTTATATGTATAAGGCTTATATAGTATCCTTTTTTATAATTATAATAATATTTTTTTTCTCATAAAATTTGGATGAGACTTGGATGAGACGTGACTCTTGGTACGGTCACAATCTTTAGATTTGAACGATTAAAATTATTTAGATCACACCTTTTTTCTCCAATGTTATCAAAATATCTTTTACTTTTAAAAGACCATGGGCTATTACCATGGGTTGTTTTTAAAACCTCCTATAAAAAGTAATATTTACCTTTCACGTAAGAGCTTTTGTATCCTTGTTTTTTCTTTAACTTTTAAAATACCATGGGCTATTACCATGGGTTGTTTTTAAAACCTCCGTTAAAATGTTCTCCACGTAACGTATTCCTTTTGTTTTGTTTGTTTGTTTGTTTGTTTGTTTTTTTCTTTTTTTTCTTTTTCTTTTAACTTTTTAAAATACCATGGGCAATTAACATGGGTTTCTATAACCACGGGCTTGCAAACCACTTAATGAAGAATCAAGATAATATTATTTACTCTTCCTTCTCTTACTTCTGTTACATATAGTTTTAAATATATTTGGAAAGATTCCCTCTTATCTTTATTATGCACTTTTTATCAATAATGTAGAACCTTTTTTATATATATGAATGTTCTCCTTCAAACTTTACATAGACTATATTTATTTATTTATTTTTAAATCTTTTTTTTTTTAATCTTTATATGTACTTTTTTTTTTTTGAATTTGATTTTTTTTCTATATATTTTTTTAATCTTATTTTTTTACTTTTATTTTCTCTCCATTTATATTGATTTTTTTTTAATGGCCAAATGCTTGATAGTGAAATCGAGAAACTCCAAATTCTTGTAGCAAAACGCTTCAATGACAACAATGTTGATGAATTTGACGGTCAAAGACCTAGATCGAAGAACACGCCTCTGTGCAACGGTTGAGCGACCAGAGGATCAAACAACTCTGATACCAATGTAATGAACAAAGTTCCTTCTATAAATTAATTACTCCAAAAGACTCGGAATATAAAGATATCCATGATGATACAAATATTATATTAAATGTATGAATAAGAATGATATTGATAATGATTTACAATGAGAATGAGAGGCTTGGCTATATACCATGCAAGTGTCTCTTCATGAAGAGTCATGTCCTATTAGACATGCCTCTTCAACCTATTTACTAGCTTAACTAACTATTATTTATGATTATTATCTTTTATATTATATTTATATTTTATTCGTTACAAACCCCATGCTACAATTAACAAAGTCGTCAAAGATCTTATGTGGTGAATAATGCAGTCCTCACTAACCTCAAAGGTGACTTCAATTTTCCTTTTTTAACAGCAATAAAGAATATGCCCAAGGATGACAGGGTCCGTCTCCTTTAATCTTCAAATTGTTGATTCTTTTTCCAAGCCAGTTTTAGGACCTTAAACTATATCCTCATTTTCTGCCTCATTATGATAAGCTATCCCTAGACCTCTGCAGATGAAATCATTGGACTTTTAACACCCATACCAAATATAATAATATCATAACTCAGTCCTAGTACACTGGGTTTTTTTTTTCACGGTCCATCAAATCAGCCGGTAGCAGCCTTGATCTTGGTTAAGATGTTCTTTGTGGTGTTGTCATCCTCTGTCCTCTAGCAGGATGCTCCAAACTGTTTTGAAAATAGGCCTGCACAGTGGCAGTCATCAAAATTTACATCTCCTGGATTAAGGTTAGGCATCTTTGAATGCTTCTAAAAGGGTAAACACTAGTAAATGCAGCTAAAACATTGATTCTGTTATACTATTTTAGCATGGTTAAGTGGCGCCATACCAAATTACTAATAACTGATTTGACTCTTCATAGTCATGTTTTTCAAGCTTTGGCTCACTAATTTGCTTTTAAAAGTTCTGTCCTGGTGGGAGTGACATTTACAGAATTTTTTCTGTAGCATTATCTGTCAAATACGTAAACGTTACTCCTATAATCTACTGCCAAATTTTGTAAGTTATATCCATTTGTTAATTTGCTACTATTTTTATTGAAATTGGCAGACTCTTACAAATGAATTAACAATGATGTTTTCTCCAGTTCCAAGAGGGTTCTGATCTTCCAAGTACACATGCTTTTGCAATGGTGGAAGGTCGTGAAGGCAGAACAATACTGAAGCTGCGGATGTTCCTTGATGGGGAAGTCAATCAGTTGAATGTGGAGCAGATTTCACCCTGTTCAAGACTTTCAAAAATGGTTGCAGCCCTCCAAGGAACCAACACTGTATTGTGGATCCTTAAGGTGAAAATGTTGTTAGCATAGCCATTACTACTGGGTACATGTCACATTATATGTTGAATTCATTGCTGTTTCTTTTGAGTTAAGTAATTAATGGTATTTTACACTCTGTACTTGCACTTTGTTTTGTCTTTAACCATACATGTTTTCTACATTCGATTTTGAGTAAACGCTTGCTGCATATCTCTTTCAAGTAGATCACATCTTCTAAGTAATCATTCCAATTTGGATGCCAAACAAACAAACTGTTGGTTGTAGTCTTTGTTTTCTTCCTTGAAGAGTTAGGTGGGTCTGTTTTACTTTTAACACTTTGCATTCTACTGATTACCCTCTCATCATTTCTTTACCACAGCTATCTAGATGGAGTTGAAGGTTCTTTGTTTACTAGGCTTCTTGACCCTGAAGCTTCTTCCAGGGTTTGGAATCTGGATTGACATGTATATGGCCCAAAAACCATAGTTACCAGATGTGCTTTTCCCAAGTATGCTTTTCACTATTTTCAGTGAGGCAATAGTTGAAAGATAAAAGAAAGAGCACATGCCATGAAGTCTTTCAAAACATAAAATATCTTGTATAAAATTGGAGACTGAGTACTGTTACCAGTTAATCTCTCACCCTACTGCAAAGTCTTCACTAGGTGAAATGCCAAATGGAGCTTGGAAGAGTCACAGCCGTCACCTAAGTAACTTGTTTCCTCACTCTACAATGGGAAAATACCAACACTGGAGGGGTTTTGTTAATTTTAGGTATGTTTTATGCTTAGAGCAATTTATTTCAATTTTCACAGTTAGCTCAATATCTTTTCCACATTAGCAATCACATCAGCATTAAAGTAAACTGCAGATAGAACATAAACATAAATCGCAGAAGACAAGCCAAGACAAGAGGACACAAGATGTGGCGCTAGCCAGGGACAAACCCCAATGTGGGGAAACCCTTGATCAATTCTTCTTCTATGTTCTTCAATAGTTCAGCAGAGAGAGAGAGAGAGATATATAGTACATTTACAACAGAAGTCAACAGTTTGACTTTCTAGATAAGAGAATAGATCATCTCTACATGAGATCAGTTGAAGACATGTTGCTTCAACTGATTCTCCAAGGTGACTCCTTCACCTATCATTGTGCTGCATCTCGTCCATGTGCTGCACCTCACCATGCTGCACCATGCTGCACCCATCATTACTATGCTGCATCTCATCATGCTTTACCAATCATGACTGTACCCATCATTGTACTGGATCATGTACCTTGCTGTCCCAATGTGCTTGCTGCACCATGTGCTTGCTGCACCTTGCTTAACATACAACTGTCCCAATGTGCTTACTGCACCATGCTTGCCATGCTGTCCCATTGTGTTTGCAGCACTGTGCTTGCTGCTGTCCCAATGTGTTTGCAGCACCATGTACTTGCTACACCAAGTACCATTGCTGCTATCATGCTGCCCATGCATCTTGCTGCACTATCACTATGTCTTAGTATGCATTCAAACTTCATGGGTCACCTAGCTGTCACATCTTATCATGGACTGTATTGGTTCATAGTTAAGGATCTCTGTTTTCTATGTAGGATGGAAGATGGGACAGCCTTCATCAAGACAGATCTAACATCCCTCGTGCATAGGCAGCAGCATCCATGCTTGTCCAACCTTGCTAGCTTTGTTACTGTCAGACTGGTTAGGGCACATACTTGTGGCCTTAATCTTCTCCAGGCTGCCCCAAACAAACCTTGGAAGACTGCGGCTTGCTGAAGGTGAATTCCTCCCTTACTAGGTTGCTTCCTTAGGGCATATGACAGCAAAACAGCCCATGCTATTTCTTTTCTGTGGTGGTATGGCCTGCGGCCTACCACACAGCCTTGCTGTAGCGGTATGGCCTTCGGCCTACCACACAGCCTTGCTGTAGCATATGGCCTCCTCCAAATGTGCCCAAACAGCCAGCGTTTTACTCATCTTCTACTCAGCCTAGCAGCCTATCCTTTCGGCCCTAGTTTCAGCCTTAAGACTCCCAAACTCGGCCTCCTGTAGCAGCCCTCTTCCACGCTGTTCCTTGACTCTTTCTGTTAGCGGTTAGGGCTTGTATTTGGCCTCCTCCTTGACTGCGTCTAGGGCATAGCTTGTGGCACTTGTTGGACTGCGGCTAGGGCTAGTGGAGACCTTCTCTAGACAGCGTATAGGTTTCCCTTAGACAGCCTATAGAAGGCTTCTCCTAGTAGCACTTGGAGCTGACCTCCAACGTCCTTCAAACCCTTGCTGGCCTATCTTCCTTGCTGCGGCTAGGGCAGCTCCAAGATTCCTCCTTTAGGGCTGCGTAGAAGGCACTTTCATGACAACGTATAGGATAGGGCATCCTCTAGGGCAGCGTATCCTCTTTAGGTCTCTCCTCCCACCAAAATCCAAAGACAAGTGGAGAGGAAGAGATCACCAAGAAGATTATCTGTCTAAATGACTTGAAGTCCTCCTTTATTTGTACTAAAATGTTGAGCACAAGTGGGGTTTATTTGGTTGCTGGCCGACCTTGACGAATAGTCCCATAACACAAATAAATTCATATCTCCATGAATACTTATCGGAATCAGATGATCTTTAGATCAATCCTACACTTCTTGATGAGAGGGATCCAAGAAAAATATCAGCTGTCATTAATAAGATGACCCACATGGAGTTTGGCCCTAGTTGCCAATTTTAACACTCCCTCTCAACTAGGGAGAACTCCATCTGCTGATCCATATGTCCGACTGTACTATCTCTGCCATCAGTGCCCTGCACTGCTCTGTTCTGCTCTGCTCTGCTGAACCATGAAGAAGAAGAATTGATCGAGAATGTCTCATACCATTCTCTATTGACCCAAAGTCAGTTTCATCTTACTGACCCGAAGTCAGTTTTATTGATCCTAGATCAATATCACAAGAGAGTGTCTCAAATCACTCATACTGATCCCAGATCAGTTACATTGATCCTAGATCAATGGAGGTTATCCTAGCATAGGGAGTACGGTAGATACAACGATGCATCCATTGATAGTACTACTATGGTCCCTAACCCCATTTCCTTACTCATTGATCAGATGAGAGGTACTTCCTTCCCTTGAGTCCTAGACTGCATGGGTAGGATGCCTTGACAAGAGAACTAATCATCCTGTCGACAGAAGAATGAATCATCCTGTCCATCGGTTGCCACAGGAGAACTAATCATCCTGGCTCACAGTTGCCAAGGGAGAACTAATCATCCTGGCCCACAGGAGAACTAATCATCCTGTTTCATAGTTGCCACGGGAGAACTATTCATCCTGGTCCACAGGAGAACTAATCATCCTGTTCCATAGTTGCCACGGGAGAACTAATCATCCCGGTCCACAGGAGAACTAATCATCCTGTTCCATAGTCACCACGAGGTGTCATAGGGAAAGGTTGAATCTGTCACCTTGTACATAGCGCATCACCAGGGGAGGGTGAGTCGCCCTGTGGTCGTATGTCGCTCCAGTAAGTACCTCAAGCCCCCCAGAGCTCCCAGAGCTCAATGCATGCAACATGTAGGACCCTTTTACAAAGGTCTCTCAACGACTCCAAGTCGTTCGGGAAAATCACAGATTTGATCTTTCCCCGGGGCTTTGACAAAGTGTCTGCGACCTGTACATTAGTCTCAATGCGATGGAACCTCCTTGCTCATCAACTTACCATATCCTAGACAAGGTAGTATCTGATGTTTATCTACTGGAGCAATCATCGAATACGAGATTCCTCAATAATCGAATCCCCCCTGGTTGTCATAGAGGATCACGGTGGTATTCATCATATGTACAAACAACTCATTGAAGAGCTTCCACAACCAGGCAGCTTCATACGAGATCATACTCGTAGCTATGTATTCGGTCTTGACGGTGCTTATAGCAACTAACTTCTGCTTCCTGCTCATCCATGATATCAAAGTAGAACCCAAAGAGAACCAACACTGAGAAGTGCTCTAGTGATCCTCCACACTGCCTGCCTAGTCAACATTTAAATAATCATGCAGCTTCATATTTCCGACAGTGTATCTCAATCCATGAGAGATTGTGCCCCGAAGATATCTCAGAAGATTCTTGGCACCAATCCAGTGAGGCTCAACCAAATATGAGCTCACCATGCTAACTGCAAAACATATCCCTGGACGAAAGTTCACCAAGAACATCAATGCAAATGAGTTTATGAAACTCAGAGGCATTTCCCAAATCTGGTCCGACATCATCACCATATAACTTTTGAAAGTTAAGATCCTCGAGGTAGTCACGGGCTTGCAGTTTACCATTCCTTATCTGGAATCCAACTCCCTCTTACTTCTGCAAGTGAGAGGGTCTGCACCTGTCAGAAATAGGTCGTCCTCAGAAGGTGCCAGTATGAGAGGTCTATCATCCACAACCTTTGAGCAATGGTTTGGATTGGTTTCACTCCTAGTGAATCTTAGCTTCATCAGACAGCTATCAATCCTCTCATACTATGCCCGGGGTGTTATACTTCAACCCATAGAGGGCTTTCTCCCACTTGTATACATGAGATTCTCGATCATGAATCTCAAACTCCTCGGGTTGTTCCAAACCTGTGGACCTGCTACATGAGGGGAATGGTCCCCTTGTAAGATTTTCCTTCGGTACATCTCAGACATGTACCTTCATGCTCTTCTTGAATTCAGGCATCTGAGTCACCATCTGACTCATATCGGGTAGGGCCCCATAAGTAGACCTCTGGTGCTATAGATCAGATGTGTCAACTGATATGGTCCCCAATGGACCATCCTGCAACTTGACACAAATTGCCAACCCTGAACCCACGAGTAAAAGCATCTTAGAAAATTCTATTTTCAAACACGTACCTTTCCATCGATGAATGCCACCCTGAAACCTTTTGACTTCCATTGCCGAAATGGACACCAGGTTCTTCTTGCAATCAGGTACATAAAAGAGATTCTTGTAAATGAATCGAGTTACCCTCATTCAATTGAGGGGTAACACCCTTTCCAGGATAGGTGGCATCGGCTCCAAGTATAATCCCACAAATGTTTCCATCTCTACCAAATTAGAGAGAGAGCACCCTTCTATTCGATGGAGTGCCTTGAAGCACTGCAATCAATAAGCCAGATTCCCAAAGAATCTGAAGGAGAGGGCTAATACAAGATAGCACTTCTATATCTTATCAGAAACAACATTTGATTCTTCATACCTGGGGTTCCTTGCTTTCTTGAAGGGTCAGCCATTACCTTGATGACCTGCACTATCATTCCTCTGATCATTGAAGATGTACATAGAATGATTGTTATCATCATCAAGTGATGTGTCCCTGCCATTCGGACACTCTTTGCATAATGGCCGAACTAGTTATCTGCCTTTCCTTCCACCCTAAGATCTGGTCTTCCCAATGAAGTGATCTTTAGGTAGGCCATATTCCGCTGCGCCATTCTGATAATATTCTCTGCTTCGATTTCACCCTCAGTGAATTTGAAGAGGGATGAGGAACCCATTGATCATTTTGTCCTTTCCTAACTGTCTTTGGTGATTGCTTTTTCACTCTAGCTTGGGCATTGTCTTCACCTCAGCTCCGATACCATGTTAATTTTAGGTATGTTCTATGCTTAGAGCAATTTATTTCAATTTTCACAGATAGCTCAATATCTTTTCCAGATTAGCAATCACATTAGCATTAAAGTAAACTGCAGATAGAACATAAACATAAATCGTAGAAGACAAGCCAAGACAAGAGGACACAAGATGTGGCGCTAGCCAGGGACAAACCCCAATGTGGGGAAACCCTTGATCAATTCTTCTTCTATGTTCTTCAATAGTTCAGCAGAGAGAGAGAGGGAGAGAGAGAGAGAGAGAGAACATTTACAACATAAGTCAACAGTTTGACTTTCTAGATAAGAGAATAGATCATCTCTACATGAGATCAGTTGAAGACATGTTGCTTCAACTGATTCTCCAAGGTGACTCCTTCACCTATCATTGTGCTGCATCTCGTCCATGTGCTGCACCTCACCATGCTGCACCATGCTGCACCCATCATTACTATGCTGCATCTCATCATGCTTTACCAATCATGACTGTACCCATCACTGTACTACATCATGTACCTTGCTGTCCCAATGTGCTTGCTGCACCATGCTTGCCACCATGTGCTTGCTGCACCTTGCTTAACATACTGCTGTCCCAATGTGCTTACTGCACCATGCTTGCCATGCTGTCCCATTGTGTTTGCAGCACCGTGCTTGCTGCTGTCCCAATGTGTTTGCAGCACCATGTACTTGCTACACCAAGTACGATGCATCTTGCTGCACTATCACTATGTCTTAGTATGCATTCAAACTTCATGGGTCACCTAGCTGTCACATCTTATCATGGACTGTATTGGTTCATAGTTAAGGATCTCTGTTTTCTATGTAGGATGGAAGATGGGACAGCCTTCATCAAGACAGATCTAACATCCCTCATACATAGGCAGCAGCATCCATGCTTGTCCAACCTTGCTTGCTGTTGACTGTTAGTGTCAGACTGGTTAGGGCACATACCTGTGGCCTTAATCTTCTCCAAGCTGCCCCAAACAAACCTTGGAAGACTGTGGCTTGCTGAAGGTGAATTCCTCCCTTACTAGGTTGCTGCCTTAGGGCATATGACAGCAAAACAGCCCATGCTATTTCTTTGTTGTGGTGGTATGGCCTGTGGCTTACCACACAGCCTTGCTGTAGCATATGGCCTCCTCCAAATGTGCCCAAACAGCCAGCGTTTTACTCATCTTCTACTCAGCCTAGCAGCCTATCCTTTCGGCCCTAGTTTCAGCCTTAAGACTCCCAAACTCGGCCTCCTGTAGCAGCCCTCTTCCACGCTGTTCCTTGACTCTTTCTGTTAGCGGTTAGGGCTTGTATTTGGCCTCCTCCTTGACTGCGTCTAGGGCATAGCTTGTGGCACTTGTTGGACTGCGGCTAGGGCTAGTGGAGACCTTCTCTAGACAGCATATAGGTTTCCCTTAGACAGCCTATAGAAGGCTTCTCGTAGTAGCACTTGGAGCTGACCTCCAATGTCCTTCAAACCCTCACTGGCCTATCTTCCTTGCTGTGGCTAGGGCAGCTCCAAGATTCCTCCTTTAGGGCTGCGTAGAAGGCACCTTCATGACAGCGTATAAGATAGGGCATCCTCTAGGGCAGCGTATCCTCTTTAGGTCTCTCCTCCTACCAAAACCCAAAGACAAGTGGAGAGGAAGAGATCACCAAGAAGATTATCTGTCTAAATGACTTGAAGTCCTCCTTTATTTATACTAAAACGTTGAGCACAAGTGGGGTTTATTTGGTTGCTGGCTGACCTTGACGAATAGTCCCATAACACAAATAAATTCATATCTCTATGAATACTTATCGGAATCGGATGATCTTTAGATCAATCCTACACCTCTCGATGAGAGGGATCCAAGTAAAATATCAGCTGTCATTAATAAGATGACCCACATGGAGTTTGGCCCTAGTTGCCAATTTTAACAGGTTTCCCTAACCTCACTAAGCCCTTAGAGATATAATTGTAAATGAATGGACTGTGAACATATTATAAATCTGTTCCAATGTTGTTTTTCAGTTGACAAGGGCAGATTTATATGACATCTTCACGAGTCCAATTTTAAATGCTTAAAATGATAGTTTATTAGACTTAAGGCAAATCTGTGATATGAAATGAAGACTGTATATTTCCAGATCTGTTTGGCAAGATAGAATTCTGTTTATCCACTTGTATAAATCTGTTTTATACTATTTTCTGAGGCTGAAATCTACAGATTTATATAACAGAAAATTCGGTGAAGCTGTTGATGCAAACATGATTGTATTGCTGGACTGTTAGGGACAGATCTTTAAAATGATAACTTACAATAAATTCCAGATCTGTGTGTATCAAAATAAAAAATCTTTTAAGAGGTTTTAATGGTGTCTGAAGGTGATAAAAAATCTTTTAAGAGGTTTTAATGGTCTCTAAATGTATTGGGCACATGGTGTCAAAGAAGGACTTGTGGGAGGAAGTTCTATTATGAAAATAAGGAATGATAGGGCTGCAGATTGCTAGCTAAATTGATCCCTTTCTTGCTGTCCTAACTTAGAAATTGTTATGTAAAAAATTAGTTAACTTTAGGTTTATTATTTAATTTTAATTTTAATTAGACGAAAGGGCACGATCATAAGATCATGCCCTTTCCCAAAGGGTGCCCATGGCGGTATATAAGCCAGGCAACCCATTGTAAACATTCATCATCGGTCTATTCATCTTTTTAATAAAATATTTCTACATATAATTCTGCGTATCATAAGTTTTTCCGCTTCATCTGGTATCAGAGCCAACACGAACTGGTGACACCCACAAGTTCTGCTGGCCATCAGGCCCTACGGGCTTTTAGAAAAATCGGTGCATGTGGACTATTCTTGTACTGCCTGGAGGTGTTGTTACGGTGCTTTGCGGCTAAACAACAGCTACGTTTTCGTGGCTGTACGTGTTCTGGCCAGTCGCTGGTTGTCAGGGCGTGGCTACACCGAGCTGTAGCATAAACTCCACGGAATAATTCTGCGGTTGACACGTTGAACCAGCGCCGAAAATTTGCGTCGTGGACTATCCTGTGTGGTGGACCTGCGGTTAATTGGAATAAGCGCTGCAGTGACCTGCGCTTTAGGGTTTTTCTTTTGAATGATCAACGGGAGGTGACCACCAATAGATGTGACTGTCCGCAGTAAATAAAATATAATATATTTATAACATCAAATATATAACGTTTATTTATATATAACGTCAAAAATATTTATAACGTGTATATATATATATATATATATATATAATATAATTATATATATAAGTTATATATAATACATAATTTAATTTAGTTATAAGTTTTATATATATATAAAAAGTTAATTTAATTAATTAAAATTATTTAATTAATTAAAAAGTTATATATATATATAATTTAATTAATTAAAAGTTATATTTATATATATGTTAATTTAATTTATTTTAATTAATTAAAATTTATATGTATAAAATTTATTTTAGCTAATTAAAAAAAAAAGAAAGAGGGAGGAAAAATATTTTAGCTGGCAAATAAATACACGCCCCCGCAAACCCGCTCAATGTCGACAATGACAATGGCGGATTTCCAAAAAAAATTGTTGGATGCAGAGCATAAGATAAATAGCAACCACGATGAGGTAAATAAAAGATTAAATGAATTCCAGATCAAGCTTGGGGAGCAAGCTGATGAAATCAAAAATCTTCACGATACGACAAATCGAATAGAAATAAAGATGGAAAATTACCATGTTCAGACAAAAGCAGGCATCAGAGAGGTCTTAACAATGCTGAAAGTTCTGTGTAAAAGTTCGAATTGTACACCCGAACAACTACTAAAAGAAGGTGAAGAGAATCAAGAACACATCTCGTCAGATTCAACAAAGTCAACAGACTCTCATGAAAAAGTTGAATCCCCAAAAAAATCAGCGACACCCCACCAAGAAGCGAGTAACACAGCCTTTACAAACAAGCAACTCTGGGATAACTTTAACAATCAACACCCTTTTTTCGCTCAACCATTAACAACATACCAGCGAAGGGCAAAAGTCGAGATGCCTAAATTCGATGGAAACGAAAAAAATAATGTTGCATGGATAAATAAAGCAGAAGAATACTTTGAGATATATGACATCAATGACGATGACGAAAAGCTCAGGCATGCATCCATGAAAATGGAAGGAGAAGCATATAACTGGTATATGTGGTGGAAAAAAACAACACATGTCATTATCTGGAGAAAATTTAAAGATGCATTCTTTAAAAGATTCCAAGGTGTAAGAGAAGAAGAGTTCTTTTCAAAACTCATCAAGTTACGACAAAAAGGAAGTGTGGACGAATACACTCAAGAATGGGAGACCTTAGTAACACGAGTACCCGGGTTATCAGAATCTCGTCTAATTCAGTCATACATCTCGGGACTCAAAACCCATTTACAAGCAGAACTTGAGATGCATGACATTACATCTATAAAAGTAGCAAGACGAAAAGCAAAAACAACGGAAAAGAAATCCGAACCAATATTTTGGTCAAAAGCGGAAAAAACTTATGCAAGACGAAGGATACCCCAGTATGTGGACTCAAATAATACAAGATATGTTCCACCACATCGTCATGAAGATTAAAAATCTAATGTGGAAATGCAAAGGATAAAAGAGGGTAAATGTAAGCGCTGTGGTGAGAAGTGGGACCCCAAACATAGATGTGCTAAAGGAAAAGAACCAAAGAACCTATATAATTGTGAAGCAACCAATGATTCAAACAGTGAAGATTATGACATAGAAGACACAGAAGACACCCCAGAATTCTCACCAGAATTAGATGACGGAAGTATTCCGCAAGTGTCATTATCAGCTATGACAGGTATATCACAACCTCAGACTTTAAAGTTAAAAGGACACATAAAGAAGAACAACGTAGTGGTTCTCATCGACTCAGGTAGCACACACAATTTTTTAGATGCAACCGTGGCAAGGAGACTCAATATTTTTTCATTTCCCTTACCAAACATGAAAGTGATGGTAGCTAATGGTAAGAAGATTGAAAAGGTAGGGAAATGCCATAAGGTCAATTTGCAGATTCAAGACTTTAATCTAGAGTCTCCATTCTTCACGGTACCGTTAGGAGGAGTAGATGTAGTCCTAGGTATCCAATGGCTACGAACTTTAGGCACTTATGCCGCCAACCATCAAGTACAATTTATAAAATTCAAATGGGGAGGTCAGAAGTACAAACTACACGGATTCCAAGCACCAGAAAATCAAGTTGTATCATCATCTCAGATGATGAAGCTGAGTCGAAGAAGAGCACCTGCTTATGCAATACAATGTCACCAATTAGAAATGTTATCTGCAAATATGACTAGAGAAGAGTCACCAGGGATACAAGATCTGATTCGGAAGCATGAAAAAGTAATTCAAGACCTACCTATGAAGAGGCCGCCTAATAGGGAAATTGAGCATACAATAGAAGTCAAGGCAGGGTCAGACCCTGTCAACGTCAAGCCATACCGATATCCACATCACCAAAAAACGGAACTTGAGAGATTAATCCAAGACCTTTTAAAGTGTGGGACCTTGATCATCTTGGAATATCTGATCAAGTGGAAGGATTTACCCGAAGAAGACGCTTCTGGGAGAATGAATCATTCTTCAACAACATCCGTCGTTACTTATGCTTTGAGGACAAAGCATTCTTTCGAGAGGAAGGCAATGTTATGTAAAAAATTAGTTAACTTTAGGTTTATTATTTAATTTTAATTTTAATTAGACGAAAGGGCACGATCATAAGATCATGCCCTTTCCCAAAGGGTGCCCATGGTGGTATATAAGCCAGGCAACCCATTGTAAACATTCATCATTGGTCTATTCATCTTTTTAATAAAATATTTCTACATATAATTCTGCGTATCATAAGTTTTTCCGCTTCAGAAATATCAAATGAGATTGATAGAGTAGACAAATTCAATGTTATGGTATAAAACCAAGCATTGAGAGACATACATCAAAATAAGCCACTCCAATGACAAATTGTAAACACAGCTAAATAGGATTGATTTACCGGATTTAGTTCTTGACAATCACCATAAATGAAGAGATCATCAACAAGAACAACAATAAAGATGTATAAAATTCCTCATTTTTGATGTTTTTGTAGCTTTGGAAGGTCTTCTACATAGGCTTGGTGGCTTACGATGTAGAAGATATTTGGTTGCCTCTTTAGGTGATTTCTTGGTGTAGTAAGTGATATTATGATTTTTTTCCTAAACTTAAATTAGGAAAAGTACAATAATTAATTAGTACAATAAGCAGTCATCCAAACCACTGTGCCAAACTGCTAATGCTGCTGCAAGTATCGGGGACAGAAGTCTTATGATGGCTCAACCTAAGATGCCTTAGGTCATCCCTATGACCTGCTTGAAATGCTCCTCAAACTCTGCCCAAGGAGGGCTACCAGCATATGTCTTAGCACTATTGCTACTGTTTACTAGTCATACACTGCTGTCCTTGTCTCATGTAAATAAGCTGTTGCAAACGATTGTGATATTGTCATGTCGAGTCATATCAATGAATCAACCAATGCTGCAATCATTAAGGTCACTATCAAGGTTCTATCAATGTCAAATCTGTGTCTAGTCAGGTCACTGTAGTCTAAGCCTATAGGTCAGGTCTATGGGTTAAGCTTGTATGTCAAGTTTATATGTCAATTCACTGTGTGTCAAGCCCCTGTCAAGTATGCATATATGTGTCAATAAGGTCACTGTAGTGTTTAAATTCCAGTCAACACTATCATGCCAAGACCACTAATGTTGTTTAAGATCTCAAACACTGTAACATGTCATGGCTTTACTGTCAATGTTACTGACATACATTATCTCACTGTCAAGTCTACCTATATATCAATTCACTGTGTCAAGTCAACACAAACATAGGGACTATTGTCACAACTGTCAATGCATTACAGTGAATCACTTTCTATGCAAATGTATCATCTTACAAGGTTTCTGCCATATATACTCTGTTAAACAACAAAGTTAATGCAAAAACACAACAGTTACTTAAGTGCCAAAGCCTTGTTAGTACACAGTCCTAGAACCATAGTCAATACACATTCTGCCTGGATGTATGACATATCAAGAATCATATGAATTGCTTTGCAAGATTACATGTCACTATCATATTACATTCACCTTTATCTCACAATCAAGTTATATATCAAGGATTGTTTGCTAAGGTCATCAAGTTGCAGGTATGATGATTAATTGGGTCTTAATCCTAATACAGCATCCAACGCAAGAGTACGGTATGAAATTTTCACAGCCCTTAACCCCTTTTTTTTGCTTCTGTAATGTTGTGTCCCAAGTTTGAGGTGACCTAAAAGAATGTCCAACTCAAACACAAAATTTCTAAATCCAAACTCCAGAAAAGGTGTGCCCTAGGTCGAAGTGCTGGAGATGTATACAAAACAACCTTAGGTCTGAACCCAAACAAATTACCAAAGAGAAATGATCTTTACACTCATCCAAAAATGGCCAAAGTGCTGTAGTGGAAGCTGAGGTCTAGAAGAAAAGAATGAGGTAAGAAAAATGCCGCGGGCTACAAGTGAGGGCCTGTGCCTTCGCTCAAATGATTCCATCAAATCAATAAGATGCCCTATCAATTCTGAAATCCTTACCTCAAGGCCGAAGTTCAGAACTATAGGAAGAGGCCAAAATGTTGAAAAATGTGTAGCTAGGTTCGGTCTTCATTAGTATGAAATGTATTCTCGTATATATAAAATGAAAAAGAAATTATTATTATTGGAGCATGGGTTTCATGCTCAAGTTCTTTTATTTTATAGGTCAAGCACCCATTGAGTGCTTCTAGGGTTTGTCCTAGGTATAAGAGTCATTGTCATATATGGAAGACCCTATGGGCACATTGTAAATTGTAAAAGAAAATTTATTTTGTCTTGAAAATGTCAAAATACCTCCAAGATCAAGTCGGCCTACATGAGCTGTCAAGTCGGCCTAAGTGAAGAGACATGTCCACCCTTGAAGGAAGCCTATATATAAGAGGAACTCGTCCTTCATTTGGATCATTCACTCACTCATCTCTCATAAGGAAGCAACAAAAGGACGAAGAAAGAAGTGCGAAGAAGTCGAAGTGTTTTTGGGTCTCTCTACTTTCTTCTGGGAATGCGAAGTTAGGGTTTTTGCACTGGGGAAGTCTAGAAGTTTGATTTTGGAAGCAGGAAGAGCAAGAAGGCAAGCGAAGGTCTCTTAGGGTTTCCTACTAGCCCTAAGACTCAAATCAAGGCAAGCGAGGTCAAGGGAAGAGCAACAAGAGGGAGATCGAAGTCTCCTAGTGAAGCAACAACAGTTGCAGCAGTTGCTGGGGCAGAATTTCGGATTTACTGGGGAGGTCGAAGATATTGCAACAGGAGGTCAAGGAAGACTTGATCTTGGAGGGTACTTGTCTGAGTCTAGGTCATGGTATTCGTCAATTGAAAGATCTAAAAGATAAGAAGAGATTTTACAGGTTTTCCCCTCAAGAGGAGGGGTTTTGGCCTTGGCTTGGAGCCTACATACTGTGTCATTGTTCTTATTGTTTTGGTAGTTGTTTGATGTATTGCATATTGAACTAACAAAGATCAAAGCTAATAAGTAAAAAGCTAACACAAGCAGTTATCAAGTTAAGAGAATTAACATATATATTGCCCTACTGAATTCTCAACACAAAAAACTTAGAGACTCCACAGGTCCAAGCTTAAGAACACAAGATAAGCTGCATCTTAAGACCTTAGACCTTTGTTCCTCCGAAAGACCACAAAACCATATGACAACCAAGCTCTAACATCTGAATTTTTCGCTGTCCTTGCCTCATATACGTAGAACAATTTTAGAGGTGTGAAATAATAAGATAAATGTGTTGAGAATGCTATGGCTTAAGGTTAGAACAAGTCTTATTTTATAGATCAATGTAAGGGCTTCTAAGTTAGGCGTTAGAGGATTTTAGGAGCTTAAACATCTTTTAATAATGTTATTTAGTTTAATAATCACACTTGTTTTTTTTAACTTAAATTTTAATCAAAAGGTCTTACCCATAGCAAAGGAATTTAAGCAATTTAATGATGAAAGACCTTTCTCATAAGTGTGATACCTTTCCATACGATAATTACTTCTTAAAACATGAGAAGAAACCCTCATGCTTAATTGTTGAGGCCCATAACCAATGAAATTATGCCATGTCACCACCCCTTGGGGTTTTAGCCCAGAAACTGGGGTCACAATCTTCAAACTCAATTATCTCTCAAACCAGGAGGAACTACGTGGCATTCCACATACCTCTAGAAACATCTTGATGAGGATAATTTAGTGACGTGGATCTCCAAGCCAAAATCAAAGAATTTCCATTTCAAATCCCTCGACAAAGTCGGGCTATGTCCTAAGTTGAGGGAACCCAAACCCTAGGACCTGGGTTTTCAACCATCCAACAGTGGAGCTGCCCACTTGATGTAATCCAAACAATTATTAAGAAGTGTTCATTATCAATTTGACATCAATGACTGGTGTTTTAGTCAAAGTCAAACCCAGTCAAACTCCAAGGGTTGACATCAATGACAACACCATCCAACAGATTGAACTTTTTTCTTGAGATCGAACTCTTGGTGAGTGGGTTGCAAATGGGGTCGAATTGTTTCTTTATATAGCCTTTCCAAGGGGTCAAATTCCCTCCTTTAGGCCGATTTGAAGCTGCCAGGGCCGACTTGTACTTTTGGAGTTTCTAGGACTTTCTAGACTCGAAATAAATTCTTTTTTTTTTCCAATTACATTTTTCCTGGAAGGGTTTTATAAACATGATGTTGACTCCTTTGACTCATGACAATAAATCCTAAGACCTAACAAACCTTAGAAGCATGAAGAACATGCTTTTACCTAGAAGACCATAAGAAAGGAGCATTAAACCCATGCTTTAATAATAATAACTTTTTCTTTTCTTCTTTTGTTTGTTACATAGTCTACATATTGAAATGAGTACAACAACAATTATGAAGATCGAAACTAGTTACATTTTCAACAATATAGGAGAGCCAGATTGAGTCTAAGAGGTCGAATCGCTTCTTGGAGGTTGAATTAACTTGCAGAAGTGCAGAAACTAAGGGCATGACACAAGATGTTTGAACTCGTGCGGGTTCAAGAATTGTGCATAACCATCACAAGGAGACAAAAAAAGTGCTAACTAGATCACAGGACCACTAGGATGGGTTAGTGAGTTTACGTGAGAGTGATCGGGTCGATCCACATAGTGGAACAACAAAACTTATAATTCGAGGAGACTGACCAACACTCAGAGTGCAAAGTGAAGTACGAGAGCTGGATCATTGTTTATGGTTGTACAAGAAGATTGAAGTGCCTACAAGGGAGGAAGAAGGGAACTGGGTACTGAATCTGAGTCTGTATTTGTCCCCGAGAAGTAAACCAGTTCAGCGGCAACAGATCAGTTAGTGATTCGAGGAGCTCCAAATACAAGATATTGTATGGTTCGTGCAATTGATTGGCTGGACTCACGAAGATTGTGCAACACCTGAGTAATCATAATTATACCAGACCATAGTGGCAACTTTAGATCATTTACCTGGTTATCTTAGCAATATCAACAACTTGGGTATCTCAACAATATCAACAATATGGTTATCTCAACAATTATTTAGGCACGTTTTCGATTATGTAATGGCAATGTGATTCTTATACTGTGATGAATGGTATCACATGCTTTTTAAACAAATTGATAAAGAAACCCCTCAAACAATCTTGGTCCTATAAAATGATCCATACACTTAAGTTTTAACAGTTTGCATGAGAATAATCACACAATCTCAGTTAACAGATCTCAGAAAAAGAAGAAAAAAGAGAACTAGTGCTGTCAATTTTCTCCTCATTACATTAGGGGGGTCTCAAAGTTACCTCCTTGTAGTGACCGTGCTTCTAAAAGCTCAGAGTACCAACTAAATTAGACGAAGGCAGGAGTAGATCCTCTTGAATCAGGATTGGGTTCTCCTAGGAGCGCTTTAGTGCCCTCGAGCCTTTGTGTTCCTCTACATGTTCCACTCCTTCGACAATGTGTTTCGTCGAGATTTGAATGCCAAATACCCCCTTGAAAAAGGCCTCAAATTCATCCTAAAACATCAAGAGTTGTTGCCAAACCTCTGCAATCTCAGACCACTTAGGAGCTATAGCCTGAGCTACCATAGCTTTCATTGTACAATATTTTTAGCCAATCTAAGATACCTCGTCTCATGAGTCTTGGAGTTGCCTAGGTGGCGGACCCAACCTTGAACCTCTGTTAGAATGCGAGCTACATTAGTGCCCTCCCATAACTGTTGAACCTCCATATCTACATTGTCAATGGTAGCCTTGCCCTCTGTTGATGAACGGTACAAGATTTGGCTACATGCTCAAATCATATCTTGCTTCGTGTGAGTCACATAAGCTTCCCAAAACCCCGAGTATGAGCTGTGCCTTGATAGATAAGGACAATCTTTTTCCCTTTCTTATTCTTTTCGCGAGTTGGCACCATTAAAATTGAACCCCTTGCAGTAAGACAGTCAATTACCAGTCCACCACCACTGTTGGTCTCCCACACCCTGAGTGTCGACCCTTGGAATTGTTGAACACAAGATGGGGGGTCCAGAAACAAAAAACACTCACAAAAACAAAAAATTCGGAAGAGCATTTAATGAGCTGATATTTCGAGCCATGCCTTGAAGAAATAGGCTAGCTTCCCACTAAGCACTAAACCCAAAGACCATGTCCATCTTCAAAAATGATGGCATATTCACAGTGACTGTCTTCTCATAACTCCAGGACCATAATCATAATCGGTTGGGAGTCCTTTCACTATGCCATTGCCCATGAGGCCAATTGGGTTGGCTTTCTCGCTCGCATAGGCCATTGATGGCCATCATTTGCACAGTCATGTTTGGGTAGAAGAACGTACTAGAACCATAGTGGAGGTGACGATTGAGGCAACTTGTACTGTTTGAGCTCCTCAACCACCTGATGAACCTTTTCCTTAACTTTCATGTTTGCTACGCGTCCAGGCCCATTTGCCACCTCACCCTCTTTCATATGTGCCTTGCCACGTCTAGGGCTCGAAACCCCATTGTAGAGGTGAAATCTTTACTTAAAATTGAAAGATAGTTGAATTTGGGTGGGATTGGGTTGTCTTCTATAAAATTCCAAATCTACACTGTGGGGGTCTAGGTAACCCCTTCGTTGGCCAGCTTGTTTTCAAGCACGTTCCCTGTGCATTTAATATGCCAGGGGATGAGTACTATGAGTTCTTTAAGTTATTGATCCACTTTAGTGAATCCCACTTAAAAAATGTTTGGATTAATAAGGGGGAGTCTCCTTCAATGATGAGGTAAGTGAGGCCTCGATCAACAAGCAACTCAGGGTCCTTAATGTGATCGACTAACTACACCCCATGATTAGAATTATGGCCTCGTAATTCAAAGAACATGCTTATTCAAAGACTCCTCCTGTGCCTACTAGCCTTGGGCTCCCTTTGAAGGGCCCCATCAAATTCAACTTCGTCTAGAAGATAGGAGGGGGGTCCATTTGTCTGGCCAGGGGATTCCTCTAGGCCTAGATTTGTGAGTAGACCAACTTATGGAACCCATAATATTGAGTTCCTGTAGGATGAACATCTTCTGACTTGGAAGTTTGTTTGGTTTTAGGGTCCCACAATTTTGCACTAACTCCTTCTTTAATGTTTTTGATCATCAAATCTCATATTTTTGACCCTGTAAGGACCTTGGACCTAAAAATTTCTCTTGTTTCTTCCCTTCCATACATTCAAAACATGGGAAGGAATTCTAAGCTAGGTAGAGAATGCCATTCTTAAAAGGGTGCATCCGCGATTGATTTAGGGTGTCCAAGACGTCTGTATAAGATTAATTTGATTGGTGAAAAAACATCGCTCCTTTGTCCCACATCTAACCATATTCCTTGTAGGATATAAAAAGATCACTTTGATTTTCCTCATTTTCAAAGCACAGAGGGCAATTTGATGGACTGGAAAAACCCTAACAAATAAGTTTGTCCCAGGTTAAAGTGCTCTTTAGATTGAGCAACTAGAGAAAGTTTGAGATTTTCGGCCACAATTCTGGATTCCTCACTTTGTTCCATTGTCGTGATTGACTTGCTAGGGGGCATCTTGCTGCTATTTGGTAATCCCCTTTAACATGGAACTGACCATCCCCTCGCCATCCCCACCTTAGAACATCACTGTCCTTAATTATTATAATGAGTTGAGATTGGAGAATCCCTTCCATTTTTCTGATGGTCTCCTTCCTCCCATTGAATAGGCCATTTCTTGCTAGGGATCCAGTTATGTGTTCTATCCTCAGCTTCATCCCTAGTCTAGTCCCGATGTTGATAAATATTTGTCCAACCAACATTCATGATCACTTGTCTGATTAGAGTTAAGTCTTCATTTTGGGCTACGTTAGGTTCTTGTTGCCAAGCATCTTCCTAAATGAAGACTGAATGCCCATTACAAACCTCTAGAAACAATACTATTTTTCTATTTTTCCAAGCATTGCTCCATATGAGCGAACCTGAGCACTCGCCATCCAAGCAGACCAAAGATTATTTTGGAATGTGAGGTGTATATTATGCTTGCCAGATGTTTTCCCAAAGCTCCCCTTTACTCGTTAGCCATCATGACCATAGTTTTGCTTCCAAGGCTTTTCCCATTGGGATAGGGTCTCTTATATTTAGGCCACTTTTTCCCTTTGAATGGCATACCTTATCCCATGACACTAATGCCCCTTTCCTTTCTATTTGGGGGCCTCCCCAGAGGAAAACCCATTGCAGATTCCTTATTCTTTTGATAACATTCATGGGAACTATTGAAACAAAGAATAAATACAAAGGCATATAATGTAGAACTGATTTAATTAGCAAAATCTGGGTTGGAAGTGAGAGGAAGCAAAAGGTCCAGTTTGAAAGTCTATCTTCTAGTTTGAGAAGAAGATCTTCCCAAGAGGCATTTCTCTATGCTTGATCCAGGAGGGGGTCTCCTTGGTATTTAGAGGGAAAGGATGCTTGTTGAAAACCCATCATACAAGAAATGTTCCTTTGAATGGCCACATGGGTATTGAGAAGGAAAATATGGGATTTAGTTTTATTGACTACCCCTCTAGATGCAAACATAAAAGTATCTAGGGCTGCTTTGAAAGCTTTTAGCTTTCCTCACGAAAGGTTTCCCTAGTAGGAGGGCGTGATCCACAAATTGAAGGTGGGAGAGAGGGTCCATGTTAGGAGCAAGAGGGAGACCTTGAGTGTGGTTAGCAAAAACTTCTCATTTGATAACACGGTCCAAGTCTTCAGCAATAACTATATTGAAGGATTTAACTTTCCTCACTGAAGGTTTCCCTAGTAGGAGGGCGTCATCCACAATTGAAGTTGGGAGAGAGTGTCCATGTTAGGAGCAAGAGAGAGACCTTGAATGTGGTTAGCAAAAACTTCTTGTTTAATAACATGGTCCAAGTCCTAAAATTAACCTAGCCCTAAAATTAACACATTGAAGGGCATCCACGAAATTGTCAAGAGAACTCCATTGCCTAAGGGAATAACCTAAGCCAACAACCATATGAGGTCAAGCATCCACTAAGCAAGCTATCCCAATTGCGCATATCCATCAAGGACTATCTTTCGCTTCAACTCACGTCAGGCCATCCAAGGGCTGAACATACACCATCTACCCCAACTCTCATGTAATATCTCGTTTCAAAGATTTTCCCCAAAACCCTAGTAAACTCCAAATGATAACAGTGGTGTAACATATAATAATATAAGCATGAAATATAAGCAGATACTCGAGAAATGCAGAGAGAAATGCTAAGCCATTTTATTATACTGAGTAATGGAATGAGTACAGGAGGTGATTAGAAGGATGGCACCTCAACTTGCACCAGGCAAGTGAAGAAATACACTCAGAATAACAAAGGAATGGTCTCTCTGTGGATGTTGCTGGAAAACTATCGTGCTGTTGCTACTACTGGAAATCAAATGAGGATTTGGCGCTGTTCCCCTCTTCAGAAAATGCTGAAACTCTGGAATCCACCCCTACTCAGAAAACCTAGAAAAACCTAGAAAGCTTTTCTGAAATGGTTGACCCCCGAAAATCGCCCCCTTGGGGAATCACGCAATCCCTCAAGGCCCTACGCTGCCACTGACTAGAATCCTCCAAAATACTGCCTCAAACTCTATCAAACCCCTCCAATATGCAAGAGCTGATCCCTTGCTCAATATCCTAGCTCAACTCCTCCACAAATCCTCAACCCAGAACTGCTCCCAGAAGAACTGCGTCCCTCTCTCTCAAGACTGCGCAGTCTTCCAATGCTCAGCTCCACCTCAATGCCAAAGATCAAAACTACTGCAAAAAGACTGCTGAAAATACCTTGCCTGAGTAGGCACTCGAAGTCCCCCGGGGCTAAGGGTGAGATCTCCGAACGGAGACACTCAGTGCACTAAACAGTGCTGCAGACAGGCTAAACAGCCAACGTGCTCCAAGTCGAAGTGACTAACTCAAATGCTCATAATCGAATGACAAAATGAGGGGGCTCCTCTCTCCTTTATAGCATTGGCCTCTCCCAATCCCAAGGCTCACCTCCTCCAACGTAATCCCCTCTTGCCACGTGTTCCCTTTCCATCTGCGTAGTCCCTCCAAGTGTCTGCATGGGCCCCATCTCTGCGTGGTCCTTTGGCCCCCTTGGCTCCCCTTTAAGTCACAACGTTGTGCTACTAGGAAGTGACTTTTTATTCTAAAAGTGAGTTATGCCCCCTTTTCCTCACCTTATTATTTACAAATAACTATAGAAGGAAAAATTGAGCAAAATCGAATATTCTAATTAGCCATGGCTAATTAGGAATATTACAGTCTCCCCCGACAAAATGTTGCTTGTCCTCAAGCAACTAAAGTGACGAACGCTGCAAAATTTTCTCTCTCCCAAGTGGCATCCTCATCCGGTAAATTCTTCCACCTCACCAAGAATTCCCGGACCGTCCTGCTCTGTAGCTGCCTCTCCCTGGTATCAATAATAGCCTCTGGCTACAACACCAAATGCCCCTCATCATCCGTGGGCGGTAGCTCCTCTATCACTGTCACATGCTGTCCCAACGCCTTCTTTAGGCATGATATGTGGAAAACGTTATGAATCTTGCTGCCTTGGGGCAACTCCAACTCATATGCTACCTGTCCAATCCTGCGTATCACCCTGTATGGCCCATAAAAGCGGGGCTTGAGCTTTTCAGCCCCCTTCTGCTTTAGTGACGACTGTCGGTATGGCTGTAATCGTAGGTAGACCAAGTCTCCTACCTCAAACTGTCTCTCCACCCGACCCTTGTCAGCATACAACTTCTGCTGGTTTTGCGCTGTAGCCATGTTATCCTTGAGAGCTCGGAGAATATCCTGACTCTCTTGGATCCAAATCTTGGCTCTCAGAGCCTTGCTAGCACCAAACATCACGTCAGCAAAAGATAAAGGATGATATCCATACATAGCATAGAATGGTGACACACCGATGGACATGTGATGTGAAGTGTTGTAGTATTACTCCCCCAGATGCAGCCACTTTAGCCATGCTCGCTGTTGCCCACTGACATAGTTACGCAAGTAGCCCGCCCGCCACTTGTTAACTATCTCTGTTTGCTTGTCCCTCTATGGGTGATAACTGGTACTCAGTGTCAACTCCGTCCCCACCAACTAGAAAAGCTCCTGCCAAAATCCGCCCATGAAACGACTGTCCCTGTCACTGGTGATGGTCTTGGGAAGACCATGTAACCTGAAAATCTCTTTGAAGAACAGCTCGGCCACCTGCGCTGCTGTGTAGTGTGCGGATATGGCGAAAAAGTGTGAGTACTTTGTCAGCCGATCAGTGACGACAAAGATACAATCCTTGCCCTGTACCATGGGCAACCCTATGATGAAGTCCATCGAAATACACTCCATTTTCCCTCCAGAATGGGAAGAGGCTGCAATAGTCCTGCTGGATGGTTCATCTCCCCCTTGGTCCTCTGGCAAACATCGCACTCCCGGACATGCTCGAGTACGTCCTCCTTGAGGCCCTTCCATGAGAACCTCTCTCTAATGGCCCTGTAGGTTTTGGTAAACCCTTGATGACCTGCCAATGGTGAATCACGTGACGCCTGAAGTATCCTCTTCTTGAGCTGAGACCCCTCAGTCAAGAAGATCCAGTCCCTGTAGTAGATGATCTCATCGACCACCCTGTACCTGTCATCCGCCACCTGCCCATCCAGAACCTCACATGCAAATCTGTCCTTGGAGTACTCTACTAAGAGTCGAGCCCTCCAGTCTGCGTCCAAGCTCATAAGAGACAACGTGGCTGGCCTACGTGAAAGGGCATCTGCTACCACATTGTTCTTACCCTTGACATACTCAATGTCAAAGTCATATGCTTGGATCTTGTTGATCCACTTCTGCTACCTCTCCTGTAGCTGCTTCTGCTCCAAAAAGAACTTGAGGCTGTTGTGATCAGTCCTCACCCTGAACTTGTTACCCACCAAATACTGCCGGTACTTAGCCAATGCATGCATGATGGCCAACATCTCCTTGTCGTATATAGAATACAACCTCTCGTGCGGAAGGAGCTTTCGGCTCTCAAAGGCTATAGGGTGACCTCCCTGCATCAACACTACGCCAATCCCCTCTCCCGACGCATCACACTCCAAAACAAATGGCTGCGTAAAATCTGGCAACGCAAGCACTGGGCAGCTGCTCATAACCTCCTTTAAGCCTGTCAAAGGCTTGCTGCGCTGTATCTGACCAACTGAATGCCCCCTTCCTCGTCAAATTTGTCAGGGGTGCAGCAAGCTGTGAGAAACCCTTGACGAACTTCCGGTAGTAAGTACAAATGCCAATGAATCCTCGAAGTTCCGTCACGTTTCTTGGCTTTGACCAATCTTTGATGGCCCTGATCTTCTCCTTGTGGACCCTCACTCCGTCCACTCCTATGATGTGTCCCAAGTATAACATCTCCGTCAACCCGAACTCACATTTGGAGAGCTTGGCATAGAACTGCTGCTCCTCCAAGATGCGCAATACTGTCTCAATGTGCTGGAGATGCTCCTCCCAAGTCCTGCTGTAAATGAGGATATCATCAAAGAACACCAACACAAACTTCCTTAAGTGACTGCAGAAGATGTGATTCATGCAAGACTAAAATGTAGCTGGGGCGTTGGTTAGCCCGAAGGGCATCACCAAAAACTCAAAGTGCCCATAGTGACACTTGAAGGCGGTCTTGGGAATGCCCTGCTCCCTCACGCGAATTTGATGGTACCCAGATCTCAAATCAATCTTTGAGAAGAACCGTGCTCCTCTCAACTCATCCATCATCTCATCGATCCTGGGTATGGGGTATCTGTTCTTCAGGGTCTTCTTGTTCAGGGCCCTGTAGTCAATGCACATCCTTAATGTACCGTCCTTCTTCTTCACCAACACCACGGAAGAAGCAAAGGGACTCGTGTTTGGCCGAATGTGCCCAAGAGCCAGCAACTCCTGAATGGCCCACTCAATCTCATCTCGATAGGCCTTGGGATGCCTATAGGGGATAGTAATCACTGCCTGTATGCCTTGCTCAAGCTCAATGGTGTGCGCAAACCCCCGGTCCGGTGGCTGTCCCGGTGGAATCTCCCCAAACACTGTGGCATACTGGTCAAGGATGGCTTGTATCTCTGGGTGCACCGTCTGCCCTGTAGTCCCTGCCTCCGATGCACGCAGCTCCATTGCCCACTCTATGTCTCCCTTTCGGAAGACTGCCTCCATCCAATGAGCTGAAACAGTTTGAGGCTGGTATGTGTGCTGTCCCCGTATCTTCTCATGCCTCTCTGTCTTCTCATCATGCCACTCCATCTCTAGGGCCTTCCAATCTGTAGTGACCTTCCCTAGAGTGATGAGCCACTGAACACCCAGTACTATGTTGGTGTTCGGAATATTGACCACGAAGAAGTGGTCAGTCAGTGTGTAACTGCCCATCGTCACTGATAACTCTGGAACATAACGAGCACACACCATGGTCTGATCTCTTGGGACCAAAACTGAAAATTCATCGAAGCTCTTTGTCGGTATACCTCTTCACTCAACCATCTGTGCATCGATGAAGTTGTGGGTGGCCCCACTGTAAACCAAAACTGATACTCGCTGGCCACGTACTGTCCCCCGTACGCGCAGCGTCAAATACTTGGGAACTCCTCGCAATGTTGTAAGGGCTCCTCCGGTAGGTGCAAAAGCTGCACCACCTGTTGCCGGTGGTGGAGGCGGCAAGGGACCCTGCATGGCATGACTATCTCCTACCTCCACATCATCCTCCTCATCCTCTTCCCCGCTGCTCTCGAAGAAGACCTCAATAAAATGTGCTTTGCCAGTAGCACATCTATGTCCTGGTGCCCACGGCTCCTGATATGTGAAGCACAACCGCTTCTTCTTCAACTCCCTCCTGGCATCATCATCAATTTGTACCCGTCCTGGATTCCCCTTCGGAGGCAGAATCCTCACATCCTTCCCCTTAGGCTGAAAAGCCTGTCGCTGGGGGTAAGGTGTCCGGGTCCTGGGTAAGACATCCTGTAAGTCCTGGGTCCTGCTAATAGCATCCTGAAGGGTGGTTGGTCTAACGGATTTGACTAGACCCCGAAGTGGCTTTGCTAACCCCTCAACATGCCCATATAGTTTTATATCTCCTAGGGAGCCAAGCAGACGCGCATGGCTTTAACCCGTTACATTATAAATCAATGTTTCCCACCTTAAAAGCCCTGGATGTCTGGCCTGCATTCGTATCGTGTGGAACTTTTTCCCCCGACCACGCGAGGACTCTAGCTGGATCACCTAGTGGGAGGACGCCATTTCCAGAACAGTAGCCTTTCTCTAGGGTTATAGCTAATAGATTGCTAAAATCTGCCGGGACCGCAATTATGTTTTGTGTAGAAAGCTCGAAGGGCTCATGGAAGGGCTAAAATGGACATGTAGATCCTCCGTGCCGTGGATAGATCTGGCACCATTACTAAAACCCTCAAAAAGTCTGCAATGTAGGTCTCTGGGCTCCCTGTTTGTTTGAGCCTCGTCAGCTCAACAAAGTGCTGTTCCGGATCCCTCCAGTCAAACCTCTCCATCAATCTCCTGGTGAACTCGGCATACGTCGTCATTGTGGAATGCCCGAGTGTAACCATCCCATGGAACCACCAATCCTGGGCCTCACCATCCAAATGTAATGTCGCCACCTTGATGGCCTTTGTCTCCGACATTTGGTTAAGCTGGAAATAGATGTCCAGCTTCTCCACCCAAGACCTTGCCGAACTGTTTGATGAGCCATCAAACATAGGCAAGTGAAATCTACTAGCAGTGCAGTGGGTGTCTCCATCGTGATAATGCCGGTATCCTCTGTGATGGTCGCAGGGTCTACTATCCCGCTGGAGCTGAACAAAGTCTCTAAATGAGAGAGCATCCCTGAACTCCTGCCCATAGGCCTGGTACTCCGCAAAATAATCACCCATATGATCGGGCTCTGCCTCCTGCTGTGCTCCAGCCCCCATATCTGCTAGGAAAGTGGGCATGGTCTAGCGTATAGGGGCATGTGAGGCCACTTGCTGAGTAGTATCATGTTGAGTGGCACCCTGCTCTGGCAAATGGTGAGATGCACCCGATCCCTCTCCAACCTGGAAAACTCGTGGGCTCTCACGCTGTCTAGCCTCCACTGCCGTGAATCTCTGCCCCATCACCTCGATCTGCCTCGACAGATCCTGCACTGATTTGAGGAGCATGTCCGCAAATTTCTTCCTGTCATCATCTGCCATCGGATTCTCCTGCTCTGCGTCCACCACAGGCTCCTCCTGTCCTGCGTCCACCACAGGCTCCTCCTGTTCTGCGTCCACCACTGGAACACAGTCTCCCTCTCCGTAGGTGTTCTCCAACCTACGCCCAACGTCTTTGTATCTCCTACCTCTGTAACAGATGTAGGGCTTTTCCCCTGGTGTCATAGATTGCTAGCTCCACAGGCTGAGCCAGATCTATGCTCTGATACCACTGTAATATCCCGTTTCAGAGATTTTCCCCAAAACCCTAGTAAACTCCAACCAAATATGCACAAATAATATAATAACCGGGAAACTCAAAATGATAAAAATAACAATGGTGTAACATATAATAATATAAGCATGAAATATAAGCAGATACTCGAGAAATGCAGAGAGAAATGCTAAGCCATTTTATTATACTGAGTAATGGAATGAGTACAGGAGGTGATTAGAAGGATGGCACCTCGACTTGCACCAGGCAAGTGAAGAAATACACTCAGAATAACAAAGGAATGGCCTCTGTGTGGATGCTGCTGGAAAACTGCCGTGCTGTTGCTACTACTGGAAATCAAATGAGGATTTGGGGCTGTTCCCCTCCTCAAAAAATGCTGAAACTCTGGAATCCGCCCCTACTAAAAAAATCCAGAAAAACCCAGAAAGCTTTTCTGAAATGGCCAACCCCCGAAAATCGCCCCCTTGGGGAATCACGCAATCCCTCAAGGCCCTGCACTGCCATTGAGTAGAATCCTCTAAAATACTGCCCGAAACTCTGTCAAACCCCTCCAATATGCAAGAGCTGATCCCTTGCTCAATATCCCAGCTCAACTCCTCCACAAATCCTCAACCCGGAACTGTTCCCAGAAGAACTGCGTCCCTCTCTCTCAAGACTATGCAGTCTTCCAATGCTCAGCTCCACCTCAATGCCAAAGATCAAAACTACTGCAAAAAGACTGCTGAAAATACCTTGCTCGAGTAGGCACTCGAAGTCCCCCGGGGCTAAGGGTGAGATCTTCGAACGGAGACACTCAGTGCACTAAACAGTGCTGCAGACAGGCTAAACAACCAGCGTGCTCCAAGTCGAAGTGACTAGCTCAAATGCTCATAATCGAATGACAAAATGAGGGGGCTCCTCTCTCCTTTATAGCATTGGCCTCTCCCAATCCCAAGGCTCACCTCCTCCAACGTAATCCCCTCTTGCCACGTGTTCCCTTTCCATCTGCGCAGTCCCTCCAAGTGTCTATGTGGGCCCCATCTCTGCGTGGTCCTTTGGCCCCCTTGGCTCCCCTTAAGTCACAATGTTGTGCTACTAGGAAGTGACTTTTTGTTCTAAATGTGAGCTATGTCCCCTTTTCCTCACCTTATTATTTACATATAACTATAGAAGGCAAAATTGAGCAAAATCAAATATTCTAATTAGCCATGGCTAATTAGGAATATTACATCTCAAGAAGCACCTCAGGCATTGTGTAAACACTTTAGGAGTAGACCTGAAAGTTAACAGAACCTACTAGTGTTTAACAAATAGATGATCTTGATTTTCATTTTTTTTGTCAAAACAAGAATCTCACAAAGGCAGCCTAACAAGATGTGCATATTCCTGGTTCATTGAAAATGGCAATATTAACAAAGCTCTTCCTTAGCATTTGTGCATTCTACTCCTGAGTCCTGAGCCCCTTAAGTATTAAGCTACTTGTTGGAAGCAACTTGGACTGAGAGACAATATTTACCATTCCTTTGACTTTATATACTTTTCATATCATTGCATTAGGAAGTTGCAGGTATGCTCTACATTTTTCAATATTTGTTTAAAAATTGAAACATTTTAAAATCCTGTGTGTGTTTTCCATGATTTTTTTTCATCAAATAATAACTAGAATGGTGTTCGATTTCTAAACAAGGAATGATGATAGATTTTTGAACAGCATGCTTAGCAAAATATGTTTGTCTTTAGCAGTGGCCTGATTTATTATTATTGGTTTTATATGCAGCTAAGCAGCTTGTCAACAATTTTGCGTGAATACACTGCACTCCGATCAGTTGGGTCACTTCCCTTTGCAGATCTTATTTTCTCTGCTCAAACAAAGAGTATGGATTACATTGCGGACAATAGATCATGGAATATTCCAAAACGACTTATGGAATATTTGGAGAGTAACCATAATGAATCTCAATTACAAGCCATACAGGTGATACTTGTTTATGTTTCTAGATGACAAGCGATTTTTAGATATATCAGCCATAATTACATTTCTTTGGAGTTGAAACCTACTCTGGCAAAAGTATGTTGTAACCACACAAGCTTGTATACACAAACAATTTTGCTAATTGCACTTCTGTTTATCTTTGTTATTTATTGCAGGCAGGCCTTTCTCGCAATCCTATTGTGCTCATACAGGTCTGTGATTTGTTATATATCTAGTTCTGTTTGTATCAGAGATCTAAATTGAGATTTTAGCTCCATAAATAAATTTTCATATCAATTCTTCTCCTTTATATTTTATGCTATATGTGCATACATACAATCTGTTTTGTTGCCGCAAAATCTAGCAGGCCTTGGAGAGTTGTACCCTACAAAGCTATTACTAGACCAAGAAATGGGGTAGTGGCCAAAATCCCCTGCTCTTTAAGGACTTTCATCAATGGTATGAGTCCCAATATGAGGTCACCTATGATGGATATTCTAACTACAAAGGTATATTATGACCAATAGGCTTCTATGGAAAAGCTTGACTTAAATACAAGGTTCCAATCACCAAATGGAGGCAAATCACTTTTCCAAGAGAAGCCGAATTTATGATGCACAAGACCTAGGGCTTGATTAGTAGGTTGAGTGTTGGGATGGCCAAAGGTCAAGGCAAAGAGAAAGGGTTTCCAACAATGATTTTCAATGAGACAAAGGCACATGAAACCCTCATATAAGCCCCTAAGTTGAAGCAACACCAAATTAGGGTTCAACTTGGGCAAACAACTAGGGCAAGAGTTTATGGATAAAATTGAAGTGAATGCCTACCAAGAGGTTTGATTTTGAGGCTACCAACTATGCCCTTGGCATTTAGACTCTCCAATCCCAAAAATGTTCCTTGCCTAGAAATTCACACCAAGCCCTAGCTTGGACGCTTGGCCTTGAAGGGGCCGAATTAGGTCAAAAGAGAAAAGAGATAAAATTTATGGATAAAAAAATAAGTTTGATCACTAATGTTTTGTATTCTACAATGGAAGAATCAGTCCTTTTATAGAGTATAAGTGGTGTTGAGGGTGTTAGGCACTTATGGTTTTGGCCCTTTGGTAATCTTTTGCATTAAGAAATAGTTTTGATTGGGGATATATGTGTGTGAAAATTCGTAAGTCTGGAATCCTATGGCAGTAATTGATATTATCTCTTCTATTTGTTAAATAAATTAAACAAATTATTTGCAGTTTCTTATGGAAAATATCGAAATAAATACACTCAACCTTCACAAATTAAATATTGTGGAAAAATAAATGCAAGGAAAATTAAAGAAGTGCTAGCACACATATAAGTACATTAACATAGTTACTTTTGGACAATCGTCCTCGGGAAAACCCAATGTGGGAAAACCAGTGCAACAAATGAGGGTTTCTGTAGTATTCTTCAACAGTAATTCATGTACAAGATATCAGACAACAAAAATAGAGAAAGAAACACCAAGAGAAATTTAGTATTAAATTTCTCACTTTCCACAACAATTATTTGACTTGGAAATGGACCCTCTGCCCTTATGCTGGTCTCACTGCGTCATCCTTTGTGCAGTGACTATGCAGTGCCTTGATGAACTGTGTTCTCTCTCACACTGGCCCTTCCAGAATTTATCCAACACTCTCGGACTACTGCTGATGCCCTCTCTCTCCCTTGCAACTCACCTCTGGCTCTATCTTCTCTTGCTGAACTTCAGCCATTGAGAAAATCAATCTGCCTGGGCAACTGAGTATCTGCACTGGTGTGTTCTCCATCTACCCATTGACTTCTTCTTATAATTTTCTGTTGGAGCGCCAACAACCAAGATTAAAACATAATCGATGGCCCAGATTAATTTCCTATCGATTCGTGTGAGTTTTTAGATGATTCTCACCACATCTCAATTAATAATTTCATACTGATTAATTAACCATATTCCCTAAGTTTAGACTTAGGAAATAATTAAAAATTGGTTAATAATCTAATTGAGACACTTCTTGGTGGAATTTCTAGAAATGATTTCTAGGTTTTGGAGAACTCATTCATTCTAGCCTCTCCACAAAGTTTTGTGGCTAGAACATACCTGATGCTACAAAAGTTAACACTGTGGTCAAGATTCAAAACTGCCATAGATATTTCGGGATCTGTTTCTGAAAGATGGGGTCGATTTCATGGGGGCAGGATCCGTTTCCTTCTCCATGGGATCCACTTCCATGATTGATCTTGGCGGATCTGGATTTCATTTGCAGACCTTGCACATGGGGTGGTAGATTGTGTAACTCAGGAATAGAGGTAACTCTTTGTAAACATGCTTCTATAATCTTTATTTTCTTAAAAAAATATTTTTGTTTTGCTTTCTAAAATTTTAGAAATTATTGTTTTTGAATTTAAAGCCATTTCAGAAACTGAAATCGTTTTCCCATATCAGGTGACTTTATTTTGAAGTGTATCTAAAGAAATAAATGTGCATGCGTATAGGGGTTGATAGAACTATTGGTTGCAGTGAGCTGATGCGATTGAGCTGTGCTTGGGGTATTTATCACTGAATTGATCAGTCATTTACATATCCTATATCATTTTTTCAATTATTTTGTCTTTTTAGGGGTCTTTGATTACATACTGATTCACTAGTAGGGCAGAAACAAAAGAAATATATCAATGCCCACAAATTTGTTATGGAAATGAATACGGTTCCTGCACATATTTCTTTAAATATCAACATGGGGGATTGCATATGGCATCTCTGACTTGGGTCTACCATGGTAATGTGGAATTCTGAACGAAACAAAGACCTGCCAATGTTGAGAGTGTAGTCATTAGAAACTTAAGCTCATGCATGGTTATCTTATGGCTTTGGCAAGCATTGACTGATTCAGAGAAATTCAGTGAATGTGGCAAACTTTCTTCTATCCATTATCAATCAGTAGGAACTTGCTTATGGGCCATTATCTGATATCGTCTGCTTATGGCTTGTTGGAAATGTTGTTAGGTAGAGCTTTTAAACCATACTTTTCCTAAACTTGTAAGCCCTAGGGATATTGTAATCATTATACTCATTGTGTTCGCCAGTAGTTGGAAACTACTCAGGAATAATTATAACTTGCCTGGGATGTGGGTCGTGAGGGGGGGCTTAGGCACCTATGCATTACTGTAATGGATGAGATGGGAGCAAGCCTGCAAGGGAAAGTTATACTAGATTGTTCTTCCTGGTATGGGTTGTACTTGTTGATATTCTGTATATTACACGAGGAGATATCCGGCGCATACAATCTACATGATAACATTTTTTTGACGATAGAAACACAAGATGATACCGAGAGTAGGGAAAGGATGAACTGCAAGTTACAATCACATGTAGGGAAAGGATAAACCACATCCTACAAACACAAGTCACAACAATCAATCGTAGGAAGGATCCTATATGTGGGGAAAGGATGAACCACATCCCACCGACATGTCAACCACCAATCGTAGGGAATGAGCATCCTACATGTGGGGAAAGGATGAACCACGTCCCACTGATATGTCAACATGTGCCTATATGCATCTCTTCCTGGGGCATCCGCAGGAGAAGGTGAACCACTCATCCTGCTCATATGCCATAGGAGAAGGTGAACCACTCATCTTGCTCATATGCCATAGGAGAAGGTGAACCACTCATCTTATGCATATGTCATCAACAGTAGGGGAAAGTGAACCACTCACCCTACATACATGTGTTCACAATCATAGGGGAAGGTGAACCACTCACCCTACACACATGTCAACCATAATGGGGTATCAAAGGGGAAGGTGAACTACTCACCCTGTACATAGCGCACCAATAGAGGAAGGTGAACCACTCACCCTATGGTCGCTCATAGCTCAATAAGTACCCCAAGCCCCCAGGAGATCCTAGAGCTCAACATTCAACCAAGGATCCCTCCATATAGGGAATAGTGCCAAGCTGCTTTCTGAGATAGATCTTGACAATGATATTGATAATCAGATCCTTAATGAGAGCCTCATAGCTCTACCCAACAGGATATAGACGAATACAAATCTTTCTACAAACATATTGATTTACAATAGAGATCATAGAAGCACCTAGAAATCCTCTACTTCTAGCATATCTTGATGAAGAAAATATTTAGCTGTACTTATTCCCTCTTACTCAGGGAGACCACAAACCTAAGCTTGTCTTACCAAAGTGCACAGTGTCCATCTAGCGGCCTGCTCATCATAAGATCCATGCCATAACACCATGTAAAGTGATATCTGTTTTTAATATGTGAACATTGGATTCTCTGAATCCTACTTTGTAATATACAACAAAGGTGTGCCCAAATGGCTCACTGAAGAGCTTAGCTCAATGGCTTCATAGTAAGACAAGCTTACTACTATATGCATTCAACTTAAACAAGCTTCTAGACTTTAGTCTTTCATGAAATAAGTTGAATTATAGCATCTTACTTTTCATCATACTGTACTTCAACTAGTTCGATAGTGTACCTTAGAGTGCCTGCAAGATGTTTGGATCAACATCTCCTTAAAGCTAAGGAAGACATCAGCTCCCTCTGAATCATACCTCCCTTTGAATATTTAAAAGAAACCTTGCCCATTGAGATATTTGCAACTGGATGATAGTCCTTATGGACAATAATCATGGGCAAGAGGAATTATTAATTCAACCATTTCTGTATGAAGAGGAGCTAACATATAACTTTTCCCAGTTTTCTGAAATACTTCTACTCCCTTTGATCTTCCAGAAGATATGGTCAAAAAGGGTGGAGGAAGGTTGTCATCAACTACTGCTTAGGCATCATCATAGAGAAAGGACAAGATCACTGTAGCCATCTCCTTTTCTCGGTCAAACCTGTAAAAATAATGGTGATGGCTTGAACAATATCGGAAGAAAATATTTGTCATCACATCTGATTCTGTACTTGATGGATGAGGGCTTGTAATAGGATGCCAAGTTCTTGTTTTCAAGAAACAATATTCCTAAGGAACAGGAACTGACAGTGAGCGGGAAGGAAACACGCAGCGAGCAAGAGAAGGAACAAACAACGAGTGAGAAGGAAACAAGCAGCAAACGAGAAGGAAACAGGCAACGAGCGAGAAGGAACAAATAGCGAGAAGGAACAGACAACGAGCAGTGGAAAAGAAGGAACAACGAGCAACGATTTAGGGTGCTTACCGGAACAACGAACGGGGAGCACAGGAACAGGAACACGACGGCCACAATGGGGAGCACACAGTGGGACCATAGAGTGAGGCAAGCGACCAATGACCACGAGTCCAACGGCTACAAGTGTTTTAGACCCACATCTCTCTGTTTAAAATTATTTTGCTTTTGTGCATTACTGGGGTTTCAAGCTGACAAACAAAAACAATAACTTTTCAAACCGTGGTCCCTTAAAACTTTTGTTAAACCTCGTGTAACCAACAAGTGAAGTGTTAAGTTAACCAAATATGGGGGCAGCAGGGCCCAGTGCAAAAAAACACATGTTTTGGTGGAAACTAAATACCTAGGGAACATAGAGTTAAGAAAAAACACTTCAAACAGGTGGGAGGTAACAGGTGGGTATCAAAGGCAAATACTGAGTTCAATGCTAAGGAGTTTTTTGGAGGAAGGCAGGTGCACATTTTGGAATCTCAATCTCCATTTATCAGGAGGGGATAGGGAGCCATACTACAACACTATTGCAGAGAGTATAAGTGGGAACTGGAATCCCTTTCTCCCAGAGTTTTCTCAAGCCAATGCATTTGTCATAAATAAGTGATCTTTGTGAATGAAAATAATACAAGGGGATTTTACAACACAGGCAGAACAAAAAAATGAGACAGTCACAAAGAACAATACGCACTTGGATCTTACCAAAAACAATGAAAAACAGTACAAATTTCACGACCAAAATGCATTTGTTAGTAGAAGAGAAGACAGACCAAGATGGGGATATTAGCAAGAATAAAGAGGTCTTATCAAAACAAAAGGAACCTAGGACAAAGCAAAATGAAAGTGAAGATATTTCAACAAACAAAGAAGAGGGTAGTAAGGACACATACAACCCCACAACCACTTTGTTGTTGTGGTCGTCGGAGCTCTATGTAAGCGAACTCATGAGCATGAAAAAAAGTATTGATTATATTGAGCTGAAGGGGCAACATGAAGTTGTCAAATTAAAAGAAATCTGGAAGTCAGTTCGAAACTTGAAGGGGAAAACAAGGTTCTCAAAGAGTAGGTAATAAGCCTACAAGCCAATTTGGAAAAAGGGCAACAAGAGTTCACTGTGAAAATTCCGTAAACCATAATCCCTACTGCAGCAACTGATTAAACTTCTCCTATTTGTTAATTACTAAAACAAATTATTTACCGCTTCCTACTACAAATATCAAAGCTAATACACTTTAGCCTACACCACTTAAATAAGATGCCCAAAACAAGAACAGAACAATAGAGAAAGATACAACACAATTGACACTGTATTTTTTGGACAAATGTCCTCGGAAGAACCCAATGCGGGAAAATCGGTGCGGCAGATCTGAGGGTTTTTATTATGTAGTAGTTTTCTGAATACAACTTTGGAAGCCCTCCCGACAATTCAGTTACAGAGAAATAAATTGGTAGAATAAATTTTTGAGATTACCTCATTCTACCAGGCAAGTCTCGGCTGATCCGACAGCCAAAACCAATGCGTCCCTGACTATTTCTGCGTTGCCCCTGCATGGGCCCTACGCCAGCCTCTAAGGCTCTACATCAGCGCAACTGGGAATTGATTTGCCTTCTAGAGCAGTTTCCATCCCTCCCGGCTCAGAAATGTGAGCTCCCTCAGCAAATTCAGACTTTTGCTTAGAGAACTGCGCTGCCTCTGCGTGAGCCCTTCTGGCTCAGTGTCAACCTCTGCGTGAGCTCTTCTGGCTTAGCGTCAACCCCTCCTGGGTCCTGCACTGCCTCCTTCTGGTCTCTCTGCCTCTGTGCTGTGTATCCTGGGCTCTGGTGAAGATACTCCAACACAACTATCCCGACTCCTCACTGCACAAGCTCACTATCGATATTCTCTCGACAGTTGCTCTGCTTCAGAAAATTGAACTTCTGAACTCACTCTGTGTGTCTTTCCAAGTGACCCTCAAGCCTCCTTAAATAATCTCCTCGTTGACATTCAACGACCTAGATTAGAAGCTAATCAATGGCTAAGTTTATTTCTGCTTGATCCTCGTCTTCTTCTAGAAGTTACAACCACAATTTATATTAATACCCTTTAATTATATTATTTTCCTAAGTTTAAATTGTGTCCCATTAAAAATAATTAATTATTTTAATAATATTGTTTCTGGGTGGAATTTACCAAAACGATTTCTGGGTTCTTTGGAATACATGTGCCCAAGCATCTCTGCAAAATTTGTGACTTAGAGCACATCCGATGCTACTAGAAATCAACACTCCCTCTTAGCGAGGAATGTGCTCTAGCAATGCAACCTGTTGAAGCATCACTCTGTTTTGTAACATCTCCCTCTGCACTGCTGATGTCTGACATGCTGTCCACCAACCACTGCGCAAATGTTGCATCTATACTGCTGCTGACCCTACCACTGTCAACATTGCATCCGTACTGCAACTCCCTCTGAATTTCTGCATCTGTGTTGCTGCTGGCACTGCCACTTCCAACTGCCCCTGCATTGCAAACTGCTGTTGCTACTGCATCAACAATGGAAAAACATCCCAAATTACTGAACTAACTGTGTTCAGTATGATATCATGTGAATGCTGGAACTTGACTGTTGTTAGTCTCTTCGCTGACCCTCTGAATCCGCTGCGTTGTTACTGGCCTCTGCTCTGTGCCATCTGCACTGCTGCCAACTCTGCTCTGAACTGTTCAATCTCTGGCGCTCCTAGCCACTGCAACTGTCACTCCGACACTCCTCGGCATCATCCGACACTAGTCCATCCTGCTACTTCTGATCTGGGCTCCCGTAGCAAGGAATTGATTCGAGAGGTGGGCTCCTCAAGGATCCTGACCATCTGTAGCTCTTTCGAACTACATCTCCAAATCAGCCCACCTCCTTCATGGAGGTATCTCTGTTGTCATGGCAAACTCTTCCTCCTTGATCTTCGCGGGTGTAGACTTCGGATCGTGCTTCTCATCTTTTTCCTTCTTTTTGAGAGGACATTGTGTTGCGTAGTGACCCATCTCACCACACTTGAAGCACTTTATCTTTGAGATGTCCTTTTTATGTCTCCGCTGCTCCTACTGCCCTTTCGATGCAAGGGTTGCATTATCCTCCTCCTCCTTGGGTGTCGACCCACTGTTGCTGCTTCCGTCAACCTTACACTTGACCAAGTCTCTCCTGAACTCCTCTTGCTTGAGAGTTTCCCACATCTCATCCGAATTCGGCAAAGTTGCCCTGTCCAAGATACTCTGGACAAAGACTTGCCACTCATCTGAGACAAAATTGAGGGCCAGTCTAACCAACTCGAAAACTTGAGGTGTAGACCACACAGCTGACAGCTCATCTCAGGTCTCCTGAAGCTTCGTGAGGAATGGATCCACACGCTTATGAAAATTTCTAACCAGAAATTCTATTGCACCAATTGATTTATTTCACCTACTTATTCTTCACAATAAGTTATTTACGAAATCCCTTCAACAAACATTAAAATAAATTCTACTGCAGTTATCACATAATTACACAAAAAAATAACAACGACATACATGCACAAGAACCAACACATCAACACATTTGTTTTTGGACAATTGTCCCCAGAAAAACCCAATGTGGGAAAACTAGTGCAATAGATGAGGGTTTTATTAATCTTTAGCAACAATCGCTTTACAAGGAATGATTTTATAGAGAAACTGAGAGAAAACACTTGAGACTTTCCCCTGGAAACTTTCTGACACCCTAGAGACCCTTCTCCCACTTCTGCATCACTTTGCGTGGTTTTGCGTCCCTTTGCGTCAGCTTGCGTGAGGGCTGCGTCTCCCCTGGACTATGTCTCCCTCTGCGCTGTCTCTCAATGCCCCTGCGTCACCTCCTCCTCAGTCACTGACTGCTGCTGATGCCCTCCTCTTCCTCCACCCTACAACTCTCCCTCTGAAATCGATCTCCTTCTCTTTGAGAATCGATTTTCCTTGGGATACTAAGTATCTGCCGGTATGTCTCCAAATGATCCTCAAGTCTTCTCTTATACTTTTCCTGTTGATGAATCAACGATTGAGATTAAGTCTCTAATCAACGGCTAATATTAAAATAGACTTGATCCTCATCTCTTAGAAGCTTCTCACCCTTATCTTTATTAATACCCATTAATATTTTTATTTTCCTAAGTTTAGATTTAGGAACCCATTAAAAATATTAATTATTTTAATAATTCCTCATCTAGGTGGAATTTCTCCAAACGATTTCTGGGTCTTGGAGATCTCATGTGCCTTAGCCTCTCCACCAAATTTCAAGGCTAGAGCACATCCGATGCTACCCAAAATCAACACTCCCTCTTAGCGAGGAATGTGCTCTAGCAATGCTTCACCATAGAAGCATCACACTGATCCTCCGCATCGGTCCTCTATGCTGATGCTTGGCCTGCTGCCTCACATCCACTGCACTGCTGCTTCTTGTACTGCTGCCCATGACACTGCCACTGCCACTGCTACATCTGTACTGCAACTCCCTCTCAACATGCTGCATCATGCTGCCCATAGCATTGCCACTGCTAACTGCTGCACTGCAACTCTCGATACTTATCCATTTCTGCTACTGAAATGGATTCTTCACCATCCCCATCTTCTCCTTGAAATAAACAAACTTTGTTCTTCCTAGAGCCTTGGTGAGGATGTCTGCCACCTGTTCTCCTGTAGGAGTGTACCTCAACTGTACTACCCCTTGTTGAACATAGTCTCTGACAAAGTGACACCTGATATCAATGTGCTTCAACCGATCATGAAATACTGGATTCTCAGAGAGCTTGATGCAACTCTGATTATCACACAAAATCCTGGTCGCTTCCATCCTTCCTCTGAATAGATTCATAATCAATTTTCTAAGCCGCTTCACATGAAGTTGTGCTAGCTGCCATATATTCTGCTTTAGCTGAGCTCAGAGCCACAGATTTCTGTTTTCTACTACACCAGGAGGTCATTCCTGATCCAATGTTGAAACAATACCTAGTTGTACTTTTCCGATTCACTGAGCTTCCAACCCATTCTGTGTCAGTGAACCCACTCAGCCTGATGTCATTGCCTTGGGTGTGTAATAGTCCATGCTCGATTGTTCCTTGTATATACCTGAGAACATGTTTGGCTACTGCCCAGTGCGCCCTCTTGGGTTCCACCATGAACTGACTGAGGGTGTTGACAGCATAACAAATGTCTAGCCTAGTATTGACCAGATACATCAGGGACCCTATAAGCTGCCTGTACAAGGTGGGATCAACGTCTTTATCTTTTGATGCATCAATCTTCTTCCAGTTGGTGATCATTGGAGTAGCCATAGGTCTACAGTCTTGCATCTTGAATCTCTTCAAGATCTCTGTAGCATATCTCCCTTGTCCAAGGAAGATCTCACCCTTCTGCTGCCAAACTTCCAACCCCAGGAAATAATGCATCTGTCCCAAATCCTTCATGTCGAATTCTGTGGCTAGGTTCTTCTTGCAGTCTTTGATGAGCCTGGATGATCTTGTCAAGAAAAGATCATCCACATATAACACCAAGATTAGAGGCTCATTCTCTACCACAAGATACTAAAGATTAGGATCTGTGTCACTCTTGACAAACCCCATCTTCTGTAAGTAGCCATCAATTCGACTGTACCATGCTCTAGGTACCTGTTTAAGCCCATACAAGGCTTTCTTTAATCTGCATACATGATATTTCTTCTCATGTGTCTCAAAACCCTCTGGCTGTTCAATGTATACTTCTTCTATCACCCCATTCCAGAACGCTGTCTTGACATCCATCTGGTGAATCTCTTACCCCATCTGTGTTGCATGGGATATCACAGTTCTAATAGAAGTATACCTGGCTATTGGGGCGAAGGTTTCTTCGTAGTCTATCCCTTCCTTCTGAGCATACCCCTTAGCCACAAACCTGGCTTTGTATTTCTCCACACTGTCGTCTGCAACATATTTGACTTTGTAGATCCATCTCGAACCTACCACTGACCTGTCCTGAGGCCTAGGTACCACTTCCCAGACATCATTGACCATTATAGAACTGTATTCCTCCACCATAGCATCTACCCATACTTGATGCTGAATGACCTCTTGAAAACTAGAGGGTTCCCCAACCTGAGCTACTAGGGCCTGGTATCTGTCTGGCTGTCTTCGCTCCCTTTTATCATTCTTGGGTGCACCAATGAAGTCCTTTGCATCTTGTAGAATCTGTCGGAGTTCCCGACTCGTTCTTCCACTGGTAGTGGGTACATCTATCAACTCTTCCTCTTCCTGAGATTCCTCCTATTTTGAAGCTTTGCCTTTAGGAGAATTGCTGGTCGAAGTGGTTGGACCAATGGATTGTCTTTTGACTGCTCCTCGGAAGGCATTTCTGAAAGCTTTGTCCTTCATGAACTTTACATCCTGCCGAACTACTGCCTTCCTACTCCCTGAAAGATAGACTCTATATGCCTTAGCATTCTCGCTATATCCCACAAGATATCCTTTCTCAGCAGTTTGATCTAATTTCTTTCTCTTTTCTTCGGGTATACGACAATGCGCTAAACTCCCAAATATCCTGAAATGACTGACTTTAGGTGTCTTCTCGGTGAAGACCCTTTTCGAAGTGATTTTGCCTAATGCCCTATGTGGAGTCCTATTCTGGACATAAACTACCATGCTGCATGCTTCTTCCCACAGGAATTTGGGCATATCCTGATCATACAACATTTCCCTAACTGCTTCCACAATAGTCTTGTTTTTCCTTTTTGCTACTCCATTCTGCTCCGGATTGTAGGGAGCTATCCACTCTCTTCTGATGCCTTCCCTAACGCAAAAATCAGTGAAGTCCTTGTCGACATACTCTCCACCATTGTCTGAGTGCAACAATTTTATCTTCTTTCCTGTCAGATTCTCTACTAGAGCCTTGAACTCTTTGAATCGACCAAAAACCTCATCCTTGGTTTTCAAAAAGTAGATCCAACTCTTCCTAGAATGGCCATCGATGAAGGTGATGAAGTATTCCACACCACTAAGAGCTTTTGTGGACATAGGTCTGCAGATGTATGAGTGTATCAATCCTAGAACACTCTGAGCTCTATTTTTACTTCTCGAAAACGTTGCCTTGGCATACTTGCCTACAACGCACCCTCTGCATACATCATCTCGTTCGGTACTTAATTCTAGAACTCTTGATACTGTTTTTCTGAGAATTCTCAGAGCCCCATGGTGTAAGTGCCCTATCCTCCTGTGCCATAGTTCATTCAAATCTTTATCTCCATTGCTGCCTATCAGTGCCATTGGAGATTCTCGCTGTAATCTATACAACCTATTACTTCTAATTCCAATTTGGGCCTTCTTTTTCCAACTCGGGTGTTTGACATATACTTTCTTCTTAATGAAGAAAACGTCATAGCTCTTGTTTTGAAGTTGAGATATGGAGAGTAAGTTCATCCCCAATCCTGGCACACATCACATTGGTTGCTTGAAGCCGCTCTCCTGCTTCGGTTTGAAAGACTACAATACCTCTTCCTATGGGGGTACACTTTGTCTTATTTCCCATGGTGATCTAAAAATTCATCTTTTCTTCCTGATAATTTGAAAAACATTGTCGAATTCCTGTCATATGCCAAGAAGCTCCACTATCTATATACCAAACCTTAGAGGAGGCAGAGCTTGCTAGGCAAGTGACTTCTTCTTCTAGTTTGGAAGCTAACATAGAATAATCGTGATCCATGTCCCTCGTGCTTTCTTCTGGAAATTTGTGTGAGTCCCTTTGAGTTGATGCCTCTGCATCATGCTCCTGACCCATAGCCGATTCTTCTCTCCTGTTGCCGGATCTCTGCTCTGATACCATGTGAAAATTTCTAACCCAAAATTCTACTGCAACAACTGATTTATTTCACCTACTTATTCTTCACAATAAGTTATTTACGAAATCCCTTCAACAAACATTAAAATAAATTCTATTGTAGGTATCACATAATTACAATTAAAAAATAACAACGATATACATGCACAAGAACCAATCACATCAACACAATTGTTTTTGGACAATTGTCCCCAGAAAAACCCAATGTGGGAAAACCGGTGCAGCAGATGAGGGTTTTATTAATCTTCAGCAACAATCGCTTTACAAGGAATGATTTTACAGAGAAACTGAGAGAAAACACCTAAGACTTTCCCCTGGAAACTTTCTGACACCCTGGAGACCCTTCTCCCACTTCTGCGTCCCTCTGTGTCAGCTTGAGTGAGGGCAACGTCTCCCTTGGACTGCATCTCCCTCTGCACTATCTCTCAATGCCCCTGTGTCACCTCCTCCTCAGTCACTGGCTGCCGCTGATGCCCTCCTCTTCCTCCACCTTGCAACTCTCCCTCTGAAATCGATCTCCTTCTCTTTGAGAATTGGTTTCCTTGGGATACTGAGTATCTGCCGGTATATCTCCAAATGATCCCCAAGTCTTCTCTTATACTTTTCCTGTTAATGAATCAACGATCGAGATTAAGTCTCTAATCAACGACTAAGATTAAAATAGACTTGATCCTTGTCTCTTTGAAGCTTCTCATCCTTATCTTTATTAATACCCATTAATATTTTTATTTTCCTAAGTTTAGACTTAGGAACCCATTAAAAATATTAATTATTTTAATAACTCCTCATCCGGGTGGAATTTCTCCGAACGATTTCTGGGTCTTGGAGATCTCATGTGCCTTAGCCTCTCCACCAAATTTCAAGACTAGAGCACATCCGATGCTACCCAAAATCAGCAACGCTCCCCCTTCTCCATCTGAGCAGATCTCAGTTTTGCCTCAAGGTACATATTTCGTTGCTCGGAAGATCCTTGATACAACGTAGACAACGCATCCCACATCTCCTTAGCAGTCCCTTTGCTAGCGATGTGACAAACTACACGATCCTTCACTCCGTCGAGGATCATTCGCTTTGCCTTCGCCATTTCTGCCTTGTATTTCTTCAACGGATCTGCATTTGCAGGCACAACCACCACACTGTCGACATATGTCTTGAGGGCATGCTCATTTAGAAGGAAGTGCATTCTCACCTTCCAAATGACGTAGTTGGATGTTCCATCCAATCTATCCTGATCCCTCAAGCCACTGGTTGCCATCTCTGCCTCTGAAAAATGTCGAAAATCTCTTCTCTGGTTCTTACTGTTGCTGCTCAGCCAATAAGAAACGAACTTCTTGGCGGGAAGTCTTACCGAGGAAAAATTCTCTCATAGTGCTTCTCTTCTCTTTTGACGTCTTTCTGCCCAACAAAACGACCTGCAGAAGAGCTGCGTCCCACCAGCTCCTCCTCACGCTGAGGCGCTCTCGCTACTCCCTCTGCCACTGCAAGATTTTGATCTAGAAGCCCTTCTCTCTGTCGACTCACTCAAAGAGAGACTACTTTGAAATTCTGCCCTCCCGGCTTGGACTGCGCAAACCCTCTGGGGTTTTGAATTGCTGCCTCCTGCAGCTTTTCGACCTCCCTCTTCTGCTCAGCGGCTGGGTTCTCTAGCACTTTTCTTCTTGCTTCACCTACACTTGCTTTGATACCATGTGAAAATTTCATAAACCATAATCCCTACTGCAGCAACTGAAACAAATTATTTATTGTTTCCTATAGAAAATATCGAAGCTAATACACTACAACCTACACCACTTAAATAATATGCCCAAAACAAGAACAAAACAATAGAGAAAGATACAACACAAATGACACAATATTTTTTGGACAAATGTCCCCAAAAAACCCAATGCGGGGAAACTGGTGCAGCAGATATGAGGGTTTTTATTATTATGCGGTAGTTTTCTCAATACAACTTTGGAAGCCCTCTCGGCATTCTAGTTACAAAGAAATAAACTGGTAGAAGAAATTTGTGAGATTACCTCACTCTACCCAGGAAGTCTTAGTTGATTTGGCAGCTAAACCAATGTGTCCCCGACTATTTTTGCGTTGCCCTTGCGTGGGCCCTGCGTCAGCCTCTAAGGCTTTGCGTCAGCTCAACTGGGAATCGATTTGCCTTCTGGAGCAGTTTCCAGCCCTTCCGGTTCAGAAATGTTACCTCCCTCAGCAAATTCAGACTTCTACTTGGAGAACTACGCTGCCTCTGCATGAGCTCTTCTGGCTCAGCGTCAACCCCTCTTGGGTCATGCGCTGCCTCCTTCTGTTGTCTCTCTGCCTCTCTGCTACGTATCCTGGGCTCTGGAGAAGATACTCCAACCCTACCATCCCTACCCCTCATTGCACAAGCTCACTATCGATATTCTCTCGGCAGTTGTTGTGCTTCAGAAAATCGAACTTCTGAACTCACTCTGTGTGTCTTTCCGAGTGACCCTCAAGCCTTCTTAAATAATCTCCTTGTTGACATTCAAAGACCCAGATTAGAAGCTAATCAATGGCTAAGATCATTTCTACTTGATCCTTGTCTTCTCCTAGAAGTTACGCCCACAATTTATATTAATACCCTTTAATTATTTTATTTTCCTAAGTTTAGACTTAAGGTCCCATTAAAAATAATGAATTATTTTAATAAAACTGATTCTGGGTGGAATTTCCCAAAACGATTTCTGGGTTCTTTGGAATACATGTGCCCAAGCCTCCCTGCAAAATTTGAGACTTAGAGCACATCTGATGCTACCAGAAATCAACATTGACCACACTAAAACAAGAGTTAGAGCAAATGAAGGCAGTAGAAGGAAAAGACATAGAGATAGGGAAAAACAACAGAGTAAATCAGATGGAAGAGATTCAATCAACAAATGCAAACATGGAAATGAGAGAAATCAAATTAAAGAAACAAATAGAAGAAGCTAAATCTTGGGCTCAAGTGGTAAAGGAACCATTGGTTGAGCAAAAAGAAACTATGGAGAGACAAATCAAGAGGCAAATAAGAGAAGAAAAAGATAGGCAAGACAAAGCCACAAATGTCATCATCAAAGGCCTAAAAGATTATGGAGAAAAAGAAAGAACAAATATTTTAGCAAGGGATTTTCTCAAGGACAAGTTGAACTGGACAGGTTATATTCAACAAGCAAATAGGATTGGTAGGAAGGCAAAAAATGGAAGGGATAGGCATGTTATAGTTTCATTAAAAAGTATCGAAGACAAGATGGATATCCTAAAGAATAGAGGGCTACTTAGAGGCACTCATATTTACCTAGATGATGACTTGACACTTGAACAACAAGACGAGCGAAGGAGAGAATGGGAGAAAGTGAAATCAACAAGTGATGCAGGAAAATGGGCATGGCTGAAAAATGGGAAAGCCCAGGTCAGCAAGCGCTCAACAAATCAAAAATAGGGATTTGGGGCCCCCTGGGAGCATCTAAACATGGTGAGTTGGAATTGAAGAGGTTACCCATGGAGGAGAGGACTGGGATTGGGGCCCATAGCATAAGGGAAATACATCATTATACTTACAGAAACTCATGAGCACGATGGTTGCAGGGTTCCAGAATTCGAAGGGTACAATAACATTTCAGTGTGGAACGAAGAGACTAGTATGGGGAAAGGGCATGGAGGGATCACTGTTCTAATAAGAGAAATATGGAGTGGAATAGTGAAAGCGGAAAAAGAGGATCCAAATAAGCAATTCATATGGTTAAATATAACATAAAACAATGTAACATTCAGGCTGGCTGCATGTTACTTTGCCCCAAAAACTCAAAGTTATACAAGAAGACAAATTTAGATAAAGAAGACCTTATGCGGCTTTAAAAAGAGATATTGTTGTTTTCAGGAGTTTAGGAAATATAGTTCTAATCAGCGACTTTAATGCCAGGACAACAAATAATCAGTATATTTAGTTGGGAAGCAATGGGAATTTGGACAACAATCCTCTTTGGTTAGAGGAGAATGAAGAGCACATGTGGAAAAGGATTTCTCAAGATGGGAATGGGAATGTGTCACACTTCGATGCTGAGTTGTTAGGTTTTTGTAGCCTCTATGACATGGTAATTTGCAATGGCATGAAAGCTTGGCCAACATCCGGTGGCATCGCGTGTAAAACATACAATGGTCAAAGTTTGGTGGACTATGTAATATGCTCTTAGAGCTCTATTTGCAATTTGTTAGAGTTCAGTATTGAGGACTTCCCTATTGAGATGAATTTTGACCATATGTCTCTATGTATTAAGTTGGGCATACACACAAGTGAGATACAGGAAAGGAAAACCCGATAATTCCATAAGAAAGTGCATGCAAATGGAAGAATCCTTATAAATAAAGAAAACCAAGAGCTTTTTTTTGCTGCTCTAGAACAAAACCTTCAGTGTGAAAAAAACAACACAGAAAACAAGGAAGACAATGCAGAAATATAATGTATTGGCAGCAATATACTGATCCCTCTAATCCACAAAGCCTTAAAGGTGTGCAAAAGATCTCGGCCTAAGAAGAGGGTCTCAAACACTTTTCCAACTAATCCTTGGTATGATGAAGAGTGCAAGGCTGCTAAAAGATCCCTTAAGGAGAAGAAGGCAGACAGTGAAAGCAGGAAAGAGTATAAAAATCTGATAAAAACAAAAAAGAAAGTTATGTTATTTCAAGGAGAAATGAATTAATCTCTTTGGGAAAGCACAACCCCAAGGGATTCTGGCAGGAACTGCAACAAAAGAGAGAAAATAGAGAATAATATCTCGGATACTCATTGGTTGGAATATGCAAAGCTCCTCTGTGAGAGAAAATAAGAGAAAATTAGGCCCCCCCATAATCAGCTCTACAACTGTGTTATTTTCAGAGGTGGATGTCAAGTGTGGTATAAAAAATCTAGCAAGTGGTAAAGCCCAAGACATTGATGGGTTACAGGCAGAATTTTTAAAATGGGGTGTTGAGATCTTGGCCCCAGTCATCAAAAGGATCTTCAATAACATCACGCGAGACAATTTTCCAGTTGAATGGACAACAAGTGTTGCTATCCCTCTTTACAAAAGTGGAGACATCAATAATCTGTCTAATTATCGCACTATTATTGTCAATCCTCTTCTTGGAAAATTGTTTGGGAGCATGATGGAGTGTAGAATCAGCAGTTGGGCAGAAAAAAGGGGAAAAGAGCAAAAGGGCAGGCTGGCTTTAGGCGATGACACTCTATGATTGATCATTGCATCACTCTTAGGCACTTCATCGAAAAAGTATGGGATAAGCTCTGGAGAAGAATGGAAGAGCTTGGAATCCCAAATGAATATAGAGTTGCTGTCCATAAACTGTATGAGAAAGTCAGTGCTAAAATCAGAACTAAAGAGGGCTTCTCGGAATGCTTTGGTAGTGACATTGGGGTCAAGCAGGGGTGCCCCCTTTCCCCACTCTATTTGGTTTATATATTGATAAGCTAGAAGAATGGCTAAACACCACCGACAGAGAGGGTATTCAACTAGCGGGTTATGTGGTGAAGCTACTTTTGTATGTTGACGATCTTATCCTAATTGCAAAATCTGCTCATGGTCTGAGAGAGCATTTAAAGGCCTTAGAGCTATTCTGTCAAGAGGTTGGGATGCAAGTAAACACTAGCAAAACCAAAGTCACGATCTTCTCTTTGAAACGGAAAAAGCAACAGGTTAGCTTTATATTTGAGGAAAAACCCTTGGAGATAGTGGAAGAGTACAAGTACCTAGGAATTGTTTTTCACAATAGGCTCAGTTGGGAGACATGCATAACTAAAAGGATCCAAGGGGGTTGGAGAGCTTCTTACCTTCTTCAAAATAGATGCAGGAAAGCAGAATTATGGGACTGGAAAACCAAGAAAACTCTTTTTGGAGTGTTGGTTACCTCGGTTGTCCTCTATGGATGTGAAGTTTGGGGGAGCAACATGTCAAATTACAAGTGGAGGATTTGGAAAGTATTCAAAAGCACTTAATCATTAGTAACCTCAAAGTCAAGTCAACGGTCCCATATGAGATCCTACTAGCTGAGGCTGGTATGTTCCCGATGGAGGCTTCAACAATCATTCGTTTGTTAAGTTATTTAAAAAAGGTGGAAAACATGGATGCACATCGTTGGCCCAAGATGATTGCTACAGACGAGCCAAAGCATAGGAAGAAAACTTGGAAGAAGCAAAATGACAAGTGGATGACCAAATGGGGGATTAATTGGCAAGATTGTCCTAATGCTAAAGAGGAAATAAAAATTTGGGTGCTTGAAAAATTCAGGTTTTCCATGTGGGAAAAACAGGTTGGCAAAAAAAACGCTATATGTCAAAAATTTCAACCCATCACAATCGCATGATGAAAAACTTATTTGAGTGGCTAAGGACTGGATCTCACCATCTTAGGTGTGAAACAGGTAGGTGGATAACCACCATGGAAGGGTGGGAGGAAAGAATTTGTATCTTTTGTAGGACAAGAGCGGTTCAAACTGAATGGCATTTCATCATGGAAGGTCCAGCTTATCAGGAGATTCGTAATCAGTTTAAAAGTGGTCTAAAGGTGGACAGTTTGAGCAAACTGTTCGAGAAGCAAGGCTACAACAAACGACAATTTTTTTGATCAAGATTCATGGGAAACAAGCTGTTTTAGAGGGAAACTTGAGATTGTGATATCTGGTGTGGTGTGGAATTTAGGTCCCTTAGACCGCTGGGTCTCGTGGACGTCATTAAAATATATCATATCATATCATTCTTCCCTTTTCCAAGATGCCAAAGTTGAAGATACGAAGTATAAGAACTGAGTATGCAGGTGCATACATACTGTTAACCATCCTCAACAGAGTTCTAGCTGATTGATAAGATATATTGAATCATGGAGATGGTGAACAGAGATTGAAACATAGAAGTACTTAGATATGACATGCACTTATTACTCTTAATACTCTGTGAATGCTGAGATGTCAAGCTAGATTAATACCTTTCAGATCATGTATACCGTTATTTAGGAAATGCATGCCTTGAGGCAACAAACTGGAGATTTACTGAGATTATAACAAGGATACAGTTTGTCCTGCAGACATTGATTCATAAATCTTTGCTTGTTTTGAAAGTTGAAGATATAAAAGAAATACAACCTCACATTGTTGCCATTGTCATATAGGTGTCACCTTATGCTGCCAATTCTGTCTCAAGAGCATTGTCACCACAATCATATGAGAATCATGTCACTGACATCAAGAAGAAGAGATCGTACATGTATATCATTAACAAAAATCCTTACAGATTAGGGTTATTGAATATATCATAGTCACTAATCATTAACGAGATCATCCTAAATGTTTTATGACCATAACAGACATCTTGGTCTCATGCTATTGTCCATTCATCTTAATAGAATGAGTGAGCTACTACAGGATGTCGGTCCTTCCAGAAAAGCGATGCACTAGAGCATACAAAACCATAATGGGCAGCGATGACACCATGAGAAATGAAAAATGTCATCGAAATAATTAATGTGAACAAGATACTGTTCATTGTGCAAGCATAAATGTTAACCATCGAGCCACTGTGTGATGCTACTGTGTGATAAGAATCACATACATATACTGCAGTCATGAACCACAACAACATGCCACTGCCGAGATCCAACAGAGAATCCAATATGATGAGGTTGGACATACTACAGTGAATCAGTGCCTTATGTAACTCCGTGTTAGGGAAATATGTATAATGCAGAGGAGCCATCAATATATAACTAAGGTGTCAACAAAAATGAAAAATCCCATATATACGATGCACAGGAACACAAGCCATAGGTAATTGAAGCGGAGTTGAGATCATTACAAATATGACGAGATCAGGATTCATATGAGTCATATATAATTGTGATACCAAACTGCCAAAATTGATGCCAAGACTGAGAGCCAAAGCAATGTCAGAACAACGATGCCAAGTCTGAGAGATAATGCAATGCCATACGATGTTGCAGTAGCCATGTCATTCAAATATACAGAGAGCAACGATGTCATATGTAGCCACAACAACGATGCCAATGATACTGTTACTGATGTTATACTAGTACACTGCAACATATATCTTTGATGCCATGAAGAGAACCATATGTATAACTATGCAGGAGATCAATACAAAGAATGCAGAGGGACCCATAAAACTAATGTCAACCATATCACATATCATGCTAATCAGATCACAAATATGTCATATATATATATATATATAATGCCAATCATATCACAGAGATGCCATGATGTCAATCATATCGCAGAGGTATGATATTATTCTATGAAAGAGACTGAGCGAGAGACTGTAATAGGTGGGATCACATTTGATTACAGTGATGCACAGACTTTGACTAGTGAATCGAGATCATAAAGTAATATTCTGCCATACATATCTATTATAGTGAGGACATTCCAGAACATGATCATTAGCGTACTAAATGCAGAGATATGAGACCAAACGCAGGGGTATGAGACCTGTGCCATAGTGCCGTAGGTGAAGGTAAGGTCCTGTGCCAACAAATGGAATCTCTGCTTTTTCATTGAGTTCCTGGATGCTGCCATCTTCGCCAAACTTGCCATGAATCAATGGCAAAGACAATATCTGTGGAGACAACAAAATGAACTCAGAGAGTGATTTGAAACCCTGAGCTAGACTGTCAAGTTTGAAATCAAAATCTGCCGCTGTGTTTGAATACATCTGTGCAGAAGATATCGCATAAGCATTGAGTTGACAATCCATATAATAATTGAGCTATCCAAGCGAAGATGCCATTTGCTTCATACGAGCTTCATAAAATCCGTTATCAAAATTATATGACTGATTGATCTGTCTCTTGCTTGGGCTTGACTTCTCCTAGCTCCAATACCATGTTAATTTTTGAGATGACATGTTCTTATCATGAGACAGTTACTTCAGAGATCCATATAGCCCAATTTTCATTACCATATCATAAAACATTATTATAATGATAGTAACTGAAGAAAGAACATAGACAAAATATGCAGAAGACAAGCCAAGACAAGAGGACACATGGATATGGCTCAAGCCAGGGAAAAACCGCAAGATGGGGAAAACCCTTGATCAATTCTGTTATTATAAATCATCAAATGTTCAGCAGAGAGAGAGTTAAAGTACAATGATTCAAAGTCAATGCTGACTTGTCAATATGAATATCTAGACATTACAACCCTTAAATAACTAGTGATCTACTCAAAACTGTAATCTCGGCATGAACTGGAGGCAAAACAACTGAAGAGGTTAAGTCTGGTTAGGGTTGCATAAGGATCACAGTCATCCATCCAAAACACTAAGTGTGGTTAGGGCTGTATAAGAAACACTGTCATCCATCCAAAATACTTCCTCATAACTGCGGCTGAGTTTAATATGCAAGAAGCTTCCATCAGGGTTGGTCTCTGATTATATAAGGCATCTCAGCCTCCTTTATTTTGGCTATATATACAATGACCCTTTCTGAGATAATAGGACAGTGATGCGACCTCATAAGGAGAGGGCTTAACCACAGACAAGCCCATAAACTAACTCGGTCTGCCATTCTGCTCCTTAACATGGATCTGCAAGGATAAGAGAGCCCATACAAACTTGTCCAGACCTGCGGCTGTCCAACAGAGAGAGTCTCGACCCTAGTGCAGAAGTTAACCCAGAAACTGATCATCCTTTGACCTCCTTGAAGACCTCGACTGCCTCAGACATATATCCAAGCCTTTTTGATGTATCTAAAATGAGGGAGAAGGATCGTCTACATATACAATTCACTGGAGTTGAAGGGACGTGACTTTTGAGCTTCTTGAGCCAACATATAGGTGAGGCCGACCTTGTTCATTTACATGGGAGAAAGATAAATTCAAAAACCAACTTTTCCTTAACCAAATTTGATGATCTTTAGATCGATGTCCTCTAGAAAAGAGGAATTCAATGCTGTAATGATCTTTCCTAAAGGAGCTTTCCAATGTGGAATTCTGCCCTAGTTTCCTATTTTAACTTTCCATCTCAACTAGGGAGAATTCCACCTGCTAATCCATCATCAATCATCATACTATCTTGACATCGTGTATCATCTTTTTCATCTCTGCTCTGCTCTGCTGAACCATGATGTAATAATTTAGAAGAATTGATCGATAGTGAGTCGCAAGACCTTGCCACTCTCCACTGACAAAAGTCAGTCACATAATGAAAGGGTGAACTCCAATCGGACTTGATCCCAGGTGATCAAGTTGAAGAAACATCACTCATCCTAGACATAGGGTGTACAGAAGTACGCGATGCATCCATTGGTAATGCTATGGTCCCTATCCACTTTTCCTAACTCATTGGCCAGATGAGGGGTACTTACCATGTGTCCAAACTACATGGGTAGGATGATACTGAATCAAATAGCAGGGAAAGAATGTATCACATCCTGCTCACAACCACACGTAGGGAAATGATGAACCACATCCTACAGTCACACATCACAATCACACGTAGGGAAAGGATGAACGACGTCCCACAAACACAAGTTACAATCACATGTAGGGAAAGGATAAACCACATCCTACAAACACAAGTCACAACAATCAATCATAGGAACGATCCTACACGTGGGGAAGGGATGAACCACATCCCACCTACATGTCAACCACCAATAGTAGGGAATGAGCATTCTACATGCGGGGAAAGGATGAACCATGTCCCAATGACATGTCAACATATGCCTATATGCATCTATTACTGGGGCATCCGCGGGAGAAGGTGAACCACTCATCCTACTCATATGCCACAGGAGAAGGTGAACCACTCATCCTATGCATATGCCATCAACAGTAGGGGAAGGTGAACCACTCACCTTACATACACGTGTCCGCAATTGTAGGGGAAGGTGAAACACACACCCTACACACGTCAACCATAATGGGGTATCACAGGGGAAGGTGAACCACTCACCTTGTACACAACGCACCAATAGACGAAGGTGAACCACTCACCCTATGGTCGCTCATAGTTCAATAGGTACCCTAAGCCCCTAGGACGTATAGAGAATCCAATAATGATGAGGTTGGACATACTACAGCGAATCAGTTTCTTGTGTAACTCTGTGTTAGGGTGCAGAGGAGCCATCAATATATAACTAAGATGTCAAAAAAAATCCCATATATATGATGCAGAGGAATACAAGCCATAGGTAATTGAAGCGGAGCTGAGATCATTACAAATATGTCGAGATCAGGATTCATATGAGTCATATTTAATTGTTATACCAAACTGCCAAAATTGATTCGAAGACTTAGAGCCAAAGCGATGCCAAGTATAAGAGCTAATGCGATGCCATACAATGTTGCAGTAGCCATGCCATTTAAATATACAGAGAGCAACAATGTCCTACGTAGCCACAACAACAATGCCAATGATACCATTACTGATGTCATACTATTACACTACAACATATATCTTTGATGCCATGCAAAGAACCTTACGTATAATTATGCAAGAGATCCATACAAACAATGCAAAGGAACCAATAGAACTGATGTCAACCATATCACATATCATGCTAATCAGATTGCAGATATGTCATATATATATATATATATAATGTCAATCATATCGCAAAGGTATGATATCGTTCTATGAAAGAGATTGAGCGAGAGACTGTAATAGGTGGCATCACATGTGATTATAGTCATGTAGAGACTCTGATTAGTGAATCGAGATCATAAAGTAATATTTTTCCATACATATCTATTATAGTGGGGACATTCCAAAACATGATCATTAGCTTACTAAATGCAGAGATATGAGACCAAACATAGGGAAATGAGACTTGTGCCATAGTGCCGTAGGTGAAGGTAAGATCCTGTGCCAACAAATGGAATGCTTGCTTTTTCATTGAGTTCCTAGATGCTGCCATCTTCACCAAACTTGCCAAGAATCAATGGAAAAGACAATATGTGTGGAGACAACAAGATGAACTCAGAGTGATTTGAAATGCCGAGCTAGACTGTCAAGTTTGAAATCAAAATCTATCAGGGTGTTTGAATACATCTGTGCAGAAGATATTGCATAAGCATTGAGTTGACATTCTATATAATAGCAACTTACAGAAGACGTGCTTCTCTTGATCCTATGATACTGTCATGCAAAAATAAGCCCCTGTGCCAAGCTATGCAAATGCTGTCTTTGAGCTATCCAAGCGAAGATGCTATTTGCTTCATATGAGCCTCAAAACATCCATTATGTAAATTATATGACTGATTGATCTGTCTGTTGCTTGGGCTTGACTTCTCGTAGCTCCGATACCATGTTAATTTTTGAGATAACATGTTCTTATCATGAGATAGTTACTTCAGAGATCCATATAGCCCAATTTTCATTAGCACTATCATAAGACATTATTATCATTACAATAAATGAAGAAAGAACATGGACAAAAGATGCAGAAGACAAGACAAGACAAGAGTACACGTGGATATGGCTCAAGCCAGGGAAAAACCCCAAGATGGGGAAAACCCTTGATCAATTCCTTTTATTATAAATCATCAAATGTTCAGCAGAGAGAGAGGTAAAGTAGAATGATTCAAAGTCAATACTGACTTGTCAATTTGAAGATCTAGACATTACAACCCTTAAATAATGAGTGATCTACTCAAAACTATAATGTCGGCATGAACTGGAGACAAAACAACTGAAGAGGTTAAGTCTGGTTAGGGTTGCATAAGGATCACAGTCATCCATCCAAAATAGTAAGTCTGGTTAGGGTTGTATAAGAAACACTGTCATCCATCCAAAACACTTCCTCATAACTGCGACTGAGTTTAATATGCAAGGAGCTTCCATCAGGGCTGGTCTCTGATCATATAAGGCATCTCGACCTCCTTTATTTAGGCTATATATACAACGGCCCTTTATGAGATAATAGGATAGTGATGTGACCTCATAAGGAGAGGGCTTAACCACAGACAAGCCCATAAAGTAACTCGGCCTGCCATTCTACTCCTTAACAAGGATCTGCAAGGATAAGAGAGCCCATACAAACTTTGTCCAAAGCTGCGACTGTCCAACAGCGAGTCTCAGTCCTAGTGTAGAGGTTAACCCGAAAACTAATCATCCTTCAACCTCCTTGAAGATCTCGGCTGCGTCAGACATAGATCCAAGCCTTTTTGATGTATCTAAAATGAGGGAGAAGGCTCCTCTATATATACAATTCGGTGGAGTTGAAGGGACGTGACTTTTGAGCTTCTTGAGCTGACATATAGGTGAGGCCAACCTTGTTAATTTACGTGAGATAAACTTAAATTCAAAAACCCATTTTCCTTATCCAAATTTGACGATCTTTAGATCGATTTTGGTCCTCTTAAAAAGAGGAATTCAATGCTGTAATAATCTTTCCCAAAGGAGCTGCCCAAAGTGGAATTTGGCCCTAGTTGCCAATTTTAACTTTCCCTCTCAATTAGGGAGAATTCCACCTGCGAATCCATCATCAATCATCATACCATCCTAATGTCATGTATCATCTTTGTCATCTTTGCTTTGCTCTTCTAAACCATGATGTATTAATGAAGAAGAATTGATCGAGAGTGAGTCACAAGACCTTGCCACTCTCCACTGACAAATGTCAGTCCACATAACTGTGAAAATTCCTACACTGAAGGAACCCCTACTGTAGCAAATTTGAATCTACTTCACCTACTTGACTTTTAAATTACATTCATCAAGTTATTCTTCTAAATACTGAAGCAAATTACTTCTGCAGCCTACACTAATTAAATATTTGATCTCATGAAACAGAAAACAAAGCAAAGAACAAGATACATAGGACACACTTATTTTTGGACACAATAGTCCTTGGAAAAACCCAATGCGTGAAAACCGGTGCAACAGTTCTGAGGGTTTATTATTATGCAGGAGAAATATTTGAATACAAATCTAGGATGCTCATCTAGCAATCCTTTATAAAGAAAATACTGGAGGAAAATCTGAGTGAGTTTTACCTCACTTCACCCGACAAAATTCCGGCTAGTCCGACAACAAGACTGGCTAACCCCGACTACTTCTGCCTTGGCCTTGCATAGGCCCTGCATCAGCCTTTCAGGCTCTGCCTCAACCCTGCGTCACCTCTTCTGCCCTCTGCATCAACTATCCCGATTGTTCCAGCAGTTCCTAGTTGTTTCGGCTTCTGCGTGACAGGCAACATTCCCCTCTGCGCTGGCCTTTCTGGCTCTGCGTCAAGGCTAAGTGGGCCCAGATTGGCCCAACATCAGCGCTCCTGGATACTGCACTACCTCTCTGCAAGCTCTCTCCGCCTCTCTGTCAGTGTTCTCTGGAAAGTCCTCTCGGATTCTCACTGCCCCGCTGCTGCTGAATGATCACTTAGTTCAAATTTCTCAGCTTCCTCGCCCCAGAAATCGAACACTAGATCAATTCGATCTCTCCATGTGTATTTCCAAATGAACCCCAAGCCTCCATCTTATACTTTTCCTGTTGAGTCTTCAACGGCCAAGGTTAAGTCTCTAATTAACAACTAAGATTAAAAATGACTTGATCCGCCTTCTAGATGATTCTCACCCATATTTTGATTAATACCCTTTAATATTTTAATTTCCCTTAGACTTAGGATCCCCATTAAAAATATTAATTATTTTAATAAAATACAATTCGGGTGGAATTTCACCACACGATTTCTGGGTTCTTTAGAACTCATGCGCGTTAGCTTCTGCACCAATTTTTAAGGCTAGATCACTTCCGATGCTACCAAAAACAAACACTCCCTCTTAGCGAGGAAAGTGCTCTAGCAACAATGTCAACCTGCATGCTGCTTTGTTTTTGAAGCACTTCCTTTTTGCACTGTTGCTGCCACCAACACTGTGTTGTTGCTGCTTCTGTACTGCTGCCCATGACACTGCCATTGCCCCTGCTACATCTGTACTACAACTCCCTCTCAAACGCTGCATCTGCGATGCTGCTAGCACTGCCACTGCTAACACTGCATCCGTACTGCAACTCAGTTGCTGAGAGAAGCAACTAAAAAACATCCAAAATTAGCTAAACTTAACTGTGTTCAACATGAAACAATGAATGTTGGAATCTGACTGATGCTGACCCTCAGAATCTTCTATGCTGCTGCTGAATTCTGCACTGTGCCATATGCACTACTGCCAACCTTGCTATGCACTGATCAGTCTCTGGTCCCAAGCTACTGCATCTATCCTCCAAACACTCCATTGCATCATTTGACACTAAGTCCATCTCGCTACTGTTGAATCTTGGGTTCCCGTAGCAAGGAATTGATCCAAGAGGTGGACTCCTCAAGGATCCTGCCCACATGTAGTCCTCTCGACTACATCTCAATATCGCTCCATTTCCCTCCTGGAGATGTGTGGGCACTCATGGCATACACTTCCTGGTCTATATTCGCAACTGCAACCCTTGGATCATGCTTCTCGTCCTTATCCTTTTGCTTCAAATGACACTGAGATGCAAAGTGATCCATCTTGCCACATCTGAAACATTTCACCTTCGAAATGTCCTTCTTCCGCTTCGGCTTCTGCTGTTCCTTTTTTGCTAAAGCTGCGTTTTCCTCCTCCTTCGTCTTTGTGCCACTCCCATTGCTGCCATTGAGGTTGACCTTCACTAGGTCCCTCCCATGAAGGTAGTTTTTCCCTGCCCAATATGCTTTGGACGAAAACTTGCCATTCATCTGAGACTCCATTTAGGGCTATCCTCATCATCGTGGTTGGATGAGGAGTGGACTCCATTGCAGCAAGCTGGTCTCTGGTGTCTTGAAGACGTTGAAGATAGAGGTGTAAGGGCTGAGCTGATGTAAAGAACCATTTCTGAAACTATAAAGATTTTCTGAACTGTAAATGTTGTAAGGAGTTTTTTTAGCGCTATCTATTCTAAACAGAGTATGAAACTTTAAGAAAAATTTATGTTCTAAATTTATGCAAAACTTCATATGACTAAGTGCTTGATTCGATGATAAGTACTTACTTGGTCTGCTGCGGATGAAAATGTTTCAGAACTCCTCCAGTTCCCTCTCGTTTACCAAAAGACCGAAACCACCCAGCCAAACTGAGCAGAACCTCGCTACTCAGTCCAGTAAGCTTCTCAGTTGAAGCAGACTGTTCCCTCGTGCCCAGAAACCTCAGAACAAGCAGCTCTCCTTCTGTTGGTAACTCAAGTTTACTTCTTCAGTATCCCCTTTTTTTAAAGGGTATATTGATTTTTGATTAACTTTCCTTTTGTTTGATTTTAATATAACGGGAAATACTTTATCATTAGTTTATTTTTATTATTTTATTAATTGATTAATATAATTTATTTACTAAAATTTATTTAATATTACTTTTATAGATAGGTCGTTACAAGAGGTTCGCCCCTTCCCCTTTCTGCATCAAAGTTTGCTGCAACTTCTACTCTAAATACATCTTCTGTTGTTTGGAAGAGCCTTCATATAGTGACGACAAGGCTTCCCACATCTCTTGGGCTATATCCTTGCCCTGCAAGTGTGAGACCACATGATCTCGAAATCCATCGAGAATGAGCCTCTTTGCCTTCCCCTGCTCGGCCTAGTACTTCTTCCTTTGATCGTTGTCAGCAGGAACAACTACAACACTTTTGACATAGGCCTCAAGATCATATTCCTCCAGAACATCTAAGATTTGGTCTTCCATATGACATAGTTGGAGGTTCCGTCCAACCTGTCCTGATCTTTGAGCCCATGCGATGCCATCTCACCCAATTGTCAAACTGACTCTAGTCACTGCTTAGCACTGCTATGCTGCTCAGCAAGTGAGAAATTCGAACTTTCTGGCGGAAAAGTTCTTTGAGGAGAAAATTCCCCTTCTACATGTTTTTGTTCTTTTCCAATGGATTTCTGTCCTGACAGAAATTGCGCCCTTCAACCACTGCGCCGAGGCTCTGCGTCACTCCCTTTGCCTTTGCAAACTCACAAATTGGAAATCATACCTCTCTGTCTTCTCACTTAGAGAGAGATTTCCTCGGATTTGCTTCCCGACAAGGACTATGCAATCCCTTCAAGGGGATTCGAGTTGCTGCTAAGTGCAGCTTTCGGCCTCACTGCTCAGCCCTGTATCTGCTCTTCCTGTTTCAAAATCAACCCTCTGATACCGTGTGAAAATTCCTACACTGAAGGAACCCCTACTGTAGTAGACCTAAATCTACTTCACCTACTTGATTTTTAAATTACATTCATCAAGTTATTTTTCTGAATATTGAAGCAACTTACTTCTACAGGCTGCACTAATTAAATATTTGATCTCATGAAACAGAAAACACAACAAAGAACAAGATACATAGGACACACTTATTTTTGGACACAATAGTCCTTGGAAAAACCCAATGCGGGAAAACTGGTGCAGCAGTTCTGAGGGTTTATTATTATGCAGGAGAAATATCTGAATACAAATCTAGGATGCTCATCTAGCAATTCTTTACAGAGAAAACACTGGTGGAAAATCTGAGTGAGTTTTACCTCACTTCACCCGGCAGAATTCTGACTGATTCGGCAGCAAGACTGGCTAACCCCGGCTACTTTTGCACTGGCCTTGTGTAGGCCCTGCGTTAGCGTTTCAGGCTTAGCGTTAGCCCTGCGTCACCCAATGTTTTAAAACTCTAACTCCGACTCCAACTCGGCCGAGGGTTAACTCCGACTTCGACTCCGACTCGGTATCGACTCGGTCGGCTCGATTTCAATGACTCGGTCGTTGTAAAAAATACATTAAATATTTATTTTTTATAAAAACACATAATTTTAAAGATTTTCATTCATGTTTCCAAACACACAACATTAGAATATAGATAGAAGACAATATATGATCAAAGTAGGCTCATGAATATATCCATTATATCTTAAATGGCACCTAGTGCACTGTCCAGTGTCCAATACATACACGATGATGATATAGAGATCAAAACAAAAACACATAACCAAGGAGGCTAGAAATGGCCTCTACAACAAAAGTCTGTGACCAGTACTACTGGCTACTGCTAGAGTTGCCAACATCATCTGGCTCAGTGTTACTTGGGAGCGGGAGCGAAAACGAGAGCGGGAGCGAAAACGAGAGCGGGAGCGACATTTTCAGAAGCTCTCGCTCTGGGAGCGAATCTCGGAGGAGTTCGACAACCAATGTCACTAACATCAAGGTACATAGAGGGATTGGTGCTCTTGATTAAATAAGAGTTCCATACCCTAATACATGACAAAATTCAATGGAAACATTGCAATCCTCCAATCCTGAAATCTTGAAAAACTGATAAGTCTGCTGGATTTTGAATGAAATCTAAAATTCTACTTTCTCCATATGAAATCCAATGAGGTCGGAACCACTCTCAAACATCCTGAGTCATTTCATGGTAATGTTAAAAATTTTAGTAAAATGATGAAAATGAAGATTAAGGAGAATGTCACTTTTACTTTAAGAATTTAACATTACCATGAATAGCATATCAATACTAGGGATCAGACTTAGATAGGGAAACCCATGAGTTAGACACGGAAGCCCAGGGAGTCCCCAAAAATGAAATTTAAAAAAAAAATGCCGTTGAAGTGACTTGGCCGGCTGCTGTTATCGAGCCGGCCGAGTTGGTTCGGACTCGGCTAAGCCGACCGGGTTGTTACCGAGCCGGCCGAGTCGTTAGCCAACTCGGTCGGCTCGGTAACAACCCGGCCGACTAGTCCATTCAAAGGCTGAGTCGACTCGGTTGGGCTATGATTCGGACCAACTCGGCCGAATCGGAGTCGAAATGGCCTGTTTTTAAAATAGTGGCGTCACCTCTTCTTCCCTCTGCGTTAGCTATCTCGACTGTTCTCGTAGTTCCCGACAGTTCCGGCTTCTGCGTGATAGGAAACTTTCCCCTCTGCGCTAGCCTTTCTGGCTCTGCGTCAAGGTTGCGCGGGCCCAGACTGGCCCAACACAGCCCTCCCGGCTACTGCGCTGCCTCTTTGCAAGCTCTCTCCACCTCTTTGTCAGTATTCTCTGGAAAGTCCTTTTCCCGGATTCTTATTGCCCCTCTGCTCTTGAATGATCACTTAGTTCAAATTTCTCAACTTCCTAGCCCCAGAAATCGAACTCTAGATCAATTCGTTCTCTCTGTGTGTATTTCCAAATGAACCCAAGCCTCCATCTTATACTTTTCCTGTTGAGTCTTCAACGGCCGATATTAAGTTTCTAATCAACAGCTAAGATTAAAACATGACTTGATCCACCTTCTAGATCATTCTCACCCATATTTTGGTTAATACTCATTAATATTTTAATTTCCCTAAGTTTAGACTTCGGAACTTCATTAAAATTATTAATTATTTTAATAAAATACAATCCAGGTGGATTTTCACCACACGGTTTCTCGGATGTTTAGAACTCATGTGCCTTTGCCTCTCCACCAATTTTCAAGGCTAGAGCACTTCTGATGCTACCAAAAACTAACAATAACCAAAGGGTGAACTCCAATCGGACTTGATCGCAAGTGATCAAGTTGAAGAAACATCATTTATCTTAGACATAGGGAGTAGGATAGTATGCAATGTGTCCATCGGTAGTGCTATGGTCCCTATCCACTTTTCCCAACTCATTGGTCAGATGAGAGGTACTTCCCATGTGTCCCAGGCTACATGGGTAGGATGATACTAAATCATATAGCAGGGAAAAAATGTATCACATTTATAGAGAAGAGTTTTCGGTGAAAATCACATCGTAATTCATTTGTCGACGCGTTTCAAACCAACAAGTGTGGTTCATCGTCAGGAAAATTCGAAGAACTAGATCATGGCTACAAGTTAAATAGAGAGAGAAGATCATTCAACGAATATATTTGACCAGGAAACGACTATATTGGACCGGGTAACTGGACTGGGCCAAGAGATAGGGACAGGGAAAAATAATTAGTTAAATAATTAATAAGTTATTTTTGTTATATTTATTTACATTTGTAACCGTTTGTATAAATCAATAAACCTTTTTATTATTATTTAAAACTATGTAAACTACATAAAAACCTATATCATTACTAATATATGGAATAATAAGAAAAATTAATATATGTTTATTAAGTGGATAACCTAATTAGTTAGATAAATATTTAACTAACCCATTTGGAAAATATATTAAAGTCAATTAGTTTGTTAATTCACTGATTAATTTAATTTATTTATATTTTGAAAGTTATAACGGGATAATTAGTTTCTATAAAATTAGTTCCATTCAATATAATAAAAACTTATATTATTATTATATATGAAATAATAAGAAAAACTAATAAAAGTTTATTAAACGGATAAACTAAAAGTTTATTAACCCTCCTCCTTGCTTGAAATGATGACGCAGGTTCCGCGTCACTTCCTCTATAGCTGCTTCTGCTCTGGAACAACGCTGTCTCTCGGGACCGCTGCTACTGTTGCAAATTCTTCAGATTACTGCTGGTGCCTTCACTTATCCTGTAATCTGCAATCCTCTGATACCATGTTGAAATTTCTAAGTTTGACACTTGAGAAATTCCTACTGCATTATCTGGTTTATTATCTCCTACTTGTTCTTTCCATTAACAAGTTATTTATAAACATAAACACTGAAATAAACACAAATGCAACCTCAACACATATATAGATCAACAACTAAAATAACTGAGACAATCACACAAGGGACACCGTTATTTTTGGACAATCATCCCCAGAAAAACCCAATGCGGGAACACTGGTGCAATAGATATGAAGGTTTTATTATTATGTAGTTTCTGAATACAACTAAGGTGCCAGAAATGGCTCAACGTTCAGAGAATTTCCTTGGCATAAGTACCTCTCCTCGGAGACAGATATTTTGGCTGATGAACCACTGACTGATCGATCCCACAACAACTATGACAACTCCTTAGCTGGACAACGACACCTGCTCCAAGCTTCTCCACTAGTCTGCGTCACTCTCCAGGGACTGCGCCACCCTCTCAGCTCCAGTCTGCCTCATGAAAATCTCTAGCATTGCCTCTTGGCCCAGTGTCAACTTTGCTAGCCTCTGCGCTGCTACTGCTGCCTTTGCGTCAGCCACTTGTCTCTTTGCGTCAGCCCTCTGGCCCTCTGCGTCAGTCCCAACTGCCTCCGCGTCAGCCTTTCTAGGCTCTACGCTGTCTCTCTGGCACTATCTCTACCTCTCTGCTATGTATTCTCGACCTTATGCCGAACTGCCCCTTGCTGCAACAGATCACTGGTTCGATTCTCTCAGCAAAACCCGCTCCAGAAAATCGAAATGACTGATCAATTTGGTGTGTCTCCAACTAACCCTTAAGCCTCCTCTTATACTATTCTTGTTGAGTCTTCAATGACAGAGATTAAGTCCCTAATCAACGACTAAGATTAGATTTGGCTTGATCCTCGTCTCTTGGAACCTTCTAACCCAAAATTTTATTAATACACTTTGATATTTTAATTTTCCTAAGTTTATACTTAGGACCCCATAAAAAATATTAACTATTTTAATATCTCCTCATCCGGGTAGAATTTCTCCAAACGATTTCTCGGTTTTGGAGATCTCATGTGCTTTAGTCTCTCCACCAATTTTCATGGCTATAACACATCTGATGCTACCACAAATCAACACTACCTCTTAGCAAAGAATGTGCTCTAGCAATTTTTCACTACAAAAACATCACACTAATCTTCTGCATCAGTACCTGTGTTGATGCTTGGCCTACTACCTCACATCATCTCACTACTGCTTCGTGTACTGTTGCCCATGACACTACCGCTGCCACTGCTACATCTGTATTGCAACTCCCTCTCAATATGCTACCCATGCTGCCACTAGCATTGCCACTGCTAACTGCTGCACTACAACTCAGTTCTCGAGAAGTAGGTAACTGACTTCTCCGAAAAACTGACATCCCAGTCAGCCTGGAAGCCTCGTGAAATTGAAGCTGCCTCTGCTGCTATACTGTGCTCCCTCTGCTGCCACTATACTACTGCATACATCTCTGTGCTTCTCGCACCACTGCAACCTCCACTGCACTGCCTCAGATTTCTGCACCCAAGCACTGCCTTGCTGCTCCACTACACTTTGCTCCACTCGACCCCTGTCATCCTGCTACTGTCATTAAGGGCTCCCATAACCGAATATGATCCAAGAGTTTGGGCACCTCAAGGGTCCTGCCCCTAGTGTGTAGTCCTCCTCACTACAACTCGATGTCTCCCCACCTCTTCTCTAAAAGTGCATGAGCACTCATGGCACAGTCGTCATTAGTCTCGACCTCTTTCTCTGCCTTAGTTAGAGCTGCCTTAGAATCAAAGGCTTCTCCCTTGTTTTTCTTCATGGGACACTGGGATGCATAATGTCCCAACTCCCCGCAATGGAAGCACTTCACCTTGGAGATGTCCTTCTTCTTCCTCTTCCCTTGCTGTCCAGCAGATGCTAGAGCCGCATCCTCCTCTTTCTTGATTCAACCTCCCTTGCCACTACTCCCCGCCTTAGTCATCCTCCTAATCTCTTCGTGGCGAAAAGCTGCCCACATCTCCTCCCAACCGGGAAGAGTAGCCCTAACCAAAATACTTTGGACAAATGTCTCCCACTCCTCGGAGACTGCATTCGGGGCAGTCCTGACCATAAATTCTGGATCTGGTGTAGACCCCACGGAAGTAAGCTAGTCGCGAATCTCCTGCAACCTGAGAAGGAATGGATCTATCTGATCTCCCTTATGCATGTGATACGACCGTAATTGATTTATCTAGTAGCATCTTCCGCCGCATGGAAGAGCCCTGGTATAAGGTGGTCAGGGTGTTCCACATCTCCTTTGCTGTGTTCTTTTCAGCGATATGTGGTATGACATGATCTTTGACCCAGTCTAGGATCATGCACTTCGCCCTCGCCATTGCATCCTCATACTTCTCGTTCTCAACTAGGTCAACTGGGATAGCCACGGTTCTCAAGGCAAAGTCGTTGATGCAATATCGATCCAGGATTGCCAGGATCCTGGCCTTCTAGATGACAAAGTTGGAAGCTTTGTCCAACCGGTCCTAATCCCTCAATTCGTTCACTGCCATTTTAGCTCCTCTTTTGGACTCCCTCTGAGTCTCGACTTCCCTTCTGGAAATCTCCCTCTAAGTCCTGATTTCCCTCTTGGAAATCCATTGGCTAGCTGTCGAACCGCTCCTCTCCAATCCAACTTGCAACTGCAACTCAGATCTGAGTTTCTTGCCTGGAAATCCGTCAAGGTAGCGACTCCCTCTACCTTAGTTCTGTCTTTGTAGACACTGTTCTACTTCGACAGAGAGAACTTCCCACTAGCTCCTCTAATCACAATCTGCGCACAGCTCTCCAAGCCCCAGCAACCGTAGAAACTGAGCCTTTCAAGCTCTGCGCAACTCGACAACGGCTGAAACTGCACCTCTTGGCCACAACGTCGATCCTTCCTCATTGAGAAAGATGATTGGGCACTGCGTAGGTCTGATTTGCCCCTTTGCTTTTGCGCTGACCCTCCTCCTGGCTCGAAATGATGATGCAAGCTCTACATCACTTCCTCTCTAGCTGCTTCTACTCTGGAACAATGTTGTCTCTCGGGACCGCTGCTACTGCTGCAAATTCTTCAGATTACTGCTGGTGCCTTTAGCTATCCTGTGATCGGCAATCCTCTGATACCATGCTGAAATTCCTAAGTCTGACACTTCAGAAATTCCTATTGCATTATCTGGTTTATTATCTCCTACTTGTTCTTTCCATTAACAAGTTATTTATAAATATAAATACCGAAATAAACACAAAACCAACCTCAACACATACAGATCAACAACTGAAATAACTGAGACAATCATACAAGGGACACCGTTATTTTTGGACAATCATCCCTGGAAAAACACAATGCCGGAAAACCTGTGCAACAGATATGAGGGTTTTATTATTATGCAGTTTTTGAATACAACTAGGGTGCCAGAAATGGCTCACCCTTCAGAGAATTTCCTTGGCAGAAGTACCTCTCCTCGGAGACAGATATTCTGGCTGATCAGCCACCAGATGATCGATCCCACAACAACTATGATAGCGCCTTAGCTGGACAGCGAAAGCTGCTCCAAGCTTCTCCACTAGTTTGCATCACTCTCCAGGGATTGCGTCACCCTCTCAGCTCCAGTTTCTCTCACGCAATGTTGCTTGGGAGTGGGAGCGGGGGCGACCATTTTCAGAAGCTCCCGGTTTGGGAGCGAATTCGGGAGCGATTTTTTAAAAATATATATATTTTTTATATTTTTTAATTTTTGATACATATATGTCAACAAAAACATGTAGAATGATGAATTAGACATAAAAAACATAAAAAACATAGATTGATCATTGAACCATATCACATCAATCATCTAGAAATTATAATCGTCATCAACCATGTCCACAAGTTAGTAAAATACATATTACAACTGCAACATATTGAGTCTCGTGAATCATGATTCATCAAATTCAATCTTAAAGTTTCAACTTCAAGCTTTTAAAATTGAAAATTCAATAACATTTATCATCATTGATCACCAAAGTTGTACTTGTAAGCTAAGTTTAACCATTACAAGAAGTAATATCTTAGATATTTCTAAGTCCTAACTTCTAACTGTTAACATGATATGAAATGTTATAAATTTATAAAATGAAACATGAATAATGAAATGAAATGAAACAACTTTAGTCTTTCACGAAGCATCATATTCATAATTCACAATCATTACCAATGAGTTATAATTGCCAAGGCCCAACTTCAAACTTCAAATTTTCATTGTCACAGTGATATATTGTTTACAAAAAATATCATTATGATATGAAAGAGTCAAGAGTCAAGGACTCAAAACTCAACAATTATGAAAACTAAAGTCTAATAGAAACTAAAAAAGACAAGTAAACTGTAAATCTACATGTGGCCCTTGCCACGAGAGTCTCCAGGAGTATAAGCAGGTCGTGGTGGTCTTCTAGGAGTCTCTCGCATAGACCGACGACCAGAACTAGAACCTCCACGTGAGGGTGTAGATGGAGGTGGCGACAACAAAGGAACAAGACTCGGACCTCGAGCACTGCTACTGGATGGTGGAGGTGGAGGTGGCATGGCTGCTGCAATTGCTTCATCTTCATCCCTTACAAGTTCCTCTTCTAGTTCTTCAAGATGTACAATGCCATCCTCCAAATTGTCATCCTCTGGGTGATTGTCCCAAATTTTATATGTGGGATCCTCATAAGCCCGATCACAGTGATGACTCAACAACCTCAAGTTGTAGTGCACATAAACCAAGCTTTCTGCTCGGTTTTCATTGAGTCTGTTTCTTTTCACATTATGTATGTAGCTGTAGGTGCTCCAACACCTCTCTGCAGAAGAAGTATTTACAACCTGTGAAAGAACTTTTTTTGCCAATTTTGGCAAAAGTCCCTGGCCGCCATATGTTTCTCACCATGTGAGAGTATCAAATCTATCTCTGTCGTCCATTGCATGGAAGTTACCATACAAATCAGTGCCTCTGAAGTATTTGCCTATTTCAAGGCGCACAGCTGCACATTCCTCCCTGTCAGGTGTCAACTTTTCTAATGCTTCCAAATATCCTCTAGTTACCTCTGCATCTAAATGGGGTTTGGTTCTAATCCCACCCCCTGGTGCAGGTTGGCCCAACCAAGATGTAGAGTAGTATTTTGGCGTAAGGATATACGCTAAGCAATGTAGTGGAAGATTAAGTCTATTCCACCGTTCACACACACAATCGTGAATCAGTTTGTACAAGTCGGGATCTCTGTTATGAACAATATCTTTTATTTGCCCCAACATGGTATCCATCTGCTCATACACCTCACCAATCACTGGTTTGTCTGTATCTACAAACCGAATCATGTGATAAATGGGCTTGGTGAAATCCAATACTTGCCTCACGCTTGTCCAAAACTGACTATCAAGAGCGACCTCCTCCACCAGTTCAAAACCTCGCCTGTCAGCTGCATTTGTAGCCCTTTCCTTTAATACCTGCCAATGTGGACTTGATACCATGCTAGCCAATGACTCTCTTACCTTCAAAAGGCGCCTGAAGGTGAGGTAATAGCTACCAAATCTAGTCTTCGCAATCTTCAACAACTCCAATCTCGAGTGACTGCGGAAAAGGCCATGGGTATTGCTATGATTTGTAATAAATTTTATCATTTGTTTGCCTTTCTTGTACAAATCACCAATCCATTGGTATTGTGCATTTTTGTTCTTGACAACATCATGCATCAAAAGGTTCAATGTGTGAACCAAACATCCAGACCAAAATATGTTGGGGTATTTATCCTCAATAATTGCTCCCGCTGCCTTATAATTAGGAGCATTATCAATGATGACTTGGATGAGATTGTATGGCCCAATACGGTCAATTGTTTTAAGTAATGCTTCTGCAATGTTGATGGCGGGTCCTGAACTTGTCTGAGTAATCTTGTGTAGTTAGAAAGATGGGACCACTAACAAACACAACAAAAACACTTATCAATGGCTTGCCTTTTACATTTGTCCATCAATCAGATACAATGGACACCCCATGGTCAGTCCAAGAACTTGTCATTCTATTCAAAGAATGTGATATTTTTGCTTTTTCATGATCAAGGCCAACAGTTCTTGCCTTGTCATACCCAGGGCTCTTGTATCCTTTAGGGGCATCATTTATGGCAGAAACCATTTCGTGCCAATAAGGTGAGCGAAGAACATTGAATGGTATCCCACATGCATAGAGAAACCTGTAAACCTTTTGAATCCGCATCATTCCTACACCTCTTATCAAGGAAATTTGATATGGTTCTATGCCTTAAAGCTGATGACCCTGTGCCTCCATATCCACTGCCTTGGGAGGATGCTGAAGGAGTTCTTTGTGATTGTGAGCTTGGTTCAAAGAAACCCCTTGATTTTTTTGATTTGTATTGGGCTTCCTCCTCTTCCCTTATGTATTTGGCTCTATCCGTTGCTGACACCGCTGGGCAAGTTTTGATTCCTATTTGTTTGTATCCATGCCATGGCCTTTTCCCGCAGAGGTGTCTTCTAGCACGGGTGTATGAACCTGTGTAATCATTGTTGCAATGGGGGCAATGAAATTTAGTGGTTCCACCCCCTCTCCCTGTTTTAGCCCTGTTAACATATTTCGACAATGGGGTTTGGTCTTGTTTAGTTTTTTGAGGGTCATGTTCACCCTCCTCTAGCTCCTCCTCACCGGGGTTTTCATCAATTCGACTTTCTCCAGCTTCTTCATCCCCCTCTTCAGTTTGGCCCCTCCGTTTCCTACTCTCCAACACCATAATAACCATAAAAGGGACCAAGAAGAGGAAAATGCCAAGAAATATAGCTAGGTCCATGGTGTTTGATATTTGTAGGCTTTTGAATTTGCAAATTAATTTAATTTATTTAGATTAATAAATTTAATTTATTAATTTAATTTAGATTCATGATTTTTAAACTAAATAAGGTTAATAAACTAAATAAATTAAATTAAACTAACTAAATTACTAAGTTACTTACCTCTTTGCAGGCTTGCTCCTTGCTCCTCGCTTCTCCTCGCTCCTTTGCTCTTGCTCTCTAGCTCTTCTCAACTCATTCAAGTGATTTGGCCCATTGGGCTTTTAAAACTTTTTTTTTTTTTAATTGATAATTTTTTCGGGTCCGTGGATTTTTTTTTTTTTTTTTTTTTTTTTTTTTTTTTTTTTTTTTTTTTTTTTTTTTATTTTATTAATTCCGCCGGAACGCTCCCGGCGCCGCCCGATTCGCTCCCGGAGCAATTTTTTAAAGGTCGGGAGCGATCGCCCCCCGATCGCTCGCGGGTTTTTAATTTTGCTCCTGGAGCGACACTCCCAACAACGCTCCCAAAATTGGCAGGGAGCGAAATTTTTTTAGTCGGGAGTGCGCTCCCGAAATCGCTCCCGTTCGAGAGCGATTTCGGAAGCGCGCTCCCGTTCGAGAGCGATTTCGGAAGCGCGCTCCCACCCGCTCTCGAGCCACTCCTGCCCGAAGCGCGGATTGGGAGCGGGTTCAGGGGGGGGGGGGGGGGCGCTCCCCCACAACTCTGGTCTACGAAAATCTCCAGCGCTGCCTCTTGGCCCTGCGTCAGCTCTGCTAGCCTCTGTGTAGCTACTGCTGCCTCTACATCAGCGACTTGGCTTTCTGCGTCAGCCCTCTGGCCCTTTGCGTCACCCATGCTGACCTCCTTAGCCTCTGCGTCAGCCTTCCAAGGCTCTGCACTGTCTCTCTAGCACTATCTCTACCTCTCTGTTATGTATTCTTGGCCTTTTGCCGAACTGCCCCTCGCTGCAACAGATCACTGGTTCAATTCTCTCAGCAAACCCTGCTCTAGAAAATCGAGTTGACTGATCAATTTGGTGTGTCTCCAACTGACCCTCAAGCCTGCTCTTATACTTTTCCTGTTGAGTCTTCAACGATCGAGATTCAGTCCCTAATCAACGACTAAGATTAGATTTGGCTTGATCCTCGTCTCTTGGAACCTTCTAACCCAAAATTATATTAATACAAATTAATATTTTAATTTTCCTAAGTTTATACTTAGGACCCCATTAGAAATATTAATCATTTTAATTTCTCCTCATCCGGGTAGAATTTCTCAAAACGATTTCTGGGTTTTGGAGATCTCATGTGCTTTAGCCTCTCCACCAATTTCATGGCTATAGCACGTCTGATGCTACCACAAATCAACGCTCCCTCTTAGCAAGGAATGTGCTCTAGCAATGTTTCACTGTAGAAACATCACACTGATCTTCCGCATCGGTACCTGTGCTGATGCTTGGCCTACTGCCTCAACATCATTTGCACTGCTGCTTCATGTATTACTACCCATGACACTGCCATTTCCACTGCTACATCTGTATTGCAACTCCCTCTCAATATGCTACACATTCTGCCCCTAGCACTGCCACTGCTAACTGCTGCACTGCAACTCAGTTCCTGAGAAGTATGTAATTGACTTCTCCCAAACACTGACATCCCAGTCCGTTTGGAAGCCTCGTGAAACTGAAGCTGTCTTTGTTGCTATACTATGCTCCCTTTGCTGCCACTGCACTGCTGCATACGCCTCTGTGCTTCTCGCACTGCTGTAACCTCCACTGCGCTGCCTCAGATTTCTGTGCCCAAGCACTGCTTTGCTGCTCCACTACACTTTGCTTCACCCGACCCATGTCATCCTGCTACTATCGTTAAGGGCTCCCATAGCCGGATATGATCCAAGAGTTTGGGCACATCAAGGATACTGCCCCTAGTATGTAATCCTCCTGACTACAACTCGATGTCACCGCACTTCTTCTCTAGAGGTGCATGAGCACTGATGGCACAATCATCATCAGTCTCGACCTCTTTCTCTGCCTTAGCTGGAGCCGCCTTAGAATCAAAAGCTTCTCCCTTGTTTTTCTTCCTGGGACACTGGGATGCATAATATCCCAGCTCCACGTAATGGAAGCACTTCACCTTGGAGATGTCCTTCTTCTTCCTCTTCCTTTGCTGTCCCGCAGATGCTAGAGCCGCATCCTCCTCCTCCTCTTTCTTGATTTGACCTCCCTTGCCACTACTCCCCGCCTTGGTCATCCTCCTGATCTCTTCCTGGCGAAGAGTTGCCCACATCTCCTCCCAACCGGGAAGAGTAGCCCTGCCCAAAATACTTTGGACAAATGTCTCCCACTCCTCGAAGACTGCATTTAGGGCAGTCCTGACCATAAATTCTGGATTTGGTGTAGACCCCACGGAAGTAAGCTAGTCGCAAATCTCCTGCAACCTGAGAAGGAATGGATCTATCTACTCTCCCTTCTGCACCTGATACGACCGCAACTGATTTATCCAATAGCATCTTCCGCTGCACTGGAGAGCCCTGGTATAAGGTGGTCAGGGTGTCCCACATCTCCTTTGCTGTGTTCTTTTCAACAATATGTGGTATGACATGATCTTTGACCCCGTCTAGGATCATGCACTTCGCCCTCGCCATTGCATCCTCATACTTCTCGTTCTCAGCTAGGTCAACTGGGATAGCCACGGTTCTCAAGGCAAAGTCCTTGATGCAATGTTGATCCATGATTGCTTGGATCCTGACCTTCCAGATGATAAAGTTGGAAGCCCTGTCTAACCTGTCCAGATCCCTCAATCTGTTCATTGCCTTTTTAGCTCCTCTTCTGGACTCCCTCTGAGTCTCGACTTCCCTTCCGGAAATCTCCATCTAAGTCCTGATTTCCCTCTTGGAAATCCTCTAGCTAGCTGTCGAACCGCTCCTCTCTAATCCTCCTTGCAACTGCAACTCAGATCTGGATTTCTTGGCTGGAAATTTGTCAAGGTAGCGACTCCCTCTACCTTGGTTTTGTCTCTGTAGGCACTGTTTTGCTTCGACAGAAACAATGTCCCACCAGCTCCTCAAATCAAAATCTACCCACAGCTCCCCAAGCCCCAACAACCTAAGAAACTGAGCCTTTTAGGCTCTGCGCAATCCCGACAATGGCTGAATCTGCACCTCCTGGCCACAACGTTGATCCTTCCTGTCTGAGAAAGATGACCGGGGACTGCGTAGATCTGATCTACCCCTCTTTGCCACTGCGTTGACCCTCCTCTTGGCTCGAAATGACGACGCAGGCTCTGCGTCACTTCCTCTCTAGCTGCTTATGCTCTAGAACAACGCTGTCTCTTGGGATCATTGCTACTGTTGCAAATTCTTTAGATTGCTGCTGGTGCCTTCAATTACCCTGTGATCTGCAATCCTTTGATACCATGTTGAAATTTCTAAGTCTGACACTTCAAAAATTCCTACTGCATTATCTAGTTTATTATCTCGTACTTGTTCTTTCCATTAATAAGTTATTTATAAATAAAAATACCGAAATAAACACAAATGTAGCCTCAACACATATATAGATCAACCACTGAAATAACTGAGACAATCATACAAGGGACACTGTTATTTTTGGACAATTGTCCCTAGAGAAACCCAATGTAGGAAAGCCGGTGCAGCATATATGAGGGTTTAATTATTATGCAGTTTCTAAATACACCTAGGGTGCCAGAAATGGCTCACCCTTCAGAGAATTTCCTTGGCAGAAGTACCTCTCCTCAGAGACAAATATGCTGGCTGATCAGCCACTGGATGATCGATCCCACAACAACTACGACATCTCCTTCGCTAGACAGTGAAAGTTGCTCCAAGCTTCTCCATTGGTCTGCGTCACTCTCTAGGGACTGCGTCACCCTCCAGGGACTGCATCACCCTCTCAGCTTTAGTCTGCGTCACGAAAATCTCCAGCGCTGCCTCTTGGCCCTGTGTCAGCTCTGCTAGCCTCTGCGTAGCTACTGCTGCCTTTGCGTCAACCACTTGGCTCTTTGCATCAGCCCTCTGGCCCTCTGCGTCACCCACACTGGCCTCCTCAACCTCTGCATCAGTCCCAATTGCCTCTGCGTCAGCCTTCCCAGGCTCTGCGCTATCTCTCTGGCACTATCTCTGCCTCTCTGCTATGTATTCTCGGCCTTCTGCCGAACTGCCCCTCGCTACAACAGATCACTGGTTCGATTCTCTCAGCAAATCCCGCTCCAGAAAATTGAACTGACTGATCAGTTTGGTGTGTCTCCAACTGACCCTCAAGCCTCCTCTTATACTTTTCCTGTTGAGTTTTCAACGATCGAGATTAAGTCCCTAATCAATGACTAAGATTAGATTTGCCTTGATCCTCGTCTCTTGGAGCCTTCTAACCCAAAATTATATTAATACACATTAATATTTTAATTTTCTTAAGTGTATACTTAGGACCCCATTAAAAATATTAATTATTTTAATATCTCCTCATCCGGGTAGAATTTTTCCAAATGATTTCTGGGTTTTGGAGATCGCATGTGTTTTAGCCTCTCCACCAATTTTCATGGCTAGAGCATATCTGATGCTACCACAAATTAACAACTCATATGCAATAGGAGAAGGTGAACCACTCATCTTATGCATATGTCGTCAACAGTAGGGGAAGGTGAACCACTCACTCTACATACATGTGTCCGCAATTGTAGGGGAAGGTGAACCACACACCCTACACACATGTCAACCATAATGGGGTATCACAGGGGAAGGTGAACCACTCACCCTGTACACAACGCACCAATAAAGGAAGCTGAAACACTCACCTATGGTCCCTCATAGCTCAATAAGTACCCCAAGCCCCCAGGAGATCCTAGAGCTCAATAATCAACCAAGGATCCCTTCATATACGGATAGTGCCAAGCTGCTTTCTGAAAGATCAAGGTTAGATCTTGACGATGATATTGATAATTGGATCGTCAATGAGAGCCTCATAGCTTTACCCAACAACATATAGACGAATACAAATCTTTCTACAGACATGTTGATTTACAATAGAGATCGTAGAAGCACTTAGCAATCCTCCGCTTCTAGCATATCTTGATGAAGAAAACATTTAGCTGTACTTACTCCCTCTTATTCAGGGAGACCACAAGCCTAAGCTTGTCTTACCAAGGTGCACAGTGTCCATCTAGCAACCTGCTCATCATAAGATCCATGCCATCACACCATGTAAAGCTATGAAACCAGATTCGTTGGATTTTCCTCAAGTGTTTGAATCCTACGAATCGGACACGATTCGACCTAATTCAAATCCTAAATTCGGGACACGTCATGTCCTAACAGGACACGCTCGAATCAGGGTCGTGTCCCGTTAGGACACAACGTGTCCCGAAAACCGGATTCGAATCCGGCGAAAAGGAACCTATAAATTCAAGTTGGGTGTGACACCGGTGATTATCAAACATCCTGGTTCTGCGTCCTTGCCTATCACATCATAGAGATCAACGCTTACACCATTAAAGTTTATAACTTTTGTCAACATAACAAGTCCTGTTATATCATCTGGATGAAGGCCAGCAGTTTCACAAGCATCTCCAGACACATCTGTTCCATATTCTGTTTGGAGCACTCGAAGGACAAGAATGCTTTGAGACTGACAGCTGCTTTCAACCCCCAAGTTTGTACTACAAGTCTCTGTTGCCTGCTCAAATGCAACAATAAGATTTTTTATTTTAACATGGAGACCAAGCAGCAGCCTTTCCACCATCTTGGCAATCATCTTAACCCCATCTTGAACACCAAGATAGGTGGAACCCCCATTTACATGGATACCACAGCCCTCTACCTGCTCTGAATTCCGCTGAGAAGGAGACGCACTGGGGTACACTTCTGAAGTAGAACATTCTTCAGAACTACTGGATGTTTTGAACTCAGTTCGTGGAACAAGAACCAGCTCAAAGTCCTCCACATTAATCTCACACTTTTCAGCTGCCAGTGCTTTCCAAGGTATTTTGATTGATATGCTGGTAATAAATCCTTCTTTGATAATCACCGGTGTCACACCCAACTGGCATAAATCAATGAATCTTAAATTCTAAATTCTAAAACCGGATTCAAATCCGGCGAAAATGAACCTATAAATTCAAGGATGCTATAATGTTACTAACTTACTTTGTAAACAGTAAAACTAACATCTAGATGAAGATCTATGTTTGAAATCAATGAATTTGTATCATTAATGAGAATTTGTGTAAGAAATATCTAATTTTTAATATATATATATATATTTTTTAATAAAATAATATATAAGGAATCCTACATGTCCTGTTCCGGGGGGTCAACGTGTCTGAATCCGACACTCGAATCCCTGTATCCTACGAATCCCGAATCCCTGTGTTAGGGTACTTAGATGTAAAGTTATATATATTGTTAATATGTGAAACAATAGATTCTCTGAATCCTACTCTGCAATATACAACAACGGCGTGCCCAAATGGCTCACTGAAGAGCTTAACTAAAATGGCTTCATAGTAAGACAGACTTACTACTATATGCATTCAGCTTAAACAAGTTTCCAGACTTCAGTCTTTCATGAAATAAGCTGAATTATAGCATCTTACTTTTCATCATACTGTGCTTCAGCAATATCGATAGCAGACCTTAGAGTACCTGCAAGATGTTTGGATCAACAACATCTCCTTAAAGCTAACGAAGACATCAATTCCCTCTGAATCATATCTCCCTTTGAATATTTAAAAGAAACCTTGCCCCTCGAGATATTTGCAAAACTGGATGATAGTCCTTATGGACAATAATCATGGGCAAGAGGAATTATTAATTCGACCATTTCTGAATGAAGAGGAGCTGACACATAATAATTCCCTTTGATCTTCCAGAAGATATGGTCGAAAAAGGGTGGAGGAAGGCTGTCATCAACTACAGCTTAGGCATCATCATAGAGAAAGGCCAGGATCACTGCAGTCATCTCCTTTTCTCGGTCAAACCTGTAAAAATAATGGTGATGGTTTGAACAATATCAGAAGAAAATATTTGTCATCACATCTGATTCTGTACTTCATGGATGAGGGCCTGTAATGGGATGCCAAGTTCTTGTTTTCAAGAAAGAATATTCCTAAGGTACTTCTTCCCTTTTCCAAGATGCCAAAGTCGAAGATACGACGTATAAGAACTGAGTATGCAGGTGCATACATACTGTTAACCATCTTCAACAGAGTTCTAGTTGATTGATAAGATATATTGAATCATGGAGGGGGCACAAAAATTCAGACATAGAAGTACTTAGATATGTCATGCACTTATTACTGTTGATACTCTGAGAATGCTGAGATGTCAAGCTAGATTAATACCTTTCAGATCATGTATACCGTTATTTAGGAAATATCTGCCTTGAGGCAACAAACTGGAGATTTAATGAGATTATAACAGGGTTATAGTTTGTCCTGTAGACATTGATTCATCAATCTTTGCTTAATCTAAAAGTTGAAGATATAAAAGAAATAGAACCTCACATTGTTACCATTGTCATATAGATGTCACCTTATGCTGTCAATTCTGTCTCAAGAGCATTGTCACCACAATCAATTGAGAATCATGTCACTGACATCAAGAAGAAGAGATCATACATGTATATCATTAACAAAAACCCTTAAAGATTAGGGTTATTGAATATATCATAGTCACTAATCACTAGCGATATCATCCTCAATGTTTCATAACCATAGCAGAGATCCTGGTCTCATGCTATTGTCCATTCATCTTATTAGAATGAGAGAGCTACTATAGGATGTTGGGCCTTCTAGAAAAGCGATGCACTAGAGCATTCAAAACCATAATGGGCAGCGATGACACTGTGAGAAATGAAACAAGTCATCGAAATAATTAATGTGAGCGAGATACTGTTCACTGAATGTTAACCATCGAGCCACTGTGTGATAAGAATCACATACATACACTGCAGTCATGAACCACAGCCACATGCCACTGCCGAGATCCAACAGAGAATCCAATGATGATGAGGTTGGACATACTACAGTGAATTGGTGCCTTATGTAACTCTGTGTTAGGGAAATATATATAATGCAGAGGAGCCATCAATATATAACTAAGATGTCAACATAAATTCCATATATACAATACAGAGGAATGCAAGCCATAGGTAATTGAAGCGGAGCTGAGATTATTGCAAATATGTTGAGATCAGGATTCATATGAGTCATATATAATTGTGATACCAAACTGCCAAAATTGATGCCAAGACTGAGAGCCAAAGTGATGCCAAAACAACGATGCCAAGTTTGGGAGATAATGCGATGCTATATGGTGTTGCAGTAGCCATGCCATTCAAATATGCAGAGAGCAACGATGTCATACGTAGCCATAACAATGATGCCAATGATACCATTAGTGATGTCATACTATTACACTGCAACATATATCTTTGATGCCATGCAGAGAACCATACGTATAACTATGCAGGAGATCCATGTAAAGAATGCAGAGGAACCAATAGAACTAATGTCAACCATATCACATATCATGCTAATCAGATCACAGATATGTCATCTATATATATATATATATAATGCCAATCATATGACAGAGATGCCAAGATGTCAATGATATCGCAGAGGTATGATATCGTTCTATGAAAGAGACTGAGCGAGACACAGTAATAGGTGGAGTGACGTGTGATTACAGTGATGCGGAGACTCTGACTAGTGAATCGAGATCATAAAGTAATATTTTGCCATACATAACTATTATAATGAGGACATTCCAGAACATGATCATTAGCTTACTAAATGCAGAGATATGAGACCAAACACAAGGATACGAGACCTGTGCCATAGTGCCGTAGGTGAAGGTAAGATCGTGTGCCAACAAATGGAATGCCTGCTTTTTCATTGAGTTCCTGGATGCTGCGATCTTCACCAAACTTGCCATGAATCAATAAAAAATATAATATCTGTGGAGACAAGAAGATGAACTCATAGAGCTAAGTTGCAGGAATCGTTGGAGAAGGGTCCGTTTCCGGCCGGAAACGAAACGCAAACGAGGAAACTTGTACCGTACGGCTTGGAAACGTGTTTCCGGCCATACTGGCCTATTTCTCGGGAGGAAACGTGGCCAGCACGGCTGGAAACATGTTTTCAGGCCGTACGATGGAGTTTCCTCTTCTAATTTGACTTTTCTTGTATTTTTATTTTTTATTTTTTCGCTTATAATTTTTTATTGGGCAACTAAAATATCTTCTGGATGCCTCTCAAGTTACAAAAAAGAGGATTTTTTTGAGTGGGGCAGCCTAATGTTCAAGCCTATGGCCCTAGTGTTGATATGCAGTTCATGGTAATGTCATGGTAAGGAGAATGCCACTTTTACTTAAATTTTTAACATTACCATGAAATGACTCAGGATGTTTGAGAGTGGTTTTGCCCTAATTGGATTGCATATGGAGAAAGTAGAATTTTAGATCTCACTCAAAATGCAACAGACTTATCTGTTTTTCAGGATTTCAGGATTGGGGGGATTGCAATGTTTCCATTGGATTTTGTCATGTACTAAGGTATGGAACTTGTATTTACTCAAGAGAACCAAGCCCTCTATGCAGGGGAGACTCCCAATAATCAAGAGCATGTAGGATACTAGGGTATGGAACTTGTATTTAATCAAGAGCACTAAGGTCATTCGACTATGTAGGAGGAGACTCCCAATCAAGCACGAGACAAGAAATTCTAAATTTCTCGTGGCTGATTTTGGATAATTGCTATTTCATTATGTGATCATTCATGAGTAAATGTGATGTAAATTTAGAGACTTATAGTCTATGCATTGACAATTGACAATTTAATCATAATGTAATAAATTAGAATGTATCATATATGCTTTATGATTGCACATATTTCTTAAATGTCCATATATATATATATATATATCTATATTGTGTTTCCCTGTTTCCAAAATTTGGGGGGGTCATGTTTCGTACCCATGCTCGTTTCGGAAACTCGTACCCGTTTCCCCGTTTCGTGCAACTTAGTCATAGAGTGATTTGAAATCCTGAGCTAGACTGTCAAGTTTGAAATCAAACTCTGCCGGGGTGTTTGAATACATCTGTGCAGAAGATATCGCATAAGCATTGAGTTGACACTCTATATAATGGCGGCTCACAGAAGACGTGCTTCTCGTGATCCTATGATACTGTCATGCGAAAATAAGCCCCTGTGCCAAGCTATGCAAATGCAGTCTCTGAGCTATCCAAGCGAAGATGCCATTTGCTTCATACAAGCCTCAAAAAATCCGTTATCAAAATCATATGACTGATTGATCTGTCTCCTACTTGGGCTTGACTTCTCGTAGCTCTGATACCATGCTAATTTTTGAGATAACATGTTCTTATCATGAGATAGTTACTTCAGAGATCCATATAGCCCAATTTTCATTAGCAATATCATAAGACATTATTATCATGACAGTAACTGAAGAAAGAACATAGACAAAAGATGCAGAAGACAAGCCAAGACAAGAGTACACATGGATATGGCTCAAGCCAGGGAAAAACCCCAAGATGGGGAAAACCCTTGATCAATTCTTCTTATTATAAATCATCAAATGTTCAGCAGAGAGAGAGGTAAAGTAGAAAGATTCAAAGTCAATACTGACTTGTCAATCTGAAGATCTAGACATTACAACCCTTATAATGAGTGATCTACTCAAAACTATAATGTCGGCATGCACTGGAGGCAAAACAGCTGAAGAGGTTAAGTCTGGTTAGGGTTGCATAAGGATCACAGTCATCCATCCAAAACAGTAAGTCTGGTTAGGGCTGTATAAGAAACACTGTCATCCATCCAAAACACTTCCTCATAACTGCGGCTGAGTTTAATATGCAAGGAGCTTCCATCAGGGCTGGTCTCTGATCATATAAGGCATCTCGGCCTCCTTTATTTAGGCTATATATATAGCGGCCCTTTCAGAGATAATAGGACAATGATGCAACCTCATAAGGAGAGGGCTAATCGATAGACAAGCACAAAAACTAACTCGGCCTGGCATTCTGCTCCTTAACATGGATCTGCAAAGGTAAGGGAGCAGATACAAACTTGTCCAGACCTGCGACTGTCCAACAGAGAGAGTCTCAGCCCTAGTGCAGAAGTTAATCCAGAAACTGATAATCCTTCGACCTCCTTGAAGACCTCGACTGCCTTAGACATAGATCCAAGCCTTTATGATGTATCTAAAATGAAGGAGAAGGCTCCTCTATATATACAATTCGGTGGAGTTGAAGGGACGTGACTTTTGAACTTCTTGAGCTGACATATAGGTGAGGCCGACCTTGTTAATTTACATGAGAGAAACATAAATTCAAAAACCCACTTTTCCTTATCCAAATTTGACAATCTTTAGATTGATTTTGGTCCTCTCAAAAAGAGGAATTCAATGCTGTAATAATCTTTCCCAAAGGAGCTGTCCAAAGTGGAATTTGGCCCTAGTTGCCAATTTTAACAAAAAGTAATCAAGAAAGTGAGTGCATGCTTTATTTGTCCCAAATATGGTGGAAGCACTACTGAATTTGTTGTTTAGATAACATTATAAATTTATATGTAGTGCTACATGGTTTGATCTTTTGATTGGCCAAGCATGGTAAGGTTATCAAGATCGTCTTGATAGGACCAGGCAGACCAAATTAATATGTGTTAATTGCATTTCTCCTTTGTATAATTAGCTGAATTGTGGGCTTACAATTTTACATAGAGAGTTGGTTTCCTTGTGGGTGCCTGTTGAAAAATGTGTAACTAGGTTCGGCCTTCATTAGTATGAAATGTGTTCTTGTAAATGTAAAATGAAAAATAAATTATTATTATTATTGAACCATGGGTTTCATGATCAAGTTCTTTTATTTTATAGGTCAACCACCCATTGAGTGCTTCTAGGGTTTGTCCTAGGTATAAGAGTCGTTGTCATATATGGAAGACCCTATAGGCACATTGTAAATTGTAAAAGAAAATTTATTTTGTCTTAAAAGTGTCAAAATACCTCCAAGACTAAGTTGCACGAAACGGGGAAACAGGTACGAGTTTTCGAAACAGGCACGGGTACGAAATGTGACCCCCAAAAATTTTGGAAACAGGGAAACGCAATATATATATATATATGTTGGCATTATGATTCAAGTGTTGTCCTTGATGGCAACTCACTCAGAGGTTGGTACAGGTGATGGCAACTTAATCAGAGGACAGATCTTAGTACAGCAGGCCAAGAAAGTTCATACACGCAGGTTCATTGAGCCCAAGTCGCGTATACACGCTGGTTCGCTATATACCAAGTCGCGTGTACGCAGGTTCGCTATATACCAAGTAGGATATACACGCAGTTTCATGAACAGAAAAGAGCGTACATGTCGGAAAGCTTACTTTTGGTCCGTGGTAGTTAGTCCTTGGAATTTGTGCCTATGGTTTTGGACCATGGAGTCTCGACAGACGTGTTGATCCCTAGTATTGAGTTGATGGTATTGGGTTACTATGGTTTTGGACCGTGGTATTCTGAAGGGCCTAAAGCTATATAAGGAGAAAGATCATTAGGCCAGAAAAAGCAGTGAGTGTGTGTGAGTGATGAAGATCTGAGGAAGTGTGAGATCCAAATGCTGGTTATGGGTTGGTGATCTGAACCAAGGTTTCACTCATGTGGAGGATGATGGAACGAGATCTCAAGGCTTGGAATAATTATCTTCATATGGTTTGACTGTGGACAGACTAGATCTACTGATGCATGTTTATTATTATTATGATCTGGGTATGTTTTGATGTCTGATATAGCTGCGGAGTTTTAAGCTTGAATTTGCAGATCTGTACGCAGGTTGGTTTTGGTAAAAGGGCGTATACACGCAGGTTGGGTTCATCCAAGTAGCGTATACAATGTGAAGTATGATATTTGAAGATGGAGTTGGATCTGGTTGTTGTTATGATGTTGTTGACAAGGTTTCAGTGATTCAATATTGGGTGTTTCAGTGATTGATGATGCAGGTTGTACTACAATGGTGATTGTTTCATGGATCCAGTATGAAAATGTATGAAACGTGGTCCCGGGAAGATCGTAGGCCGGCACTTACATACTGGTAAACATATCAGCTAGTACAAGAGCCAGGGGGTTGTAGCTCCCTTCCAGGAGCAGCTGGAAAACGAGTGAAGGTTGTAGCCTTCTGTAGGGTTGGCACCTACGTACTAGTAAATGGATCGGCTAGTACAAGAGCTATGAGGGTTGTAGCCCTCTACAGGTTGTAGCCTGCGTGCTGGTAAAGGACTGCACCAGTACATTGTAAAAGAAGTTTCTTATTAAAGGAAGATAGAAACAAATTGCAGCAGGTGGTTTTCACCCACATTGGGTTTCCACCTTATATCATGGTGTTCATGTGTGTGCCTTATGTGTGATGATCTGTTCTGTTATACTGCACCTGTTTACTGTTAATATGGTTAATAATGTTCTGATGCATTTACTGAAGATAAGCTAACTGAATCATAAGATTACTGCATGTACGCTAGTTGCCCTTAACGAAGTCGCGTATATACGCTGATATCCTTAACTGAAGCTGCGTGTATGAATCTGAGTATGAAATTGAAAAAGTTTTATCTGATCTGATAATACTGATTCACCCCCCCTCTCAGTATTATTTCCAACAATTGGTATCAGAGCGGGTCCTTCAGAGAAGCTTGATCGCTTGAAGGAGATTCGTAGAACAATGGGGAAGAAAGCACGTCAGAAGAAGAAGACAGCTCACCGTTGAGTGGAAGCAAGTATTCAGATCCTGAATCACCTCAGATTGAAGATGGACAAGCAAATGAAGCATCAGATCAAATCATAGATCAGCAAGATCTACCTAGCAAAAGGGAGAATGCCCTCAAAGAAAAAATCATCATATTAAAAGATCAGTTGGAATGTGCATCCAGAATTCGACAAATGCTGCTAGCGCTGAATAAAGAGCAAGAAAACGAGATCCTCGAACTAAGGCATCAGTTGGATGAAGGAAGGAAAGCTGAAGAGACCTTGAAGAAGCAATGTCTGGAAAAAGAAGAACAACATCAAGTTGAGGTAAATATCTTGAAAAGTAAATTAGAAGAAAAAGATAAACTATTACGATTTCAAGATAGTACTAAGATCTTGGATGATATTCTTAGTAGTCAAAGGTCCCCTGCTATCAAAACTGGTCTTGGTTTTCATGAGTCTATTGAAGGTGAATCTGGTTCACAAAGTAAGACTAGAATCTCTAATGCAAAATCTGAAAGGCTCTACAAGGAAATGAAAGGACAACTCCATCAACAGTCAAGGAAAGAGACTCCTCAAAGAAAATCTTTTACTCCTCCCATGAATAATGTTGAATGTTATGTATGTCATAATCTTGGACATGTTGCAGCCATATGTAGAAGAAGGTTTCAAGACCATCATGCAGAAAGATCATCACACTCAAGGTACTTTAATGGATATTGCTTTTCTTGCAATATGTTTGGCCACAAAGTTGCTGATTGCTATAGAAGGAATATGAAACATGTAAGATGCTATGCATGTAACAAGTTTGGACATAGAGCAAAGGATTGCAGGAACAAAGCTCATGATAAGAAGAAATCGTCAACATGCCTGAAGATATGGAAGAAGAAGGAAGTTCAGTCAGAAAGATGTGGCACAGCACAAGGTACTCAACACAGCACAAACATAACAGACTCAGGGGGAGCTGAAGGTATAGAACTTCAGTGTTCTAATTCTCATACGCAAGTTTAATTAAGGGAAGTCGCGTATATACGCGAGTTTCACACTGCAAAATCGCGTATATGTCAGTCTGAAGAAATGCAGTGGGGATAGGCTCAGAAAAGGGGTCTGATATGATTCAGTCCAGTATATGCTCTATTGGTTAACAGTTACAGTCTGCTGAGGAGGTCTGGAAATGTCTTAAGATGCTAGAAGTGTTTTAATCCTAACTTGATGATGATGATATCTTGATGCTTATTACTGATGTATGCATGATCAGATCTAACTGAAAACAGATGGCACAAGCTCAGGGGGAGCATATACTTCAAATAATGCATTGTTGGCATTATGGTTACAAGTTGTTGATAAAGTCTATGAAGCTAAATGATACATCTTGTTGTTTGATCAAAGGAATGGTATTGCAAGCTGATGCTTATGGTACAGATCATATATGATGAATGATAGTCATGGTCTTGAATGAATTGCTGGTCTTAGAACCTGCATCTGCTCAGGGGGAGCATGGATGGATTAATACAAAGGGGAGCCAAATCAGAAACTTCAGCATGTACTCAGGGGGAGCATGGACAGATTGGTACACTTTGGCATATACAAAGGGGGAGCACATTTGGAGATTTCAGCAGGTACTCAGGGGGAGTATGTACAGCAAAAGGTATACCAAAGAGGAGAATATCTTGGTCCGCCCTTTGCCCTTGATGTCAAAGGGGGAGAGTGACTTGGTGTGGTGGTTGCCATCAAGTCCAAAGGGGGAGATTGTTGGCATTATGATTCAAGTGTTGTCCTTGATGGCAACTCACTCAGAGGTTGGTACAGGTGATGGCAACTTAATCAGAGGACAAATCTTAGTACAGCAGGCCAAGAAAGTTCATACACGCAGGTTCATTAAGCCCAAGTCGCGTATACACGCTGGTTCGCTATATACCAAGTCGCGTGTACGCAGGTTCGCTATATACCAAGTAGGGTATACACGCAGTTTCATGAACGGAAAAGAGCGTACATGTCGGAAAGCTTACTTTTGGTCCGTGGTAGTTAGTCCTTGGAATTTGTGCCTATGGTTTTGGACCATGGAGTCTCGACAGACGTGTTGATCCCTAGTATTGAGTTGATGGTATTGGGTTACTATCGTTTTGGACCGTGGTATTGTGAAGGGCCTAAAGCTATATAAGGAGAAAGATCATTAGGCCAGAAAAAGCAGTGAGTGTGTGTGAGTGATGAAGATCTGAGGAAGTGTGAGATCCAAATGCTGGTTATGGGTTGGTGATCTGAACCAAGGTTTCACTCATGTGGAGGATGATGGAACGAGATCTCAAGGCTTGGAATAATTATCTTCATATGGTTTGACTGTGGACAGACTAGATCTACTGACGCATGTTTATTATTATTATGATCTGGGTATGTTTTGATGTCTGATATAGCTGCGGAGTTTTAAGCTTGAATTTGCAGATCTGTACGCAGGTTGGTTTTGGTAAAAGAGCGTATACACGCAGGTTGGGTTCATCCAAGTAGCGTATACAATGTGAAGTATGATATTTGAAGATGGAGTTGGATCTGGTTGTTGTTATGATGTTGTTGACAAGGTTTCAGTGATTCAGTATTGGGTGTTTCAGTGATTGATGATGCAGGTTGTACTACAATGGTGATTGTTTCATGGATCCAGTATGAAAATGTATGAAACGTGGTCCCGGGAAGATCGTAGGCCGGCACCTACGTACTGGTAAACATATCAGCCAGTACAAGAGCCAGGGGGTTGTAGCTCCCTTCCAGGAGCATCTGGAAAATGAGTGAAGGTTGTAGCCTTCTGTAGGGTTGGCACCTACGTACTAGTAAATGGATCGGCTAGTACAAGAGCTATGAGGGTTGTAGCCCTCTGCAGGTTGTAGCCTGCGTGCTGGTAAAGGACTGCACCAGTACATTGTAAAAGAAGTTTCTTATTAAAGGAAGATAGAAACAAATTGCAGTAGGTGGTTTTCACCCACATTGGGTTTCCACCTTATATCATGGTGTTCATGTGTGTGCCTTATGTGTGATGATCTATTCTGTTATACTGCACCTGTTTACTGTTAATATGGTTAATAATGTTCTGATGCATTTACTGAAGATAAGCTAACTGAATCATAAGATTACTGCATGTACGCTAGTTGCCCTTAACGAAGTCGCGTATATACGCTGATATCCTTAACTGAAGCTGCGTGTATGAATCTGAGTATGAAATTGAAAAAGTTTTATCTGATCTGATAATACTGATTCACCCCCCCTCTCAGTATTATTTCCAACAATATATATATATATATATATATATATATATTAGGATATTTAAGAAATATGTGCAATCATAAAGCATATATGAGACATTTTAATTTATTACATTATGATTAAATTGTCAATTGTCAATGCATAAACTATGAGTCTCTAAATTTACATCACATTTACTCATGAATGATCAGTGATCACATAATTAAAATAGCAATATCCAAAATCAACCACGAGAAATTTCTAATTTATTGTCTCGTGCTTGATTGGGAGTCTCCTCCTACATAGTTGAACAACCTTAGTGCTCTTGATTAAATACAAGTTCCATACCCTAGTACCCTACGTGCTCTTGATTAATGGGAGTCTCCCCTGCATAAAGGGCTTGGTTCTCTTGATAAAATACAAGTTCCATACCCTAGTACATGACAAAATCCAATAGAAACATTGCAATCCCCCCAATCCTGAAATCTTGAAAAATAGATAAGTTTGTTGGATTTTGAGTGAAATCTAAAATTCTACTTTCTCCATATGAAATCTAATGAGGGCGAAACCACTCTCAAACATCCTGAATCATTTCATGGTAATGTTAAAAATTTAAGTAAAAGTGACATTCTCTTTTACTTTTACTTTAAGAATGTCACTTTTACTTTAAGGATTTAACATTACCATGAACTGCATATCAACATTAGGTTGCCCCACTCAAAAAATCCTCTTATTTATAACTTGAGAGGCATTTAGAAGCATCTAGAAAAAGTCAAGTTAGAAGAGGAAACTCCACCGTATAGCTCGGAAACTCGTTTCTGGCCGTACTGGCCACGTTTCCTCCTCAAGAAACGGGCCAGTATAGCTGGAAACAAGTTCGAGGCCGTACGGTACGAGTGTCCTCGTTTCCGTTTCATTTTCGGCCGGAAACGAACCCTTCTCCAACGTTTCCTGCAACTTAGCTCCAAGATAAAGTCGGCCTTATGAGCTATCAAGTTGGCCTACATGCAGAGCCACGCCCACCCTTGAAGAAGCTTATATATAAGAGGAACTCGTCCTCCATTTGGATAATTTTTCACTCACTCATCTCTTACGCGAAGAAGGCAGAAGATAGAGGTCGAATAAGGAAGTGCGAAGAAGAGAAGAACGAAGAAAGTCAAAGTGTTTGGGTCTCTCTACATTCCTCTGGAGGTGCGAAGTTAGGGTTTCTGCACTGGGCTAGTCTGAGGTTTGATTTTTGAAGCAAGGGCGAAGGAAGGCAAGCGAAGGTCTCTTAGGGAATCTTACTAGCCCTAGGACTTAAGGCAAGCGAGGTCAAGGGGAAGGCAGTTAGAGGGAGATCGAAGTCTCCTAGAAGAGTTGCAACAGTTGTTGGGGAGCAGAATTTTGGATCTTCTAGAAGGTTGAAGATATTTCAGCAAGAGGCCGAGGAAGACTGGATCTTGGAGGGTATTTGTTTGAGTCTAGGTCATGGTATTTGTCAATTGAAAGATCTGAAAGATAAGAAGAGATTTTCAGGTTTTCCCCTCAAGAGGAGGGGTTTTGGCCCTAGCTTGCAGCCTATATACTGTGTCATTGTTCTTACTGTTTTGGTAGCTGTTTGATGTATTGCATATTGGAATAAGAAAGATCAAATCTAATAAGTAAAAAGGTAACACAAACAGTTATCAAGTTAAGAGAATTAACATATACATTGCCCTATTGAATTCTCAACAGTGCAGTCATGTTGAATTAAATGCAATTGACTATAGTTCACAGGTTGACTTGTTCATATGTTGTAGTTTGGTTTAACTATCGAATATGAATGCATCGTTAATTTGTTTCTGAACAATTGAAGCACGGCTGAATCTGTAGTTTTAGGTCACATCATATGCAATAGTACATAGTTTGTTCTTTTGATTTATTTCAAAATTCAACTTAACGCTCACATTTTATGCCTCTATTTTTAATTGCTTCCAGGGTCCACCAGGAACAGGGAAAACACAAACTATTCTTGGACTTCTAGGAGCTGTTTTACATGCGACACCTGCATTGATGCAATCCAAGTAATGCATATTACTTTTCTAAAATACGTTTTATATTAAAAGTTGAAAGAAGTTTCGGTAAATAGGACTATATTTATTGAAAAATGGTTGCGGATGGTTTTCATTAAATTATTTCAGGCATTCAAGTATCTAGCATCTTTGGTTTTAATCATTTGGAATCTGTAAATGTACTATAAGGGAACTGCAAGCATCTTCTGGTTGCAAGAGATTATTAGTTAGAGTGGCTGAACAACTTATATGGTGGTAATCACGTGGTGCAGGGGTGATACTCTTACTGTCCAGGGCAGGCCAGAACCAAACCTTGAAGACAAGTATGAGCTTATTTCATGCGTGCTTGTTAAATTATTGGTTCATAGTGTAACAAAATTTACTCTCTAAATACTTTTCAGATTGGATTTCTCCATGAATGTCTTGTCCAGTAAACTATTTTTATGTTTAACCCCTAGCCTTTCCAGCCCGATGAGTTTGGTGCCCCCCTATCAGTCGGTTTGCTCTTTGCTTACTATTGGCCACCTTTTATGATATTGATTTTTTCCTTCTCCATTCTTCTTCTATGCCCATTATTGTACTTGTCCAATGCAGATTTTAGCAGGCTATAAAATTGTACTTGGTGACATGGAGGACCTTTTGGCTATGCTCTTGGCAGCAAGCTGCCATTGGGTTCCCGAAATCAAATATCAGCTTCCTTCAACAGTTAGATTGTTCTTTGCCTGCCTATTTACCAGCTGCATTATTCTTAATTTCTTAGCATAATACTTATAGTTACTTACTATTTACATGAAGATATTCTCTTTTGGAATTCCATTGGAAAATACCATGGGTTTCTGGTGGGTTGTGTCTTGATGGGCTTGCCTTTTGTTATTTTTGCAATCTTAAATAAAATGCATGCCCATCACATTAATGGTCTAAATGACAGGCTTGTTAGGCTTTTTTTGCGTGGGGTGGGGTGGGCTGGGCTGCGTGGGGTAGGGGGTTTTCAGGGAGGTTAGGGGAAGTCATCAGTCTTCTCCATTGCTTGTTGGAATTGTAATTGTGCATTTTGTTTCTCTATGGGTCCATTATCAGATATATTTTGAAAATGTTGGCATCAACAAAAAATCACGTACGGTCTGGAATATAACTTATCAGCAACATCAGAAAAAAAACTGTAAGAATCAACAAACTTTTGGAAAGTGGTGCAGGACTGTCACTGTTTTGTTTCACGGGAAGCTTCATTAGTGTGCAGCTCTTCCTGGAGACTCGGGGTATGTGGTTTTGCCCTGCCTTTTAGAAGTTTGGTGTTAATGTTTGAACCTAGCATCTGGAAATTAGTTCCTAGCAGATTTATCAGTTCAACTAATGAACAAATGCACAACCGGGTTCTTAACAAAAAAATATTCAACGGAAGCAAAAATTACAACCAATCTGACTCACATGCGACACATATAAATTCTGCTCAATCAAATAAGTTCTCCATCAAATCAGAACCTACTTGGGCTCTCATCCGGGGATATTGGCCCTGTTGACCACTTTGCGTCAACTACCCTATAGCAGTACACATTTTCTCAAAGCACTCCATCATGTTTGAGCCGTCAGACATCTAGATATCATCATCATCTTTCAGCAGTTTTGCCAAATTTGTAATTCCAAATTCTTCAGCCCTGCGTGGCCATTGTAAAATGATTCTAGTATGACTATGAGGGCATGAAAAAACATCTAGGTAAGCCTTTGATTCTTAGCAAAGAGTTTCACTCTACGGAGTTTTTTACCCTCCGCCAATTATTCGCGTTTTCTAACCCAAATAATTGGCAGAGTTTTTCTCCCACACATACCCCAAAGCTAGAGTGGGGCTCTGTTGTCGCCCAAATTGTACACCCAAAGCGACAACGCTCAAAACATGGGCTGTCACTTTGATCCCTGCCCACTCTGTTTAAGCTATCTCCTAGATACAGGCTAAGGGGGAAGTCCCTACAAATGGAATTATGAGGAATCTGTTGGAAACCAACAAGTTTCAGGAGATACAACTGAATGTCCTAGCAACTTGAACCAAAATTTTGTGACAAGTAAGATTATTAAGCACAAGCAAATTAGATTTTTAAGATATAAATGATAGACCAATGCCTCAAGATTAATTACTTGCACAACAAAGATCAATACGCAAGTTACCGGATGAAAAACTATTACAAGATACAAAATATATTCTAGATGAGATGCAAGATCATGGTAAATTTTAGTTAGAATGCCTAATCTAGGTGAATCTGTAATGAAAAAGATTCGTATACGCAGCAGAGTAATCTTCATAATACTTCGAAGACAAAGACATCCATTGTAGGACAATATTTGTATATTGAATATTGTATAAAATAATTGATGAGATGATTACAATGAGGGTGAAGGCCTGCTTATATACCTTAGGAAGGTACTTCTTCAGTAACGGTTATGTCTTTAGGGACATACCTTTTCATTAACTAGTTACTAGTTACTAACTAATCATTATTTATTATTATTTTATTTTACATTATTTGTGCTATTTTATATATATTTTTTATTCATAACATTGCCTTCCTTTTCAAAAAGATTTGTCTTCAAAGCTTACTTGATGAAAGGGCTTGAACTCGTTTCCTGTTTTGAATATCTTCTCTTCTCTGAACTTTCATCTTCGTTGATACAAGACGATATGATTCTTTGAGTGATAAACAAAATATCAGACTGAGAATGGATCTAATCATCCAAGATTAATCTTCTGTGGAATCTTCTGATCACTGAAAATTTGTAGTGAATTGTTATCATAGGATTGGATTCTGCAAACTTCAGAATTCCTTGGAACATAAATTTGTTGTTTTCGTTCTGAATGGTTCAAATATATAGACTGACTTAGTTGTCTCCTCTTATGGTTCGAGTGTTGATAAGGAGTTCTTCTGGTTAGATTTTCCCTTATCAAGTGTGTAGCAATTTCCTGATTTACTTCAGGTACTGTTGTTGCTGAGTTGGCTACTGAATCATCACTGGGAATTTCCATTGTTTGAATTGCAACATCTAAATACGTTTTAACTTCTATTGGTTTCTCATCTTCTTGAGTTGTGATATTGACTGGATTAGTATTTGTTCCTTTATCTTCAACTTGAACTGTTACATCTGATGACTTTGATACCTCCTTCGCGAGAAATTCTTCTAATTTGTTTTTTAATGATTTCTTATCATCGTTAAGTTTCTTAATTTGAGTGAGTAGATTTTGATTATGTTTTTTGAGACGTATGAGTACTTGATTTTCTTTTTCATCAATCTTATGTTTTAGTTTCTCATTCTTTAAATCTTTGATTTGTTCTAATAGCTTTTGATTAAGGGTTTTTAAGTGCAAATTTTCTTCTTCTTGTTCTGATAAGTGCTTCTTGAGTTCCTTCTTTGTGGCCTTAGTTCTTTTGACTTGTTTGAGTAGTTTTTCATTGTGATCTCTGAGGTGCAAAATTTCTTTGTCTTTACTGGAGTTGACTTCTTCAAGCTCCTTCTGCTTCTTTGGTATAGTTTTTTTATTATCTTGAAACATCGATTCCAAAATATCCTTAAGTCTTCTAATGAGCATGTTATCGATTTTGGCTTCATGATTATGTCCTGGAAGGTGATCATCTTCTTTTTATAAGGGAACATCAAAATATTTTTTTCTATGTTTAACATGAACGTACCCAATTCTTTTAACCAAGGTTGACCAAGAATTATGTCGATCTTTGGGTTAAACATAGTTACGACACAAAATTGAGAGTTGCATTCATAGTGGTCAATTATTACTTGTAAATCATTAATTTCATATTCTTTGTTGCCAAAAATATTTTTTCTTTCTCCTATGCTTGACTTTGGAATTAATAGTTGATTCACCAAATTAACATTGATGTAATTTTTCTCGTCACTTATGCTGATAACAATATTAATCCCCTTCCATTGGGTATTCCCTTTTACTGTAATTACTCTACAATTTGCAATTAGAAGACTTTTATAGGAAAACCTTTCTTCCTTCGTCATTTTCATTTTTTTGTTCTTCACTTCTTTTAACCTTTTATGGAACCTTATTTAATTATCTTTTTTTTTTTTGTTAAATACCCTTCGTGTCATGTCCCTTTTCAGATGTATTAGTCACGGGGTGCAGCGACACAATTTTGGCATCATTTTTGGCTTAGGAGGAGGACCCCACACACAGAACTTAGGGACTATAGGCAATTTGACTTTATTTCTGGCAGCTAGTGTTATGTGGGGGCCACCCACATGAATAATTCGAACTTGGCCATTGCATGAGTTGGAGGGAATCGAATTAGTGGAAGGAGGGGCCCACAAGAGGCTAAGGGGGCCCAAGGTGATAAAAGAAGAAGGAGCTCTCATTTTGCAGCATCTTGATCATTTTACAAACAAACTTATCTTTGTTTGCTCTGTTGCTTGGTGAGTCTACTGGTTGTTTAGCCGCGGATCTTCCGTAGGGGACATTCAACCTCTATTTCTGGGGACTATCCGTGCCCGCCCTAGGGAGGTTATTCCACAGAGATTTTAGGGGTTCCAGCATTAACATACACTTCATCCAACCACGCAGAGGAGGAGACTGCGTATTTTCTGGGCAGCGAGAAACACACAGAAGGGGATTGAGCCAGCCGGGAGGTCCATAGCTTGTTGGGAGTTTCGGGATTTGGAAAGGTTGTTGGTTGAGGACAATTTCATTGAGTTTTGCAGCTAGTCAGTTAGGGGTTACAGTAGTACGAATTTCTGGGCAGAGGGATTGTGCAGAGACCTCTGGCAACAAACTCGTGGTGCTTAGGAAAGCAGTCATCCAGGCCAAGGATCATCCGGGGAGAAAGGAGTCAGTCATCACAGGTGAACCCAACATTCTAGGGGTGTTTTCAAAGGGATTTGCAGGTTGTTTCCTGCAAGTCGAATTTGGCAGCAACAGCTGGGGAGAGGCTCCAAGGAGGCCAAAAATCCAAAGTCAAAACCAAAGAAATTCCCTTCTGGGTTTTTTTGGGTTTTGTCCAAGGAGTCTAAGGCTGAAAGGATATAATTTTCTGGGCGGTTTTTGGGCACATTCCAGTAGGTCGAAGTTCAGTAGGACAATAGTTTTACTGGGACAACGCAGTGTAGAGTGGTGCAACAACTGGGCAACCTTCAGCTCAGCTATTCCATCACCTGGGTTTGGTCCAGCTTGTCCTTGGGACAAACCCAGGTGCACCATCTCATTTATATTGTACCTATGCTCTCAAATTTTATAATATATGGCTCAGAAGTTCCAAATTTACAGTGTTTTATGGGTTTATAATGCATGTCTTTAATTTTATGCTGCTGCATTGTTTATTTGTTTAGAATATCACTCATATTCCTACTTAGGAACATTACACTTCGCCGCTTATTTGATAATAACGCTCCTTTAAAAAATATGAAGCCAAACCTTGGAAATATTGGTAGTAATAATATTATAACATATATTTTTATATCCAATAAATATGTTTAGTATTTTTTTTTGGTTATTTAAATTAATTAATTAAGTATATAATTATATATATATATATATATTTTTTTTTTTTCAATTAGATATAATTATATAATATATATATATATATTTTTTAAATTCAATATACATATATATAATTCATTTAATATATATAAAAAGGTTTTATAATTTGGCAAGTTCTGCATGACAGGGAACAGGTTGGTGGAGGAATACGACAAATGATCGAGGCAACGTATGGTGGCAGAGAACAAGCACGCGGAAGCAACAGCTGTTGTAGGTTTGGGCAGGTGGTCGTCGGGTGCCTACCTGTGGCGAGAGGGCTTTGGTGGTGAGTGGGCTTTGGTCATGTGAAAGTGAATGGCGGCGGTAGTTGTTACTTAGGTTGAGGCTGCTTGGAAGGATGCAGACGGGCGGAGTGGATGGCTTACAACTGCTATCGGTGATAAGGTGGTTGTCGTCTTCGGTAGCTCCACGCACTGCAACTGGCAGCTAACGACCCAGGTGAGTTGTTTGTTTATTCATGTTTTATATTTTTTTATATATAGTTGTTTTTAATAATATATATTCCTTTTTATTAAATATTCTTTTCCAATTTTTTTATGTATTTTTTTCTCTAATATACCGATTTTTTGTTTTTTGTTTTTTTGTTTTCAAATACTTGACCAAAGGCTTAATAGTGAAATGGAGAACCTCCAATTGTGTAGCGAAACGCTTTGTTTATGACGACAACCAAGTTGACAACGAGTTGATGGCTAAAGGTCAGGATTAGATGTGGTTCTGATACCAATGTAATGAACAAGGTTCACATATGCAACATAGTAATCTTCAGAATACTTCAAACACAAAGACATCCATTGTAGGATAATGGTTGTATTTTGAATATTGTATAAAATAATTGATGAGATGATTACAATGAGGGTGAGGGCCTGCATATATACCTTAGGCAGGTACCTCTTCACTGATGGTTGTGTCCTTAGTGACATATCTTTTCATTAACTAGTTACTAATTACTCATTATTTATTATTATTATTATTTTATATTATTTGTATTATTTTATATATTTTTTCTTCATAACAAAATCGTTCTTATCAATTGTTTTGAAGCCAGTCTAAAATGCAAGTTGTGGAGAGAAGGTCTAGGGAAGGAGGCTAAGGCCTCATTAACGATACCTACCCTTACTTCTAACCACTCAAGTGCCTCTGTTCCTACAAGGGATTGCCCGCAAGAGAACTGCAAGGTCACCTGTGTTAACTGCAAATAAGGATCCAAACTTCTCAAATTGGATGAAGAAGGTTGTCCTATCTCTCTTTCCTCCAATCTCATGCTTGGAGGTGCATTTTATCAATGCACTTCTAATTTGGAATGAAGATGCAAATGATGAAGTTAATTTGCTCAATGAGATATTGTTATAATTCAATGCTCCAAATGCTTTAAGATGAACAATTTAAACCAATTATCCTACTTGCAATTTGAATGACAAGAAGTACACTTTGAATGCAAGAATTGCAAGAGTTGCCAACAACTTATAAAGTACTGCTAGAAAACACTTAGATATTATCTCAATGAAACAATATTAGCAACGAGAGTTACTCAATGTGTTAATTAAGATGATTCCAATGTGCTTATGAGAGATCTCTTTATCTCATGTTATGTCAATTAGGAACAAGAGCAATTTTAAATGTTTCTTTAAGCACAATAGAGTGAACATAATAATATAGGAGCAATGAGATTGCTAACAGTGATATGCAATGTCAAGAATGAAACTAACCAATGCACCTAGCTAACAATGAGATGCTAGAGATGCAAGGATGCAAGATACAAAACAAACTAGTTATCCCCAAGACAAAAAGAGAGACTAATGCAATAAGTTAACCAATGCTTTTATCATTCAATGATTACTTGGAAAATGCACCAGACCTCAAGAACACTTATGCCAATTAAATCAGCCCACTATGATCATAAAATCAGTCCCAAAATTACTTGCAAATAATGATGATTTAACCCTTAAGTTAATATTTGATGTTCCTTTAGTTTCTCAGTGTTAGTTTTCCACGATATTGGTGTCTAGGATAGAATCTTAAATCATTGACGCTACTAAACCAACTATCACAACATATTACAACAGAATATAAACAACAATAAATCACATATGCACAAATATAGCCAACTTTTTACAAATTTTTAACCCAACTTTGTTATATTAATCAAACTGAATAATACAACAATCTAGGGCTCTCGTACTAGGGATAATGACCCTCATACATCCACTAGTACAAGATACAATAACTAGTGCTTGGTGTCTGTCGTGATGACCACCAATCTACTTTGATTAAGATACTTTGACCATTTGGTTGTGGCGCACTCCCTCAGCTCCTCTCGGTCGTACCTTGAACACATCTGCCCGGTCCTTCGGCTCCTGATCTGCAACACCTACCTCTATCAATGCTCCAAGTCCATTTGGCCATTGAATCTTGGCTATCCAATCTTCTCTCTCATTGATCGTTTGTCCATCAACGCATCAACACATCGAGACTCCTGTCGAGTTGTTCACAACTCTGTTTGTGAACAACTCACAACTGCCCACTGCTGCTCCTCAGCTACTTAGGGACTTTTGCCCACTATAGTCTTCCTGTGTTGCTCCAATGAAGACTAACATAGGGCACGAAGGGTTGCCACCTATCACCATCAAATGTCGCTTCTCCAATGATGAACACAGGCTGCAACAAACTGCTTCTCTGGTTGATCAAACTAGGAGCTCCAACAAACTGCCTGTCCTAGCAACCCTTAGTCCATCAAGGCATTACACATAGGGCTACACACTTGGGCATTCTCATGCTACCGTCCAACAGTCCACAAATGCCCAATCCAACACAAACAAACAAGTCCTTTAGATATCCTCAAACATCATCCAACTAGAGCTCCGAAGATTTGCCCTTTGCTTTGCAATAGAGGAGCTATTGCGCAAATCTAGGCACACAATGACCATGGTAGCATCTACCCACTAGTTAGGGCTTCTAACATGCCACGTTAGCCCTACCTCTTAGCTGCTACAATTATCCCAAACTGTCCTCTTCTAGGACACCATCCACTTGCATCAAAACAACTATAACTTCACCAATACATACCTTTGTTTTGTGTCCGTTCAACTGCTGTAGGTTTTGGTCCTCGTTAGGGATGATAACACGCTACTCCAACACCTATTTCTGCCTTCAAAACCCTCCTTAACAGCTGTGGCCCACCTCTTTTCTATCTCTGCTGCTAGTGTGTTGATTTGGGGTAGCATCGGATGTGCTCTAGCCACGAAAATTGGTGGAGAGGCTAAGGCACATGAGATCTCCAATACCCAGAAAGGGTTTGGGCAAATTCTAAACAGTTTGGGAGATATTAAAATAATTAATATTTTTAATGGAGTCACTTAGGGAAATTAAAATATCAATGTGAATTAATATAAAACTGCGTTAGAATGGTCCAAAAGTCATGGATCAAGCTAGATCTAATCTTAGCTGTTGATTAGGGACCTAATCTCAGCCGTTGATTTGTCAATGAGAAAAGTATAAGAGGAGGCTTGAGGGTCACTTGGAGAACACACCAAGAGATCAAGATTTCGACTTTCTAGGGCTGGGTTTGTTGAGAAAGTTGAGAGAATGATCAGAGTTACAGCTGAGGGGTAGTGAATACAAAAGCAGAGAAGTAGAGCTAGCACCGGGAGGATCGGCGCAGTAGCCGGAGAGAGGGACGTAGAACCAGCCAAGGGTTCACCCAGAGCTAGCCAGGGCTCACGCAGAGGCAGCCAGGAGCTGTGCAGTGCCTCAAAGGGGCCAACGTGGGTGACATAGAGGGCTAGAGGGTTGACGCAGGCCAAGCCAGAGTGACGCTGGGCTAATGCTGGGCCAGAGAGAGGCTGACGCAGTCCCTAGAGGTTGACGCTGGGGTTTCGTGGGGCAGATTGGAGCTGTGAAGCTGTCGGAGTGTTTATCTGGGGTTTCAACCGGAATATTTGCTTCCGAGTAGAGAGGTGCTATTGCCGAGATTTTTCTCTGTTGGGTGAGCCGGATTTGGCACCCAGATTGTATTCTGAAACTGCTTAATAAATCAAACCCTCAGATAGTTGCATCGGTTTTCCCGCATTTGGTTTTTCCGGGGACATTAGTCCAAAAACAACGGTGTCACTTGTGTGCTTGTTTCTATTTCCTTCAGTCCCATGTTGCGGGGGAGGCCCCCCCCCCCTCGAACCCGCTCCCGAATCGCGCTCCGGGTGGGAGCGGCTCGGGAGCGCGCTCCCTTAAAAAAAATTTTGTTCCCTGGTCTGTTAGGGAGCGACATAGGGAGTGATCGCTTCGGCGCTCCCGGAGCGTTTTTTAATACCCGGGAGCGATCGCTCCCTGATCGCTCCCGGACATTAAAAATCGCTCCGGGAGCGATTCGAGCCGGGCCGGGAGCGGTTCAGCGGAAAAAAAAATCCGTCAGACCCGAAAATAAAAAAAAAATTTAGAATTTTTTTTTGGTTTTATAAGCCCAATGGGCCAAAAAAAATTCATTCTAACTTCATTGAGCTTGAGTTTGGAGCTGGAGCAAGAGCAAAGGAGTGAGGAGCAAGTGCCAAGGAGCGAGGAGCAAGCCTGCAGAGGTAAGTAACTTAGTAATTTAGTTAGTTTAGCTGGTTAGGTAGTTAATTTAGTTAATTTAATTTAGCTATTTGAGTTTAAAGATCATGTATTTAAATTAAATTAATAAATTAAATTAATTAATCCCAATAAATTAAATTAATTTGCAGATTCAAGAATCAAAACCCTACAAACATCAAACACCATGGACCTGGCTATATTTATTGGCATTTTCCTCTTCCTGGTCCCTTTTATGGTTATTATGGTGCTGGAGAGTAGGAAACGGAGGGGGCCCCAAATTGAAGAGGGGGATGAAGAAGCCGGAGAAAGTCAAATGGGTGAAAACCCCAGTGAGGAGGAGCTGGAGGAGGGTGAACATGACCCTCAAAAAACTAAACAAGACCAAACTCCATTGTGGAAATATGTTCACAGGGCTGAAACAGGGAGGGGGTGGAACCACTAAATTTCATTGCCCCCATTGCAACACTGATTACACAGGTTCATACACCCGTGCTAGAGGACACCTCTGCGGGAAAAGGCCATGGGATGGAGAGAAACAAATAGGAATCAAAACTTGTACAGCGGTGTCAACAGCAGATAGAGCCAAATACATAAGGGAAGAGGAGGAAGCCCAATACAGAACAAAAAAATCAAGGGGTTTCTTTGAACCAAGCTCACAATCACAAAGAACTCCTTCAGCATCCTCCCAAGGCAGTGGATATGGACATGGAGGCACAGGGTCATCATCTTTAAGGCGTAGAACCATATCAGATTTCCTTGATGAGGGGTGTAGGAATGATGTGGATTCAAAAGTTTACAGGTTTTTCTATGCATGTGGGATACCATTCAATGTTCTACGCTCACCTTATTGGCACGAAATGTTTTCTGCCATAAATGATGCCCCTAAAGGATACAAGAGCCCTGGGTATGACAAGGCAAGAACCGTTGGCCTTGATCATGAAAAAGCAAAAGTATCACATTCTTTGAATAAAATGACAAGTTCTTGGACTGACCATGGGGTGTCCATTGTATCTGATGGATGGACAAATGTAAAAGGCAAGCCATTGATAAGTGTTCTTGCTGTGTTTGTTAGTGGTCCCATCTTTCTATCTGCACATGATTACTCAGACAAGTTCAAGACCGCCATCAACATTGCAGAAGCATTACTTGAAACAATTGAGCGTATTGGCCCATACAATGTCATCCAAGTCATCACTGATAATGCTCCTAATTGTAAGGCAGCGGGAGCAATTATTGAGGATAAATACCCCAACATATTTTGGTCTGGATGTTTGGTTCACACATTGAACCTTCTGTTGCATGATATTGTCAAAAACAAAAATGAACAATACCAATGGATTGGTAATTTGTACAAGAAAAGCAAACAAATGATAAAATTTATTACAAATCATAGCAATACCCATGGCCTTTTCCGCAGTCACTCGAGATTGGAGTTGCTGAAGATTGCGAGGACTAGATTTGGTAGCTATTACCTCACCTTCAGGCGCCTTTTGAAGGTAAGAGAGGCATTAGCTAGCATGGTATCAAGTCCACATTGGCAGGTGTTAAAGGAAAGGGCTACAAATGTAGCTGACATGGCAGGTTTTGAAATGGTGGAGGAGGCCGCTCTTGATGGGCAGTTTGGGACAAGTGTGAGGCAGGTATTGGATTTCACCAAGCCAATTTATCACATGATTCGGTTTGCAGATACAGACAAACCAGTGATTGGCGAGGTGTATGAGCAAATGGATACCATGTTGGGGGAAATAAAAGACATTGTTCATAATAGAGATCCCAACTTGTACAAACAGATTCATGATTGTGTGTGTGAACGGTGGAATAGGCTTAACCTTCCACTACATTGCTTGGCGTATATCCTTACGCCAAAATACTACTCTACATCTTGGTTGGGCCAACCTGCAGCAGGGGGTGGGGTTATTACCAAACCCCATTTAGATCCAGAGGTAACTAAAGGATATTTGGAAGCATTAGAAAAGTTGGTACCTGACAGGGAGGAATGTGCAGCTGTGCGCCTTGAAATAGGCAGATACTTCAGTGGCACTGGTTTGTATGGTAACTTCCATGCAATGGACGACAAAGATAAATTTGAATCTCTCACATGGTGGGAAACATATGGCGGCCACGGACTTTTGCCAAAATTGGCAAAAAAAGTTCTTTCACAGGTTGTAAATTCTTCTTCTGCAGAGAGGTGTTGGAGCACCTACAGCTATATACATAATGTGAAAAGAAACAGACTCAATGAAAACCGAGCAGAAAGCTTGGTTTATGTGCACTACAACTTGAGGTTGTTGAGTCATTACTGTGATCGGGCTAATGAGGATCCCACATATAAAATTTGGGACAATCACCCAGAGGATGACAATTTGGAGGATGGCATTGTACATATTGAAGAACTAGAAGAGGAACTTGTAAGGGATGAAAATGAAGCAGCTGCAGCAGCCATGCCACCTCCACCTCCACCTCCACCATCCAGTAGCAGTGCTCGAGGTCCGAGTCTTGTTCCTTTGCTGTCGCCACCTCCATCTACACCCTCGCGTGGAGGTTCTAGTTCTGGTCGTCGGTCTGTGCGGGAGACTCCTAGAAGACCACCACGACCTGCTTATACTCCTGGAGACTCTCGTGGCAAGGGCCACATGTAGATTTACAGTTTACTTGTCTTTTTTAGTTTCTATTAGACTTTAGTTTTCATAACTGTTGAGTTTTGAGTCCTTGACTCTTGACTCTTGACTCTTTCATATCATAATGATATTTTTTGTAAACATTATATCATTGTGACAATGAAAATTTGAAGTTTGAAGTTGGGCCTTGGCAATTATAACTCATTGGTAATGATTGTGAATTATGAATATGATGCTTTGTGAAAGACTAAAGTTGTTTCATTTCATCTCATTATTCATGTTTCATTTTATAAATTTTTAACATTTCATATCATGTTAACAGTTAGAAGTTAGGACTTAGAAATATCTTCGATATTACTTCTTGTTATGGTTAAACTTAGCTTACAAGTACAACTTTGGTGATCAATGATGATAAATGTTATTGAATTTTGAAATTTTCAATTCTGAAAGCTTGAAGTTGAAACTTTAAGATTGAATTTGATGAATCATGATTTATAAGAGTCTAAGACTCAATATGTTGCAGTTGTAATATGTATTTTACTAACTTGTGGACATGGTTGATGACGATTATAATTTCTAGATGATTGATGTGATATGGTTCAATGATCAATCTATGTTTTTTTATGTTTTTTTATGTCTAATTCATCATTCTACATGTTTTTGTTGACATATATGTATCAAAAATTAAAAAATATAAAATATATATATATTTTTAAAAAATCGCTCCCGGATTCGCTCCCAAACCGGGAGCTTCTGAAAATGGTCGCTCCCGCTCCCGTTTTCGCTCCCGCTCCCGCTCCCAAGTAACATGGCTTCAGTCGATGATCTGTAATGTGTTGAGCATGTACTTGTATTTATTTCCAGTATTTACATGGTAAATAACTTGTTAATTAACAGAACAAGTAGGTAGGAATAAATCAGTAAAGTGCATGAAGGGTTTCTAACGTGTCAGACTTAGAAATTCCAACATGGTATCAGAGGGTGGTTGTAGATCACAGGAGAACTGAGGACATCAGCCGAACAGAGCAGCAGCAGCAGAAAACAGCTGTCCCGAGTGACAGAAGCTGTTCCTAGCAGAGTAGCAACAAGGAAGGGGTGACGCAGTGCCTGCATCATCAAGATTGAGCCAGGAAGAGGCAGTGCAGAGGCTGAGGGAGGCAAAGGCAGGCTCACGCAGAGGCCAGGAGGGCTGACGCAGTTGGCTGAGGAGGTTGATTTGCCGGTGCCGGGATTGCGTAGAGCCTAGGAGCTCTAACCTTCAGTTTGCTGGGGTTTAGGAGGCTGTGGGTAAGTTGCAGAGTGAAGCTGGTGGGGTACTGTAGTCAGAACAATACCTAACAGGGCAAGACCAAGGAGGAGGGAGTTGCTATCGAGGGTTTCTAGCCAACAAATCCAGATCAGTGGTGCAGTGGCACTAAGGATCGGAGTGGGGGCATCTCGACATTGGCAGAAGGGTTTCAAGGAGGGAAATTGAGGCTCAAAGGGAGTCATATCGAGAACTTCTAGGAGGGAAGTAGAGGAGTAGCGAGATGGCAGTGAACGGGGTAAGAGACCTGGACAGACTGGACGGAGCCTCAAACTTTGTAGTCTGGAAGGCCAGAATCCTATCCGTTCTAGACAGGAATCGTGTCAAGCACTTTGCCTTGAGGATGATAGCTATCCTAGTTGACCCAACTGATAACGACAAGTACGAGGAGGTAATAGCGAGGGCCAAGAGCATCATCCTTGATAGGGTCAAGGACCATGTAGTACCACATATTGCCGAAAAGGAAACAACAAATGAGGTTTGGGAGGCCCTAAAGAAATTGTACCAGCATACTTCTGTGCAGAGAAGGATGTTACTAGAAAATCAATTGTGATCATACCAGATGTAGAAGGGAGAACAGATCGACCCATTCCTCTGTAGATTGAAGGAGACTCGGGATCAACTGACTTCCATAGGGGCAACGCCAGATCCAGAATTGATGGTGAGAACAACCTTGAACGCAGTCTTAGAAGACTGGGAGGTGTTTGTCCAGAGCATATTGGGCAAGGTGACCCTTCCAAATTGGGAGGAAATGTGGGCTGCTCTTCGCCAAGAAGAGATCAGAAGGCTCAGCAAGGCGGGAAGTAGCGACAAGGGGATCATAGTCAAGGAGGAGGAGGAGGATTCTGCCCTAGAAACTGAGGGAAAGCAGGAAAAATAGAAGAAGAAGGACCTCTCCAAGGTCAAATGCTTCCACTTTGGGGAGCTGGGTCATTATGCGACCCAGTGTCGAAGGAAGAAGAGTAAGGGAGAGGCCTCCGAGACCAAGGCAACGCCAACAAGGGCAGAGAAGGAAGTGGTGACAGATGATGATTGTGCCGTGAGTGCTCATGTGCCACTTGTGAAGAAGTGGGGAGACATCGAGCTATAGCCAGAAGGACTACTTACGATGAGGGGCAGGATCCTCGAGGTACCCAGCCTCTTGGATTAGACCTTGCTACGGGAGCCCCAAAGAGGAGTAGCAGTACTGGCGATATCAGTAGAGACGGATGTGGCTGGAGCGACAGAGGGAGCTACAGTGCAGGGTTCCCAGGACAGCGCGAGGTTAGTAGGCTGCAACAGTGCGAGAGGCACGAGAGTGTTGCACCAGTGCAGGATGGCACAGAGAGGTGTGCAACGGTGCGAGATGCATGTAGTTGTTGCAGCAGGGTAAAGGTCAAAGAGGGAGCACTTGTCAGTGACAGAGGGAGCTTCAACATGAGGAGTGTTTCTAGCCTGACGAAGATGTCAGAGTTGGGAGATTAGTTACTTACTTCTCAGTAACTGAGTTACAGTGCAACAGTTAGTAGTGGTAGTGCTATGGGCAGCACGATGCAACATGATGAGAGGGGTTCCAGTGCAAATGCAGCAGTGGCAATGGTAGGGCCATGGGCAGCAGCACAGATGCAGAGGGAGTTGCAGTACGGATGCAGCAGTGGTAGTGGCAGGGCCATTGGTAGCAGTACAGGATGTAGCAGTGCAAATGATGGGTAGCAGGCCTAGCATCAGCACAGGGACCGATGCCGGATGATCAGGGTGATACTTAGTGAGGAGTATTACTAGAGCACAGTCCTCGCTAAGAGGGAGTGTTGATTTGGGGTAGCATTGGATGTGCTTTAGCCACGAAAATTGGTGGAGAGGCTAAGGCACATGAGATCTCCAATACCTAGAAAGGGTTTGGGCAGATTCTAAACAGTTTGGGAAATTAAAATATTAATGTGAATTAATGTAAAACTGTGTTAAAATGGTCCAAATGTCATGGATCAAGCCAGATCTAATCTTAGCCGTTGATTAGGGACTTAATCTTGACCGTTGATTTGTCAATGAGAAAAGTATAAGAGGAGGCTTGAGGGTCACTTGGAGAACACACCAAGAGATCAAGATTTCGACTTTCTGGGTCTGGGTTTGCTGAGAAAGTTGAGACAGTGATCGGAGTTGCAGCTGAGGGGCAGTGAATGCAGAAGCAGAGAGGCAGAGATAGCACAGGGAGAATCAGCGTAGTAGCTGGAGAGAGGGACGCAGAAGCAGCCAAGGGTTCACGCAGAGCCAGCCAGTGCTCACGCAGAGGCAGCCAAGAGCTATGTAGTGCCTCAGAGGGGTCAGCGTGGGTGACGTAGAGGGCCAGAGGGGCTGACGACGTGACGCAGGCCAAGCCAGAGTGACGCTGGGCTAATACTGCGCTAGAGAGAGGCTGACACAGTCCCTAGAGGCTGACGCTGGGTTTTCGTGGGGCAGATTGGAGCTGTGAAGTTGTCGATGTGTTTATTCGGGGTTTCAACCGGAATATCTGCTTCCGAGTAGAGAGGTGCTACTGCCGAGATTTTTCTCTGTTGGGTGAGCCGGATTTGGCACCCAGATTGTATTCCAGATTGTATTCTGAAATGACTTAATAAATCAAACCCTCAGATAGCTGCACCAGTTTTCCCGCATTGGGTTTTTCCAGGGACATCAGTCCAAAAACAACAGTGTCACTTGTGTGCTTGTTTCTATTTCCTTCAGTCGATGATCTGTAATGTTTTGAGCATGTACATTGTATTTATTTCCTGTATTTACATGGTAAATAACTTGTTAATTAACAGAACAAGTAGGTAGGAATAAATCAATAAAGTGCATGAAGGGCTTCTAACGTTTCAGACTTAGAAATTCCAACAAGGCGCTGCCCTTTAGGATGGTTTCCGGCGTTCCAAGGGCCTCACAACACCCTTCCATACAGTTCTGTCCCTCTCTAAGGCAAGGTACAGGCTGCGGCTCCTTAGTTTGGCAGCCCAAACCAGTGTTTTAAAATTGGGTTGGACCGAATTGGATTTGGCCAAGCCGACTGAGCTAGACACCTAGCTGGGCCGGCTCGGTAGAAAAACCGGTTCGGTGGCCGATCTGTTACCGAATCGGGTTCGATAACAGACCAGTCAGCTTGGCCGACTCCGACTTAAATCGGCCGAGCCTGTCAAAGACGACCAACGACACTTTTCGGAGGGAATTTCGGATCCTAAAAACAATTAGTTTTTGGTTTTAGGTTTTCTTGAAGCCCATCAACTTCTCCCAAGCCTATAAAAGCTACCCAACTCCCTCACATTTCCTCATAGCTATCTCATTGTATTTGTGTGAGAATTTGTGAAGAGTTTGTGAAGAGTTGTGGAGTTTGTTTTTGGAGCAGGAGTGAGGAGTCTTGGGCAATCATTGGAGCAACAGTGAGGAGCTTCTTGGGCAGCCATTGGAGCAACATTGAGGAGTTAGTTTGTTGGAGCCGTATTGAGGACGTTAGAGCCTAGAGGTATTTATTTTCACTTTTAAAATCTACCTTTGCTTGTGTTTTTTTTGTTGTTGCAAATCTGGAAATTGAGAAGAGTAATTTTTGTAAAAGAAATGAACATTGAAGAGTTTTTTCTTTTCTTTTCATTTTCAGATGTGTTTCCTTTTATTTCCAAGTCCGAATATCAGAAAATGGCTCCTAGAATGAAAGATGTTGCTTGAGCATATGCTGACATGATTGATAATCAAATGCATTGCAAATTGTCATAGAAAAATTAAGGAAGGTGGAGGGGGCATTCATAGGATGAAACAACACTTGGTTGGTATTAGAGGCCAAATTGCTTAATGTGCAACACCATCAGAACAAATTGGGGAGATTAGGAAGGAGTTTATAGAAAAATTTGAGAAGCTCGAGGAAGAAAAAGCTAGGCAAAAAGAAATAGAGGTTGAAATTGGAAGGAAGAGGAGTATAAAATACATGATGGCTACCAACCCCAATTTTGATTACAAGGGCTCTTCATCTATCCCTTGCACTGATTGTTATGAATTTAAATTTATAACATTTAATTAAAATAATTAACTATAATCAATTAATTAGTTAAATGAAGAGACATTAGTCCCCAAAGGACATGTCTCTCTGATTAGGCATGGCCAGTCAACTCCTATTAAAGGAGCACCGCCTCAGCCTTGTAATCATCATTCAAATTTTATCAATTAATTATATATATTACATTTAGAAATCATCTAGTGTATTTCTTACAGTTAATTAGCAATTTCGAAATTTTATTGCTAACAGTGGTATCAAAGCTACGTTTGGCTGGCAAGGACCACACCCCCTGTGGGCCTTCCACACCAACACGACTCTGCCGCTGCATTGACTTGAGTACCATTTCCGATGCCCTCGTTGAATCTCCCGTCACCTATCTATCCGCTCCCCGCACTACCGTAACCCTCTCGTGCTGCTGTACTCTCCGCCACCTAATTCAAGGTCCGCCAGCATCCACCCTATCCCCCATGTCTGCACCAGATAGCAGCGTCATCGATCTTCTCAGCTCGCGGACATTCGGAGGCATGGTGCTGGATGCGTGGCCGTGCTGCGTGGTGTGGGTTACGTTGCAGGAGCCGTTGAAGATTGAGACATCTAGCCACGGTCAGCGATCAATCAACGTCACTGATGAGTTTGCAGTCCTTTCTGCACATGGGTGCCGCTGCACAAAAAAATCCAACTGCAGTCACGGATGTGACCACAGTCAGCAGTCGTGACTATAGTCAACCAACGCGAGCCTTCGGCGAGGAGTAATTAACGTTTCATAAATATTTTTATTATAACTTTATAATTATAAATTTTAATTATTAAAAAAATTATTATTATTATTATTTAATTTAAAAAAACTATTATTATTTAAAAAATAAAAAAATAAAATCTATTATTATCTAAAAAAATAAATAATAATAAAAAATTGGGTCTTTGAGGAAAAAATGAAACAAAATGGCGGGCAACAACAATGACGATATGAAAGCGAGTAGATCAGGAGACCCCCGCGCGCTCTGCTCCCTGCGGCCTCTGCTGCTGCGTAGCCTGACCCTCTGAGCGCCTGCGCCTGGCAGCGCTGCTGCTGGGCTGCTCTCCCCCTCTGCTTGCCCTCCCTGCCACCCTGGGGCCTTCTGCCCGTTTCCTTTGGGGGCCTGCGGCCCATCCCTCTCTCTGCTTTCCGTTGGAGCGCCCCCTGCGCTTCTGACCTTCCCTGCAATGGATCCCCCATCCCATGACCAGGAGGATCTGGAGAAGTCTTTTGCCTCCCTGATCCAAGAGAATACCAATGAGAAAGCTCGTCCTACAGCCTCAAAGTTTATTAAGAAGCTTGATGAAATCCCAGAAGTTTCGCTCCCTCCTGCCCTTCCGAGGAGAGCAGCCGTCGCCCTGGCAGATAGGGGCTTGGTAGGTCAGTTCACGGGATTATGGCCCTCTCCTCGCACAGTCCAACGCTGGGTAGAAAGGAACTGGAACACAATGGTCCAAGGGAAGATCGCAATAAGATTCTGCGGGAGGGGTTTCTTCACCTTCCTTTTCGAAACGGTGGAAGATCGCAATCTCATATTCAGGAACGGCCCATACTTCATGGACACCAGAGGACTCTACCTCAACAGATGGACTCCCGACTTTGACCCCGAGATGGACGTTCCCAGCGCTGTCCCGGTCTGGGTCCGTCTTCCCCATCTGCCTCTCCATTGCTGGGGAGACGAATCGGTGAAAGCTATAGGTAACGCAGTAGGGAAATACATCGACAGATCGGAGCCAAGAGAAAACATGCACGCATGTGCCCGGATATGCGTAGAAGTGGATTTGGGGAAAGGACTACCAGAAGCGATCAAACTCAAGGTCGACCAGTGGACGCACATTCAGCAAGTGGACTATGAACAGCTGCCGTTCAAGTGTAAGGTATGTCATGAATATGGGCATTTTGCTAATAGATGTAGTAAGAACAAACCTATAAACTCTGAAAACAATGATGAAACCCCTGAAGAAGTATGGGAAAAAGTTAAGAAGAAGAAAACAAATCCCCCTCCTGGAACCTCCTCAAAGCCCTCATCTGAAACCCCAACCCCTCCCTCTCACCCCTCCGGATCTGGTTCTTCCCCCCCCCTTCCTCTAACCCTTTCGAATCTCTTTCAATAGAAGACCCTCCATCCCCCCCCCCCTCACCGAGAGGCCCCAGAACAGCCCCTCCCTCTCCCCCTCAGTCCTCCCCTCCCCCAACGGTCGAAAGAATCCTAACAAGGAACAAGACGAAGGAAATCATCACATCCACCGATCCACCCAGGAAAGTTGGAAGGAAATCAAATAAAGAGATCAGGGATGAGAATGCAGCAAAAGAAATGGCAACAGGGACCCAACAGCCAATGGATACATACTTAGACAAGGCCAAAGGAAGCGGGGAGAAGATGAAGGAGAAAGGAGGAACACATAACAAATATAGTAAATGATGAATCTGGTCTCTTGGAATTGTAGGGGGATGGGCTCCTCCCTAAAAACTAATGCAGTCCGCGACCTTCTCAAATTGGAACACCCAGACTTTCTACTACTTCAGGAGACCAAAATAACTGAACAAGAATTCCAGAGCAGTGTGAAAAGAAGCAGAAGCTACGAAGGAATGGCACTGAGCGCATCAGGGGCCTCAGGAGGAATAGGAACAATATGGGACAAAAACAAATGGAAACTCAGGGACAGCAGGCAGAATAGGTGGTGGCTAAGAACAGATATGCAAAACGTCTCCAGGACTGAGGAATACACCATATACAACGTTTATGCCCCTCCCCACTTCAGAGAAAAAGCCGCTTGTTGGGAGTCAATCACATCTGATTTAATGAATGCTCAGGGCAGAAACATCTTCCTAGGAGGAGACTTGAATTTAATAAGGAATGCGGAGGAAAAAATGGGAGGAAATTTCTTCGCAGACCCCTCAAGGGATGCTTTAGAAAAAATCATTCAAGAGCACAGTTTTGTTGACATACCACCTCAGAACGGGCGATTCACTTGGTCAAACAAAAGAACCGGTAAAAACAACATCAAAGAGAGGCTGGATCGCATACTAGTCCAGCAAAGAATCGTGGTCAACTTCGCAAGGATCCAAAGCTCAATAATACAAGGTTTTATCTCAGACCATAAACCTGTAGCTCTGAATCTGATTAAAAGGGAAAACCTGGGACCGTTACCCTTCAAATACAACAGAGCGTGGGACAGCAGCGAGGTCTTCAGGAACTTGGTAAGGGACACCTGGGCAACTGAAATCAAAGGATCCCCGCACTATGTATGGGAAACAAAGATAAAACTCCTCCGGATAGCCATCAAACAATGGGCGAGGAACTATGCAACAGAGGCAGAGAAAAGGAAAATCGATCTCCAAAGGAAATTAGCGGAGTGGAATCAAGAAAAAGAGAAAAGCCAAGACACAGAAGATGACATAAGGAAAGAAAATGACCTGTACATGGAGCTGTACAAGCAGAATCGAGTAGAAGAAGAAGAGCAAAGGCAAAAATCGAGGTGCCTCTGGCTCAAATCAGGTGATAAAAACACATCCTTTTTTCATAATAGCATCAAAATGAGGAGAGCAGGGAACAACATTGGGAAAATATCAGTTGAGGGCAGAGTTTTAACAGAGCAAGGTGAGATTAAGGAGGCAGCATCCCGGCATTTCCAAACTCTTCTAACTGCTGACCCTCATTACATGGAAAAACCGGAATTCCTAAACATAATTGAGAGCAAAATCACAGAGGCTCAAAACAAAGATCTAGATAAGGAAATCACAACGGAGGAGATTGAAAAGTCCATCTACAGCATGCCATTGGAAAAGGCTCCTGGCCCTGATGGCTTTACAGTGGCCTTTTATAGAACCCATTGGGAAACTATCAAGAAGGATTATGTCAGAATGGCAAATTTTTTTTTTGCAAAATGTAAGCTGGGTAGCAGTATTAAGTCCTCTCATCTAGCCCTTATCCCCAAAGATCCTAGCCCCCAATCCTTTGACAGATTCCGCCCTATTTCCCTGTGTAACGTCTCGTACAAAATTATCACTAAGATCCTGGCGAACAGGCTTAAAAAGGTCCTCCCCTCCCTCATTTCCGAAAACCAGGGTGGCTTTGTCCCTGGGAGACATATAACGGATAATGTCATCCTCATCCAGGAGGCAATACACAGCAGCATATCCAGGAAGGAGAAGGGCATGATCATCAAATTGGATATGGCAAACGCCTTTGATCGGGTTAACCATGCATTCCTCCAGGCAGTCCTTATGAAATTTGGCATCTCAGAGCACTTTACTAGCAGGATCATGGAATGCATTTCCCACAATTGGACAGCACCCCTCATCAACGGAAGGCCATGCAACGCCTTCAAGAGTTCCAGAGGCCTAAGGCAGGGGTGCCCATTGTCACCCTTTCTCTACATTATTATGGCTGAAACCCTCAGCTTACATTTGGAAAACAAGCGAAAAATCAAAGAAATAACAGGGGTGGATATAGCCCGAGGATCGAAGGGAATTAAGCACTCCCTTTTTGCAGATGACACTCTACTAATAGGGGGTGCTTCCAGCATAATGGCCCGAAGGTTCAAGAAAGCATTGGATCTCTTCCTCCAAGCCTCTGGAGGCAAACTAAACAACAACAAATGTATGATCTACACTTGGAATGTCCCAAGAAACATCACCCAGAGAATTTCCATAATCATGGAAATCCCTGCCCAAGGGAATTGGTCCCACTTTACTTATCTAGGATTACCTTTGGCCAAAGAGACAATCAAAGCCGAGATCTGGTCAAAACTAATTGAGAAATTGAGAGGGAAACTACAGAGCTGGGGAGTGTATTGGCTTAACCTGGCAGGCAGAATCATTCTCATAAAGGCCATACTCTCAGCCCTCCCAATCTATCAATTTGCTACTACTCTTGCCCCGACAGGCATCCACAAACACATGGAGCTGATTATCAGAGGTTTCCTATGGAAAGGAGGAAAGCAGGACACAAAAAAGTTCAGCCTTGTTAAGTGGGACAAAGTCATTCTCCCCCCAGAAAAAGGAGGACTTGGCATTAGAATACCAAAGCTAGCAAACATGGCAATGGGCTACAAATTGGTTTGGAGAATTCTCAATGAGAGAGGGACCTGGTGGACAGAGGTCATCAAGAGGAAGTACTTAAATGGGGTCAATAGCAACATCCTATCAGAAAACATCATCGAAAGACCGTGTACTCCCGTATGGAAGCTGATTAAAAAGACTCTTCCTCACTTCAAATCTTACATTTCAAGAGCCCCGGGTAATGGCAAAGATATTAATATATGGGAGGACAGGATAATGGGCATGGAGGCAAGGGCAACGCTCATCAAATATAAGCCCCTTCAAAGGTGGATGGACGAGGCAAAGCTCAAAACCTTGTACGATATCTCTCTCTGGGATCAGAACTGCTGGACAGGTTGGAGACCACTCCCCCTCCCTGAGATCCTCAAGAACCTCTGGGCCGAGCTCAAGACTTCGCTGACAGGCTCAGCCCCAACAAATCGAACGGTGGAAGACAAATTCGTTTGGGACCCTAATGGAGGTAGATATACAGTAAAAGAGGGATATAAAGTTTTGCAAAATGCCTCAGCACTAAACAATTGGCCACTTCACAAAGCAACTTGGAAAACCGAATGTCTGCCAAAGGTTAAGTGTTTCAACTGGACCCTTCTACATGGCAAAATCCTGACTGCTGAAAACCTCAGGAAGAAGGGCATCCAAGGCCCTTCAATTTGCTGCATGTGTAGGAAGGAAGAGGAAAGCAGTAACCATCTCTTCATGGACTGCCCCTTCGCAAGAGTGTGCTGGAAACTCATCACCAGCCCTCTCATCATCAGGGACCTTCCCAACCAGATCACTCTCTTCCAGAAACAATGGGGAAACAGCTTCCCTCAATCTGGTAAGTGCAAGGGCCTAGCCAAAAGGATTTGGAATAGCATCCCTGCCAACCTCTGCTGGCAGATATGGATTGCCAGGAATAAATGCATTTTCAAGAACAAAAAGCCTAGTACCTCCAGTGTTCTAGCCAAAACGATGGCCCTCATCTCTGAGTCCCTAGAGGCAAACGGTATAGCCCAGGAGGAATTGGAACCGACAGATGCAAAAATAAAAGAGTGGTCTAACAAATTCAACTGCAACAGAAGCACTCAAAAATTAGCAAACAAAGGAAGCAGGCATATGGAATGGAAATTGAGAGGGACGAAGGAAGAAGTTAAAAATTGGATTCAGAAGCAAAATAGACCAACCCTCTTCTTTGATGGTGCATCAAAGAACAACCCAGGTCAAGCGGGAGCAGGTGGAGTTATCAAAGATGAGCAAGGAAGAAACTTAGTCACGTATGAATGGGGTCTGGGCATCATGACAAACAATAAGGCAGAGGCATACAGCCTCCTTCTGGGGACATCCATCGCCAGGAACCTGGGCATAAGAAACCTACTGATCGTTGGCGATTCTGCCATCATCATAGCATCAATGATCACAGGGAAAGAGTTCAATCAAGCAGCCTTAAACAACATCAAAGGAAGGATAATGGACAACATCAAAACTATTGGAGGAGCCACCTTTAAACACATCCTACGAACAAACAATGTGGAAGCAGATGCTCAGGCAAACAAGGCTACCGAAAGGCAAGCGGGTCAAGTCAAGGAAAATGATATGGTTTATGAGAAAGACATCCCATAAGCGGGCCTCTCCCGCTGCCCCTCCCAAGAATTTCAGTCAAAGCAGGTACAAACCCCTTCTCACCCAGCCCTCCCCCTACTGCACTACCAAGTTCCATCAAAAATCCAATCTCCCTCATGATCTGTCTACCATCATTGTGTTTTATCTCATCGGGATCCTCCATCTGACCAGCGCAGACATTCTCAGAAACGGGGGCTGCGCCCATCTTCTCAGCACGCCCCTCAACAGCAACCATATCAAATCTATAGATCTTCCCTCTCCCGAGATTAGATCTGCTCAGACTCTACTCGAGATCGGGAGGACCTCTCATGGTATTATAAATCGAACACAGGGTTCTTGTATTCGCACAGCTTCGGGCAATGATCTGCAACTCCTTTACATTCTCTCAAGTCGAAAACACCTTGCTGAAGGCAGCACTACTCAACGGGATTCAAAGGTCAACAACGAGCTCCTGGTAACAGTGGTCATAGCTCTGGGCAACGCTCTGCACCTCCACAGCATTTTCATAAGCAGAAGACACCTCGCTGAAGGCATCATCACTCATCGGGACGCAAAGATCAGCAGAGCGCTCCTGGTAACTGCTGTTTTAAGTTTGCTTGTTTTATATCCTCTGATATCTTTGCTTCTGGTTGGCAGGAAAGCTCCGGATATTCTTCCACAGCCTACCCTCAACACTCTGATCCCTTCGCTCTCCCCTCGCCTGAGACAGCACCACTGTGACACCACGCCCCCTCTCTTTACTCTCCAGCTCCTCGCTCATCTTGGAACTTCTCCTCCTTCGAATCCCAGTCCTCTGTTTGCTAATATGGCCGAACAACAGAACCAACCAGCTGACCAAGCCCAACCAGCCAATCCACTGGACAACATCTTCAACAACAGGGACTGCACCATGTGCAAGGCCCATACATTTATGATCAATCGGCTAACCAAGCAGCTTAAAGAGCTGCAAGATGATTACCATGCAGATAGGAACTCAAAGCGCAAAAAACTGGACAAAAGGAAGAATGAGATTGAAGGGTTGAAAGAGCGCTGCAGCCACCTGGAGGCGGCCATGGACCACATCCGCTCCCTTACCCAGAGTTACCAGGCTGAAGCTTCAACCAAGGCAAGCGCAAGGAACCAGGAGGATTCTGTCACCCAACACTTCCCTTAATAGATGCAATGTAAATTTAGCTGGTTAGGAGGTTCCTTTGTAAGGCAGTACAGCCGTCTTCATTTTGCTTTCAGATTAAACAAGAGAAGTATTGAGGAATATGGGTCTGCGAACCCGCTTTTGCTCCTCAGATCAAAAATCTCTCTTCTGCAATGTAATAGATCTCTGTAACTCAGGCTTTTATAATAGATAAGTACCCGACTTCGTTAAAAAAAAAAACAATGACGATATGAAAAAAATTCAAGAGGACATCAACAAGTTAAATAAACGCCTAGATAACGTCGAGAAGTCAGTTAGTAAGCAGGATCAAATGGCCAATGATATATCTTTCTTAAAAAAACTTGATAAGCCAACGTTTCGTAGGGGCTGATCCACCTTCAACTACACAGAGTCCCAAGACTCTGGAAGGTGAGACTTCTCTAGAGCATGAGTTCCTGAGGCATGAGAAACAACGAATACCACAAATTCACTTTGAAGGAAGCCAATGTTATACTAAATCTTCTAAGAGGAACCATCTTAAAATAAAAAATGAATTACCTAAGTATGATGGTAAGAACTATAAGGGCGTTGTCGTATGGGTAAATAAGATGGACGCCATCTTTTTAGCAAACCCTCCACTCGGTGAGCAAGAAAGGGTCATGACAGTATCCAACTACTTAGAAGTAGAAGCGTATGATTGGTTTTTGTGGTGGTCGTTTAAATGTACGAGTTGTTCTTTCAATTGACAAAACTTTAAAAACGCCCTGCTAAAATGGTTTCATGACGAGGAGGAGAATGATGTCTACGAGAGATTTGTTCACCTGAAGCAAAAAGGATTAGTGAGTGAATACACTCACGAATGGGAAGTATTGGCAGTAAGGCAGAGAGGGTTTTCAGATGAGGAGTTGTTAAAACTGTATCGCTGTAGTCTTAAAGATTACATTCGCGAAGAATTAAAATTGCATAAATCCAAAACCATTGAGGAAGCTAGACACACAACCATAATTATCGAGCGGAAATACAAACTCCACAAAGCACCATATGCTAGTAACGAAAGAATTCCAAGGGGAAGTCAGGTAAACCATCGTTAGAGAACACTAGCAAGTATGTTCCACCACCATTGCGAAATGAAGGAAAATAACAATTTAGTGTCGAAATGAAAAAGAATGGCAAATTCTGGAAGTGTGGAGACAAGTATTACGCAGGATACAAATGCGCAACACAAAAATTGTACAACTGCGAAGCCGAACGAGAAGAAGAATCTTCAGAAGACAGCTCTGACGAAGAGGACATTGAAGAAAATGCAAACCCTAGTCCAAAATCAGAAGAAGATATGCCACGAATATCCCTAGCAGCCATCACAGGGATAGCTCAACCACAGACATTGAAACTTAAAGGTCACATCAAGAAGCAAAGCGTTATCGTTCTAGTAGACTTAGGAAGTACACACAACTTCGTAGATGTCAATGTTGCAAAAACACTGAACATTTTTGCTTACCCGGTAGCAGATTTAAAAGTTATGGTAGCAGATGGGAAACATATAGATGGAGTAGGCAAGTGCCATAAGGTTAAGTTGCAATTAAGCGACTATGCAATGGAGTCCAGTTTTTATACAGTTCCCCTAGGAGGAGTAGATGTCGTTTTAGGTGTACAATGGTTAAGAACACTAGGCACATATTCAACAAATCACATAAAGCAGTTCATTAAATTCAAATGGGATGGAAGGAAATATAAGTTGTTCGGGTTTCAGGCACCACCAACGCAAGTCATCTATGCTCAACAGATGAAGAAACTTATTTGTAGGGGGGCACCAACGTTTGTCGCACAATGTCAACAGTTGGAGTTATTATTGATAGAAGGGACTCATCAAGCATAAAAAATTTCATTCTTGATTCAGAAATACGAGAAGGTTTTCCAAGATCTACCAATGAAGTTACCCCCTGAGAGGCAGATTGAACGCATTATTGAAGTCAAACCAGACTCAACACCAGTAAATGTTAAGTCATATCATTATCCCCATCACCACAAGATGGAAGTAGAACGCTTAACACAAGACCTGTTGAAGCATGAAATCATTACGAAGAGTAGAAGTCCATATGCTGCACCCGTAATATTGGTTAGGAAGAAGGATGGATCCTTTTTATTATGTATAGATTACAGAGGTTTAAACAAAATCACTATTAAACATAAGTTTCGATTCCGTTCGTTGATGAAATGTTAGATGAACTACACGGTGCAGAATATGTTTCCAAGTTAGATCTAAGATCAGGCTACTACCAAATACGAGTAAGGTTAGAAGACGTCGAAAAGATAACAATCAGGACTCATGAAGGGCATTATGAGTTCAAGGTCATGCCATTTGGATTAACAAATGCGCCAGCCACCTTCCAAGCAACCATGAACGAACTCTTTCACCCTTATCTACGGAAGTTTGTATTAGTTTTCTTCGATGATATTCTAGTCTACAGTAAGACGTGGAAAGAACATCTCAAACATCTGGAAGAAGTATTGTCTGTTTTGGAAAGGAACCAGTTTTACGCCAAGCTATCAAAATGTATGTTTGGGCAAAAGGAAGTTGAATACCTAGGACATATTATATCGAGGGAAGGAGTCCAAGTGGATCCCAACAAAATCAAGGCAATCAAAGAATGGCCCAAACCCAAGAACGTATCCAAGCTGAGGGGATTTTTAGGTTTAACAGGGTATTACAGAAGATTTATAAAAAACTATGCACATTTGACAACACCCCTAACCAATTTGTTAAAGAAGAATGCTTTTCAGTGGAATAACCAAGTAGACAGGTGTTTTGAGAATTTAAAGGAAGTAATGTCAACCACACCAGTACTAGCAACTCCTGACTTCTCAAAATTGTTCGTAGTCGAATGTGATGCTTTTGGGTTCGGAATTGGAGCTGTATTAATGCAGGACAACCACCTTATAGCATTTGAGAGCAAGAAACTTAATAAACGAGAAGGCTTAAAATCAACATACCAAAAGGAGATGCTCGCCATCATGCACACTTTGACGAAGTGGCGCCAATATTTGCTTGGAAGTAAATTTTCAATCTGAATCGGCCACAACAGTCGTCAGTTCTTACATCAACAAAAGACATTATCAACAGAACAATATAAGTGGATGGAGAAGTTGTCAGCCTTCGACTTAGAAATATTACACAAGAAGGGAAAGGAGAATGTTGTCGCTGATGCACTCTCACGTAAGGATGACGACCACACAACATGTGCCACCATGATAGTTGTTCTAGAATGGTTGGACAAAATACGAGCCAAATATGCCAAGGATAAGGATTGTGACTCCATGATTAACAATATCAGTTAGTATACCAACTTCGAGTGGAAAAATGACATCTTATGGTACAAGGGTAAAATTTACCTAACACTCGCATCCAAATTTAAGGTGAAAATACTAAAAGAGTCCCACAATTCGCCAACAGCTAGAGATGTTGGATTCTACAAGACTTACTACAACATCCGATAATCAATCTATTGGAAGGGTATGGGCAAGTAAATTCAGAAATATGTTGCAGAATGTGATATTTGTCAAAGAAACAAGAGCGAAAATGTTCCAACTCCGGGATGTGAAAATTTCTAAACAAAAATTCTATTACTGCAGCAACTGATTTATTTTACCTACTTATTTCTCAATAAGTTATTTACGAAATCATTTCAGTAAATAATAAATTAAATTCTACTACAGAAATCACACCATTATACAGAAACAAATATATGCACAAGAATCAAACACATCAACACAGTTATTTTTGGACAATTGTCCTCGGAAAACCCAATGTGGGAAAACCGGTGCAACAGAGGAGGGTTTTATTAATCTCCAGCAACAATCGCTTTTACACAAAATTTTTGCATAGACACTGGGAGAAAACACCTGAGACTTTTCTCCAAGACTTTTTGACACCTTGGAGGACGTCCTTTCCCTACTGCGTCACTCTGCTTGGCTCTGCGCTGCTCTGTCCTTCTCTACGTCATCCACTGGGTCTCTATGATCTGTGTCTCCCTCTGCATTGTATCTCAGAGTCCCTGCGTCACCTCTTCTGATCTTCCTGATTGTTGCTAATCACCCCCTCTTCCTCCACCCTGCAACTCTCCCTTTGAAATCGATTTCACTCTCTTTGAAAATTGATTTTCCTTGGGATACTGAGTATTTGCTGGTATGTCTCCAAATGACCCTCAAGTCTTCTCTTATACTTTTCATGTTGATGAATCAACGACCGAGATTAAGTCCCTAATCAACCGCTAAGATTAAAATAGACTTGATCCTTGTCTCTTAGAAGCTTCTCATCGTTATCTTTATTAATACCCATTAATATTTTTATTTTCCCAAGTTTAGACTTAGGAACCCATTAAAAATATTAATTATTTTAATAACTCCTCATTCGGATGGAATTTCGCAAAACGATTTTTGGGTCTTGGAGATCTCATGTGCCTTAGCCTCTCTGCCAATTTTCATGGCTAGAGCACATCCAATGCTACCACAAATCAATATAGGATTGCTACACCCATTACACATTCCAAATCAGAAGTGGGAGGAGATTTCGATGGACTTTATTGAAGGAATACCCGCCTCTGACGAAAAGGATAAAATATTTGTAGTAGTTGACAGGCTCACTAAATATGCCCACTTTATGGCTATTAAAAAGACACAGCTAAACAAATCGCTGATGTGTTTTGTAAAAATATTTACAAACTACACGGGTTTCCTAAGGTCATCGTCAGTGATAGAGATGTAAGGTTTAAGGGAAAATTTTGGAAGGAATTCTGCCACCAAGCAGGAATATCCCTCAACATGAGTTCGGCCTATCACCCCCAAACAGATGGGAAAACCGAAATTGTTAATAAATGCTTGGAAACATATCTTCGTTGTTTCGTTACAGATAAACAAAACAGATGGACCCAGTGGCTACACCTGGCAGAATGGTGGTATAATACCACGTACCACACGTCAGCTAAGATGACACCCTTCCAAGCCTTATATGGTTACGAGCCACCCAGGTGGAAAGACTTTGCACTCCTTGATTCTAGGGTACCAGTAGTTAAAGACCACCTAGGAGAAAGTCAAAGGATCATCAACTTACTAAAAGAAAATCTAACCATGGCTCATAATAGAATGAAACAACAAGTTGACCAACACTGCTCTGAAAGAGAGTTCGAGGAGGGAGATTGGGTCTTTGTTAGACTCCAACCTTATAAGCAACTATCACTAAAACAACAAGGGAAGAATAAATTATCACCTAAATATTATGGGTCGTATCAGATAATCAAAAAAATAAGTAGCGTAGCTTATGGCTTAAAGTTACTTGATAATTGTCGAATCCATAATACCTTTCATGTATCAAGTCTCAAGAGAGTATTAGGGCAAAACCAAATAGCACAAACAGAAATACCAGAGACCGATGAAGAAGGAAGAATAGTCCTCGAACCTGAAGGTATACTCGCTACCCAAGAAAAGGTTTTACGGTCCAAGACAATAAAGGAATACCTCATCAAATGGAAGAGGTTACCAGAGGAAGACTCGTCTTGGGAATCAAAACATTTTCTTCATCAACACCCAGACCTACCTATGCTTTGAGGACAAAGCATCTTAAGGGGAAGGCAATGTTATGAATTTAAATTTATAACATTTAATTAAAATATTATTTAAATAAATAAATAAATAATTATAATCAATTAATTAACAATTAATTAGTTAAATGAAGAAACCTTAGTCCCCAAAGGACATGTCTCTCTGATTAGGCATGGCCAGTCAACTCCTATTAAAGGAGCACCGCCTCAACCTTGTAATCATCATTCAAATTTTATCAATTAATAATATTTATTACATTCAGAAATCATCTGGTGTATCTCTTACAATTAATTTGCAATTTCAAAATTTTATTGCTAACACTGATGCATCCAACCCCTTTCGCTATGTTCCTCCCTCTTTGGAGTCTATTCAAGAAAAGGGTAAGGGTAAAATGAAAAATAAGGGTGATATCAAAAGTTATTTCACAACCTCCTCTCCCTCTGATAGTGCACATGGTCCTCAAGCTAATAGAGGTCAAATGCAACCCACTTTAGATGACCATTGGAAGAAAGAATTGAGAGAAACTACTTGTGATTACATAGCTAGATGGTGGTATGACGCTGATATCCCCTTCAATGCTTCTCGTTCACCATATTATGAACCTATGTTTGATGCCATATTTGCTGCTGGAAAGGGCTTCAAAGGCCCTACTATGCATGAGTTAAGGGGATCTCTTTTGCAAAAAGAATTTTTGTCCATTGATGAATATTTGAAATATTTCAAAAGCTCATGGGCAAAAACAATATGTACCATCATGTCAGATGGATGGACTTATCAAAGGAACCATACCATCATAAACTTATCTTTTGCCCACAAGGAACCTTGTTTCTAAAATTAGTTGATGCATCTGATAAGGTGAAAGATGCACACTTGTTGTTTTAGCGTTTGGATGAGGTTGTTGTAGAGGTGGGGGTGGCTAATGTTGTTCAAATCATTATAGATAATGCCTCTATCTATGTTCTTGCTGGTAAAATGTTAGAGGAAAAACACAACCATTTTTTGGACCCCATGTGCTGCACATTGCATAGACCTCATGCTTGAGGATATTGGCAAAATAGACTGGGTCAAGAACATTGTAGAGCATGCCAAAAGCATAACAAAATATATCTACAATCATTCATGGATTTTGAACCTGATGAGGAAGCACACAAGGGGCAGGGATATTATTATGCCTGCCATCACTAGATTTGCAACTCATTTTTTGACATTGCAATCTATGCTTTCCCAATATAGAAACTTGCAAAGGGTGTTTTCCAGTGATGAATGGAATGAATGTCAATGGGCTCACAAACAAGATGGCAAAGATGTGAGAAAGAAAGTTAATGAAGAAATATTTTGGAAAAAGGCAACAAAGATTGTGAAGGTTGCTGAGCCACTGGTTAAGGTGTTGCGGTTGGTGGATGGGGAAAGATTGGCTATGGGCTTCATTTATGAGGCTATGGATCAAGCAAAGGAGCAAATAAAGGCAGCATACAAGGATAGAGTGGCTAAGTATGGGCCCATTTGGGAAATCATTGATCAAAGATGGAACAATCAACTCCATCGCCCTATACATACAACTGGGTTTTTCCTGAACCCAAGGTATCATTATAAAGCTCTGGAGGCAGAAGCTTTGACTAGGGAGGTTAGAGATGGATTGATTGACTGCATTAACCGCATGGTCCCTAAGGAGAGTGATCAACTGGAGATACACCGACAAATCACTTGTTTCAGCAGAGCCACAGGTATCTTTGGCAAGAACCTGGCAAGGATTGCAAGGGAAGCAAATGAGCTAGGTAAACAAACAATTTCAATTTTCAGATTCTTATTTTGTTAAATTGTTTATAATTTGAAAGTTGGATATAATTTGTTGAGCTAACTCATTACACAACTATGTTTTTTGTAGCACGATGGTGGGAGGCATTTGTTAGCCATTGTCCTCAATTGTAGAAGTTTGCAACCCATATTTTGAGTCAAACTTGGAGTGCTATTGGGTGTGAGCGAATTTGGTCTGTCTTTGAGAGGATTCACACGAAGAAGAGAAACCGTTTGAAACAAAAATGGTTAAATGATCTAGTCTATGTCCAATACAACCTCCGGCTAAGACACAACCAACCGCTGAACAAAAGACCTGATACAGATCCCATTGTGTTGGAAGATATTGATCCAACATCAGATTGGGTAGTGGAGAGTCATCCAACATAGTTTGATTATGATGAGGATATTGGTCTTGATTTGAATTTATAGATGGAGGCATTAGTTGAACATAATGTTCAGTTGAATGCATATTCACTTGTACTAGGTCTAACCCCAAGTCCTCTAGTTGCAGGCACTTCCTCTACTCAACCACGACGGAAGCACATATCTCGTCTATCTTAGCGTGCAGCTGCTGCGCCTGCTAGTGCTACTACTTCTACAATTATAGTTGGAGATGGTGATGAGGAGGAGGAGGAGCCATGGGTTTCCTTGTCTGACTCTGATTCATAGTCTGAGCCAGATTATATTGGCTTCTCTAGCAATAGCCAATAGTATTGGTGACTAGTGATGTTTTACAGTTTACTTTTGTTGTAGAGGCCATTTAGAGCCTCCTTGGTTATGTGTTTTTGTTTTGATCTCTATATCATGTATGTATTGGATAGTGCACTGGGTGCCATTTTGATATAATGGATATATTCATGAGCCTACTTTGATCATATGTTGTCTTCTCTCTATATTCTAATGCTTTGTGTTTGGAAACATGAATGAAAATCTTTAAAATTATGTTTTTTCATAAAAAAATAAATATTTAATGTATTTTTTTCAACCATTGATTCATTGAAATCACACTGACCAAGTCGATACCGAGTTGGAGTCGGAGTCGACCCTCGGCCGGTTCCGAACCCGAGTCAGAGTTTTAAAACATTGGCCCAAACATGCTCCACGCCTCCTGTAACAACCCAAAATCATGCGGCCTGCAGAGCAGAGGTATTCCACCCACAAATTCACCATAAAACTAGACCCAAAGACACCCTCACACCATGCGGTTCACTGGGGTGGAATAGTAGTTTGGTGGGCTGGCTTCAGCGAAGTTGTCATTTGGTGGGTTCAGTGCCACATTTTCTACTCAGTGGATCACTACCTGGTGAATCACCATTAGGTAGATTCCCAGCCTAGTGGGATTGACCTTGGTGGATTAATAGTTGGACTTGTACATCCAACTAAGGTTGTCTTTGATGAATTAAAAGTATAATGGCCTGCACTCGGTGGATGGCAGCCAAACACATGTTTAACCTGCAACAGACTGTAAACCTTTACTAGTTTAGCTTTTAGAGTAACGTTTAGCTTCTGGAGTAACAATTTTTTGTAGGGCCAGTGGCTCAATTTGTTTACTATATATCCGTTTGGCAAGCTGTTGAACTCTATCTGGAGAATGTGAACTAAAGCTTCATGTTCCTTGAATTCTGGCTGGAGATGTCAGTTTCTTAATTGAAGTTTTTGTTATATGGGCAATGCCCCTGTGGTTTTCAACTAGAAGTCTCTTCTTAATCCTCGAGGCTCAATATTTCTTGGTAATTTTATTGAGTCATTTGTGATTCTAAACTTTTGGCTTTTCTTAATTCAGTTTTATGATTTTATAATTCATGCCATACTTTTCTATGGAATTTACATCATTGATTCCGTACAACGCACAGGTATCTAACTTCAGTCTCCTGGCCTTTCAAACTTAACTGTATTTACTGTCATATGTGTGGCCAACTGCTTATTTCATTTAGTTGATTCCTCTTTTGTAAGCTGTGGATCTCTGTGTATAAGTGGTTAAGTTAAGCTATATGCTCCTTTCATTCTGATAAGAGTGATTGTTGTCTAAATCAAAGATTCTATTTTCTGGCCATTAACTGATGGCATTCGACTAAGCTACTTTTTATTCCTCAGAGGCTTCATCAGTCCATCATTTATGGGTAGTTCTATTAAATTGGTCATCAATTTTGATCTTGTGATCTTTGTTGATGCAGTTTTGTTAATGACTCATCCATTACATATTTATGAAATGTATATCAAGGATTGATGTTGTAATAATAACTTTTTACATGATTTTTTTAATGTAAATATGTTTCCATTTTTTTATCACTGTCCAGCTGAAATTGTTCTTGAAAGTAGATTACCTTGGAAATTTCAGGTTTAAGCATTGGATGAAGGCATCACCATGGATGTGTGGGGTTAATCCAAGAGACATTATCATGCCAATGGATGGTGATGAGGGCTTCTACCCAACAACTGGGAATGAGTTTGTTAGTTCCATTTGCTCTGCTGACAATAGCAAGAATGATGTTGTTCTGATAAATCTGTTTTCTTCTTTTGAGATGGCTATGCATAGTCTTTATTAAATTTTTATAAATTGGTCTTGGATTATTGAAGAAACCAGAGGTAGTGGCAGCAAAACGCAAACACCGTGTGCATATTCTTGTCTGCGCACCTTCCAATTCTGCTTTGGATGAAATTGTTCTCCGTTTGATGAATACAGGTGAGAGCTTTGTTACAGCCTAAATTCATACTTTCTTTGTGTGCTTATGTTGTTTTCTTTGTGCGCTGATATTATAGTTGATGAGACTTACGGTTTCAGAACTTCCTTTCTATAACACCCAGGAAATGTAGCAGTACTTAAAAATCATTTGGACAAGGGATGCGTTTATTTGTCACATAAATTGATGAAACATGGTCGAGTGAACATGTATTAGATTTGTGCTTCGGTACACCTTAATACTTTATCCATGTCTCTTTTGGGCATTTTTTTTCATATTGATCACTGATCCACATTTTCTTATTTTATTGGAGACTTGGTCAGCTTTGATTACACTCCTTTTGTAAAAGTAAGTCGCTTGGGTCCCCTTTTGTTGTTCTTTCCATATTTGGTTTTCCTTATATTATTTTTAGCCACCATTCTTCCCCCTGCCATGCATAAATTCCATGGTCGTATGAATTGCAGATCCCCGCCAGAGGATCCAACCCATCTCTTCCTATAGCCTAGACAAAAGTTTCTAGACCCTATGAACAAACGCCCTAAAATCATTCAAATCAAAATGGGATGCATTAAGCTTGAGCATGGAACAAATGATATCATTAAGGGTTTGGCCAAGGGAAGCAATGGTGAAGAAGGACAATTGTTAGAATTGTCCGCATTGATGATTATATCCATTCTTTGTAGCTTAACCTAAGAATGAAGGTGTTGAAAGAAATGTAACTAGGTTCGATCTTCGTAAATGAGTTTATTCAAAAAAAAGAAATATTATTTTTATGATATATGTCAATGAGTTTATTGCTCTTTGAAATAGGTCTAACACTAGTTAAAGTGCTATAGGTGAGTCAAATAGTCAAAAGAAAAAGGTTGAAGACCTTAAGGGCATGTTACACCTTGTATAAATATGTATTTAAGTCAAAGAGAAAACCTCCAAGCAAAGTCAAGTCTCCTCCTATGCTAAAGCATCATCAAGAAGCTCCTTCAAGCATGCAATACCACCAAAGAAACCATCCGAAATCTACTCTTCAAGTCGGCCTGCAAACAGTTGACTAGTTGGCCTTCTAGTCAGCCTAAATGGAGGGACAGTCCTCTATTTATAGAGGCTGTCCACTCCAATACAATGCACTCAATGAGCTCTGAAATCTGCGAAGGGAAAAGGAAGAAAGAACGAAGGAAGAGGGTCTCCAAGGGCAGCGAAGGAGAAGGGTATACCACCGAAGTCAAGAGGTCTGTTCTAGGGCTGCTGCAGTCACACATGCGAGGAAAACAGAGGGCTATCCCTGTGGCTAGGAGAGCAGCAATCCATAGACACTCATCTATCTTCATTTGGGGCTAAAACTAGGCCTACAAGGCCTCCTACTCTAGCGTAGAAGAAAGATACTCAAGCAAAGGAGAGAAGGGCATATAACACCTAGTAATCCTCCCACACGTGCAAAAAAAACTAGGGTGGCAGAACAGCAGTACAGTCATACACCCATATCTCAAGAAGGATCTCGGTTGGTCAAAGAAGAAGTACTTGAGAAGGGGATAGAAGAGGAACACCTCATCTAAGAGGCTCACATGAGCAAGAACTATTCCTAGACAAAGATCGAAGAAGGAAGACGAAGTGCCAGGAGACGAAGTGGTGGAAGAAGTGCCAGGAAATGGAGTGCCAGAAGAAGTGCCAGGGAATAAGGTGCAGAAATAAGGAAGGACTTGACTGGTGCTTGGAGGATATTCTTGTCAGGGGTCTAGGGTTTGGCATTCATCAATAGAAGCTTCAATAAGAGAAATTCACTAAAGGGTTTTCCTCTCAAGAGAAGAGAGGTTCTGGCCCTGGCAGAGAGCCAACATCTTGTGTTCTTGTTTTTATGTTTTGGTAGCAGTTAGATGAAGTACACACATATGCATTAATAATAAGAAGAAGAAGAATAAGCTAATAAGGAAAAGTAAAAATACTCCACAAATTGTTATCAAGTAACAAAGAATCACACTACACTAATTTGCTCTAGATTCTTCAATAGAAGGGACATCCTATGGGCCTTAGAATTTATTTAACGTCTTGCACTATGTCTTTTCCTAGTTACATATTGCACCACGTGAACCATCGCCCATAGTCTAGGCTTTTCTTCTAGTTAGGATAAAAAGCTTGGAGAGAAGCCTTGCACCTACACCAAGCTTGTCTTTCCATTCTTTAAAAGTAGAATCAAAGTTTCCTTCTCTGTCTAATCATTCAACTAAGTTGAAGTTCCCTCCCATAATCCATTCAACATCCAATAGTGAGGAAGCACGACAATCCTAGAGGACAAACCTATTGGTACTAGCAATTGGTGGTTAGACCAATCAACAAGCAAAGGCAAACTAGCTCGTCCTTCAATATAATCATTACCTAGACAGATATTATATGGATAAGAGCCATGATCTACCATAAATCGTTTAAGGGAGTTGGAGATAGCGAAAACAACATCACCTCCCCCCTTTATCATGATTTATAGTCTAAAGGGGCCGCACTAGCAATAGATAATGTGGGATCTTAATTTGGAACCATCTAACTTCACCTTTTCAAGAAATACATACTTCAGAATTTCTTTCATGAATTACTCTCAGCATAGAATAGCCATCGTTTCACGTTAATAAACTTCATTCAAGAGGCACCACCTTCATTGAACTAGGAAACTTGTTGTTAGAGTCAAATTCACCAAGCATCAAGTTTTTCTCGATGGCCTCTTGGAGGATCTCCACTTGACTAGATTTATATTTTGAAGGGGTTTTGACTTCCTTCCTATTTTTATTCTTGATTTGTCATCATTTTTTGACTTCCATAGAATTCTACATTGTTTGTGTGCATTGCTCAGGGTTTAGAAGCTTAGGGCCTCCTTGCACAACCTTCATAGAGACATTCAACATTGAAGAATGTGAACCTTCTTTAGATAGAGGCAATTATTTAGGTTTATTCCTCATCGACTCCTTAGGAATTCACTCCACCTTCTAAAAAGATCTTTCTATTAATTTGAGTTTCTTTAGCCTTCTACAAGGGCAATTTGGATTAGATGATCTTGTGCTTGATTGACAAAGTATGCATTAGGCAAATTCATGGATTTTTCTTATAAACTCCTTTAGTAATGAACATTGAAATGCTTTGAGGCTGCTTCTGTTCTAAATCAACATCAACACAAACCCGTGTGTTAGCCTTGAAGGAAATTCTTCTACGATTTGAAGTTAAGAAATATTGAAGCATGTTGTGAACAAAGCAACGAAAGGTTGCAAATTTGTTGTAAGACAAAGCAATTCGATCTATAGGGGCTAGTTTGCTTGACTTTTTTTGTAACAACCCATCTCAAATCACGAACAACATAGCAATATTAGCATGCATGTGAGGCATACATATGATAGCTACATATATATATATGCCTATCATATGTATGCCTCACATGCATGCTAATATTGCTATGTTGTTCGTGATTTGAGATGGGTTGTTTGAGATGGGTTGTTACATACATATATATATACTAGTGCAATGTATATGATGCATGCATATGTAGCTATCATATGTATGCCTCACATGCATGCTAATATTGCTATGTTGTTCGTGATTTGAGATGGGTTGTTACATTTTTCATATGGGTTAGTTCTACTTTCCATGATTACACATAAGCTAAAGAACCTACATGTTCTAGGTACCATATTGTAGAACATAGTGAGCAACAACTGAGTAATAAACACAAATGACATGACTAAAGGCTCCAATATGAGTTCATCAAATTCCTTTAGTCCCCCAATTTGAAATACACTATTTGTTGAATGCATCTTTATCAGGCATTTTTTGTAATAAGAACATAATAACACCTTGTCGGTCCATGTTCTTCCTTTCTTGGTCATATTCCTTGTTTCTATTCATGAATAAATTGAAATCAATAGGCACATTGTTCAGAGATGAAGAATCTCAAATGTCAAATGGATTATGTGGATCTGCCTCAATTGAGGATTCAAATGCCTCTATGTTGGTCGGATTAGTGACATCCGCATCACTTGAATTGACTATCTGGTTGGGATTGTGGAGCTGCACATGCTTGGATTGATCTAGCTGATGTGAAGTGTTTGCCTTGATTTCTGTGTTATCTCTCTTCAATCTTCCCTAGGTAGATGATTCTCCGTTTTCATTAGAACTACATGGCACAACAGGGTTATTGATCACATCGATTGTTTGGGAGGGAAAGGCGCTCCAACAGGGTTATTGATCGCGATATTTTCAAAATATCGACAAATATCAGAAAATATCGGCAAAATATCGCGATATTTTGAAAATATCGGCAAAATATCGGCTATATTTAAAAATTTGAAAAAATTATTTTTTATGCTTGCCGATATTTTCCGATATTTTCGCTGATATTGCTGATAAGATATTTTCTGGACCCTCGCCGATATTTTGCCAATACCGATATTTTCAACACTGGTCATGACCCATTGTACTAGGAACTTTCAGGGCCACATGCACAACCATTCGTGGATCAAACGACCCCATGACCAAGTTCCTAACCTCTTCATTAGCCTTCTTTTGCTAAACTCGATTAAGTGTAATAAACTCTTATATGGGGCCATGATCCCAAGATTTTCTTCATTTAGTATATATGATATGCTCTCTATTACTGCAAAATCTAGTGGGCATAGTGCAAAGCCTCACTAGGAAACCTAGGTCTTATGGCAACAATGAGATTAACTACCATTATCACCTCAGTGGTGTCTCTCTTGCTATTTAGTGGTGGATGTTATCCCCACAAGGGAGGCTTTTGAAAAGGCTTAGAGGTTAGATGACCAGGGTTCCAAGCCAAATGAGGTTTTCAACAAAGGAGGGTTCAAAGGTGATAATAGTCCAATGATAATTGGAGAAGGCACTAACCAAACCTTGAAGGCTGAGATAAGAGTTACATGTATTCAAGGCTCAAGCACACTTCCACCAACCCCAATATACTAGAAGAAGAATATTATAAACTGGGTTTTTTATGGTATGCAAATTTACAACATTAATACCATATAACAACAATGAAATAGCCTCCAAGTGATAGATTCAACAAAGGATTAAAGGCTATCAAGAGGTAAGCAAGGGATAAGGAAACTTTAAGGTTTATAATTGTTTTAAATGCATGAAACAACAATATGTCTAGACATCAACCCAGTGATGCGGGGGAGCGCCCCCCCCCCCCTTCGAAACCGCTCCCGAAGCGCGCTCCGGGCGGGAGAGGCTCGGGAGCGGGTCGGGAGCGCGCTCCCCAAATCGCTCCCGTAAAAAAATTTGCGCTCCCTGGTCTGTGAGGGAGCGCTTCAGGGAGCGATCGCTCCCGCGCTCCCGGAGCGCTTTTTAATGCCTGGGAGCGATCGCTCCCTGATCGCTCCCGGGCATTAAAAAACGCTCCGGGAGCGAATTTTAGTGAACCGGGAGCGGTTCGGCGGAAAAAAATTCCGCGGACCCGAAAAAACCAAAAAATTTAACTAATTTTTTTGGGTTTCTAAGCCCAATGGGCCAAAACAAAATCATTTCAATGAGATTGAGCTTGAGTTTGAGAGCAAAGGAGCAAGGAGCAAGAGCTGAGGAGCAAGGAGCCAGAGCTGAGGAGCGAGGAGCAAGTGCCAAGGAGCGAGGAGCAAGCTTGCAGAGGTAAGTAACTTAATCATTTAGTTAGTTTAGTTGGTTAGGTAGTTAGTTTGTTTAGTTTAATTTACCTGTTTGAGTTTAAAGATCATTAATTTAAATTAAATTAATAAATTAAATGAATTAATCCCAATAAACTAAATTAATTTGCAGATTCAAGACTCAAACCCTACAAACATCAAACACGATGGACCTGGGGATTTTTATTGGCATTTTTCTCTTCCTGGTCCCTTTTCTGGTTATTATGGTGGTGGAGAGTAGGAAACGGAGGGGGCCTGAAACTGAAGAGGTGGATGAAGAAGCCGGAGGAAGTCAAATAGGTGAAAACCCCAGTGAGGAGGATGTGGAGGGTGAACATGAGGGTCAAAAAACTAAACAAGACCAAACTCCATTGTGGAAATATGTTCACAGGCCTGAAACAGGGAGAGGGGGTGGAACCACTAAATTTCATTGCCCCCATTGCAACAATGATTTCACAGGCTCATACACCCGTTTGAGAAGACACCTTTGCGGGAAAAGGGCATGGGATGGAGAGAAACAAATAGGAATCAGAACTTGCGACGCGGTGTCAACAGCAGATAGAGCCAAATACATAAAGGAAGAGGAGGACGCCCAATACAAAGCAAAAAGATCAAGGGGTTTCTTTGAAAGCTCACAAAGAACTCCTTCAGCATCCTCCCAAGGCAGTGGATATGGACATGGAGGCTCAGGGTCATCATCTTTACGCCGTAGAACCATATCAGATTTCCTTGATGAGGGGTGTAGGAATGATGTGGATTCAAAAATTTACAGGTTCCTCTATGCAAATGGGATACCATTCAATGTTCTACGCTCACCTTATTGGCACGAAATGGTTTCTGCCATAAATGATGCCCCTAAAGGATACAAGAGCCCTGGGTATGACAAGGCAAGAACAGTTGGCCTTGATCATGAAAAAGCAAAAATATCACATTCTTTGAATAAAATGACAAGTTCTTGGACTGACAATGGGGTGTCCATTGTATCTGATGGATGGACAAATGTAAAAGGCAAGCCATTGATAAGTGTTCTTGCTGTGTCCCGAAGTGGTCCCATTTTTCTAGCTGCACATGATTACTCAGACAAGTTCAAGACCGCTATCAACATTGCAGAAGCATTGCTTGAAACAATTGAGCGTATTGGCCCATACAATGTCATCCAAGTCATCACTGATAATGCTCCTAATTGTAAGGCAGCGGGAGCAATTATTGAGGATAGATACCCGAACATATTTTGGTCTGGATGTTTGGTTCACACATTGAACCTTCTGTTGCATGATATTGTCAAAAACAAAAATGAACAATACCAATGGATTGGTGATTTGTACAAGAGAGGAAAAAAAATGATAAAATTTATTACAAATCATAGCAATACCCATGGCCTTTTCCGCAGTCACTCGAGATTGGAGTTGCTGAAGATTGCGAGGACTAGATTTGGTAGCTATTACCTCACCTTCAGGCGCCTTTTGAAGGTAAGAGAGGGTTTAGCTAGCATGGTATCAAGTCCAAATTGGCAGGTGTTAAAGGAAAGGGCTACAAATGTAGCTGACATTGCAGGTTTTGAAACGGTGGAGGAGGCCGCTCTTGATGGGCAGTTTTGGACAGCTGTGAGACAGGTATTGGATTTCACCAAGCCAATTTATAACATGATTCGGTTTGCAGATACAGACAAACCAGTGATTGGCGAGGTGTATGAGCAAATGGATACCATGTTGGGGGAAATAAAAGACATTGTTAATAACAGAGATCCCGACTTGTACAATCTGATTCACGATTGTGTGTGTGAACGGTGGAAAAGGCTTAACCTTCCACTACATTGCTTGGCGTATATCCTTACGCCAAAATACTACTCAGATTCTTGGTTGGGCAAACCTGCAGCAGGGGGTGGTGTTAGGACCAAACCCCATTTAGATCGAGAGGTAACTAAAGGATATCTGGATGCATTAGAAAAGTTGGTGCCTGACAGGGAGGAATGTGCAGCTGTGCGCCTTGAAATAGGCAGATACTTCACTGGCAGTGGTTTGTATGGTAACTTCCATGCAATGGACGACAAAGATAAATTTGATTCTCTCACATGGTGGGAAACATATGGCGGCGACGGACTTTTGCGAAAATTGGCATTGAAAGTTCTTGCACAGGTTGTAAATTCTTCTTCTGCAGAGAGGTGTTGGAGCACCTACAGTTATATACATAATGTGAAAAGAAACAGGCTCAACGAAAACCGAGCAGAAAGCTTGGTTTATGTGCACTACAATTTGAGGTTGTTGAGCCATTACTGTGATCGGGCTAATGAAGATCCCACATATAAAATTTGGGACAATCACCCTGAGGACGACAATTTGGAGGATGGCATTGTACATATGGAAGAACTAGAAGATGAGCTTGTACGGGATGAAGCTGAAGCAGCTGCAGCAGCCATGCCACCTCCACCTCCACCATCCAGTAGCAGTTCTCGGGGCCCGAGTCTTGTTCCATTGCTGTCGCCACCTCCATCGACACCCTCGCGTGGAGGCTCTAGTTCTGGTCGTCGGTCTGGGTGGGAGACTCCTAGAAGACCGCCAAGACCTACTTATACTCCTGGAGACTCTCGTGGCAAGGGCCACTTGTAGATTTACAGTTTACTTGTCTTTTTTAGTTTCTATTAGACTTGTCACTTTAGTTTTCATAACTGTTCAGTGTTGAGTTTTGAGTCCTTGACTCTTGACTCTTGACTCTTTCATATCATTATGACATTATGATATTTTTTGTAAACATTATATCACTGTGACAATGAAAATTTGAAGTTTGAAGTTGGGCCTTGGCAATTATAACTCATTGGTAATGATTGTGAATTATGAATATGATGCTTTGTGAAAGACTAAAGTTGTTTCATTTCATCTCATTATTCATGTTTCATTTTATAAATTTTTAACATTTCATATCATGTTAACAGTTAGAAGTTAGGACTTAGAAATATCTTCGATATTACTTCTTGTAATGGTTAAACTTGGCTTACAAGTACAACTTGTTACTTTGGTGATCAATGATGATAAATGTTATTGAATTGAATGTTATTTTAATTTATTATTTTACTAAGGTTGATGACGATTATAATTTCTAGATGATTGATGTGATATGGTTCAATGATCAATTTATGTTTTTTTATGTTTTTTATGTCTATTTCATCATTCTACATGTTTTTGTTGACATATATGTATCAAAAATTAAAAAATATAAAAAATATATATATTTTTAAAAAATCGCTCCGGGATTCGCTCCCAAACCGGGAGCTTCTGAAAATGGTCGCTCCCGCTCCCGCTCCCGCTTCCGCTCCCGCTCCCCGCTCCCGCTCCCGCTCCCAAGTAACACTGCATCAACCCTATTTTTGCGGTGAAGAATGCAATTAATGGTAGATTTTGCTTTTTCAATTTATTAAATGAAATCTCTATCAATAGGACAATAACCCATCAATGCAATATTATCATAAAATGCAAATTAAAACCAAACCCTAACCCTAGTTACCAAGGAATAAGGAAGAGAGGTAATTTTACAAGGTGATCCAACAACTAGACTAGTGCCTCTATTCAATTGGGCTGAGTAAAAAATGGCGAGGTCAATGATAGAAAGGCTTGGATGAAGAGGGTGAAAGACTAAAATTCTTCTCTTAGAAACCCTAACAACTTCTTGTAGTAGGAGATTTAAGGTCAAATGGTGCATGCAACAAGTTCCTTTGATGGATTCTTTAAAGAAAAATTTTGCATAACATATAAAGAGTCGAGACAAGATTTTGCACTTTTTAATATGGCATGATAGAAACCCTAGTTTTAGAAAATTGCATGCAAAATGGAAGAAAAATAACAATAAACTTACACCATTCAATTAAGAATCACTTCATCAATCCAAAGATAGTTTCTCCATGCAAAAATATCCATCCCATGACAATTTGCTCATTCATCCATAGCGACTGAGAGAACTAGTGCGCACTCGCTCAAGAGAGAAGAGAGGTGTGTGTGATGATGAATGAGTGAAAGTAACTTCCCTTTATTTATATGAGGGAAATCAAGTCACTTTTCACAAATCTACAAAAAAACCTGTAAAAATGCTTGGAGCATTCAATTAGGCCTAAAGGTCACAAACTTACCTTAAGATAGCTTTACAAAATGATGAAACACAAGAAATACATCATAAATTCTCCACACATAAGGGAGGAAAGGCGCTCCAACATGATGCCATCCTCAAAAAATGGTCACGTCCATCAACTGAGTGACAAAGTAGGTCCAAGAGTACTCCTCATTCCAATGGACATTGCTAAAGTGCATGGGTACATCTCAAAATAACATCTCCTCAATCATGGCGTGATTGATCCGAATTTAAATAGGAACGCAACAAATTACAGAGATAACCATAAATACAGAGATGCAATAGAAATAATACTTCATTTCATTAATGTAAAATACTAAAGAATGCTTACAAACAGAAATGGAAATAAACTAGCTCGGGCGATGATAGCTTATCTCTGAAGAGAGATGTGGCGGCTACATGCCTCTGAACTGTCTTACAATGAGGCTCGAAGGCCTATTTATTGTTGAGAAACAATGGAAAATCCTAAACATCCAAAAACCTAACCCTAGGAGATGAAGCGCCAAACTATGGGCCCCGTTTTGGGTAAATTGGTACATCAACTTCCCGGGGTCGTAACTTTGGCATACAATCTCTGTTTGACATGCACAATACCTCGTTAGAAAGATCTATCCGAGGACTACAACTTTGGGATGAGCAACATCGGTCCATGGACCCATGTTGCTCCCAGTTTTCCCAAAAAACGTCGTTTAGGGCCTCAAAACGGCTCTAGAAGTTCAGGACCCGAAAAACTGCTAAAAATAGTAAACTGTGCTACAATTAAGGAAACTGAAAAACTGAAAGAGACAGTTGTGGGGGTCCAAGTGGGATAGGTGGGTGGCCACCAACATCCACCTGGATCATTCCTCCCCCCTTAGGAAGCAATGGTCCCCATTGCGTTGAGTTCCTCCATGAGATGAGGAAACTTCTGCTGAACTTGGTCCCTGGTGAGCTGTTCTGCAACCTTTGATGTGTCCAGTAATGGTGGGAAGCATGGTCGAGGGCGGTCCACATTGAACACTCGGTGCAAGCGAAGGAATGGGGAATGCTGTGCTCCAAAGCATTGTTTCCCACAACCTTGGTAATGGTGTAAGGACCATATCAGAGTGGTCTGAGCTTCTGATGGGCTCTTGTAAGGCGTTCTTTCTGCAAATGCAACCAGACTTTGTCGCCCACTTGAAACTTGTGTGGTACCTGATGTTGATCATGTCACTGCTTGTACTTGGAATTTTCCAGAATGGAGTGGCGATAGATTGGCCCGTTGGGTAGAGGTGCTCTGGAAGTCAGATCGGACAAATGCTTGACCTGACAGTGCAATGGTACCCCTGTGGGTGAGGAGAAGATGTCCCTGTCTTCTTTCATGACCGTATCCACTTGCTTCTGCTGTGTGGAGGAACCCTTCCTGGGGGCCATGGATGTGGCTATGATCTTCCCCTTACTTTGAGGGTGAACCAGACAGAAAATAAATTTCCTAGTTTGGGAGATGATCTTATTGCATTTCTTAGCAGAGATCAAAGAAGTGGCGGTATCAATGTTGCTTGGGAGCGGGAGCGGGAGCGGGGAGTGGGACCGAAAACGGGAGCGGGAGCGACCATTTTTAGAAGCTCCCGGTTTGGGAGCGAATCCGGGAGCAATTTTTTAAAAATATATATATATATATATATATATTTTATTTATATTTTTTAATTTTTGATACATATATGTCAACAAAAACATGTAGAATGATGAATTAGACATAAAAAACATAAAAAAACATAGACTGGTCATTGAACCATATCACATCAATCATCTAGAAATTATAATCGTCATCAACCATGTCCACAAGTTAGTAAAATACATATTACAACTGCAACATATTGAGTCTCATCATCATGAATCATGATTCATCAAATTCAATCTTAAAGTTTCAACTTCAAGCTTTCAAAATTGAAAATTCAATAACGTTTATCATCATTGATCACCAAAGTTGTACTTGTAAGCTAAGTTTAACCATTACAAGAAGTAATATCTAAGATATTTCTAAATCCTAACTTCTAACTGTTAACATGATATGAAATGTTATAAATTTATAAAATGAAACATGAATAATGAAATGAAATGAAACAACTTTAGTCTTTCACGAAGCATCATATTCATAATTCACATCATTACCAATGAGTTATAATTGCCAAGGCCCAACTTCAAACTTCAAATTTTCATTGTCACAGTGATATATTGTTTACAAAAAATATCATTATGATATGAAAGAGTCAAGAGTCAAGAGTCAAGGACTCAAAACTCAACAGTTATGAAAACTAAAGTCTAATAGAAACTAAAAAAGACAAGTAAACTGTAAATCTACATGTGGCCCTTGCCACGAGAGTCTCCAGGAGTATAAGCAGGTCGTGGTGGTCTTCTAGGAGTCTCCCGCACAGACCGACGACCAGAACTAGAACCTCCACGTGAGGGTGTAGATGGAGGTGGCGACAACAAAGGAACAAGACTCGGACCTCGAGCACTGCTACTGGATGGTGGAGGTGGAGGTGGAGGTGGCATGGCTGCTGCAGCTGCTTCATCTTCATCCCTTACAAGTTCCTCTTCCAGTTCTTCAATATGTACAATGCCATCCTCCAAATTGTCATCCTCTAGGTGATTGTCCCAAATTTTATATGTGGGATCCTCATAAGCCCGATCACAGTAATGACTCAACAACCTCAAGTTGTAGTGCACATAAACTAGGCTTTCTGCTCAGTTTTCATTGAGTCTGTTTCTTTTCACATTATGTATGTAGCTGTAGGTGCTCCAACACCTCTCTGCAGAAGAAGTATTTACAACCTGTGAAAGAACTTTTTTTGCCAATTTTGGCAAAAGTCCATGCCCGCCATATGTTTCCCACCATGTGAGAGTATCAAATCTATCTCTGTCGTCCATTGCATGGAAGTTACCATACAAACTAGTGCCACTGAAGTATCTGCCTATTTCAAGGCCACAGCTGCACATTCCTCCCTGTCAGGTACCAACTTTTCTAATGCTTCCAAATATCTTTTAGTTACCTCTGGATCTAAATGGGGTTTGGTCATAACCCCACCCCCTGTTGCAGGTTGGCCCAACCAAGATGTAGAGTAGTATTTTGGCGTAAGGATATACGCCAAGCAATGTAGTGGAAGATTAAGCCTATTCCACCGTTCACACACACAATCATGAATCAGTTTGTACAAGTTGGGATCTCTATTATGAACAATGTCTTTTATTTCCCCCAACACAGTATCCATTTGCTCATACACCTCGCCAATCACTGGTTTTTCTGTATCTGCAAACCGAATCATGTGATAAATTGGCTTGGTGAAATCCAATACCTTTCTCACAGTTGTCCAAAACTACCCATCAAGAGCGGCCTCCTCCACCCATTTCAAAACCTGCCATGTCAGCTACATTTGTAGCCCTTTCCTTTAATACCTGCCAATGTGGACTTGATACCATGCTAGCTAATGCCTCTCTTACCTTCAAAAGGCGCCTGAAGGTGAGGTAATAGCTACCAAATCTGGTCTTCGCAATCTTCAACAACTCTAATCTCGAGTGACTGCGGAAAAGGCCATGGGTATTGCTATGATTTGTAATAAATTTCATCATTTGTTTGCCTTTCTTGTACAAATCACCAATCCATTGGTATTGTTCACTTTTGTTCTTGACATTATCATGCAACAAAAGGTTCAATGTGTGAACCAAACATCCAGACCAAAATATGTTCGGGTATTTATCATCAATAATTGCTCCCGCTGCCTTACAATTAGGAGCATTATTAGTGATGACTTGGATGACATTGTACGGGCCAATACGCTCAATTGTTTCAAGTAATGCTTCTGCAATGTTGATGGCGGTCTTGAACTTGTCTGAGTAATCATGTGCAGCTAGAAAGATGGGACTACTAACGTACACAGCAAGAACACTTATCAATGGCTTGCCTTTTACATTTGTCCATCCATCAGATACAATGGACACCCCATGGTCAGTCCAAGAACTTGTCATTCTATTCAAAGAATGTGATATTTTTGCTTTTTCATGATCAAGGCCAACAGTTCTTGCCTTGTCATACCCAGGGCTCTTGTATCCTTTAGGGGCATCATTTATGGCAGAAACCATTTCGTGCCAATAAGGTGAGCGAAGAACATTGAATGGTATCCCACATGCATAGAGAAACCTGTAAACTTTTGAATCCACATCATTCCTACACCCCTCATCAAGGAAATCTGATATGGTTCTACGCCTTAAAGATGATGACCCTGTGCCTCCATATCCACTGCCTTGGAAGGATGCTGAAGGAGTTCTTTGTGATTGTGAGCTTGGTTCAAAGAAACCCCTTGATTTTTTTGATCTGTGTTTTGCTTCCTCCTCTTCTCTTATGTATTTGGCTCTATCCGCCGCTGACACCGCTGTACAAGTTTTGATTCCTATTTGTTGGTCTCCATCCCATGGGCTTTTCCCGCAGATGTGTCTTCTAGCACAGGTGTATGAACCTATGTAATCAGTGTTGCAATGGGGGCAATGAAATTTAGTGGTTCCACCCCCTCTCCCTGTTTCAGCCATGTTAACATATTTCCACAATGGGGTTTGGTCTTGTTTAGTTTTTTGAGGGTCATGTTCACCCTCCTCCAGCTCCTACTCACCGGGGTTTTCACCAATTTGACTTTCTCCAGCTTCTTCATCCCCCTCTTCAGTTTTGCCCTTCTGTTTCCTACTCTTCAGCACCATAATAACCATAAAAGGGACCAGGAAGAGGAAAATGCCAAGAAATATAGCCAGGTCCATGGTGTTTGATGTTTGTAGGGTTTTGATTCCTGAATCTGCAAATTAATTTAATTTATTGGGATTAATTAATTTAATTTATTAATTTAATTTAAATTTATGATTTTTAAACTCAATAAACTAAATTAAATTAACTAAATCACTACCTAACTAACTAAACTAACTAAATTACTAAGTTACTTACCTCTGCAGGCTTGCTCCTCGCTCCTTGGCACTTGCTCCTCGCTCCTCAGCACTTGCTCCTCGCTCCTTTGCTCTTGCTCTTGCTCAATGAAGTCACAATGAAATTTTTTTAGGCCCATTGGGCTTTTAAAACCAATTTTTTTTTTTTTTTAAATTTGATTTTTTTTTTTTTTTTTTTTTGCGTCCGCGGAATTTTTTTCCGCCGGATCGCTCCTGGCCTGCGTCGAAACGCTCCCGGAGCGATCGCTCCCCGAAACGCTCCCGAACAGGCCAAGGAGCGTAAATTTTTTTTAGGGAGCGCGCTCCCGAGCCGCTCTGGACCGGAGCGTGATTCGGGAGCGGGTTCGAGGGGGGCGGGGCGCTCCCCCGCAACTATGGGCGGTAGGTGGGGCTACCTCCAGTATCCTGTATAATGTATTACTTAAAGAAATAATAACAGCGCGAGGCCTTGACTCATACACGACATGTTGCCTCCACAAGTATGGTTGGCCTAATAATACATCACAAACATCAAGCGGTGCAACATCACACAATACCTCATCTGTGAAGGGCTTGATGTTGTAGGGAAGACGACACTGTTGGTGGACTCGGAGATCTCGTCCTTGGTGAAGCCACCTGATGTTGTACGGCTGCGGGTGTGGTGTGGTCGGTAGGCGGAGTTGCTTCATGACCTCTGCTGAAATGAGGTTCTTTTGGCTCCCACTGTCAACAATGAATTGCAGCAGCGAACCCTTCACCCACATCTGTGAGTGGAAAAGACGCTCCCCCTCCTCTGGATTTTCGGGCTCATTCTTGTGGACCTTGGCGGTGGCAACATTGGCGCTAGGCTTCGCATCAATGATTTGCTTCCCTTTGTCATTCCCCTTATTGGGTTCTGACTCAGGGTTGGAACATGCATCTGATTCTGAAGCCTTCAACTAGGCTACCAGTGACTGCTTCGTCCGACACTCACTTGTGTTATGAGTGGGGCTCCTATGGAACTCACAACACTTTCTTGTGTCCTTCTTTGACTTCATGGTGTTGTTCTTTTCTTGCGGCTTCGACGGGTTGCCTTGGGTCACCCCGCCTTGGCTTTGTCATTTATTCTTTGGATTCGGAGATCCAAAGTCTCGCTTCTTTTGTTTAAACTTCTGCTCGACCTTGACAGCGTATCGGTATGTCGTGTTGAGCGAGGAGATGTTTAGGAACGCCATCTCGTCCTGGATGTACTTGTGTAGGCAGCCATGATATTTGAGTACCAAATGCAACTTAGAATCCTTGATACCCAACTTTGTGCGAAGGGTATGAAAAATATTTGTGAACTCTGGCACATCTTGGTCCCTTCCTTGTCGCAGTGTGGTCCATTTGATGTATTTGTCCTCATAGCTCTTGACAGGGTAGTACTTCTCCTTGATGGCATCCCGGAATGCATTCCAAGTGGGTGCGGCTGAAAATAGTGAGCCCGTACTTTCATCCTTCTGCTCACAGTAGGTTTCCCACCAGTCTTTGACGTGGGGGGCTGCTTTGAGAAGTGCAAAAGTGATCTTTTCTCATTTGGAAAAATCATGAACAAAAAAATAACCTTCGAGCAGATTTAACCATTTATCTACGACATCTGTGTCTATCTGACCCTCGAATATGGGGATTTCAAAGTTAACTTGTACCCTAAAGGGTGTGGCGTTTCCAGAGTAGCTGTTGGAAGCAGATGCGTCGCCCTTGGGATTTGGGCAAAGTTTTCCATCATCGCATTCCTTTGTCTCTTGAGGGCTTCTTCGAGCAAGATTTTGATAGGATCTCCTACCCCCTCGTCTTTCTTTTCATCCGCCATGGGAGGCCGTCGGGATTTGCAAGGCTGGTCTTGCAAAGGTTCGACCAGTTCAAGCCCTAATTCCTTATATCTCGACCTCATTGGGGACATGCAAAGAAAAATAGAGAAAAAGTAGACTGCTCTAATACCACTGATCCGGATTTAAACAGGAACACAACAAATTATAGAGATAACCATAAATACAGAGATGCAACAGAAATAATACTTCATTTCATTAATGTAAAATACTGAAAAATGCTTACAAACAAAAATGGAAATAAACTAGCTCGGGCAATGGTAGCTTATCTTTGAGGAGAGATGTGGCGGCTACATGCCTCTTAACTATCTTACAATGAGGCTTGAAGGCCTATTTATTGTCAAGAAACAATGGAAAACCCTAAACATCCAAAAACCTAACCCTAGGAGATGAAGCGCCAAACTATGGGCCCCGTTTTGGGTAAATTGGTACATCAACTTCCTGGGGTCTTAACTTTGGCATACGATCTCCGTTTGACATGCACAATACTAGTTAGAAAAATCTATCTGAGGACTACAACTTTGGGATGAGCAACATCGGTCCATGGACCCATGTTGCTCCCAGTTTTCCCAAAAACCATCGTTTAGGGCCTCAAATGGCTCCGGAAGTTCAAGACCCGAAAAACTTGCAAAAAATAGTAAACTGTGCTACAATTAAGGAAATTGAAAAACTGAAAGAGATAGTTGTGGGGGTCCAAGTGGGATAGGTGGGTGGCCACCAACATCCACCTAGATCAGTGATCATCAAGAAGGTTCACATCACCTTTCTAGGGTATGCATGGGCAACGTGGTAACTCCAAGAGCAAGCATTGGTATCAAACCATGGTGTGCTAGCCCTCCCAAACTATCTCAGTTGTCTCCATCATCATCTAGGCTTTGGAACAAGGTAATGTCCATCAAATAGGGTCAAGGCTAACCTGGGGGCACCTTGGGTCCACATGGGCACATCATCAATCAAGTCAACACCTTGGATTCTTGGCTCAACATTTCAACATTTGGAGGTGTAGCAAGGGGCATACAACCACATGGAGGCTCTTGAAAGTGCAACACTCATCTCAGGAGGACAACATTGGGACTTCAAAGTCATCTTGAAAGTGCAACACTCATCTCGGGAGGACAACCTTAGGACTTCAAAGTCATATATGTTCTAAAAAATAGGCTAGCTGTTAGTTTTTGTAGCATCGAATGTGTTCTAGCCACGAAATTTGGTGGAGAGGCTAGAATACACGAGTTCTCCAAAATTCATAAATTGTTTCTAGAAATTCCACCTAGAAATGTCTGAATTAGATTGTTAGTTTTTTTTTTAATATTTCCTAAGCCTAAACTTATGGAATATGGTTAATTAATCAGCATTAATTGAGATAAGGTGAGCATCATCTAGAAACTCACACTGATCAATTTCAAGATGATCCTAGCCATTGATTAAGTTTTAATCTTGGTCATTGGTGCTCCAACAATGGATTATAAGAGGAAGTTGATGGGCACTTGGAGAACACACTTTTGAGTTCAATTTCCTTGGCAGATTGATTTCCACAGGGCAATAATAGTTGCCAGAGAGCCAGAGATTGAAGCAGGGTCAGTGAGGGCGAGAGACACTGATCCAGGGGGAGTTTTCCAGATCCGAAGAGGCAACAACAATGGGCCAAGTTATTCCCAGTGAAGTAGTGCAGAGGATTGCGTAGTTGCTTCAGAAGCAATTCGATTTTGTTGGAGAGAAATTCATTTTCAATTCTAGAGGCCAGGCAGAGGGTCCAAAGTGCCGGAGAAGTGATTTCCTCAGTAGAGACAAGCATAACGACTTCATCAGAGGTAGTTCAGAGGCTTGACGTCATAGGGTCTGTGTAGAGCAACGCAGAGGCTGACACAGAGGGTCTAGAGAGATGAGTTTCTGAAGAAAATTCGTGCCGAGGTTGCTTGTGGAGGAAGGGTAATTCCTTCAGATAATTTTGCCCAGATTTTCTTACTATTTGGATTGCCAGTTGGGCATCCATAGATTGTACTCATATTTCACTACTGCATAATAAAATAAAACCCTATTCTGCTACACCGTTTTTACCACATTGGGTTTTTCCAGGGACCTTTGTCCAAAATTAACAATGTTAATTTTTATGTGTGTGCTAGGATTTCTGAGTTTCCAACGCTATTTATTTCCTCAGTTTTATTTGTGAAGGTTGCAGTGTGTTTATTTTGATGTTGCCGTAGCAATAAACTGAATAATTAATTTATCAATTAGAAGAATTAATATCGGTTGCTACAATAAGATTCCATTTGTAGGAATTTTCACACTAGTCATCCTTAGAGTTGTGCTGAAGAGGTGTTAAGCCATCTTTCAAGGTTTATATATTGCATGTGTAATGAACCACCTGAAACAATCCATTCAGATCAAGTGAGATCAATCATTAGGAAAGAAAACATTAAAGTATCGTAGTGGACCATATTCAATGTTAGGGGCACAAAAATAGTTCACAAAACCTTGCCTCCAAATGCCTTTCTAGCTTAGGATTTGTAAGCAAGTTACCATACTTTTGTTAGGGATGATTATGCAATTAACCATACTTGGTGCTTCCAACCCCCAAGGCCAAGGACATTTCACAGGTAGACTCATTAATCCATAGATGCATGTGAGAAAGGTCGTCATGGAATGGGAAAGCCTTTAAGAAAGATGGCCAGAGCCTGTTGGAAATACTGAGAGGGGGGTGAATCAATATTCCTTAGAAATTAGAACTTTTAAATATTTTCAGAGCATTAGTTAATCTTCAATTATTATTAATGTTTATGCAATAATAATAGTAAATAAAAGAACACAGTAGACACAAGAATTTTAGGTGGAAAACCCCCTCCGGGTCAAAAACCACCGAACGCTTTTCTAATAATTTCTTTAATCTTCAGCCCCAACTGAAATGAAAGCAACAACTTCCTAGAGTTCTAGAAAAACATTCTTCTCCAGCTCCCATTGGAAGGACGCGCTAACGCCCTGGTTTCTTCAGTAGTCAACTGAATAGATGCCCCAACATCCTAGAACAACCTACAACCCTGAAGTGTTCACAGGCTCCAACCTGTAGGTGACTTCATGCACTAGCCTAGTACCTCCTTGCCACCCTATAATGATTGAAATGAGACAAGAGTGTGGATTCCCATACCAGGGACAATGATCCACGATACAATATGATTTACAATGATTTTGACCAAACACCCAATCACACTATGACCTGCAACGCAACCATGACATCATCCCAATAGAGACTCCTATACCTCCCAATAATTCCTTTTCGACTCTAGGCAGATTGACTCTTTTACAATAATGACTCTTCCAATGATGACACTTTTACAAATGACTCTTTTACAACTTTACAATGATGACTCTTGGCCCGCTGCAATGATTCCTTTGATTTGATACTTCTGCTTTTGAATTCTTGCTTGAGGTTGTACTTGAATCTTCTTCTACCTGCATGCAAAATTTTCTCGGCGAAACCAATCCCAAAACAAAACAAAATATCCTTCAACTTACCTCTGCCTGCAAAACACATGTAAGTGCATAATAATGAATAAATACAAAATAAAATTACAATGCGTACTTGAAGTGTGCTTGTCACTTTTGTTGTTGACCTGTTGCAACAGTAGACAAAGACTCCCACTCTTGATATAAGCCTGGACTCTATGCAAGACTATATCCAAACTGACCTAAAGATATATACAATAAAAATTGATGACAAACCCTAGATTTATGATGGACCAAAGTTCTAAGTACAACAACAGAGACCATTCTATCAACTATGACAAGACTAGTAACATGAACTTACAACATCATATAGATTTAGCAAACTTGGTGGAGCATCAAGAATATGTAGCATCAAATGTGTAGTATCAAGAATAGGACATCCGAAATGTGGTATCAAAACTAACTGTGACATATAGAGACAGAGATATAATCGAGACCCTGTATGTACTTATGTTGTCCTGCAAAAACATATGTCAGAGATGATACTCATATTTCAAATGTAAACACTAATCATACATACCTTGCTGTAGGAGACTTACCCTTGACTGTTGATGTGTGGTCCTTATTGCAGTGATCCTTGAATGCATGTTTTTTCTTGCTTTCTAGGAGCTTGATATTGAATATGTTGTATCAATGTAATTTTGGATCTCTAGGGTCTGAAGTTTCGTCCTGTGGTAGCCCTCTGAGTCCTCTTTCCAACCCCATGGGTCTGATCAAGATTGAATTCTTCAAGAAAGAGTTATGCCCAATCTCCCATAATGGCCTGATTATAGACTGGTTCAGTAGAGCGAACTTGTACGAAGTGCCACGTGTCACTGTTGCGACCTTCGGCCCTAAAAATGCTACTCAACAAACTACAATTTGTCCTCTTTCTGTTACTATTTACGAAATTTGAATCTAATGCTCAGAGAGAAAGTTATGACGTTTTTTCCAACGTCACCTATTTGACATGGAATTCAGGAGCCTACAAAAACCCTAAATTCCTCAGATCATATCTTCGAAAATATAGCGAACCAAGATTTGAAATTCGGTCACGAGGTTCATCAAGATTTTGGCTCAAATGGGTTTTAATTTCAGCTTCTGAAGCTTCACAGAAAAAAGGTTATAGCAAAAATGCCACAATGACCTGTTTGAAGCCACAAATTCATACTAGAGGATATGAGGGTCACTATTTATATGAATGTCTTGAGCTGAGAGGGTCCTCAACAACTAAACGTTGGAGGGATTTTAGGATAAAAAACATTATTAATTATTTATTATTCAATGACCTCAACCAATTATGAGTGCCATGCCACAACCCCATAGGGTTTTAGGCTTTAGCCCACTAACTGGGGTTTTTAACTTCAAACACGAATATTTCTCAAACCTTGAAGAATTACGTGGCGTGCCATATATCAACGGAAACATAGCGATGAGTAGAATCCATCTAGAAGATCCTTGACTCAGAATAGAGTAAGTTGTCAAGTCAAAATACCCATGCAAGATCTGGGTAGCCCCTGGTGCTGCTTGAGTTGACATCAATGACAACCACTAATCAACAATCTCCCCCTTTGGCATTGATGGCAACACAAGTACTCCCCCTGCGATCATGACACCTCTTCCTACTACCTTCTCTCCCCCTTTGTCATCAATGGCAAAGGGTAACTCCCCCTGACAAACAGCCATCCTGTGGACCTGTACACACCTCCACTCCCCCTTTCTACTCAAGTAGATAAGAGAAAGAGTCTAATGAAAACTTGGGAGAATCCCAAGCTTTTGGCGAAGATACTCAAATGCTTCACGAGGTAATGGTTTGGTAAAGATGTCAGCAATTTGTTCCTTTGTGCCAACATATTCAAGCTTGATATTCTTTTCGGCGACTTGCTCTCTAACGAAATGATATTTAATCGGAATGTGCTTCGTTTTGGAATGCATCACAGGATTCTTGGAGATACTGATGGCGCTGGTGTTATCAAAAAAGATGGGAATAGGATCATCAAACTTGACTTGAAGATCTTGCAAAGTTTGCTTCATCCAGAGAACTTGTGTACAACAAGCTACTGCCACGATATATTCTGCTTCTGCTGTGGATAACGAGATTGAAGACTACTTTTTACTTAACCATGAAACAAGACAACCACCTAGATAAAATGCTGCTCCACTGCTACTCTTACGATCCTCAACACTTCCTGCCCAATCTGCATCTGTATAAGCTTGGATAACCAAATCATTTCCTTTGGGATACCATAGACCATATTCCGCTATGCCCTTAAGATATCGAAGAATTCTTTTGACGACAATAATATGAGATTCTTTTGGTGCTGCTTGGAATCTTGCTACTTGTCTAACTGCCTGCATCACATCAGGCCAAGAGGCTGTCACATATAGGAGACTACCAATCATGGATCTATACAACCTTTGGTCCACATCCTTTGACGAATCTTCTAAGCTTAACTGCACCCTGTTATCATGGGGGTAAGGACTGGCTTGTAATCTTCCATCTGGATTTTTTTGAGCATTTCCTTGATTACTTGGTTTGATATATGAATATTCCTTTATCCTGCTGAGAAATCTGAAGCCCCAAAAAGTATATCAGCTCACCAAGCATAGACATTTCAAACTCACTTTATGCCTTAGCAGATAACGCATATATGAGATATGTCATTACGCTCTCGAATCCAGTCATGAATTAGATATGTCATTGTGGTTTTTCCAACCTGATATTTCATGACTTAGAGGTGACTTCGAGACCAGAGATAGTGACATTCATTATATATGTCATTACGCTTTAGCAGAAAATGCTGCTATGGGCATATGTCATTATGCATTTCTTCCAGTCATGATGCGCAAGCAGGCTCACCCTACCGGGCCTCTCCTCGTACGTTACCTCTCCACATATACCTCGATAATCGTTGGGTTATCTTGATCCACTTTCACATAGAGATTCATGTCAGCGCTTCCTTTCTTAAATCCTTGTTGATGTAGATACCTATCAAGACGAGCATACTAAGCCCTAAGAGCTTGCTCGAGACCATATAGCGCCTTCTCTAATTTGCAAACGTAGTTTTCTTTGTCAGTGAGTAGAAAACCTTCGGGTTGTTCAATGTAAAATTCTTCCAATCCACCATTTAGAAGGGCTGACTTAACATCCATTTGGTAGGCCTTGATTTTTCTTGAGCATGCATATGTGAGAAACATCCTGATAGCTTCCATTCTGGCAATGGGAGCAAATGTTTCTTCAAAATCGATTCCTTCAACTTGTGCATATCCTTTGCAGACTAATCTTGCTTTATTCCTGGTAACCTGTCTGTCCTCATTCAATTTGTTTCTGAAGACCCATTTAGTTCCAATAACATTTTTATCCTTTGGTCGTGGAACCAATTCCCAAGTGTTGTTCTTCTCAATTTGATCCAGTTCTTCATTCATAGCTGCTACCTAGTGTTCATTTTGACTAGCTTCCTCAAAATTGCTAGGCTCAAAATTCGCTAAAAGGGCAAGATGGGCTTGTTGTGATGAACGAAGTTGTCAACTTCTTTTGGTTCCAATTCCTTCATTTATGTTGCCGATGATCTGATTTGACAGATGATTCTTTTGATACCATTCTTTTGAAACTTTTGGAGAAACTTCTTGTACATCTTGATGATAATTTCTTATTTCTTCTTGGTTGACTGGTGTTTCCTTATTTGATTGGTCTTGTTCTGGAGCTTCTTCTTCATTCTTTACAGATTCTACCTCAAGCCCCTCAGATTTGATTGAAGAGACGATCTCATAGTCTTCGTCAAAAGTAACATTTATAATTTCAACTATTTGTTTTTACCTCAGATTGTAGCATCTATAAGCCTTTCTTTTGCGCGAATAACCAACGAAAATACCTTCGTCAACATGGGAATTGAACTTGCCCAATTTTTGGTCTTCTCTTTTGATGTAGCATTTACTTCCAAATATTTTGAAGTATTTGACGTTAGCTGGTCTTCCTTTCCATAATTCGTACAGAGTCATGTTACAATTGTTCCTGAGTAGGCCTTTTTTTATAATGAATACGACAGTATCAATTGCTTGAACCCAGAATTTATCGTCTAAGTTTGAGTCTTTTAACATGGTTCTAGCCATTTCTTGTACGGTTTTGTTTTTTCTTTTAGCTACTCCATTTTGCTGTGGTGTTCTGGCTATTGAGAATTGCCTTTTTATTCCATGTTCGTCACAGTATTGCTGAAATGCTTTAGATGTGAATTCTCCGCCATTATCTGATCTTAGACATTTGATCTTCAAATCGGTTTCATTTTCAACCAATTCCTTGTAGATTTTGAAACATTCGAATGCCTCAGACTTTTTCTTCAAGAAACTAATGGCTGTCATTCTGGTGTAATCATCTATCATTAACATAAAGTATAATTCACCGTCTAAACCTTTTGTTCTCATAGGACCACATAGATCAGTATGTATTAATTCCAATGGACGTGACGCAAAATGTTCCTTTGTCTTGAACTCGACTTTTGTCTGTTTGCCGTGCCGACAAGATTCACATATCGTATTGGTAGGTTTTGAGATTTTCGACATTTCTCTAACTGCTTCCTTTTTGCTGATCTTGACCAAATTGTCGAAATTTATATGTCCCATTCGTTTGTGCCATAACCAACTCTCGTCTTCTTTTGCCAAGAAACACCCTTTAGGTGTCTCATCCAAAATATATATGTCGTTTGGAGCTCTGCTTGCTGTAGCCACAATTTTACCAAACTTGCCTTTCCTAATTTCACATTTCTTCGAGTTGAATAACATCGTGTGTCCTTGATCGCACATCTGTCCAACACTGAGCAAATTGTGATTCATATTTTCAACCAACAACACATCCTTTGCTAATGCATCCTTGCTTCCAAGAGTGACCGTACCTACTCCTATGATGTTTGAAGACCTGTCATTTCCAAAAGAAACTGTTCCATCCTTCTTTTCTTTCAAGGATATGAACTTATTTCTATCTCCAGTCATATGTGTTGAGCAACCACTGTCAACATACCATACATTTTTGTTGCTTTGAGCCTTGAGAGTGAGAACACACCTTTCAGTCTTCCTTTTCCATACTTGTTCATTTTGATTTTGTGAGAATTCCTTTGAAGAGCTTCCAAGTTTGAAATCTCTGGCCAGGTGTCCAAAATTGTTACATTTGTAACATTCGACATCATCTCTCAAATGATCATATCTGTTGATATTCTGCTGAGTTCTGGAATATCCATTTCTGAGAGATCTCTTGGAATTATATTCATTCCAAACATACATGCGACATTCTGCAACTCTATGTTCAAACTTTCCACATGAATAACAATGACCATAAAAGATAGGTTGATACATGGGAGGAAATCTTCTTCGAGGAATTGTCTTCCAAGGTTCTTCTTGCGAATCTTGATCTCTTGATCTAGTTGGGAGATCTACCTACTTGGTAGATTTTGCATATCCATCTTCTTTAGTTGTCATAGAAGGACTTGACTCCTTTTCGAATTTTTCTTTGTAACCAAGAACAATCTTGTCACTGCATGATCGCTGGTTGCTAATGAGCTCATCCAAAGTCTTTAGAGCTATTGGCATAGCTTTGAAGAGGTTTTCCATTTTTTACTTCCTTTCGTAAAGAAACGATTTCAACTTCCAATGCTTCTCTTTCCTTGTTGCTTTCCTTTAATTCTTTCTTGAGTGATTCTTCAATTTGTTTGTATTCTTCAACCTTGATTTTAAGATTTAGGACCTGTTCCCTTTCTGTCTTTAATTCATCTTCAAGAGTGTTGACGTGCTTCTTCTTGGCCTTGAGCTCTTTGATAACCCTGATTACTTCGTTTTGAAATTCAAGCTTAGTCATTTCTTCTTCTTTGCCTCCTCCTTCGTCAGGTGCCTCTTGCTTATTGTGCTTGGCCATAAACACTATCTTTTGTTGAATTCTTCTTCGTTATCACAGTATTCTTCGGATGAAGAGCTATCTTCTTTGGAGAAGAAACTTTTCTTAAATCATTTCTTATTGCCTTGTTTGTTGAACTTCCTATGACTTTTCTTTCCTTTCGTAACAACCTCATTTTTGTGAGGACATTTGGATGCAAAATGCCCAACCTTACCACAATCAAAACATATTAATGGAAGTTTACCTTTGAATTTGCCCATACCTGTTCTCATTTTCCGCGTGAAGTAGGCAAACTTTTTATCTGAGAATTCTTCTTCATTTTCTTCCTTTTCCTCATCCTTACAATTGCAAGCTTTTGCTTTCGGAGTCTGCTTGTCCTTACTATTCTTCTTGGATGTGGAAAACGCTATTTCTAAGTGAGATGTGCCATCCTCTTCTTCAATGCTCATTTCATATGCCGTAGGAATTCCATGCAATTCATCTATGCTGAGATTAGTTAGATTCGATCTATCTTCCAAGACAGATACCTTAGGGTTAAATCTTGCTGGCAAGGTTCTGAGGATCTTTCAGACAACAATTTTCATTTCAACAGGTTTTCCCAAACCTTCCAATATATTTGTTGTTTCATCAACACATTGAAAGTATGCAACAATATCTTCATCTTCCCTCATTTTTAGTTGCTCAAATTTGCCCTGAAAATTTGAAACTTTGCTTCTTTCACCTTTGAGTCACTTGCATATATATTTTCAAGCTTGCCCCATACCTCTTTAGCAGTTTTGCAACACAATACCTTACGATAAACAGATTCGATAAGCCCACTGCTAATAAGGTCTTTAGCCTTTGCATCATATACCATATTTTTCTTACCTTGTTCATCCTGGGTCGGTGTGAAGCCTTTGTCAACAATTTCCCATACTTCGTATCCTTGCGCCAACAAATGAACTTGCATTCTTCCACTCCAAAGTGCATAGTTATTTCCATTGAACAAAGGAACTCTATTCTTAGTATACTCGATGATCTCCTTCCAGTTGTTAGATTGCTACTGAAGGAATCGAGATCTGATACCAATTGTTGGAAATACTAGGGGGGGGGGCGGTGAATCAATATTCCTTAGCAATTAAAGTTTTTAAATCTTTTTAGAGCATTAGTTAATCTTCAATTATTATTAATGTTTATGCAGTAAAAACAGTAAATAAAAGAACACAATAAACATAAGAATTTTAAGTGGAAAACCCCCTTCGGGTCAAAAACCCCCGAATGCTTTTCTAATAAATTCTTTAATCTTCAGCCCTAGCTGAAATGAAAGCAACAACTTCCTAGAATTCTAGAAAAGCATTCTTCTCTAGCTCCCACTGGAAGGACGCCCCAACGCCTTGGTTTCTTCAGTAGTCAACTGAATGGATGCCCCAACACCCTAGACCAACCTACCACCTTGAAGTGTTCACAGGCTCGAACTTGTAGGCGACTTCATGCACCAGCCTAGCACCTCCTTGCCACCCTATAATGACTGAAATGGGACAAGAGTGTGGATTCCCGTACCAGGGACAACGATTCATGATATAATATGATTTACAATGATTTTGACCGAACACCAAATCACACTATGACCTGCGACCCAACCATGACATCATCCCAACAAAGACTCCTATACCTCTCAATAATGCGTTTTCGACTCTAGGAAGATTGACCCTTTTACAATAATGACTCTTCCAATGATGAGACTTTTACAAATGACTCTTTTACAACTTTACAATGATGACTCTTGGCCTTGACACTTCTTCACAATATACGGATGACTGACATGTCTTCAAAGGATGTCCTGCTGCAATGATTCCTTTGATTTGATACTTCTACTCTTGAATTCATGCTTAAAGTTGTACTTGAATCTTCTTCAACCTGCATGCAAAATTTAATTGGCGAAACCAATCCCAAAACAAAACAAAATACCTTTCAACTTACCTCTGCCTGCGAAACACATGTAAGTGCATAATAATGAATAAATACAAATTAAAATTACAATGCGTACCTAAAGTGTGCTTGTCACTTTTGTTGTTGACTTGTTGCAGCAGTAGACAAATACTCCCACTTTTGATATAGGCCTGGACTCTATGCAAGACTATATCCAAAATTGACCTAAAGATATATACAATAAAAAGTTAAAACTGATGACAAACCCTAGACTTGTGATGGACCAAGTTCTAAGTACAACAATAGAGACCATTCTGTCAACTATGACAAGACAAGTAACATGAACCTACAACATCATATAGATTTAGCAGACTTGGTGTAGCATCAAGAATATGTAGCATCAAATGTGTAGTATCAAGAATAGGACATTCAAAATGTGGTATCAAAATAACTATGACATATAGAGACATAGAGATATAACCGAGACCCTATATGTACTTACATTGTCCCACAAAAACATATGTCAGAGATGATACTCATATTTCAAATGTAAACACTAATCATACATACCTTGTTGTAGGAGACTTACCCTTGACTGTTGATGTGTGGTCCCTACTGCAGTGATCCTTGAATGCATGTTTTTTCTTGCCTTGTAGGAGCTCGATATTGAATCTGTTGTATCTATGTAATTTCGGATCTCCAGGGTCTGAAATTTCGTCCTGTGGTAGCCCTTTGAGTCCTCTTTCCAACCCCACAGGTTTGATCAAGATTGGATTCTTCAAGAAAGAGTTATGCCCAATCTCCCACGATGACCTGATTATAGATTGGTTCAGTAGAGCAAACTTGTACGAAGTGCCATGTGTCACTGTTGCAACCTTCGGCCTTGAAAACGCTACTCATCAAACTACAATTTGTCTTCTTTCTGTGACTATTTACGAAATTTGAATCCAATTCTCAGAGAGAAAGTTATGACAATTTTCCCAACATCACATGTTTGACATGGAATTTGGGAGCCTGCAAAAACCCTAACTTCCTCAGATCATATCTCCGAAAATATAGAGAACCAAGATCTGAAATTTGGTCACGAGGTTCACCAAGATTTCGGCTCAAATGGGTTTTAATTTCAGCTTCTGAAGCTTCACATAAAAATAGTGATAGCGAAAATGCCACGATGACGTATTTGAAGCCACAAATTCATATTAGAGGAGGATATGAGGGTCACTATTTATATGAATGTCTTGAGTTGAGAGGGTCCTCAACAAGTGAACGTTGGAAGGATTTTAGGAAAAAAAACATTATTAATTATTTGCTACTCAATGATCACAACCAATTATGAGTGCCATGCCACAACCCCATAGGGTTTTAGCCCACTAACTGGGGTTACTAACCTCAAACATGAATGTCTCTCAAACCGTGAAGAATTATGTGGCGTGCCATATATCAGCGGAAACATATCGACTAGTAGAATCCATCTAGAAGATCCTTGACTCAGAATAGAGTAAGTTGTCAAGTCAAAATGCCCATGCAAGATCTGGGTAGCCCCTGGTGCTGCTTGGGTTGACATCAATGACAACCACTGATCAAAGATCCATGTTACCAGTTAAAGGAGATCCAACATCTCTAAGTGCTATAGTGAGAAAGTGGAACAATCATGGAGGCATGAGTTACCTCTTTTCTCAGTTTGCTTGTTTCATCCCTCTAGTGTTCCTTTTACTTTAATGATTTATCTTTCTTTATTGCATAACTTAGGAGTGTTGAAGAATGTAACTAGGTTTGGACTTCATAAATTGTATTTGAGTCATAATGAAATGTATCTATCAAAAGAAAGAAAAATAATTTTTATTATTATGACTTATTAAAGCATGGGTTTCATGCTTGGGTCATCATGTTATAGGTCAAAGTCCCCATTGAGGATTTCTAAGTTTTGTCTTGAGTCATTAGAGTCATTGTCCATTTTGTGAGACCAATCTTGGGATTTTGAATCATGTAAAAAGAATTATTATTAAGTAAAATAAGTCATTTGTCACCTCCACACCAAGTCGACCTACATGATGGTAATTCGACCCACAGAAAAGGGTATATATAGAAGAGCAGTTCGATTCATTTGGAGCATTTCTCACAAGTTTGATATTCAAGAGAGAGAAGCAGAAGAATACAAAATTATAGAAGAAATAGAAGGAGTTTTGTTGGAGAAAGAAAATCAAAGTTTCTGGGTCATCTCTCTTACACATGTGAAAGTTAGTAGGTTATTGCTGGAAGGTCAAAGTCTCTATCGCTGCATCAAGGTCACAGTTTTGCTGCTACTTCTAGGTTGCAACTCTGCTACTACTTCTAGATCGAAGTTCTGTTGCTGCTTCTAGGTCGAAGATCTGCTGCTACTACTAGGTCGAAGTTCTGTTGCTGCAAGGCCGAAGTTGTTACTGGAAGGTCATCATCTGCAAAAGAAGGGAAGGGATGACTTGGTGATTGGAGGAAGTCTATGTCTAGGTCAAGGAGTCTTGCATCATCTCATGAAACTATTAAAGGAAGAGTTGTTGATTGGGTTTTCCCGTAGATAGGGTTTTGCTGTAGTTGTTTGTTGAGAAATATAGGGCATTGAGATTAAGTGATTTCTCTTCTATTAGTAACTGCTTGTGAGTGCTTTTTACTTCTTTAGATTAGGATCTTCTTTTACTTAGGTTATTAGTGTTCTTCTTCATCAAACAGCTACCAATGCATAAACCATAAAGAGACAAGAGACACAAAATATAGGCTATCAACCAGGGCCAAAACCTCTCACTCTTTGAGAGGAAAACCCGAACAAATTCTTCTTCTTATAGAGATTCCAATTGACAAATACCAAGACCAAGACCCTTGACCTATTTGCCTCTCCAAGACCAAAACACAAGTTCCCTTCCACTGCTCTTCGTGCCCAAGTCAATACTAGTCAAACTTCTGCTTCTTCCTTCTTTTCGGCTACCCTTCAATCTCGACTTCCTTCTGCTTTAGATCTGCATTGTATTTCAACCCTAATTGTAGCACATATGGTGATTTAAAGTCATCATCTCCTTCGCTTGGATTTGAAGGCTTTCTTCTTCAAATTGGCTTTCTTGAATACTCCTTGATTAGGCCTTTAGCACAACAAGGAGATCTTCGGCCCTTTTTCTGTAGTAGTAACCCTCTCCTTTCCTCTCATGTGTGGAGATCAACCCTAAAAACAGTCCCAAACAAATCTTATTCTAGTTTTCCTCCTTCGCTTAGATAGAGAGACTTCTTATGAGATCTTCACTCTCCTTTTTCTACCTTAAACCTTGATCGAATTGCAGACCACCGAAAAATACTTCTCTGAATTTCTGTTATGAAATTGAATTTGAATTGCCCTATTTATAGTTGTTGCCCATGCTAATTAGCCGACTTGACAGGAGGATGTGTTGATGTGTCCATTTGAGAGATTATATTATTCTTTTGAAGCCGACTTGAAGGAGGTGACTTTGTCTTGGTCTTGGAGGGCCTTCTTATACTTTTTATGACTCATACAAAAATGTAACGTGCCCAAGAAGGGTCCTTCATACATGACATAGACTCAAATTGACTTTTATGACTAGATGAAAAATCGTAAAGGCTCACAATGGGAGCCATCACTAAAAATAAAGTTCTTTTCTCATGAAACCCATGAGACAAGCATTACAGTAATAATTTTATTTTTCTTCTTTTCATCAATTGCATAAAAAAAAATCCTAAGAATTATTATCACTAAAAATAAAATTCCTTGCTCATGAAACCCATGAGACAAGCATTACAATAATAATTTTATTTTTCTTATTTTCATCAAATACATAAAATCACAATCACACATGTTATTATGAAGACCGAACCTAGTTACTCTTTTCAACACTCCCTCTTAACAAAGGAGGTATTCATAATGGTACTTGGTCATTCTCAATCTGAAGAATTTCTCTTAAGAAGAGTCAGATGGTAACCCATCTATTCAACATCATATCAACCAACATTGTCATATAACAAGGCCTTGACTCACAACTCTATGTCTCCATGAGATCTGAGCACAATGCTAGTGAGACCAATGATGTATAGATAGCCTCTTCATTGACTCTCTCGGAACATACCCCACTTAGGTTCTCAGGGTGTGTTCCACTAGGACTATTCTTATCTTGGATTCCCAATCCTCAAAGAATATCAGTCCTCTACGACTACTCTTATCCATAGTTTTAAAAACCGCTCAGAAAAACCGGTAACCGGTCAAACCGGCCGGTTAGCTAGCTGGCCGGTCCGAACCGGCCTAAAAACCCGGTCAGGCCCTTCATTTGCCCGATTTTTGGCCCTAACCGGTGAAAACCGGCCGGTTTAGGACAAAACCGGCCGGTTTGTTACAAACCGGCCGGTTTTGTCCTAAACCGGCCGGTTTTAGGCACAACCACCATAAAGTTAAAAAAACATGTTTTTGACTGTGTTTGAGGGGTTTTGGGGGGGGAATAAGGGTGTTTCAACCCTAACAATGTTGGCAATTAATGGTAATGTTAAATTCTTAAAGTAAAAGTGACATTTCCTTTAATTTTCATTTTCATCCTTTTACTTAAATTTTTAACATTACCATGAAATGACTCAGGATGTTTGAGAGTGGTTTCGACCTCATTGGATTTCATATGGAGAAACTAGAATTTTAGATTTCACTCAAAATTCAGCAGACTTAATGGTTTTCAGGATTTCATGGTTTGGGGGTAAACAATAAATGCAATTAGAGCTCCAAATGATAAGAAAAACTCCTGATCTAGATCCCATTGTGTTGGACGATATTGATCCAACATCAGAATGGGTGGAGGAGACTGAAGAACCTGTGTTTGAGGCTGATTTTGATATCGACATGGCTTTGGCGGGGGATGAAGCAGATTATGTGGTGGCATCAGAACTAGGATCAATAGCGGCATCAAGGAAAGGCAAGGAACCAATGGAAGGCGCTAGTCATGCAGGTCGACAAACTCGTGCTTCCATTAGGTCCACTTCTATTGTCATTGGTGGCATTGATACTGAGGTTGCAGATCAGGCTGAGGCATCCTCAGACTCTGAACCAGATGATGTCTATGTAGCTCCTGATGATGATCTTGTGTCTACTACTAGTAGTGGTAATGAACTTGATGATTGATCATGTGTATACTGTAGACTTGTAGTAGGCCAATGGCCTCATAGCTTGCAGCAATGTTTTTGGACTTTATAGGCCATTTAGAGCCTCATTTGTTATGTATTTTGCTATTTTGTTGATGATATGTATTGCACTCGGTGCCATTTTGATGTATTCACCTTTACATGGTATATAAATGAGCAAACTTTGCATATTTTGTCTCTATTGGCTTGGAATCATGGTTTTACATCTAAAAATAGTTTTGTTTCATTAAAAATTGATTATTTAATGTATTTTTTTAAAACCGGTTCGTTTAGACCAAACCAGTGCCGGTTAGACCGGTTCCGGTCGGTAAACCGGTTCATTAGGTGGACCGGTCCGGTCACCGGTTCCGGTTTTAAAAACATTGCTCTTATCTTGGATGCCCTATCTCATCCTCAAAGAGTATCAGATGTCAGATGTTTACCCAATCCTCTGTTCTGTCTTCCCAAGTGAAGACAAGAATGACGTGGCTATCTTTCCCTCTTAATTAGAGAGGATATATCTATTCCAATAAAGGAATGTACTCATTCCTACAAAAGGAATGTACCTAAGCTCCCTCTTGGCTTAGGAATTTCCAAGTTTCTTACAAGTAAGAAACTTGTTCCCTGGCTCCCTCTTAATTAGGGACCTATAGAAGCTCGTCAAGTGGAGATGATGGGACAACCAGCTACTTGAAGAACTCTTTTCGTTATCTAGGAGTCTTCATGTTTGGGACTTCTACATGGGGCATCGACCATCCATCACTTTCATCCATGAGTCATCCATATCATCATCGAAAGTGATCCATTAGTCTATATCTAGCCTTCCTTCATGCCATACTGCATTCTTCATGCCATGCTTACTAAGGATCTTTCATCCTACTACATGTGCATCGGTAGTGGAAGACATCCATAGATCTTCCCTTGGCAGGCGTGCATAAACCCATCTAGATATTTATTCAAAAATAAATGAACATTAAAATCAACATCACCTTTCTGATGGTCTTTCATCATGACATCTTCTACTTTGCATTAGCATCCTGCATACATATCGACACATCTCCCAATGATATATGTTGTCAAGGGTCTCTTTATTTTTCAAACTCCATCAAATTCTTCATATCTTCCATGGAGATATTCTAGTCAAATCTTTTTGGTCTTTCATATGTTGATTGCCTTTACCATGGTTGCATGTTCCATGATCTCTTCCTTCCTTTCTTCACTCATTTCATTCCTAGGAGCTTCCAATTAGAGTTCCTCAATTGTAGTCAACCACCCCATACTTCATATGAGGATATATTATGTTGATTTCATCTAGTGAATGTGTGACCCATGCATTCTTGCATCCCTTTGAGGGAGGAGATCCTTTCTTTTGATCATGCTCTTCAGATAAAGCATTGCAACCACATGACATGAGTTCCACAATATCAAATGTAAGCATACATACTTCATATGTCCTTTGGGTCATCTAGACTTCTTGAAACAACTTCCTTGATTGAAATAGCTTCAATCCCTTGATCTGCTTCATCTGCTTCATTTTTATGTCATCATACCATCATCTCATGAATTCCACAAGTTTGGAATTCTTGATGAAACACTTGCTTCTCCTTATGATCGGTGAACCTTTCAATGAAGATTCCATCAGAGAATCTTGAGAATCTAAAGTATCTCCATTAGTAGATGCTTCCTTTTGACAGATGTATGATGAACCTTGTACTAGATGACCTTGCCATTTATGTTTCCAATGAGATTCCCAAGAGCTATATCCTTAACTTCCATAGATTCTAAGTATCTTTCATGCTTCTCTATGCTGATGTACTAAGCTCTTGCTTTTAATGCTACTATGATGCCTTGATGCATCTCGTCATTTTTCTTAGTGAATCATGATGGCCATATCTGACAACAAAAGACTTAGGAGCTTGAAAAGAACTTAGGTGAGGAAGAATATCTCAGTCATAGTAGAGTTATCTTACTTCCTCTATCTTGGATTTCTTCATTTCAGCTTCCTCCACTTCTTTGGTGATATGGGTTTCTTCTCTTCCTCTGTTGTTATTGTCCTTCTTGATCTTAGGACAATCTCTTTTGTAGTGCCCATATTCTTGACACCCATAGCATTGAATCTTAGACATGTCCCTTTTCTTTTTCTAAGAACCAAACTTTCCAAATTTTCCCTTTCTTCTTGTCATTGTAGCATAAGCTTGACTTTGCTCACTTGCTCCCACATTAGAAATGGTCATTAGTCTAGATTCTTCAATCTTGCACAGTGACCATAGATCCTGGAATGGACTAGCTTCTTTCTTCCCATAAATATTTGAAGTAAAGTTACCCCACTCCTCCGATAGTGCATTTAATACAACTATAGTCATTTCTCTATCAGACATGACTTCTCCTAGATCTTGTAGTTGATCCCGGATTTCAGATATCCTCATAAAGTATGAGGCTATTCCATCTTCCCTTGACATCTTTAGCTTGTAGAGTTCTCGCCTTAATGAGATGACTTCTCCAATAGTGCTTACGAAATACAACTCTATCAGTTTGTCATAGATTTCCTTTGAAGTTTCAAGTTTGGATACATATGGGATGAGGGGACCCTTGATAGATTCTATGAGAATCCTTTTAGGCCTAACTTCCCCTTTCATATAGTTTGCAAGAGCTTGAGCATCCTCCTTTCTTGGTTTAGTGATAGGTCCTTTGACATGTTGCATAACCTCATTTTCAATGAGATTCAGATTTGTCCTTTTCTTCCATGCAAGATAGTTTGAAGCCCCAACCAATTTGTTGCTTTGCATGCAAAAAGACATTTTGACAGATTCAGATGTGGACATAAATATACTTGATAGGATGCTCCTTATCCTTGTTGCTTCCTTGATGTTGATAATGATATAAAGAGTAGAGAACTTATCCTTGATGAAGATAGTTTTCTTCAAGTGTGATCCTTGATCCCATAAAGAGTGAGACCTCTTTGGATCCTTCGATGAAGATCAATGATGACTTCTTAGTGATGTCTTCAATGGTAAGCACCTTGATTCATAGATCTCTTCAACTTGGCTGTCTTTTCTTGAAGATGATGCCAAGACTTCTTTGTAGACTCCTTCTTCGATCTAGGGTTATAATGCTTCCTTTGTAGATCTTGTCTTGAAGATGATCTTTGCTTTGATGCCTTCGTTGAGATTTGATCCTTGAGTGTCCCTTGAAAAGATGCCCTTCCTTTACTTTGTTACCATAACTCTGAAACCATGTTGAGAAATCTAGGGCATAGAGATTAAGTGATTTATCTTCTATTAGTAACTGCTTGTGAGTGCTTTTTACTTTAGGTTATGATATTTTTTTACTTAGGTTATTATTGTTCTTCTTCATCAAACAACTACCAATGCATAAACCATAAAGAGACAAAAAACACAAAATATAGGTTATCAACCAGGGTCAAAACCCCTAACTCTTTGAGAGGAAAACCTGAACAAATTCTTCTTCTTATAGAGATTCCAATTGACGAATACCAAGACCAAGACCCTTGACCTATTTGCCTCTCCAAGACCAAAACACAAGTTCCCTTCCACTGCTCTTCGTGCCCAAGTCAATACTAGTCAAACTTCTGCTTCTTCCTTCTTTTCGGCTACCCTTCAATCTCGGCTTCCTTCTGCTTCAGACCTGCACTGTATTTCGGCCCTAATTGCAGCACATATGGTGATTTAACCTCATCATCTCCTTCGCTTGGACTGGAAGGCTTTCTTCTTCAACTCGACTTTCTTGAATACTCCTTGATTAGGCCTTTAGCACAACAAGGAGATCTTTGACCCTTTTTCTGCAGTAACCCTCTCCTTTCCTCTCACGTGTGGAGATCAACCCTAAAAACAGTCCCAAACAGATCTTATTCTAGTTTTCCTCCTTCGCTTGGATAGAGAGACTTCTTATGAGATCTTCACACTCCTTTTTCTGCCTTAGACCTTGACCGAATTGCAAACCACCGAAAAATACTTCTCTGAATTTCTGTTCTGAAATGGAATTCGAACTGCCCTATTTATAGTTGTTGCCCATGCTAATTAGCCGACTTGACAAGAGGATGAGCTGACGTGTCCATTTGAGAGATTATATTATTCTTTTGAAGCCGACTTGAAGGAGGTGACTTTGTATTGGTCTTGGAGGGCCTTCTTATACTTTTTGTAACTCATACAAAAATGTAACGTGCCCAAGAAGGGTCCCTCATACATGACATAGACTCAAATTGACTTTTATTACTAGATGGAAAATCCTAAAGGCTCACAACGGGAGCCATCACTAAAAATAAAATTCATTGCTCATGAAACCCATGAGACAAGATTTACAATAATAATTTTATTTTTCTTCTTTTCATCAATTACATAAAATCACAATTACACATTGAAGACATAACCTAGTTACTCTTTTCAATGCTGTACACCTACATTTGGTGTCTTTGATCTTCGTGTTATGGTTTTGGTAATTGCTTGATGAACTAAGATAAAAGAAGAACACAACAAAGTTAATAAGAACATAAGAATATCACGAGTAATTATCAACATAAAGAAATTATTTCTGCCTTTCTGATTTTCCAACATGGTTTCAGAGCTAAGGTGAAGAAGAAGGAAAAAGGCAGCCTGGAGATCTATTGAAAGGAGAATAAGGAATTTTAAGAAGTTTGAATAAGGGTCATCAATGAAAATGATTATATAAGAAATCAAGCCTACTATCTTCAAGAACAATCTCTAACTTAGTTAAGCCTTGGATCTAGTCAAAGGAAAAGTAAAGAAGCCTACAAATGAATCAAGTGATGCAGAAAAGGCAAAGTTCAAAGAAACAAAGATATTGGCCACGACCCTAATGGTGGATGGAATAAAGGACAACCTCATCCCATATATATCCACAATAGATCCCGCTCAGAGATGTATGAGGCCTTATCAAAATTTGTCACAGTCAAGAATCTTGGTCAAATTGCAAGTCTTAATAATGAACTAAGAACTATGAAGATGATAGAGGAGGACACTGTGGCATCCTTCGTTGTAAGAATAGCTAGAATTAGAGATGAACTCCAGGCAATAGATGAGATGGTACCTGAAAAGGAGCTTGTAATCACTGCACTTCTAGGATTACCAACATCTTGGAGTGCCTTTTCATCAGGTATCAACAGTTGGAAGGAAACTCCTACATTCGAAGAATTATGGAATGCGTGTAGTTAAGAAGTCGGAATTTCATTAGTAAGCAACAAAGAGAATGAAGAGGAGAAAATTTCAAATGCCTATTCCGTGCATCACAAGAACAAAGGAACCTTCAAGAAGTGTAAAGGGCCTAGAAGGAAGGTAGACCTATCCAAGATATAATGCTACAATTGTCACAAGATGGGTCACTATAGAAATGATTGTCTTGACAATCCTAGGAATAAAAAGAGAAACATGGATCAAGCAAATGTTGCTGAAGAAGGATCTCCAAAGAAGAACAAGCCCGAAGAATCAGAAATAAAGGACTTATACTAATAAGTCCCTCTACTCGAAGTTTTTGAATTGTTTTCCTTTATACTTTAATTTTTAGTACTTATAAGTTTAACATGCTTTGGAAAAACATTTTTGAATTGTTTTGTTAAAGTTATAGGTATCCATCGAGATTGCATTAAGAGGGAGCCCTCACAATTTTTCTAAAGATAAGCATCTTACTCCTTGTATTATCTTTTATATGTGGTTTTCCTTTTCCTATCTAGATGTGTTTGTATTATATACTAATAACATTTTTTTTCATATTTTCCTTGTTAGGAAAGGCTTCTTGATATACTCAAGGGCTATGGAGAAGATCTTACAAGACAAAGATGATAGAAGTTCCATTGGAATTGATGTCATGTATGGTTTGTCTAGAAAATAACTCAAAGGTATGTTATAAATCATATGTTTTGTTCTCTTCATGATAAAGGTATATTCATTCATTATAATAAATTTGCTTTACACTACTAAGAAGTGTTATGTCTAGGACCTTTGAATCATAGAGATTCTTATTTGGGTGATTAATCATTAGATTGAATCTACCCTCATTAAAATCATCATGTTTGTGGAACCCTAAAAGGTTCTCTGTAAAATCCTAACCTAAGGGTATGTCAAAGTTAATGTGAAAAACCCTAATCTACTTAGGATTACTAATGAAATTTAGAAAATACTATTCTTTTGATGTTTGCGGTTTTGATGCTAATGTCATGTTTGGAGTTTTAGTATTGTTATGGAAACCCTAGTCTTTTAGGGTTGGATGGTAATGCATTCCTAGACCTTGAAGTTTTGGTAAATTATGGTTTATAAGAAAAACCCTTATATATCAAGAGTAAGCTCCTAGGAATGAAACCCTAGGTCTATGTTTGTCAGTCTGATCAAAACCCTAGCCTAATCAAGATTGTTATATGTCTGACTTTAAATGTATTGATATTTGTGTCTTGGGCTTACCTAATGGATATTGATATGCTAGATATGTATTTGTGCTAACCTAATTGTTGATGCTCATAGTATGTGAATTCTAGGGTTTGTAACTAAGTCCTAGTAGAAGTTTGATATTCTATGATATGGTGATATTGATTCCATCATGATGATAAAATCTAGGGTTTACAACCAACCCTAGTAGAAGTTGGCCATATCGTTGAAACCTTAGATTGCGCTATGCTTGGTTTTATTTGTTGACATCTAAGGCTTAGTCTCTCTAAGATGGAATCTAGGGTTTGCATTAAATCCTAGTAGAAGTCTAACATATAAATTCTGAAAATTGTTAGATGCATTATAGAATCGTACTTGTTTGAATTGCTTCTAGGGTTTGCAATGTATTATAAGAAGAGTTTGTCATACCTCTAAAAGAAATATTTAAACCCTAGATATAATGAGACTGATATCTTGATTGAGTTACTGATGTGATCTAGGGTTCATAACCCAAGAAAGATGTTGAAGTTTAAAAGTATGTGTCTCTTGCTGATTATGAGCCTAACTGAGTTTAGGTATTTGATGTCTAAAGTCTAATGCTTCCATGATTATGATATAATTAAATTCATGCTTCTATATATGTATTTGGTTGTATTTTCTCTTTAAGTTGTGCAGGTGCATAATCTTCAAGATGTCGAAGATACTCGTAAGTAAAGTCGATTTGATTGAAACACACGATGAAGGAAGTCATATGAATGAAGATGAATCTGATAAGAAGGATGGAAGTCGTAAAAGATACTCTGATGCCATAGAAAGAAGTTGATTTCCCTATGTTTAGAGGGAGCTTGGATAAAGGAAAGAAATATATCTTCCAAGTTGAGAGGGAGGGCATATTATAGTCATGATGGATACCTTGAAGAAGAAATTGGAGAATGCATATTGAGGTGTTTCTGAAAGAGGGAAAGCAGGATTTGGTTGTAGAACATGTTGCTTTATGTGAAGTAGGAAAGACGTTGTATGATTGAGGAAACCTTTATCAAGATTTGTTTGGGAAGCCTCTAAGTCCTACCGTGATAAATTGTGAAGAAACATCACGATGTTTGAAGATCCCAAAGGTTTGTGTTTATTTATTTGAAAGGTTGTTACTGATTGGGGTTGTGATTGTTAAGGTAGATCTCTCGAAGTTTTGGAAGCATGCTTGATGTTACCAATTTGTTTGATCAAGAGAGATTTGATGTGTTGAGGCTTTGTGTGTACTACACATTGCCTGGGAGGACATCTGGCCGACCTGTATGTTGATGTCTAGTTCCCAAAGTAGGGAGGGTGGTGTTGGTCATAGAGCTTTGACTTTTCAGTACTCACGTAGTTCCCTTCGTTGATGGTTAGCAAGTTGATGGTACCTACAGAGGCTGAAAAGCTTTAGCCCATCTTAGTCCCACCCGGATAGATTGCCCTGGTCAGAAATCTAGTTCATGGCACCGTGAGTGCCTAAACTCTTCATGGTTCATGTGTTTTGAGATCTTCCATGTATGAATACCTCCTTAGTTAAGAGGGTGTGTTGAAGAATGTAACTAGGTTCAGTCTTCATAAATTTTATTTGAGTGATAATGAAATGTATTTATCAAAAGAAAGAAAAATAATTTTTATTATTATGACTTATTAAAGCATGGGTTTCATGCTTGGGTCATCATGTTATAGGTCAAAGTCCTTGTTGACCGCTGGGATGGCACCTGATGATTATATGAAAGACTCCATGCTCAGGGATGCTCCAGAGGACACTTGTACCATCAAATATCATTAGTCAACAAAGTTTTTTAACTCTACTTCTATCTTCTCATCATCTTTCTTGTACCTAGATTCCACACCCTGCAGGGGATTGTAATAATTGATACTAGTAATGATGAGTTTTGAGTCTGTAACAGGCCTAGGATGTTGGGACTCGATCAACAAATGAGTACACCTTGGAGTGCTTTTTTTTTTATCTAGTTAATTTTCCCTTCTTTTTCAGAGGCGGATAATTTTTTGGGTTTTTTCACTCATTTTTTACCCCAAAGTCGGGGTGACGGTTTGAAGGTTGAGCTGCTAACACATTTTAGTGTCTAAAGTCGATGTATATTACCATACTAGATCACACACATTTTTGTGGAATTTGGTTAGGTCTAGATAGTTAATTTTCTAATTTTTTAGATTTCTCGTAGGTAAAAAATTGCAAATAAAATTGTATTTAAATTGTAATAAGTGTAGTCTAGAGAAGTTGTATGGGGTATGGGTAATCAAAATTACACCTCCTACCCTCAACTTTCTACTATGACATACTATGAGAGGTTAATAATGTGTTTTGGACCCTCAAAACCTACATTTCCTAAGTTTAGTGGAAATTGTGGCATTTAATTAGGCTAGAATTAAATAAAATAGAGAGATAAATTATTCCATGCGAGAGAATGACATGGAAATGACTTGGAAATTATCCTAAGTCAAAGAGTTGAGTCAACGGACATGTGGAAGATGACTGAGTGCACTGCACCATAAATACACCATTATTTCATAAAATCGAATTTCCCAGAGATAAAGCAGCAGTTGCACATGTGGAAAATCGAATTTATTAGAGGAGCTCATGCACTGAAAGAATATTCTATGGTATATTTGGACTGAATATTAGGTGGGGCCTCATCTCACAGTTATCTCAGGTTCTTCTACTCTTAGCACTCCACTCTTGAGGATTACGAGTTTTACTTGGACAGACTATGAGTTTCACATGGAGGAATCACGCAGTTCCTGGGGACCTACACAGAGCTATCTGGAGATCATCTACATATGTGGCATCACTTAGTTCGAGTTTGCATTTGTTGACTGGAGTTATCACGGTACGTGGATTCACTCATGGATGACTTTACTATGCCATATATGGAATTCGATTTCCCTTGATGTGCACTTATGGAATTTGATTTTTCTCTGATGTTTCTATCTTCTCCACATCGAATTTGACTTATCTTTCCTTGGGATTTGCTCCAAATTCAGTTCTCACATGCATTCTTCCTTGGGATTTTCTCCCAACTCTCTATATAATGAAGCTATATGCTCTCAAGGAATAAGCTATTGGGCTTGAGGAAACTCTGCCATTTTGTACGTGCATACTTTCTTAATACAATCAAGACTTTGGCGCTATATGGCTGGTGTTCTCTTGGTGTTATGAGGTGATGTCCTTTCATGCTACTACTATTGTGTTTAATTTCTTTCGCATATTGAATTAATATTAGTTTATATTTGCCATTTTACTTGGATTGATGTGTGCAAACTATCTTGCACATATCATTAATTTAGAGTAGTATTCTAGGAATAAGCTTGCGAATTCATTTTAGGAGGAATGCTTGGTTTATCTTATTCATTATATTGTTCTAATCTTGTGCAAGCTAATATGTGTTCAAGTGTGTAGGAAAGATCTTTTGTACTATGTGCAAGAATTCATCTTAAAGTGGAAGAAATCTCCATTAAATCAACTCACTTTTAGAGTCACAGCGATCCAAGACTGAACCATTTTTTTGCTTCAAGTTTTCCATCCAACGAAGAGAAAAATGGAGTTTTCTTACTCTATAGCTACTTGATCATACATTTAAAATTCAAAATACTTTTTTGATTTTAGTTCTTTCAAAGTTATATCTCCTATTCAAGAGTCATTTCTAAAGCTAGGCAAGTATGGGGGTTCACTCCCATTACTTGAGCCAGTACTTTGTAAATTAAATTCTAAGTTTAGTTTTGGTTTCTTTTTCCTAATTTCACACTGACAATTGGTATTTTTTGTGTTTTGCAGCCCATAGGCTTGAGCATTGGGCAGCAAGGAGCTTGAGGAGAAGCTTTGGAAAACTACTCACTCGTGTGTATGCAGGACCCCCTCACGCTATCCAAACACTGATTTCTAGGGAGGCCATAAGCACTTGGGAGAGAGTTGCAAAATCATCTAGGCCGTGGGTCTTTTGAATCTCTTTTGGAGGGTTTTTTCCATCTTCAAGTTTGTTGTTGTTATATTTTTGGGGAGAGAGTCTAGCTTTGTTAGAGTCCCATCTTTGTAAAGATCTCTCTCGTATTGTGGGCTGTCCTCTTAGAGGCATTTTTACCCGCTTTAAGCGCTAATAAAAGATAAAAAAAATGTTGGAGGGAGCTTGGGATTTTTCCCATGGCATCCCCCTTCCTCATTTAGAGGAGGGATTCTTGTGGGTGGCCTAATCTTGCTTCTAGTTTTTCTTAGCTTTCTAGCTTTTAATTTCATATTGTGCATGCTCAAAATCAACACATTTCACTCCACATGCAAATTTTTACTAATCTTGTATTTAAATTCCCACATGCATACGCTTCCAAATTGTAAACTTGAGAAAATCTCATCTTATGTGTAAACACTTCATACTTTGGCAAGTTTTAATTGTTTCATAATTTCTTCAAGTATATGCTTTACTACTTGGTCAATTTATGCTATATGTCATGAAAACTATTGGAGCACTATCATTTATTTGAAACAATTGTATTTTTAAAGAAATCTATTCCATTTTACTTGCTTATTTTCCATTTAATGGTGCAAACACATATGAGCTTATTTACATTCTAGCCTCTCAAGTTTTGCAAACTATTTCTCTTTGAAGCATTTGCATGAAGCATTAGTTTAATTTGGGGAATTAACATAAATTTGCACTTCATCTAGACATTTTAGTATAGGAAGGCCTCAAGCCTCACCAAAACTTACCTCGAACTTAAGTTGGTTGAATAGACGTTTTGGGACCCTCTACTTCTATTGACTCCTCATTGTGAGATTCAAATATTTGGGCGAGGATGAGGTCTGAGGACTAGAGTTCAATTGTAACTTTTTCTTAACACTAATTAATAAAATAAACCAGTAACAACATTCCATCACCTTTGCTTTGTTTGCAAAGTTCTTAAATTTCTTGCTATCTTGATAGTTTAAAGTCTCAAATTCAAATCTTATTTCAAAAGGCACTTTGGATGCAAGCATTGTAATCCCTTTAAATTTTGTAACAAGTTTTAATTTTCTTGTACTTGGAAATTGACTTATCTTTTGGTTCAATGTTGCACAAAGCGCGATCGGGATTTAATCGGCGCCGGGAAAAAAGCGGAAAAAATCGTTAAAAGCGGGAAAAAAGCGGAAAAAAGCGGGAAAAAAGCGTTTGGCACAAAAATATTCATTTTTTTTCAATTTTTTTAATATCTAAACCATCTACAACATAAAATAAATACATTGACACATAAATATGATAAAAAAACTAATATATAAGATGTTTAATATCATTTCTAGCGCTAAAATCACACATAACATTGAATCATGTCCTGAATAGTAAGTCCTGAGTCCCAACTCAGCCTCAAAATATCAACAAAAAATATGATAATGTATCTCATCATGTCATAATGTCATATACAATAAAATGAAAGTCTAATCCTATTGATTTCCTCCAGCTCCTCTCCCTCACCTCTTCTCCTCCTCCTCCGCGCGCAAACAGCAAAATGACATAAAAAAAATCGATTTTCGCCTATTAAAAGCCCGCTGCCCCGTGCCTCTGCGATTTTTTCTGTAAAAATCGCTATAAAAAAAGTCCGCGATTTTTTGGTATAAAAATCGCGATTTGATCGGGCAGAGGAAAAAATCGCGATTTTCCGATAAAATCGCGATTTTATCGCGATTTTAACAACACTGTTTTGGTTTAATTGCGTATTGTCATGAATGGTTGATTTCACTTTCAAGTACTATTATTTTGGGCTTGTAAACTTAATTGCACGCTGTCAGCTTGGTCTAACATTTAAGTTCTTTTTATCATCTCATTCTCACAAGTAGATTTCTAATGGTATCTTTTTGAGCAAGAGAGTTTCCCTGCTTTGATTTGTAGATTTATTCATCTTAAAAGCATTAATAATATTTTGTGCTAACAATTTATTGTTTCACTTTTTAGGATTATTTTGGCTTTCCATTTGAAAGCATTTCACTTCATTTTAAGCAAAATACAATTTCATTTCTTAAAGAGCAAATACTTGGAAGCCACTGGTTGTTTATGTATTTCATGCTTATCTTATGATGGTTATTGCTCATATCGGTTTTTGCTTATAAATCTTAAAGAAAATCTATTTAACTCTAACAATTCTCCTAGGAACTCACATCTTTTTAAACTTAACTTTTTATTAGGGACCACCCCCCTTAGCTAACCTAGGAGATAACTGAAACAGAGAGAGTCAGGATTAGTTTGACAGTCCCTTCTCTGAGTTCCCTGCCACCAACCACACCTTGTGGGGTTGAAGGCTTTTCTCACTGACTTGTAGGTAGGTGTAGGCGGCAGGGTCAATAGTCCTCATTGAGGACTTCTCGGTTTTGTCTTGAGTCATTAGAGTCATTTTCTATTTTGTGAGACCCTTCTTGGGCTTTTGAATCGTGTAAAAAGAATTATTATTGAGTAAAATAAGTCATTTTCCACCTCCACACCAAGTTGGCCCTTACTTGATCAAGTCACCTTACATGAGGGTAATTCGACCCACAGAAAAGGGTATATATAGAAGAGCAATTCGATTCATTTGGAGCATTACTCACAAGTTCGATATTCAAGAGAGAGAAGCAGAAGAATACGAAATTGCAGAAGAAATAGAAAGAGATTTGCTGGAGAAAGAAAATCAAAGTTTTTGGGTCATCTCTCTCGCATGTGAAAGTTACTAGGCTATTGCTGGAAGGTCAAAGTCTCTACGCCTGCATCAAGGTCAAAGTTTTGCTGCTACCTCTAGGTTGAATTTTTGCTGTTGCTTCTAGGTCGAAGTTAGACTACTGCTTCTAGGTCGAAGATCTGCTACTGCTACTAGGTCGAAGTTGTTACTGGAATAGGTCAAGGAGTCTTGGATCGTCTTGTGAAACTATTAAAGAGTTGTTGACTGGGTTTTGCCCTTGATGTCTGCCTACATTTGGTGTCTTTGATCTTCGTGTTATGGTTTTGGTAATTGCTTGATGAACTAAGATAAAAGAAGAACACAAGAAAGTTAATAAGAACATAAGAATATCACAAGTAATTATCAACATAAAGAAAATCATTTTGCCTTTCTAATTTTCCAACAAGGAGACCCAACTTGCTTTATGCTTTTCCAATGCCACTTAAAGATGTCATTGTTTATTGTTTATTGCTGTTGAGACATTCATAATTTCCTTTGTTTTAGATAGAGCGTGAAATGATTAAGAACCGGTTGATGGCTAATAAGGGGTTGATCTCATGCTATGCTTTTGCCCACATGCTTATTATGTCCTGGCCATCTTTTACATTTTTCATTTTCTTTATTTATGGCTTCATATGCTTCTATATTTTTTTTAGCTACATCAACCTCTCAAGGAAAAGTTTTGGGCCATGACTCATAAATGATGATAAAGGGTGCCAGTGCCAATGACCAATGAAAATCAACCTAAAGAATGGAGGTGGATAATAAGGGAAACATGGAAGGTAGCAATTATGGATTACCTTGGGCGCGCTATATCACTTGGTATCTCCTATTAGTGCCCCTCTTGAAGGAAGGACGAGAGGGGAGGCCACACTAGACTAGGGGCAGAGGATAATCTCCTAGGTGAAGCATGGGAACAAGGGTACAATCAAGATTTGTCAATCATCCAACTTACCCAATGATCCATATTAGTATGCCCTAAACATTAAATGAAAGCACATGACTACAAAAATGGTTAGTGTACTTTCTGATAGATGACCCAACTTCCTTCAAGAAGCATACTAGATAGGAGAGAGCACTAACATGAGTATAGGTGAAGAACTCTAAAGTAAAGCTATTTGTGGATCATCATAGGTTTGCTACCCAACGGGGAAAAAATTTATCCCAGTGGTTACTCACTTTTGGTCTAAGTTGCACTAAAATGGATACGGGAATGGATACAGATACGTGGTTTGAAATGGATACAATAATTTTCAAAAATTCTGGATACGACACACACACACACATACATTATAACAAAATAAGAATTTTATATTACTATTCATCTTTTAGAATCTAGATTCTATATCTAAAAATACATAATTATTTATCATCTATCATGATCATCAATTCAACGTAAACATTGTCATTATTGTTAATGATTATCATAACATTCATGATTCAACACTCAACATATCATCAAGTTTTTGTTTCAAATTTCAATCATCAACATGACAAGTTACAACATCATCACCAAAATTAATAATGCACACTACATAGTTCAAAGTACAAAATGAACTATGACTGACAGTCTACTATCATTATTCATAATTCATAAGGCATATTATGGTATTCAATATTCATTGTTCAAAAGTTTAAAACATCATCGTAAATTACATTTACATATTCTCAAATATGTCTTCATTCATGTCACTAAGAACCACATCCTCTCCAGGATTGGGAGCATCGCTGCCATGTCCAATTGAAGATCCAACTATTGGTGCCTCCTCATCAACAAAGTGATATGAGACTTGACATTCAACGTCATGTCCAAGTTAGGCAACTGTGGCTCCACATCCCATAGTTTGGTGTTCCCAAATTTGTATTCGTCTCTCTTGTGTAATGAAAGGTGAAGGTTCGAATGAACATACACTAATTCCTCAGCCTTCTTGGAGCTCAATTTGTTTCGCTTCACTGAATGGATGAAGCCATATGTACTCTAGTTCGTTTCTGTTGAAGAGGAACTAACAACCTGTGACAAGATCTTGATCACTAATTTTTGGATCTGTGGAAGTTCCCTAACATAGTAGTTCCACCAATCAATTTGACTTAATCTGATCTTGTCCCGCATATAATCAATATCAGTACCCCAACCCTTTGATCCCACAAAATGAGCAAACTTTGAACGAATTTAAATCCCAATTTTAGGGTCTACAAAAAACTTTCTAAAATCTTTTTTAAATCTTGTGAGACTTCTGGGTCTTTGTTTGGTGCAGTTCTTTCTGGATCACTTAGCAACTCTGCAGCATAATATTTTGGATTCATTGCATTGGCCAAAAGGTGCAATGGGGTGGTCATCTTGTTCCACCTTTTGGTCAATACATCTTTTACTTCTTTGTAGAATAATTCATTTGGGTCCTTCTCCTTAACATTTATAACCACCCTTATCTTCTCTATCATAGAATCAATGCCGTCATACACCTCCCAAATTAGGAATATTTGTGTCAAACAGACGAAACAAATCCACAAATGGCTTAGTAAATGCTAAGAGGTCCTCTACCCTATCCCACCATTCATCATCAGTAACCAACCTTTTCACTGCTTGTGCTCTTTCAGATTGGGATTGCCTCCATTGATTCCAAAGAGAACTACATACCATTGATTGTAATGCTTCTTTCACCTGCATAAGCCTTGTTAAGACTATGATGTGAGAAGCAAAATGAGTTTTGATAACTTGCAAGTGCCAAATTGCCATTGTTTCAATAAATTAAAAATCATAATTTGATTTTATAACTATTATAATTCATGAATCATGACATTTGAGAATCCAATTTACATATTTGAATTTAGAGTCATAGAAATTAGAATTTATGAAATAAACTTTAAAGTTTAGGTACCTTAAGGAGCTCCAACTTCGCAAATTCCCTATAGATGCCTTGGGACATGTGGTGGTTTGTGATGAAGGCTTGAATTTCTTTTGCCTCTTCAAAAATAACTCAAATCCACTCAATTTGCTTCCCCATCTTGCTCAACATGAGGTTCAATGAATGTACAACACAAGGGGTCCAAAAGATGTGCTGATATTTGCCTTCAATAATTAGGCCTGCTGCTCTACACACCGTTGCATTGTTAGTTATTACCTGGACAACATTTTCTGGCCCCACCAATTCAATTGCTTCAATCAAGATGTCAACAATGAATTGAGAATCTTTCATCTTCCCCTCACAATCCACTGCCTTAAAAAACATTGCCCCCTTTGGGCTCTGAGTAATCACATTGATCAAAGGCCTATTCCTTTGATCTTTCCATCCATCAGAAATGATGGACACCCTTGAAATGTGCCATGAATTATGAATGGGGCTTAATTTAGCCTCCAAATCTAACTTCTCAGCACTCAACATTGTAGTGCGGACCTTCTCATATCCAGGGCTCTTGTACCCTTTTGGGGCTTCATTCACTGCTTTGATAATCTTTTCCTAGTAAGGAGATCGAACAAGGTTAAAGGGAAGGCTATTTGCGTAAATGCATCGACCTATAGCTACATCTGCCATCTCTCGAGCATCATTATTAAAACTCTTTTCAAGCAGGCCCAGATTAGATTGCTTTGAACCAGGGTTGTCAATTCCATGAGAGGGAATCAGAGACCTTGATGAAGATGATCCCAACCTTGTTGGTTGTTTGAATTGAGAGATGAGATTTGCCTCATCTTGTTCTTTCCGATATTTTACAAGTTTTTCCTTGCTTAAACCATTTCCCTCTGCCCCATTCTCTTTATGTGGGCCAATGTATTTTCGAATCCCATTCCTTCTTTACCCAAGTAAATGTGCTTTAACCTGAGTGTATGATCCCTTAAACTCCTTTTGACACTCATTGCAAACCCATGCCAATGATCCCCCTCAGATCTTCCCGACAACAGTTACATATTTCCAAAGTGACGAATTTGGATCAACTTTAGAGACAGATTCAATTTCATGTTCCTCTGCCTCACGAATGATTGATCTTGAAGTTGCCATGATGATGATGTAAATGAAACTGCAAAATAAAATTTACAATTACAAATTCAAACTCAAATAATTTTAAAATTTACGACTGTAATTGGTTTTAACTTTTCACGCTAGATTCTAGAATTTAGAAGATATTTGCAATTTTGCCCCCTTCAAAGAAATTTGTTTTAACTTTTAAGAGGATAATTGTTTGGTCATATGCATAGGATATTAACCTTTAGGTGCTAGGATGACCTGATTATATTTCAGCCTCAGGGTTCAGCCTTCAGACAAAAATCTATAACAATAGTTGCAGACTAAGAAATAAGTGAAATTCCAGTTAAATATCTTACTTGAGACTTTAAAGTTAACCCCTTAATTGCTATCAAAACTTTGTCAAATAGGTGAAACCATTTAAAATTTTATCATAGGATTTGAATTTTAGATTGTCATAGACTCTTGGTAAGGAAAATATTTAATTCTCTTCATTGATATACTATAAATTTACATTGTATCCATAAATTCTCAAAATATGTTAATGGATACATGTGTAAAGACCATAAAATGGCAAGTGGATATTTTATCACCATTAACCAAGGTGCTAAGAAAAGAGTGGTCTGCAGAAGATAGATGTTCTATAAATGCTACCAAAATTGCATTCTAGGGTATGTTCTCTATGAAGTACATGTCAAAATAGCTTCATGCACTAGAAATAATACATAAATATATGGATCATCTACAACATAAACTTAGCTAAAGTACATATCAACTACTAAGAAGTCATCTAAGATTGGATATCAGAGAAGTCTTGATGTGAACTAATTGAAGTCATCTATCCTTGACCCAATAGAGTAATAACCAGTGTTCCACGGGGACTCCCCCCCCCCCTAGGGGTCTAGTTTTCTAGCTCCCTCGCGCTCCGGGGACTTGCGGACGAGAAGGGGTCGTTTCCCCACACTCCAAAAAACAGGGTATGCAGGGGGATGTGCCAAGGGGTCGTTTCCTTGTGCTAAGGGGTTGTTTCCGAAAAGGGGGTCGTGAGGGGTCGTGGGGGGTCGAGGGGGGACGAGGGTGGACGTGGGGGGTCGAGGGGCCCGATTTTTTAAAATAAACTTTTGTTTATAATTAAAATTTAACATTAGTTTTAATACTTTAGGGTTTCAATTCATTTTTTTATAAATTTAATTCATTATTCGCCCTGGCCCCTCACTCCATTCGCAAGACGTTCCTAGTTCCTCTGCGACAAAGAGGAATTGGTCCACATATAGCATCATCCACTCTATCAAGAGGAACAAGCTTACCTCTAAAAGAGCAAAGAAGTTAGTTGTTGTGCACGGTGCCCTACGTCTTGAGCATAGGAGGACACTTGAGTATTTGAAGGGACCAACAACACGATGGGATGTTGATCCAGACGACGATGCACAGGTAGATATGGAGGGGAGACTTGATGAGAGGCAGATGGGCTTGGTTGGTGTGCCACTTAGCATGTTTGAGAATGCTAGTGATTCAGATTCAGATGGTGATATGGTTGATCCTGATTTATTCATGCAGCAGCTGGATGCAGGGACTAGCGGGGCATTACCTTGAGGCTTGAGAAAAATTATGCTTATTTATCTTTTGATATGTTGATGTTCTTATGTTATTTTGACTCTATAAATTTTGACTCTTGATGTATCAGACTTGACTTTTATAATTTTATGTCAATATTCACTGTTCAGTATTCAATGTTCATAGTAGGAAGTGGAACATCAATATGGTTTAAACTTTAATCATAATGTATGATTATGATTATAAATTAGAATTTTAAATTTATATGATATTAGATAATGATATTCATATCAATGATCATGCTTTGCAGCTTTTCAAATCAAACCCAATTGTCATAGTGGACTCAGTTTATAAATTATATTTTATATTTATAAGTTTTTAAGACCTTGACGTCCCCCCACGTTTCCTAAAAATTGGTGGGGAGCTTTTGCATAGGCCACTCCCGCGTATCCTCGCTCCCTCATCCTGGAACGTTGTTGGAACATTGGTAATAACTTTTAGGAACTTAATTTTGGTTCCATATTGACACCATGGATCTTTGAGAGGATGTCTCCAAGAAGGCTTGATGCCAGGTTGAGTACTAAAGACTCTAAAACTTACAAGACAAGCACTACGAAATTAAAGGAAAACACTTCCAAAGTTTAGACTGACATTAGCTGATGGAATGATACCTACAAGATAGGTTCTAGTCTCTAGAGTCTAGACAATGTTTCATTATTATCTGTAGGATGTAACGGTGTAACCTCGTTCCCTTGGTGTTTGAATGGGTTGTAGCCGACAAGTTCCAACATAAGAGTCATGATTCGGGCCATGGCTTGCAAGTTTCAGCTCTTTAAAGTTTAGCAAGGTCCACTGTCTGACGTCAAACAGAGCTCGGGCTTGTGCTCTTATTAGTCGTCGACTCGTTAACCAACAGGCTCGGGGCCTCAGTTTTTTGCAACTTGCAACAGGGCTTGTGCTCGCACCACGCCGCTAAGGTTTACAAACTCCGAAAGTTGAAAGTTGAAACTAGTGCTTGCACCATGGTTTACCAACAGCTCGGGCCACGATTACGAAGATACAAACCATTGACTAGTTACCACAGAGGTCCACAACGATGCACCACAGGGCTCGGGTTGCTCCAGTGTTGAAACTTGAGTGTTCTAACTTCTAACTTCTTGTCGTTGAGTGGGTATTAGGTAAGGAGTAGCTTGACCTGTAAAGGCGGTAAATGATGATGGGTAAAGGTGGTGAGTTTTACACTTTACATATGACCCGTTCCCGGTGTTTTGAGGGCAAAGTCATTTCTAGCATTGACATAGATTCGTTCGGCGTTCAAAATCTGTTGATGGTTTTCACACAAATTACTCGGATTTGTTTCTAGAACTACGTGATCCGTTTCACGATTTCTAGATCTGTATCACATTTTTAGTGATACGGATCCGGAAATCGTGATATGAATCCGTAATTCCGAAAATGAATAAAAATAATGAAAAACTCCCCGGATCCGTATCCGATCGAAACTTCGCCATTTGAAAAAATTTGAAATGGGACAGATTTGGATCCAAGCCGTTTCCAGGCCGGATCATACGAGTTTCTGTACCGGAAAAGGTGAATGCCGTTTCAGAGGGTGAGAGATGGCATTTCCGGGAACTTAGCTTTTGGTGGGTAACATATGGCTCCAAAGAGAGGCTTTTGTCTTGCCCACCCTTGATCAATCACAATATTAAACGATCTTAGCGGCTTAAACAAGACCTAATTTGTGCTAGGATGCCATGAGTTTGACTACCTGTTTTCCTCATTGCTTTTCCTAGAAAACATAGAAAAAATACTCAAGGTTGCAAAGGCCCCCTCCAACTTGCTAGGATGGGCACACACAGGGTAGAGGCCCATTGTTACCTCATCATGAACCCACGCTCTTTATGCCCAACTTCCTCCTAAAAAGGCCAAGGGAGGATTCCTGCTCAATACCTCGACCAACTCCAAATAAGGCTGGTGCCTTAAATGGGGTCAGGAACAGGTGGAGGAGTTGATTATGATGGCTGTCTAGCTAATTTCTGTAAGTATGCGACTGAAAGGTAAAAACAACAGAATGCTACACCAAATGATTTCAGATAGGGCCTGTGGGTACTTGAATTTGATGTAGAAAAAATATACTAACCAGTTATAGAGTTATTTTCAAGTTTGGGTTGTTGACTAGATTGGTTACAGACAATCATCTCGCTGCCCTGTAACTGCAGACTGTAAAATTTGCAGTAAATTGGAAGGACAACAACCTTGCTCAAACAAACTACCCAATGAGTGCCAAAGCACTCCAAGATCAATGATCTATGGGTGGAGAAGCTGGAAAGTGTGAGTTTAATCTTGAAAAACCACTTCCAAGATTATGAACAACAATAAATAACAATTGCAGTAGCTAAAAATTGTATTTTTTGTGTCCTTGGTATCAATTCCCATTAGGTGCTATGCTCAGAAAATTTCTAGAATTAAAAATACCTTTATAATAACTGGAAATAAGTTTATTGACTCTAGATCGCTAAATCATCCATGTAAATTCAAATTAGAGTCTATGGGTAAGGTTCAAAATGAATAACTTGCTATGGGCAGAGAAGCTTGAAGAATGTTGTAGATTTTTTAGTAACAATTAGGAAAATACACAGATCTGCAATAAAATCACATGATAAAAACGTATAAAGATATCCAAATAACAATTCCAATTCAATGTATCAACCCTTGGCTTAGATTTAGCTTTATGTTTTATATCCCAAAAGGTAAATATCTTGCTGTTAATGATATAAATCTAAAAAATCAGTAAGTAGATTTCCTAAACTAAAATAGAAATAAAATGGTTTTCGAGTTTTTTAAATAAAGTGGTTGCCGTAATTTTTTACCTTGTGCCAAAAATACTTTACCTCAAATTTGGGTTGTGAAACACTCCTATTTAAGTTGACCCTACTTTTTATTAGTGAAGTGGGATTGGTCTTTAATAGAAATAGCTCCCACATGTGACTTACTCTTTCTTCCACTTTTCAGACTCAACTAGGAGTGGCCCCTTGTTGATTTTTCAAGTACAATAGATACAAGCACAATATTTCTGAAAATTGATAATTACTTCTAATGATGTTGATCTTCTTTTAATTTTTCCAGTATATCATTAAGCAATTATACTTCAGAAATTCAACCATATAAAAACAATAGGATAGTAGAGATCACAATGCACAAAGAGAGCACAAGATTTACCCTGGGAAAACCCACTTGGGGGAAAATCCCAACAACCTTTTCAATAGAGAAATTCTTCTTTTCAACAAGAGACACACCTAGACTTCTAGTCAACAACTAGGTCAAACTGACCTTCAACAAATCTATGGTCAAACCTGGTCAACATTCTCCAAGTCAAGCCTCCAATCTGATCCAGCAATTCGGCCTTCTTGTTCTGCCCTAGGTTGAATTTCGACCTCCCAGTAACTGCCCAGAAACCCAAAATTTCAGCCGTGCAGCTGCAACTTGCCTAGAAAAATTATGCAAATTGGGGAGAGAGAGAGAGATCCTCCACATATATGAGCTAGATAGAGAGAGAAAGAGATGAATTCATCCTTCTTTTTTGTCCTTTGCTTGGATTCCCAAAAGATTCTTGCTTGAGAGAGATCGAATTGCTGCCTTGAGGAGGAGGTCAAACTGTCTTTATATAGTGATCTGCTATGTTGAATGGGTGTCTCTTCTGCCTGGGTTGACTTTACTTGGAGGTAGGTCGACTTGACTTGCTTTTGAGCCAAAAATTCAATTTTTTCTCTTTTAAAAGTCCATAAGGACATGACTCAAAAATATTTTTTTCTTATGACTCTAGCATGAAGAACATGCTCTACATTGATCAATATAAAATACATCAAGGGCCAAAATATACATTATGAAGACTGACCATAGTTACAAACTTCAACACCACTAGCATGGCGGGCTTCGGCCTTCAGTTCGAATGTGTGGTGAAGTACAAATTCCCTTCCTGGTTGTAGCTCCTTGTGGGAATAGTTCAACCCAATGTTACATTTATCGTTATCAACAATTTATCATGGGGTCCAAAATTTAAATTATTGGCAATATCAGGGAAAATATAGAGAAACTTAAAAAAATACAAAAGTAATATTTTTTGTTCAAATTTTTATTTTTTTAAAGCATCATCAACATCAAACAAACACATTGTCACACAAATATGAAAATAAAATTACAATATAAAATGTATAAGATGTCAAGTGGTACATCAATCATTGCTAGTAGATACAAGATACTGAAATATGATATTCGTTCTTGGTCAAAAGTTCTGACAAGATAATACAAAATCACATTAAAACAAAAACAAATATATCTCAGATATTTATGATCTTCTAGTTTGATAATTGCTTCCAATGATTTTTTCATTAAATCATCTTGTGTCACATACATCATTAAGCAATTATACATAGAAAATATTCAATAGTAAAAACAATAATGACAGTAGGATCATGAAGAGACAACCAAACATGAGACAAAATTTTATCCTGGGAAAACCCTCTTCTAGGTAAAAATCCAACAACCTTTTCTTAGAGAAATTATCCAATTCAACAACAGATACAATATGATCTTTCCAGTCAAAATAAAGTCAAAATGATCAGCAAGAAGACCCAAGTCAAACCTTGTCAAACTGTCCACAAAATCCAGCCAAACTTTTGCTCAGAGATTTTGGTCAACTCTGGTCAACTAGGCCAAATTTTGTCCGCTTCCATAGAAATTTCGATTTGCTGCGCAACAAAATGCTCAGAAAAACTTCGGCCTTTCTCCACTCATTTGAAGTCAAACAGAGTCAAAACATAGATAAGATGCTTGGTCAATGCTTGGACTAGTTTGGTTAAACTTCAAACTATTTCTCTTGTTTCTCCTTCGCATTGTTAAAATTGGGCAGCTTCGGGAAAAATTTCCCTAATACCCTAAGCAAGATTCAAAGTGGTCAAAATATTATTATAAGACAAGATATATTTAATTGTCGTGAAAATTTGAATTTGTGTCTTTCCCTCCAAAGATTCTTACAAGTAAGCTCCAATTCTTTTAAGAAGGAAAAATTATTAAATCAAATTTGAATTCCCTCCAAGATTAAATTCAAAAGGATCATGTTAACTCACCTTTATGATAGATCAACAATAAATATACGTTTAGGCTCCATCATTTTGTCAAGGTTTTTATTAATCTTTTGTGGCACAATTCAAGCTATTTTTCTGTGGACTAATTCAGGCTTCTTGACACAAAGAAAAAATCAGGCTTTTCTCTTATGCTTCATCTGTAGCAAATACAAGATTGTCTCTATGATTATTTAGATCATCTTTGTGGTGGCTTGTGAATGTACATTTTGTGACTCGATATATATAAGCCATACGTTACTGTAGCTCGCTATGACTATGATCTTATAGCTTCCATCGATGGCTCAGACTTGCATAAAATTCTCCGTGATCTCTGGCACCAAGTTTGTCTCGCACGCTGAAGAAGGTACTAGAAGCTCGCATGTATTGACTAGATCTTCTTGCATTTCTCAACACACTCTCTTCCTTCTACACCAACAATAATCGACAAGCTAGAAGGAATCTCAGATCCACAATTGAAAAGTGGGCTCTTGCCATCAACGAAGAATTTCTCTTTGTTTCAGAATCTACTGAAAAGATGCAAATCCGTATGACAAGCAAGATTGTATATGCTACTGCAAGACCATATGTGTAAGACTGTATACTTCTGGGCAAAACCGTATTCCTGTTTTGCAAGATCGCATCTCTTGTGCAATTTGTACATTCTCCAACTCAAATTCGTATGGGCAAGATCGTAATGATCCTTGTGCTAATTCGTATAGTTCTTGTAATCTCTATTATGGCTTGATGATCAAGCTATGTAGCTTGCGTTCAGGTATGTTCTATGATGAGGTTTGTAGCTCATATCCATAATACGACTCTGTGACAACTTGTCATTTTTGTGGTTCGTTGTATCTACTGTGCAACTGGTTTATATACAACGTTCATGTAGATAATTCATTCAACTCCGAAACCCTAGTCAGTGTGAAAATTCCACAACCAGAATCCCTACTGTAGCAACTAATGATATTTCTCCTATTGCTAAATTCCTTTAAACAAATTACTTGCAGTTTCCTACGGAAAATATTGAAATACATACACTACAGCCTTGACTTAATTAAATTATACGTGGAAACAAGAGACTAAGAAAGAAAGAAAATACAACACAATGGACACTGTTATTTTTGGACAAATGTCCCCAGAAAAACCCAATGCGAGAAAACCAGTGCAACAGATCTGAAGGTTTATTATGATTAAGCAGTAGCAAATTCTGAATACACCTCTGAATACCTCTTCGGTTATTCAGTAATAGAGAGAAATACTAGCAGAAATATTTGTGAGATTACCTCACACAATCACTGAGAAAATCAGCAGGCCCTACATTGCCATTACACAGTCCTCATGCAGTCCCTGCATCAACCTCTCTAGGCACTGCGTCACCCAGTTTGCTGATCGATTTGCTATCTGGAGTCCCTGCTCTCAGCCTCCCAGTCTCACACCCCAGCTTCCGGCTTCTAACACTGACTCTACCCAACAAAATCTCAGACTCTCTCTCACCCTCTGCGCTGCCTCTCCGTGGACCTTTGTGGCCTTGCGTCAGCCTCTGCGTTTGGGCTACTGGATCACTCTCTGCCTCTCTCTGCTGATGATTCTCCAGCTGAGAAAATCTCTCTCTCTCTAGATGCTATCCCTGCCCCTCAACTGCAAGAAATCTCCTCGATCAGAACTTCCTCCTGAGAACTTCTCACTTTAGAAATTTGATCTCTTGATCTCTCGGTGTGTTTTCCAAATGACCCTCAAGCTCCCTTAAATAATCTTCTTGTTGACATTCAATGACCCATATTAAAAGCTAATCAACAGCTAAGATAATTTTAGCTTAATTGTTATGGAACCAGCTCAAGAAAAGATAGAAAAGATAGATCAACGCCTTAGAATTCAGCCTCTTCGAGGGGCAACCTCCTTTACATTACATAAATGAACAATTCTTGGATGATTCAAATGACAAAACCTCCTTTCTATATATAGGAGTCTAAGGAGTCACAATATAATCCAGCCGACCTAACAATAATAATATAAAGCCACAAAAATAACAATAGAGGGATTCTATGGGGCACAGAAATAACAATATGGGGGTAATAGGGGCACAACAATATAAATAAGGGGTATAACTACAATAGTAATGGGGTAATCACTAGTATTATAGGGACCCAACATGCCCCTCTCCTTCAAAAAAGTGTTGTCCTCAACGCTTGAGTAGTTCTGGATACTTCTGCATAAAATTCTCATCCTCCCATGTGGAATCTTCAGCGGATAAGTTCTTCCACTTGATAAGATACTCTGAAATTGATCGATTTCGTAGCTGTCGAGTTCTTGTTTCTGTGACTGCTTCCGGTTCCAATATAATTTTTCCTTCCTCGTCAAGTTCTGGCAATATTGTTTGAATTGGGAGCTTGTCGCCTATAACCTTCTTTAAACATGAAACATGGAAAACTGGGTGCAATCGAGAAGCTGCAGGAAGCTCCAATTTGTATGCCATAGTACCAATCTTTTGCAACACCTTGTACGGACCATAATACTTTGGTGATAATTTATTATCCTTCTTAGCTTGCTTTAGGGACATTTGCTTATATGGTTGTAGCCGTAGGAATACCCAATCACCTACATCAAAACTTCTTTCACTGCGATGTTGATCTGCCTGTTGTTTCATTCTATTTTGTGCCAACACGAGGTTATCCTTTAAGAGTTGGAGGACTTGTTGTTGATGTTCGATGTGATGTTCCACTGCCTGAACCTTAGAATTTTCTCTTAAATATGATGTGATGGATGGTGGTTGATACCCATAAAGTGCCATAAATGGGGTCATTTTTGTTGCTGTATGGAAGGAAGTGTTATACCACCATTCAGCCAGAGGCAACCATTTGACCCATTGTGTCTGTTTATCAGATACAAAGCAACGAAGATATCCTTCCAAACATTTGTTTACTATCTCAGTTTGCCCATCAGATTGAGGATGATAAGATGAGCTATGAGCTAACTGAGTACCAAGACAAGAAAATAATTCTGTCCAAAAATTTCCAGTGAAAATGGGATCTCTGTCACTTACAATAATCTTTGGGTTTCCATGTAGCTTTTGAACTGTTTCCATAAATGCAGTAGAAACTGTACTGGCTTTAAATGGATGTGATAATGCACAAAAGTGTGCATACTTGGTAAGTCTGTCAACTACCACCATGATGACACTCTTTCCCTCAGACTTGGGTAAACCTGTGATAAAATCCATTGAAACCTCCTCCCAACGTTGGCTTGGAATGGATAAAGGTTGTAATAGACCCGGTGTCTTAATTGTTTCAACTTTATTTTGTTGGCAAACCAAACATTCCGCCACAAACTTTTGAATATCTGATTTAAGGCCATCCCAAAAAAATTCCTTCTTAACCCTGTGGTAAGTTTTTAAAAATCCTGAGTGCCCTCCTAAGGGAGAAGTGTGCAATTCCATAAGAATCTTTTGTTTTAGCTGGGAATTCTTACAGAGGTATAAGCGATCTTTGTACCATAACGAATCATTTTGCCAGCTAAATGTATCAGAAGTACTGGAATCTTGTTGTAGCTTTCGAATAAGTGCCCACACTTCTTCGTCATTCTTCCATTCCTCCCTTGCTTCGTTTATCCAATCTGGTTGGATAATAGAAATGGCACACAACAATGCTTCCACATCCTCATCCTTTCTTGAGAGTGCATCTGCCACCACATTTTGCTTCCCTTTTTTGTAGATGATTTCAAAGTCATAACCCAACATCTTTGTGACCCACTTTTGTTGCTCTTCAGAGGATAATCTTTGTTCTAAAAAGTATTTAAGGCTATCATGATCCGTTTTTACCTTGAAGTGTCTTCCCATTAGGTAGGGTCGCCATTTCTTAAGTGCATGGAGTATTGCCAACATTTCCTTCTCATAAATAGCTTTGCTTAAAAACTTTCCCTTGATTGGACGACTTTCAAAAGCAATGGGTCTTTCATCTTGCATTAGAACAACACCAATTCCATTTCCTGAAGCATCACATTCCACAATAAAGGTTTTTGTGAAGTCCGGTGTAGCTAAGACCGGTGCTTGGCACATTGCCTCTTTAAGATGTTCAAAGGCCTTTGTTGCTTCCGGAGTCCATGAAAATGAATCTTTCTTCAATAATGTTGTTAGAGGTGCTGCTATTCTCCCATAATTCTTAACAAACTTGCGATAATACCCTGTCAACCCAAGAAATCCTCGCAGATGCTTTATGGATGTGGGGATTTTCCATTCCTTAATGGCTTTAATTTTGCTAGGGTCTACCTTAACTCCTTCATGAGATACAATATGACCCAAATATTCCACCTCCTGGACTCCAAAGAAACATTTGGATCTTTTTGCATATAATTGTTTCTCCTCCAATAGTTGTAGCACCCTGTCAACATGTTCAACATGATCCTTCCAAGACTTGCTGTAGATTAGTATATCATCAAAAAATACTAACACAAATTTTCTAAGGAATGGTTTGAAAATTGAATTCATCAAACCTTGAAATGTTGAAGGTGCATTGGTAAGGCCAAAAGGCATGACCAAAAATTCATAATGACCCTCATGAGTTCTAAATGCCGTTTTCGGAATGTCTTCAATCTTCATTCTGATTTGATGATATCCCGAACGAAGATCCAACTTGGTGAAGTAAATTGATCCATGCAATTCATCCAGTAATTCATCAATGACAGGAATGGGGAACTTATCTTTAATAGTGAGCTTGTTGAGCTCCCTATAATCCGGACACATGCGCCATGATCCATCCTTCTTGTGCACCAATACTACTGGAGCTGAGAAAGAACTTTGACTCGGTTGAATTATACCAGCCTCTAGCATTTCTGCAACCATACGTTCAATTTCACTTTTTTGGACATAGGGATATCTGTACGGCCTGATGTTTGGAGGAACACTTCCTGGAATCAGATGAATAGCATGATCATGATCACGCATAGGTGGGAGACCTTTGGGAGTCTCAAATACCTTGGAATGATTGTCCAGGACTTTTTGGAGATCTGGAGAAATAGATGATTCCAATGTGGAAACATCTAGCGAACATAATTGTGCAATTACACCTCTTTGCTCCTTTTTTAGAAGCTTTGTCATGCCATTAGAGCTGATTATCTTTCCTGGTTTCCCTGCAATACCCCTTAATTCAACTTCCTTTCCTTCCGTAGAAAATTTGATGAAAAGTTCTTGAAAATTAAAAGCTATTGTACCCAAGGATTGTAGCCATTGGACTCCTAGTACAACATCAGCACCTCCCATTGGAATGGAAAGCATTGGGCTAGTCAATACATATTCTCCCATGGATAGCTTGATATTATGGCACTTTCCAGAGCAATTTATTGTTCCTCCATTTGCAATCATCACTTGACACTCTGGTGCTGGATATAGGAAGCAATTCAATTCTTTTGCTACCCTACAATGAATAAAATTGTGGGTGCTTCCTGAATCAATCAACACTATTACCTTTTTCTTCTTGATTTGTCCTTCTATCTTGATGGTTTGAGGAGTGGTAATTCCCGCCAATGCATTACAAGATATGGTCGGATTTATTTGTTCTTCATCTAGGCTTTGTTCCTGGAATATATCCTCTTCTTTTGACCTTTCTTGCTCCTTTTCTTCTTCCTCTTCACAATCTATGTAGAATAATTTCTTCTCAGCACACTTATGACCTTTTGTGTATTTGCTATCACAATTGTAACAAAGCCCTTTTGCTCTTTTTTCTTCCAATTGTTGTGGTGTCAACCTTGTAGGTTGTGGAAGACTAGGGGCAACAACACTTCCGTCTTTATAGTTGTGAGTGGTATGCTTCCTAGTTGCCATAATTTTGCTTTCCATTTTTCTTGCTAACCTGAATGCCTTCTCTAATGAATCAGGTTCCCAAAGGCGAACATCATGTTGGATATTATCCTTTAAAGACCCTATGAACACATCAATCCTATGCTCCTCTGGAATATCTTTTACCCTTATGTTCAATTTTTGGAACTCCTCAATGTGCTCCATTATTGAACCCTTTTGTTTGAGACTTATCAATTGGCTAAAAAAAGTGTTGCTTTTTGTATCCTCATAATGTGCTATCAATTCTTCCGTAAAAATTGCCCAAGTGATAAATTGTTTACGAGAACAAAGCCATTGATACCATACAAACTGATTTGGTTCCAAATATAAAGTTGCCATACGTACCTTTTGTGTGTTTTGCACATTATTGAGATCGAAGAATTGCTCCATCTGTAATATCCATGTGGCGGGATCCTTGCCATCAAACTTCCTCATATCGATTTTTGGAATATGGTGATTCTTCGATCCAACATTAGCGTCTATGGAATCATGATTAACATTTCTTTTGTTCTCATCATGAGTTTCCTTTACTACCTTTTCACCATTAGTAAGTATTTCTTGTAGAAAATTTGTCAAATCTGTCTTCAAATCTGCCATGCCTGTCTTCAAATTTGTGTTCAAATCTATCTTCAAATTGTCCATCTTAGCTTCCACGCCATTTATTGTAGCATCTGTTAACTTTTGTGAGCGTGACATTTGTTGCACTTGTTCTTGTAATTTTGATATATCATGTAGCATTTCTTCCTCTTCTTCATGAGTCATGCTAGAGCTTTCAGGTTTCTTACTAGGTGTTTGCATTTTTTTTCCTCGGGGCATCAGTTACCGATAATAATGCTCTACTATGCCCTTTGAATCCTTCAAAATAAATTTTCAAACCAAGCTTAAGAAAAATTTAAAAAAATCTACACACCTTTTTTCACTTTGTAGGAGCTCGATATTGCCTTTGATGTATCTCTGTAATTTCCAATCATCTAGTTCTGAATTTGTGACCTGTAGTAGCTCTCTGTGTCCTCTTTCCAATGCCACAATCTGATCCAAATTGGATTCTCCAAGAAAGAGTTATGCACAATCTCCCAAGTGACTTGATTATAGACTTTTCAGTAGAGCGAAGTTGTATGAAGTGCCACGTGTACAATTTTCGATATTTGGTTCTGAAAAAGATATACAAGAAACTACAGTCCGTCCTCTTTCTGTACCTTCTTACGAAATTTCAATCTGATTCCCAGAGAGAAAGTTATGACAATTTTCCCCAGGTCACCTGTTTTGAATGTAATTCAGGAGTCTGCAAAAAGACCAACTTCCTCAGATCATATCTCCGAAAATATCGCGCGAAAAGCTCTGAAATTCGAACCCAAGGTTCAGCGCGATTTCTTCTCAAATGGGTTTTTTTTTGCGACTTCTGAAACGTCACAGAAAAAAAATTATAGCGAAAATGCCACGATGACCTGTTTGGAGCAGCGAAACCCTAGAATCCAAAGCTCTGATACCAAATGTTATGAAACCAGCTCAAGAAAAGATAGAAAAGATAGATCAACGCCTTAGAATTCAGCCTCTTCGAGGGGCAACCTCCTTTACATTACATAAATGAACAATTCTTGGATGATTCAAATGACAAAACCTCCTTTCTATATATAGGAGTCTAAGGAGTCACAATATAATCCAGCCGACCTAACAATAATAATATAAGCCACAAAAATAACAATAGAGGGATTCTATGGGGCACAGAAATAACAATAAGGGGGTAATAGGGGCACAACAATATAAATAAAGGGTATAACTATAATAGTAATGGGGTAATCACTAGTATTATAGGGACCCAACATTGATCCTCGTGTTTTTCTAGAAGTTACACCCACAATTAGATTAATACCCATTTATATTTTTAATTTCCTAAGTTTAGACTTAGGGTCCCATTAAAAAATATTAATTATTTTAATAAAATTGTGTCTGGGTGGAATTTCCCAAATAGCTTTCTCGGTTGTTTGGAATACATGTGCCCAAGCCTCCCTGCAAAATTTGAGGCCTAGAGCACATCCGATGCTACCCCAAATCAACACTCCCTCTTAGTGAGGAATGTGCTTTAGCAATATACACTGTTGCATATTGCTCTGACTCTGAAGCATCGTCTTCTGCACTACTGATGTTTGACATGTTGTCCACCAACTACTGCGCTGCTGCTGTAACTGTACTGCTGTTCGCACTACCACTGTTAGCACTGCATCTGTACTACAACTCCTTCTTAGGTGTTGCATCTGTGCTGCTGCTAGCACTGCCACTGTCAACTGCCACTGCATTGCAAATTGTTGCTTATAGCAATGGAAAAACATCCAAAATTACTGAACTAATTGTGTTCAGTATGATACCACGTGAATGCTGGAGCCTGACTGCTGCTAGTCTCTGCACTGACCCTCTGAATCTACTATGCTGTTGTTGACCTCTGCTCTGTGCCATCTACACTGCCGCCAACTTTGCTCTGTGCTGCTCAGATTCTGGTGCGCCTAGCTACTGCACTGTCTCTCCAACACTCCTCGACACCATCCGACACTAGTCCATCCTACTACTGCAAAACTGGGCTCCCGTAGCAAGGTATTGATCCAAGAGGTGGACTCCTCAAGGATCCTGCCCATTTGTAGCTCTTTCGAACTACAGTTCTAAATCAGCCCGCCTCCCTCTTGGAGGTATCTCGGCTGTCATGGAAAACTCCTCCTCTTCGATCTTCGCGGGCGCAGCCTTCGAATTGTGTTTCTAATCCTTGTCATTCTTCTTGAGAGGACACTATGTAGTGTAGTGACCGATCTCACCACGCTTGAAACACTTGATCTTCGAGACGTCCTTCTTACTCTCCATTGCTCCTGCTGTCCCTTCGATGCAAGAGGTGTACTATCCTCCTCCTCCTTGGGCTTCGACCCACTGTTGCTACTTATGTCATGTTTAACCTTGACTAAGTCTCTCCTCAACTCCTCTTGTTTTAGAGTTGCTCTGCCCAGGATACTCTAGACAAAGACTGCCAGAGTATCCTGGTGCTAGAAAATAAAGGAGCCTCTCGTGTCTAGAAAAGTACTTTTGAAGGGTGTGAGGACCAAGTCCTCTATGTTGAGATCGAGAAGGATGCAAAGCCATCCCGTGACTTGAATGTTGTTGTTTTTCCACGATACTGGAGTCTAGGTTAGAATCTTACAATCACTGATGCTACCAATCCAAATATCACAACAAACTACTTTGCATAGCGGAATATAAAAATGAAGTAAATAAACACGTGCACAAATATAGACAACTTTTTACAAAACCCAACTTCGTTATATTAACAAACTGATAATACAACTGTCTAGGGCTCCCGTACCAGGGATAATGGCCCTCATACATCCATTGATACAAGAATACGAGAACAAGGTACATTGATCATCTAGCTGATGTTGCGCAATATCACAACTCCTTGATTGTACCCTAAACATAATTGCTGGTCCTTGTGCTCCCAATCTGTAGCTCCTGCCTTTATCAATGTACCAACTCCTTTAGGTCACTGAACTCTGCTCACCAATTGCTGTCTAGTTTATCATTAGTCCATCAACGCTTCAACACATAGACTCCTATTGAGTTGTTCACAACCCCGTTTGTGAACAAATCTCAACTGCTAACTGCTGCTCCTCAGTTCCTTTGGGACTTCTTCCCTCTAATCCCTTCCTGTGCTGCTCCAATGAAGACACTTCTGGCTGGAGGGCTGCCAGCTATCACTGCAAGATGTCCTTCTCCAACAATGAACTTGGGCTGATATAATTTGCTCCCTTGACCTCCTTCCTTTATCCTTCAAGAATCAATGCTAAGCTTACAATCTTCACCCTTCCTTCCAACTGTCAATGTCCTTCTTGGAAATTGATCTAGGGCTACTTTGAGCACCTACTTGTTGCCCTACAACAACCTCAAGATGCCCAATACCAAGAAGGACAACTAGACAACTCATCCACTAGCATCAAATCAACTTTAAGACATCAAATACATACCTCTAGATCTGTGCATACTGTTGTGGCTTCATCAATTGGTTAGGGCCCCCAACAGACCTGTTTAGCCCTCTAATTCCACTGCAACAGTCCACTAGAAATATGCGGCCTTCCTTAATCTCCGTCTTCTATATGCTGGTATCTAGGCTAATTTCCGGCCTTGAAATAGGCCTCACGACACCCTTCTTTGTCATTGAACAGGGCTTGACCCTTCTGCTATCAGTCCAGCAGACCTTGACCTCTAAAACAGAGAGAAAGACCTTCCTAAAACCATGCACCAACACCAAGATTTGTCCTTAACCCACTCGACCCTACTCCTAGTCTCTGCGACCCTCAAGATAGTCATAAGAGAGACCAAACCAACACTTCTTCCCTTCACTTGAGATGCTATAGACCTTCTGCCAACTTCAAATGTCTAGCTCACAAGTTGATGCAGTTAGGATGTGAGAAATAAGCTCCAACGTCACCTATATGTATACACTTCACCTTGGGCCTAAACACATGCCTTGAGGATGCTTAATTAAGCAGGCCAACTTGACTTTTAGTGCCTCTAGCCCAACATAAATATATAAAAATTTATAACTTCATTTCTAGAGCTCCGATATTGGTGCTTGAAGTTGCCTCTTTCTTCTCTAAGAGTCCTCTTCCATCTCCAAAATTCAAATCAAGAAAACTCCTCATGGTTTTGGCCCCACACCTTTGGGTATAAAACCCCAAGCTTGGGTTCTAAGCCCATAAAGCGCATTTGTGGTGCTCTTTCCTCCAAACCCTAAACCCTAGGGCTTGGAGGACCTCCCAAGCTACATATCTCAACAAATGACAAATGAAATGGACAAGAGCTCGAGACCTCAAAGGGAGGGATGCAGTCTCTTTGGTTGATAACTATGATTGAAGAAGCTTCCTATTTAGAGGGAGTAGATTGAAGTGCACCAACCTGATATGACGCTGAGAGTCATATGCCCTTCATGCAAGGACCATTCTTGATGACTAAGATGTAGCAATGTTTGATGCTTCTGTGACATGGTTCAAATTATGATGAGAAGTATGTTCTCAGAGAATGAAGGTTATCTTGACTTCTGTTGCTTGATGTGCTATTGTTAGATGTATGTGAAGTAAGCTTCCTCCATGTTACTTAAGGGAGAAGTGCACTAGGAGCTAGCTTAAGGCTTTGAGGCACATAAGAGGAGACTCATGATTACAGATCACAGAAAGTCTCATATGGACTCTAGTAAGTCCCTTGGGCTTGGCAAGCTTGGATTGATGGACACCTAATGTGGATCCCAATCACTCTTCATAATTGAAGGTATGTCTTTGATGTTTGGTTTTATATATGGTGATAATTATTTATGACATGATCAAATCATCCCTGTGTCCAATACTAGAGGGAGTTGACCTGTGAGCCCTGATATTAGAAATTTAATAGAGATTGGTGATAGGGACTTCCTCGTTAAGGGAAGTATGTTGAGACTTGGCATGATGGACTACACTGAAGTAGTTGAGAGAGACTCCTCTCTTCAGACTCAGATTTCATGAGTTGACAATCAGATGAATTCTTGCTTTACAACATGAGCTAGATAGAGCCTGCATATATATATTGGGTTGTTGTCAATCATGTGAGATTATTAATAATGGATTGAGACACACTGTCGAAAATGTGACGGATACACCAATGATGACTGAGATTGGAAAATGTTGTTGACAACAAAAGCACATTTGAGTGCTACTATAGTTTAGGCCTGCCATGATTTCCCAGGATGAGCTGGATATGTAAGTCTATTGGTTTGAGCACGGATGAAGCAGAGCAAATAGTTGTTAGCATGGCTAGCTACAAGGCAAGGTGATTGAGAAAGCTCCTTGTAAGAGTTGTTTGAGCATGTGTTGGGCACGACTATGATATGTAGCGGTGAGATCCGACTTTCAAAGAGTCCCACGTTTTAGGTCCAAGCATTTGTGATATTGGATATGATTATATTTGGGATATGTTGCAGACAGAGCAGTGTGGCTCTGCCACTAATGTGCTATGGTATTGAAGCAGCGAGGCTTCAACAGATGATCTAGTTGCAAATAGTCTTACCAAGGCTTTGCCGAAAAGGAAGTTCTTGGTCTTCAGAGAGCAGCTTGGACGGATGGATGGGACCCTCCCAGGTAAGGGTCCAGGTTGATCGAGAACACTGAGCTATGCTCTTCCCCCTTGTATGAGCTCCTAGGGTGAGGAATTGAGCTAGAGAGCTCCTAGGGTTGAGGGAACTTGTGGACAATAGGCGTGTCTGATTCTTACCTCATGGTAAGTGTGTATCTCCCCTATTGTCACTGTAGGGTTGTGTTTGATCCTTACCTCACGGTAAGTGTGTATCTCCCCCTACCAAGTATACCCCATTATGCATCCTACCCACAAGCAGGGCTTGTCGACATTGCCACTCATCTGGCCAATGGGGGAGGAGACTTGGGCGTGTTTGATCCTTACCTCTCATGGTAAGTGTGTATTTGCCCCAAGTGCCTTGGGTTGTGTCTGATCCTTACCTTTCATGGTAAGTGTGCATCTCCTCTCAAGGTAGTTGATGCAAGGGTTCAACCATTGACTCTTGAGAGTCAAGTTTGGAAGATCAACGTACAATAGGATAACTGTAATCCTTACCTCATGGTACGTAGTATCCTACCTATTGTCCTGACAATGGGATAATTGTGATCCTTACCTTCCATGGTAAGTCGTATGCTGCCTATTGTCGATTGGATATACGGTGGTAGCTGGAGCACCCCTATGATGATTCTTCTTCTTTAGATTGATACATCATTGTTTGGTTGATGATCAAAGGAAACAAGTTGTGTCGAAATGTGACGAGATTGATATCTTGTTGATGTAGCTGAGATGAAGGTCATGGGACTTGACCTGGAGACTAATAGGGTTTGGAGGATTGATCTCCTATATTTTTGATTGTGCATTATTCCTATTCTATGAGACAAGGTGAGATGTAATGATGATGCAACTGCTTGCATTCTTATATTGAGGCTTGTACATCCAAGATGAGATGTATGACTTAGATGGAAATTCCTCCCTAGCTGAGAGGGAGTGTTAAAATTAGGCAGCTTCGGGATACATGTCCCTAATAATACCCTAAGCAAAATTCAAAGTGGCCAAAATATTATTATATGACAAGACAAATTTAATTGTGGAGAAAGTTTGAATCTATGGCTTTCCCTTCCAAGATTCTTACAAGTCGGCTCTAATTCTTTTAAGAAGGAAAGATTATTAAATCAAATTTGAATTTCCTCCAAGATTAAATTCAAAAGCATCATGTTGGCTCACCTTTATAATAGATCAACTATAAATATACATTTAGGCTCCATCATTTCGTTAAGGATTTTATTAATCTTCTCTGGCACAATTTGATCTATTTTTCTGTGGTTTGATTTGGGCTTCTTCTTGACATAGAAAAATTCAGGCTGTTCACTTATGCGTAATCTATAACAAATATTGTATTGTATTTGTGATTATTCGGATCATCTCTGTGGTGGTTTGTGAATGTACGTCTTTGTGGCTCGATATATATATATATATATATTGGTGTTGTGAACATCGTGATTTTATCGCGATTTTTTCATGCCCATGATTTTATCGTTCGATTGTATTGACGATTTTTTAAACTTAAAAAAATTGTGAAAAAATCACGAGTCGATCCATAAGAATTGTGTGGGCATTAAACAATGCGGTTTTAAAGGCTAAATTCAATGTTTTTTTGGCTCATTTTGCCGACAGAGGGCAAGAGTGAGAGCTAAGGAGGAGGAGAGCTCATCTACATGGGCAAGAGAGCAGAAAAGTGAAGGAATTTAGCATCCCAAGCAAACAAATTTCTAGTTTGGACCAAGTTTCTTCAGCAGAGGGTGGTTTTCAAGTATGGGCATCAAATTTGGCCCTTTTTTTTCTTGTTTTTCCTTGAGTTTCTATTACCCATTTATTTTCCATGATTTTTTTTGGATTTGAGTGTATTTTTTTGTCATTTTTGTTGCATTTAGTGGAAGGTTTTTTGATAAAAAATGCAAAATCCTGATTGTTAGTTTTATTTGTTTAATTTCTTCTTGTGCCCTAGTTTTTGTCCATCATTTTTGCTTGGGTTTGAATGTGTATTTTTTGCCATTATTGTTGCATTGAGTTGAGGGTTTTTTTTTTGGGTCAAAAATTCAAAATGTTGTATGTAAATTTTAATTTCATTTGTTTAACTTGCAATTCTTCTTGTGCCCTAAGTTCAAACTTCAAACTTCAATTTTACATGAAAACTCAAGATTCAAAAAAGTTACAAACATGCCAAGGAAATTGGACCCCTTGCGGGAATTTGGTGAACCTGATGGAGGGTTTGACAGATCAAATTTGACTTGCAAGTTATGTGGGCATCATATGATAGGGGGGGTATACAGATTGAAGTATCACCTTGCACAAGTTCTTGGACATGAGGTAGGGCCTTGCTCAAATACAAATCTAGAAATCATCCGAAGAGCCCTCAAATCATTGGAAGAAATAGAGACAACCAAATTGTCCAAGGCAACTCTGAAGAGTCAAATAGCAGGGAGTAGACTGTCAGGATTGGAAGGTGACCGTGAGAGTGGTACCGGTTCTAGTTCAACATCAACATCTACACCCAACCCTCTAGCTACTTGATCATTTTTTGTTCCTAGAACCACATCTGGTGCACAACTATCTATCTCGTCAGTTATTAAAAAAGGGAGAAGGAAGAAGCTGATAAGTTGTTGGGCAAGTTTCTTCTTTGGAGTGATATTCCTTTCAGTGTTGCCAGGAACAATCCATTTTTCTAGCCCACGGTTGATGCTATTGCTATTGTTGGCCCAGGGTACAAAGTCCCTTCATATGATGACTTTAGAGGGCACATTCTTCAAAATGAAAAAGTTGATTACACTAAGAGATTGGAGGAGTTTAGGGAATCATGGGCACACACAGGATGCACTGTGATGTCAGATGGTTGGACTGATCAAAATGGTAGAAGCCTTATTAACTTCTTGGTTAATTGTCCCAAGGGGACAATGTTTATGAAATCTGTTGATGCATCTGCACATATCAAAGATGCACGATTATTATGTGATTTGTTGGACGTGTTCATTCAGGAGGTGGGTCCACGACATATTGTTCAAGTCATAACGGACAATGTTGCAAATTATGTTGCTGCTGGCAATATGCTTACGGAGAGGCACCCTAACTTATTTTGGGCACCTTGTGCTGCACATTGCATTGATTTGATGTTGGAGGACATAGGAAAAATTCCTTTTGTCAAGTATATTGTCGAATCATCAAAAAACATTACAAAATTTATATATAATCATGCATTTGTGCTTCATTTGATGAGAACATTCACCAATAACAAGGAGTTGGTGCGCCTTGCCATTACACGGTTTTCCACCAATTCCATATCTCTTCAATCCCTCTTGAATTTTATGTGGGATGTGAAGAGAATGTTTCTTTCAGAAGAGTGGCGTGCTTTGTCATATAACCGCAAACCAAAGGGAGAGGTCATATGCATGTTAGTTTCATACTAGGAAAGCTTCTGGGCAGGAGTGTAGGAGGTGTGTAGCATTACTGAACCTTTGGTAAAGGTTTTTCGATTAGTTGATGGAGACAAGCCCGCAATGGGCTACTTGTATGAGGCCATGGATAGGGTCAAAGAATCCATTCGAAGCTACTATGGTGATAAGGGGGATGAGGGGTTTGAGAAACAACAACTCCTATGGGAAGTGATTGATGAGTGATGGAACAATACACTCCACTGTCTCATTCATGTTGCAGGGATCTACCTGAACCCCGCATTTTCTTACTCATGTGGTTTCTTATTTGATGCTGAGGTCATGGATGGATTCTTTGCTTATGTTCAGAGGATGGTGCCATCTCCAACAGAACGTGCAGAAATCTCCAAGTAAATGGAGATATACAGGATGGCAGGTGGCATATTTAGCTTTGACATGTCTGTTGTGGATAGGAAGACTAAAATGCCAAGTAAGTTTTAGTTTGTTTCAAATTTCATTGTCTCTTCAAGTTCATACATTACTTCAACTTTCAAATTTCATTTTTTTTTCTTATGTTTATCTTATTTGTTGTAGATTAATGGTAGAGAAGCTATGGTGGCAAAGTACCAATCTCCAAAGGCTTTCCATTCGAGTGCTCAACCAAAAATGTAGCTCCTTGGGATGCGAGCGCAATTGGAGTGTATTTGAAAAAATACACACCAAGAAGTGCAACAGGTTAAAATATTCCAAATTTCCAATTAACTTTTTGAATTCATTAAATAATAATTTTACTATAATTATTAATTTATTATTTATAATTTATTAATTTATGACCCTTGTATAGATTGGAGTCCCAACGACTTAATGACTTGGTCTACGTCTACTACAATCTTCGATTGTGGGTGACACAACTTGAGAGGACACTTGATGTGGAGGCCATCTCATTGGATGGGATTGACACCACTACTATATGGAGGGTTGAGGTCGAGAGGCCTGTCATGGAGTCAGCCCCTGATTGGTTAGAGTAGGAGGTAGTGGAGGGGGTAGAGGAGGAGGAGGAGGATCAACGGGATGAGGAGGTGACACCACCTACCCTTGTCACCATCAGAGGACATGGTCTACCTCCTATACCTCCTAGTTCTTCAATTTTTAAAGCACAACAGAGTCCACTGCCAGCCCCACCACCTTCTTTGTTTAGAGGGAAAGCTGTTACATTTTCTCGCAAGAGGGGCAGAGGAAATCAATAGTATTAGTTATTTGGTTCATTTCATTGTATATGACATTATGAATCATGATATGAGATACATTATTATATTTTTTGTTGATATTTTGAGGTTGAGTTGGGACTCAGGACTTAATATTCAGGACATGATTCACTGTTATGTGTGATGTAGCACTAGACATGATATTACACATCTTATATATTAGTTCTATTTTCATATTTATGTGTCAATGCATTTATTTTATGTTGTGGATGCTTTAGATATTAAAAAAATTTGAAAAAAAAATGAATATTTTTGTATATGTCAATTTTTTGCTGATTTTTTTATTTTTTATTTTATTTTTATTTATTTATTTATTTATTTTTTTTGATTTTGGACCCTCACCAATTAAATCTCGATCTTGATGCTCACAACACACACACACACACATATATATCCTCGTAATGGCTCGTGTATACCTTATTATAGCTCACTATGACTATGATCCTGTAGCTCGCATCCATGGCTCAGAGTTGCATAAAATGGTTGATGATCTTTGGCACCAAGTTTGTCTCACAAGCTAAAGAAGGTACTGGAAGCTTGCATGTATTCACCGAATCTTCTTGCATTTCTCAACACACTCTCGTCCTTCTACACCAACAATAATCAACAAGCTAGAAGGAATCTCAGATCCACAATTGAAAAGCAGGTTCTTGCCATCAACGAAGAATGTTTCTCTGGTCCAGAGTCTGCTCGAGAAGTTGCAAATCCGTATGACAACCAAGATCGTATATACTACTGCAAGACCATATGTGCAAGGCCATATACTTCTAGGCAATACCGTATTCCTGATTTGCAAGATCACATCTCTAGTGCAATTTGTATATTCTCCAGTTAAAATTCGTATGGGCAAGATTGTAATGATCCTTGTGCTAATTCATATAGTTCTTGTATTTTTTGTTATGGCTCGATGATCAAGCTATGTAGCTTGCGTTCAGGTATGTTCTATGATCAAATCTGTAGCTCGTATCCATAATACGACTCTGTGACAACTCATCATTTTTGTGGTTCATTGTATGTACTGTGCAATTGATTTATTATAAAATGTCCATGTAGATAATTCATTCAGTTCCAAAACCCTAGTCAGATCAATGACACATATGTTAGTAGTCTTGCTCTTATTTGATACAGTCTTGATCTTGACTTCATAATTTCCAAATGTCATTTGTTGAGCTTGATTCAACATTTATCATGTATTCCTACAATATTCTTCTAGGTAGCAAAACAATATGTTAACCAGATAACCAATAATAAATATTAATATTAGACTTAACTCATCATGATGACCTTATAATCAAAACATCAACACCCTCATGGTCCATCTTCACAAGAGTTTTCCTTTACACATTAGAGTGCCCAAGGATCGAACTTGATTACCAAGTTACACTTTTCTTCTGGAGACTGTATTGGATGTTGATCACAATTCTATATAATCTAGTGAGAAAGTCTTGATCCTTTATTCATTCTAGAGTAAGTCAAATCCTTCTCTTAAGCATCATATAACCATATAAAAGACTTATCAAGCATATTTTATAACCAACTTCTTTTACAGGATTCTGTACACATGAATCCTTACCAGGAGATACTTCAAATATGCAATGCTATGCTTTCATTCAATCATCTAGCTATGTAGCCTAAAATGAGCCTGTAATCTTGACTAATTGCATTTTGCATTCCTTCATCCTTTAAGAGTATTGTTCCCATGCTATATGGAATATATACTAACCTTGAGATATTGCTTCTTCCAAGAACCTTCCAAAATGATGGCTCTTGTAGGATCTTGATGATCCATCTTAGCAAAATGACTACCTCTAATATAATGTTAGACAATGTATGGATGAACAATATGCAAAATGGTCCCAATATTCTCATTCTTGAAAGACTAGATGATTCCTACAAAGCAACTCAATCAAGTAGACTCTAAATATGCTACTATCACATGCTTCTATCTATGATGCTATGCATTTACAAAACCAAGATTCTCTTAGAGCAAACAACAATGCATGCTATTCTAAAGGAAAGACCAACTTCCCAAAGAACCTGACAGGGAGGATGCCTTCATCAATGTGAAAATTCCTACATTGAAGGAACCCCTACTGCAGCAAATCTGAATCTACTTCACCTACTTGATTTTTAAATTACATTCATCAAGTTATTCTTCTGAATACTGAAGAAAATTACTTCTGCAACCTACATTAATTAAATATTTGATCTCATGAAACAGAAAATAGAGCAAAGAACAAGATACATAGGACACACTTATTTTTGTACACAATAGTCCCTGGAAAAACCTAATGTGGGAAAACGGTCCAACAGTTCTGAAGGTTTATTATTATGCATGAGAAATATCTGAATACAAATCTAGGATGCTCATCTAGCAATCCTTTATAGAGAAAATACTGGTGGAAAATCTGAGTGAGTTTTACCTCACTTCACCCAACAAAATTCTCGCTGATCCGACAACAAGACTGGCTAACCACAGCTACTTCTGCCCTGGCCTTGCGTTAGCGTTTCAGGCTTTGTGTCAACCCTGCATCACCTCTTCTGCCCTCTGCATCAACTATCCCAGCTGTTCAGGCAGTTCTCGACAATTCCGACTTCTGCGTGACAGGCAACTTTCCCCTCTGCGCTGGCCTTTCTGGCTTTGTGTCAAGGCTGCGTGCGCCCAGACTGGCCCAACGTTAGCTCTCCTGGCTACTGCGCTGCCTCTTTGCAAGCTCTCTTCGCCTCTCTGTCAATATTCTCTGGAAAGTCCCTCTGCCGGATTCTCACTGCCCCTCTGCTGCTGAATGACCACTTAGTTCAAATTTCTCAACTTCCTAGCCCCAAAAATTGAAGTCCAGATCAATTCGTTCTCTCCGTGTGTTTTTCCAAATGAACTCCAAGCCTCCATCTTATACTTTTCCTGTTGAGTCTTCAACGATTGAGATTAAGTCTCTAACCAACAGCTAAGATTAAAACATGACTTGATCCGCCTTTTAGATCATTCTCACCCATATTTTGATTAATACCCATTAATATTTTAATTTCCCTAAGTTTAGACTTAGGAACTTCATTAAAAGTATTAATTATTTTAATAAAATACAATCCAGGTGGAATTTCACTAAACAGTTTCTGGGTTCTTTAGAACTCATGTGCCTTAGCCTCTCCACCAATTTTCAAGGCTAGAGCACTTCCGATGCTAGCAAAAACTAACAATCAATAGTAAAGGTCCTTGACATCTTCTTAGGTTCTCTTATCTCCTCAACTCTGTGAGCTTTGCTTCTTTCCTTTCTTTCGTTTTTTTGCTTGTTTGGATAGTCCCTCTTAAAGTTTTCATATTGATTGCACCCAAGGCATTGAGACTTGGACATATTTGGCTTCTTTTTGGACTTTCCAAATTTTCCCTTCTTCAGCGTCTTGGTCCTTTCAGTGAAGGCTTGAGACTATTCATTTGATTCGATATCATCCTTTGCTTTGATTCTTGTTTCTTCCAAGATGCATTGAGCCCACAACTCATCAAAACGAGTTGAGTCTTTCTTAGAGTAGATGCTCATTACAAAATTGGTCCATTTTGGTGGCAAAGTTGTTGAGAAATCTAGGGCATCATGTATTTAACTTGATTTCTCTTCTATTATGACATTATCTTATGACATTTTACTTGTTATATCTTCTTTCAATTTGTTATGTTCTTATCATTAAGACTAATGCCAAGATATAGGGAACACAAGATATAGGCACGTAGCCAAGGCAAAACCCCTAGGTAGGGGAAAACCCAGTCAAGAAATCTCCATTCAGTATATTCAAATCACAGTGAGACAATCAAGCTTGACACCTAGACCAAAAACCTTCCATCCATCAAGTTAGTCTAGCAAACATATGTTGGTCCATTTCTTCAAGTAGATATACCAAATATTAAGCTTGTAGCTAGATAGAATCTTGGTCTTGTAGCTATACCAAGTTTCAGTCCTGCAGTCAATTATAGTCTCTCATTCCTGTAGTCAACGATTTTGTAATGGAGTGATACTTCAGTCCTGTAGTTTCCCAATCCTTCGTTGTCTTAAAGATGATCCGAAATACATTGATAGCTCACACTTCACTGTCCTATAGATGATTTGAAATACATTGATAGCCCACAATTCGATGTCTTGCAATACTCTTTCCTTTGCTGTTCCGTAATCATTCAAATTCCTTGACTTTGTTCTTCATTTGGTCTGGTTCAATAGGCTATATATAGTTGTTTCTCTCTATAGTTTAGGCCGACTGAATAATTTGAGTAGCTGACTTGCAGAGAATTAATTTTGAGGCTGACTGATGGAGGAGAGGTAGGACTTTAATTTGACACTCAAATATTTTTCTAACATGTTCCCAAGAAGGGTTTCTTACAACAAACTTTGACTTTGACTCAACAGAAAAATCCTAGAAGCCTCAATGGAGGCTTGACCTATGACCATTTATCCAAGCATGAAATCCATGCTCTAATAAGTCAATTTAATAATAATAAAAAAAAATTCTTTTGACAAATATATGACTCAAATACAATTATGAAGAGCGACACTAGTTACGTTTTTTCAACACTCCCTCTTAATTAGGGAGGTATTCATAATTACATATATATATATAGAGGTACATGGAAGATCTCAAAATGAACTATGAAGAGTTCTAGCACACTTAGTGTTGTGGACTAGATACCTGACTAGGGTAATCTATCTGGGTGGGACTATGATGGACTCAAGTTTGCAGCCACTCTAGGTACCAACACGCTTATTTGCTAACTATCAACCCAAGGATCTAGGTGCGTATCCAAGGTCGGAGCTCCATGACAAATGCCACCCTCCCTCTTCGAGATCCAGACATCAACACATAGGCTGATCATGTGTCCTCCCAAGCATCCGCCATTAGATGCTTCAACTTTCCCTATCAAACTAGATATATCCATTTGTCCAAGCATGCTTCTAGAGTGTTCTTTTTATGGAGAGATTTACTTGTACAAACACAACCGCAATCAATAATAAACTTTCAAATATAAGTAAACACAAACCTTCAGGGTCCTCTTTTGCTACTATCATCAAGTTATCCATATACAATTTGTTGAATGCTTTCTTCTTCTTTCATTTCTTCAGTAGCACCAAGTACGTCTATAGATTTCCTCAAGTCTTTTGTTTGCAACTTCATGAACGTTTATCAATAGTACTTTCATTCATTTGACTTCATTCTTCCTTTAAGGAATTCCATGACATAATATGCTCTCCCTCTTAACTGGGGATATATACTCTTTCTTCTCTCCAGGCTCCCTCTCAACTTGGGGAGATCAACAACTTCATAACATCAGAGAAACTTCATTCTTTCAAGGTTTCATTCATTCTTACAATATCAAGGTCATCTTGATCATCATAACTTCCTTCATCATGCTCATACAAACATCTTCATCATCTTGAAGATTATGTACTTGCAAAATTTTAATAGCAAGTACAACCAAATACAAACATATAGAAGCATGAAGTTAACTATAACAAAATCATGTTAATACAATGGAAGTATTTAGAGTTTTAGACATCAAACATCTAAACCTAGTTAGGTTCATAAAATACACATCTTTTTACATACTAGACTTCAATTCCTTGCTAGGGTTTTGACATAAACCCTAGACTCCATCTCTGAGACACACAACCTTAGATATCAACAATTCAATCAAATATCAATCCTACAATAATTCTAAGGTTTCAACAATATTCTTTTAGACACTACTAGGGTTTGTTCCAAACCTAGACTTTATTGTCAAAACTAAATGAAAACAATATCATCATATCCTAGAATATGAATCTTTACTAGGGCTTTGTTACAAACCCTAGAATTCAAAACATGAGTATCAGCAATTAGGTTAACATACTCACACATATATATCTAGGGTTTCATTATCATGTACTAGCATCTAGGACAAAAATGAGGTACACAACAATTTTCTCCATGCTAGGGTTTCGATCATACAGAGGAATATATACCTAGGGTTTCGATCCGAGGACCTTATTTTAGATAATACAAGGGTCTTGCTTATAAACCCTAATTTACCAAACCCTAAATTTCTAGGGTTTCAATACATAACTTAGACATTAACAACAAACCCTAAAGGACTAGGGTTTATTATCATAACAATACCAAAACCCTAAACATAAAATGAATAGGTTTTCTAGATTTCATCAACATACCTAAGTAGACTAGGGTTTCATAATCAATATTGACATGCCCTTAGGTTAGGGTTTTAGAGTGAACTTTTTAGGGTTCCACAAGAATGATAAAAAATATAACCAGGGTAGATTCAATCAAAAGATTAATCACCGTAACAAGAATCTTTATGATTCGAAATTCTAGACATAAGAGAGTTAGTAAAGCAATTTTCAAAATGGATGTTTCTTGTAATGGAAAGGATTAGTTATAAATCTGATGGACTGAAACATACCTGGAGTTGTTCCTATTACAAACATTGTAGGGTTACCTTTATTAAAGGGGTTCCCTTTTGTAGTAAAGGCTTCTGTCATGACTTAAGTTTTTGAGTCTTCCTTTGAATCTTCACACAATCCCTGTAAAATCTCTTTGAATATATTTTTCAAAGGAAACATAGAAAAGGACTATATTAATTACAATAATGAAGCTAAATACTTATCCTTTTACGAGGAGGAGGAGGCTTCTTTTAAAGGGTTCTCCTTTTATATATATAAGATCAGTTTTTCTTCATGTACTTGCAACATTTATGTGACAAACAATACCAAGAATATACAAGTACGAATGCATGGTTATTAACTAATGATTTCTAAATCAAACCCTAAGTCATCTTTTAAGATATTGACTTAGATGACAACTATATTTAATAATATGAAAAACTGCAAGATAAAAACATTTCAAAGTTCTAAGCCAAATTAAGTTATACCTTGTATTGGCAAAAGTGATTATACGTACCTCAAAGAAAACTTACCTTAGTTCTCCAAGATATGAGTTCCAAGTTGCTTTCAAGAATGTTCACTTTAGTAGAGGCCGAGATTAAGGACTACCTTCTAGGAGCAACTATTATTGATGCCAAGTGGTACCAATTGTAGCTTCTTATTTACCGTGATTTGTCAGTGAACAACAACTTCTAACAAAATGCTATAATTTTTAGAAAAGAGAGACAATTTTTTGATATATATATATATATATATATATATGTTGATTTGTGGTAGCATCGTATGTGTTCTAGCCATGGAAATTGATGGAGAGGCTAAAGCACATGAAATCTCCAAGACCCAGAATGGTTTGGGCAGATTCTTCCCGATTTAGGAGATATTAAAATAATTAATATTTTTAATGGAGTTCCTAAGTCTAAACTTAGGAAAAATAAAATATTAATGGTTATTAATATAAAACTGGGTTAGAAGGTTCCAAAAGACATGGATCAAACGAAATCTAATCTTAGCTGTTGATTAGAGACGTAATCTCGACCCTTGAAGGACCAACAGGAAAAGTATAAGAGTAGGCTTGAGGGTCAGTTGGAGAATACACCAGAGTGATCAATCATTCGATTTTCTAGAGCGGGGTTGCTAAGAAACATTGAATTAGTGATCAGTTTGCAGCGAGGGGCAATGAGTAATGAACAAAGAGGCAGAGATCGTGCCGAGAGACCAACACAAAGGTAGAGAGGCTAACACAGAGGCTAGCTGAGACAGTGCAGAGGCTAGCTGAGACAGCGCAGAGGCCAGAGGACCTATGTCATCCACGCAGAGGGCAACAAGAGTGACATAGAAGGCCATAGAGGTTGCGTAGTGCCTCAGAGGGCTGACGCAGAGGGTTTTGAGGCTGACGCAGAGGCCAGGAGGGCTGACATAGTGCTTCAGTTGTGCCGGAGAGGGTTTCGTGGGGCAAATTTTCTGAATATCTGCTTCCAAATAGAGAGGTGTTACTACCAGTTATTTTTCTCTGTCAGGTGAGTCAGTTTGGCACCCAATGGTACTCAAGGATAGATTGCATAGTAAAATAAACCCTCAGAATTGCTGCACCGGTTTTCCCGCATTGGGTTTTTCTGGGGACGAGTTGTCCAAAAATAACGGTGTTGCTTGTGTGTTTGCTATTTCTTTCAATTATGATCTGTAGATGGTTCAGGCTGTATTGTGTTTATTTCGATGTTTATATGTTTAAATAACTTGTTCATAATTAACAAGTAGGAGAAATAAACCAAAAGAATACAGATAAAATTTCTAACAAATAGACTTAGAAATTTCAACATGGTATTAGAGCATGGTTGCAGATCACAGGAGAGCTGAAGGCATCAGCTGAAGCAGAGCATTTGCAGCAGAAACAATTGTCCCGAGTGACAGAAGCTGTTCCTTGCAGAAAGCGACAGAAGAAGGGTTGACGCAGAGGGACTGCGTCATCAATCCGGGCTAGAGAGAGGCCAGCGCAGAGGCTGAGGAGGGCAGAAAAAGGCTCACGTAGAGCCACGCTGAGACCAAGAGGGTTGACGCAGTTGGCTGAGGGAGCATTTTAGCTAGTGCTGGGATTGCGCAAAGCCTAGAGGCTCAGTCCTTTAGTTGCTGGGGCATAGGAAGCTGTGGGCAATTTGGGGGGAGTGAAGCTGGTGGGGTGTTGGGGGCAGAATAGTACCTAACTGGGCAAAACCAAGGTAGAGGGAGTCGCTACCGAGGCAGATTTCTAGCCAAGGAATCCGGATCAGTGTTGCAGGTGCATAGGAGATTAGAGAGGTACGACTCGACAGTTGGCAGGCGGATTTCCAGGAGGGAAATCGAGACTTAGAGGGAGTCTAGCAGAGAACTTCTAGATTGGAAGTAGCAACTCAGAGGGAATCGAAGAGAACTTCGAGAGGGAAGTAGAGAATCAGAGGAGTTGACAGGAGGAGCAGAGAGATGGGCATGAATGGACTGAGGGATCAGGATAGGCTAGACGAGGCGTCCAACTTTGTGGTTCGGAAGGCCAGGATCCTGCCCATTCTAGATAGACATCGCATCAAGGCCTTCGCCTTGAGAACAGTGGCTATCCCAGTTGACTCGATTGATCACGAGAAGTATGAGGAGGCAATGGCTAAGGTGAAATGCATCATCCTTGATGGTATTAAGGATCATGTGGTCCAACATATTGCCGAGAAGGAGACGACAAAGGAAATGTGGGATGCTTCGAAGAAGTTGTACCAGCATATTTCTGTGTAGAGGAAAATGTTACTTGAGAATCAACTGCGGTCATACCAGATACAGAAGGGGGAGCAGATAGATCACTTTCTTGGGAGATTGAAGGAGATCCGGGACCAACTGACTTCCATAGAGACCATGCCAGATTAGGAGTTGATGGTGAGGACCGCTCTAAACACAGTCTTCGAGGATTGGGAGACATTTGTCCAGAGCATTTTGGGTAGAGCGAATCTTCCAGATTGGGAAGAATTATGGGCAATTCTTTGCCAAGAAGAGATCAGACGGCTTAGCAAGACGGGAAGTAGTAGCAAAGGAGTCCGGATCAAGAAGGAAGAGGAAGAGGATGCAACTCTCGCATCTGCGGGGAAGCAGGAGAAAAGGAAGAAAAAGGACCTCTCCAAGGTTAAGTGCTTCAACTGTGGGAACTGGGTCTGTTGTCGAACAAAGTGTCTAGGCACCGTGACAACGCTCAAAGTAAGGGCTGTCACTCTAGTCCTTACTTCGTTTAGACTCTTTCCTACACAAATCAAGGGGGGTAGTCCCTAAGGTAAATGGAGGAGGATAGCCTGGGAAACACATGCTCTAGGAGATTTTAAGGATGAACAACTTGATGAATTTAAAGTGAGTCTCGGTTAATTGATATAGACAGATTAAACACAAGACACAACCACAGGATATGAATGATTATAGACCAGTGCCTTTATATTTGATTAACCATAGACTGAACAGAAACAAGATATCCCAAGTAATTTATATTATGTGACGAATAGTGACAATCATGAATGATCAATGTAAACAACCAAAACTGCAATATGTTCTAGCAATTAAATCCCATGAAGAAATACGAAAATTAACTGCTAAGAAATGATTCTAGATTAAAATGATTTTCATTAATGACCCAGATCTAGAATTAATTAACTTTCTCCTATAGCCAATAAAACTTTTGAAACATTAATCGCGCTTGACAATAGAGAAATACTACCACAAAAGGACACCAAGGAACTTTAGATGAACAATTTAATTATTCCTTAGGAGACTAATTTAATGTGGTAAAATGAAGAGATCAAATTTTTAATGTGACAAAAGTAAATTAAAAAGGTTAATAAATCGAAATTTTAATGGGCCATGAGCCACATTAAAATTTTTAATGTGAAAGCGCAAATCCTCTTTTAATTTAATTCCTTAGTCACTAGAAATAATTTTTTTTATAGATTTTTTAAATGTTTAGGATTTTTTAGATTTTTTAAATTTTTTTTTGTTTCAAGGCTTTTTAAATTTTTAAATTTTTTAGAAATTCTTAAATTTTTAGATTTTTAATTTTGTAAAAAATAAAAAATAAAAACATAAAAAAAATCAAATGTCACAAAGATTCAAAAAAGGCTTTTTATTTTTATTTTTTCCAAATGTTTTAGATTTTAGATTTTTTAATTTTATAAAATTTTTAGGCTTCTTAATGTTTTTTAAATGAAAGTCAAAATAAAATCAAAACCATAAAAAAATTGAAAATTGAAAAATGTAAAAAACAAAAGTAAATTCAAATGAAAAACAAAAAATAAATAAATAAAAGAAAACTATACTAACCCTAAACTAAACACATACATAATAAAAAAAAAGAAAAAGAAAAAGTCGAATAGATCAAATCGAAACTAACCCTAACAAATTAAAACCAAAAAAAAAAATTGAACTTGCTTTGTTTTATGTTGTGTACATCTGCAGGTCCAGCAGCGGAAAGGAGAGCTTGAAGGCAACGATGGAGAGATGAGTGGACAGTGAGGAGGACAGGTTGAAGAAGAAGGGAAATCGCAGCCTTTGGAGGAGGCAGTTGCAGAGGAGATAAGATAAGATAAGATAATTTTATTAATGTCCAACAAATGACCATAGTAGGTCAACGGGACTGTCAGTTACAATGATTACATCATGCAAGTCGGTGGACCAAACGGTCCCCTTTAACATTTCTTTTAAAAAGCAGGAAATACATCTAAAATGTAAATGAAGAAGCAAGGAGCTCTCGGCTTCGAAACAGAGCGCTGCGATGAAGCAGAGATGAAAAAGAAGAAGAAGAAGAAGAGGGGGGGGGGGGAAGGATCTCCTGTCTATCCCCTACTCCTAACATCCGAGGTCGAGAGAAGAAAACTGAGGGAAGCTTGTCAAAGTCTGCTGTCTTGTAGATATACTGGGCTGTCGATGATGTCGCCTGGAAGTTCTAAGGCGCCTCCTTGGGGTGGAACTAATCCTGGAGCGCTGGTGCAGTCTGGTGGGTCGGCCCCTCCGGGACCGCACTGATCTGTTTTCAGTATCAGTGGGATGGTCCATGGTTCTTTTGGTGCCCCGTGCTGAGGGTAGCGCCCTAAAGAAGTCCGTGATCTTCTGCGTAGTGTCCGATCTGGTGGGAGGCTGAAGAAAACGGGCCCGAAATCTGAAAGCCTCCTGGAGATAAAGTGCTAGGCATCTCGGATCAACATATCTGAGGAAGCTAGACAAGGTCTGAGAAGACCTGAAGAGACAATGGAAACGGCCTCGGATCTCGTAGTACGCAGGGCATCCGAAGATGAAATGTGTCTCTGTTTCTATCTCCTGTAAATGACAGAGCTGGCAGATCCTATCTGCCCTATCGATGTGGTGATCTGTTTCCACCCGGAGTCTGTGAGATCCGACTCTGAACTGCCCGAGGGGGATTCTAAGGGCATGCATCCAATGCTGGAACGTGTACTGAGGTCTGATGATGAGCCCATCCCTGATCTCCAGGCAGTGCTCCGCGTAGAAGGCCATTTTTGGGCGCAACCCATTGGGAGGATTGGTCCATGTAGTCTGAATGTATCATCTGTAGATATCCTCCTTTACGATTTTATTCAACTCTTGCTGATTGGGAAGAAAGTGGCCAGGAGCATTCAGAGAGTACTGAAAAGGAGGGAGGTGGTCCATTTGAATTCCTGAAGCCTCTAGAATCTCTGTCACACAGGTGTACCAACATTTGGATCGGCCTGTCTACATATGGGCGATGTGCTCCGAGGAGCAATATGCTAAATACGGGTATCTGTCACGACCCTTCCTCGCGTTTGCCAGGCCTCGGAGTCTGTGCAGGAGGGACACTAACCTGAAAATTACCTCTAGACGGAAAGGCTGAGCCCCGAACTCAGCTAGAATGATGTGCTGGGGAACTGTCTGCTTGCATCTGATGAAACGGCGCAAAAGGAGGGTCTGGACTCGCTCTACTGAAGCCCAATCTGACTCTAGGAGAGAGGGACCCCAAATCTCTGAGCCGTAAAGCACTGTGGGGCGAATCAAGGTGTCCATGATGCTCATTTTGGACGAGATGTCCTGAAAGTGGTGCCGGAAACACTGCCTTTCTAGAAGGGCTAGGGAGCCATACCCTTTGTTGATTCGAGGCTGAAGGGCTGGTCGCACGCTGAAGCGAGGCCCTGAGAACTGAACTCCCAAATATGTATAGGTGCTGACAATCTCGATTTCTTCTCCTTTAAATAGGAAGTAGAAATCTGAGGATTTCTTGACTCCATTGAAGATAATCACTTTGGTTTTACCAAGTTTATAGTTAAATGCCTCCGGTCACAAAAAGCTGCGAGCGCATCCAGCTGTCTCTGGAGGCCTTCTTGGGAGGAGGCAATGAGGGCAATATCGTCTGCAAAGAGGAGGATGGAGATTAGGACTTGGTGAAGAAGACATCCATCAGTATCCTGGATATGCTCTCGGAGGAAGGACTCAAGCTCATCGATATATATCCCGAATAAAGTAGTTGAAAGGGGGCATCCTTACTTGACTCCAATGGTGCTTCGGATGAAATCTGACAATCCTCCTACTGTGCGGAGATGACCAAGGACGACCTCATAGAGACGCATGATAGCATTAAGGAGAGTCGAGGAAATACCAATCTCTCTTAGCCTTTGGAAAAGATCTTTCCTTGGAATTGAGTCAAAGGCCTTCTGGAAGTCTTAAGCAGCAGTACACTTTAGAGGATCGATGCCTAGCCTCTTCGATCATCGATCGAAGAGTAAGGATGTGGTCGATCGTCTGGTGGCCTGGACGGAAACCTGCTTGGCCCTTGGCCCTGAGTTGTCTTTGCTCAAGAAAGTGGGAGAGCTTCCTATTGAGTACTGTGGCATATAACTTGGAGAATGTGTGCCCAACCATGATTGTCCTATAATTGTTGGGATCGGAAGTAGGTCCTGACTTATGGATCGGGTAGATAATGTGGTGTGACCAGCTATCCGGAAATCCATCTCGAACCACCTGGTTGAAAAGGTCCACCAGATATCCTACTAGAGGGTGAAGTCCATGCTTGAAGAATTCTGCCTGGAAGCCTTCTTCGTCTGCTGCCCTGCTGCTATTCATTGTCCATATTGCCTCCCTGATATCTTTGTCGGAGAAGAGGTGGCAGGAGGTGGGGGGGGAGTAACCCGAATCAGGGGCTGCCCAGGGATGTCATATAGTTGGGAGGTGTGAGAAAACATAGAGGCAGGATCAAGGTCGATTGGGCTAGGAGAGCACCGGGAAAGGATGGTCCCCCATAAATCTTTAGGGGAGCGAAGGAGGAGAGTAGAAAGAACCTGTCTCCTATGGGCAATGAAGAGGCGCTTCTTGCGGCGAAGGAGGCGACGGTAAGCTGAGCAGAGGTCTGGGTATGTAGGTAAAGAGTTTCGGAAGGCGTGTCGGAGGTCCTGATGCATAGACTTACATTCCTGGTCATACCAGTTGTTCATAGGGCAATTTCCCGGTTTGCGAGAGGTGGTGACGGAATGGGTAGAGAAGGGGAAGGATTGGAGCGCAGCTTTCCAGATTGCATGTGAGAGGCACTGGTATTTGTCCTTGGCGGAGCTGAGGGAGGTGAACTGGGATTTCGATGGGAGAGTCTGCCTAAGGATAGAGGAGAAGAGATCGGGGTCACCCTCCTCAAATCGAAAGGTGGTTCTGGGAGGGCTACGGGGAAGGGTAGGGGGTGGATTCTAGAGGTCAAACTGTAGTGAGAATGAGAGGAGTGCGTGATCTGCGAGGGGGATGGGGGTGACCGAGAAATTTTTGATGTAAGGAAGGAGATTCGGGTTTGCAATAGCATAGTCAACCACACTTGCCCCGCCTCCAAATGGTCTGCAGGTAAAGAAGTGCGAGGATGGGAAACATGGTAGACCGTTCAAAATTACCAGCTCATGAGATTCTCCCAACTGTAGCAGATATTTCCCATAGGTTGTGGTGGGTCCCAGGTGATCCTTGGATGTCCGGTGCATGCCGACCGTGATCGGGTCAATCCCTCGAGTGCAAAATATATCCTCTGTTCTATCATGCATAGGGATCTGGAGATCTTTGGTCCGGGCGTTGAAGTCTCCCGTGAGAATGACGTCCCCCACTGCCAAAAACCTGGTGATGTTAGAGTACAGGTCTGTAAAAGGGTCTCCGTCTGAGCTATTATGAATAGCGTAGGAAGACGAGATAGGTGGGAAGTAACAAACTGCAATATAAATGTCTCTCGGCAGTGATGTTCTGGCTCTGATCTGAATCCACATGAATCTGGCATACTCATCGGTCGCGACTACTGATACTTTGCTCCTGAGACTATCACGGACGAGGCAAGCCACACCTCCTGATCCCTTGACACCCCTTGAGCTTCGTGTCTCCTGTCTGCAAGCTGCGGTCCACTGGTGTCCTATAGTGGAGAGAAACATAGGATAAGGCAACGGGATGGATGTGCGGATCGATGAGTAACGAAGCTCATTTTTTGGAGCTCGATGGAGAGGGTAGCGAGGAAGGATTGTTGAATGGGACAACAACACTGTGAGGGCAAGGAGAGCGATTCGTAGGTTGAATGAATGGGAACAACATGCAACAAAGAGGAGAGAATAGACAACACAAGGGATTAGTGAGGAAAACGCAGGCAAAGAGAGATGGTAGCGAGGGTTTTTTAAAAAAAATTAGAAATTACACAGTGAACCCAAAAACCTAGGTAGCAAACCAATCAACAAAAATGGTAGCCCAAAATCTCTTTGAAAACTTTCCAGAAATCCTAATTAAAATATTGAATCCACTTGCTTCAGATTTAACCTTGAAACCCTCACGAAATTTCCAGATCTAAAATTAAAAAGTTTAAATTCAAACCCTTGGACTACAAAATGTCTGAATAATATCTCTAGAAAACTATGTTGATGAACCCCAGAGATCCAGATCTTACCCAACAGGGCTTAGATCTGGACTCTACACATATTTCTTCCTCGGATCTTTAGCTACAAGACAACAAGAAACACCCAAACAATATATACAATGATAAAACTAAAACCCAGAAAAACCCAAGTCAGAAAACCAAAAATAATTTATAGATCTATGTACAAGAATGGTAGATCTATCAGATATGAGGAGTATAAGTCCAACTCCGCCCCCAGATTTGATAATCTAAGGCTCTAAACAACCAAATCTATCAATTTCCCACATAAAAAATAAATTTTTAAATTTTAAAGGAGGTGCTTAGCTCAAAACCCTTTATGCATCACCAATAAAATTCTTATGATAAACCTGGGATTAAATTCAGCTGGGCTCTTCAGAAAACACGGATCAGGAGTTTGCTAGTCCAACTGAAAACTTCCCCGGACGCCCGATGATCTAAAAAAAATCAAGATTTTCTTGCAAAACTCAATCCAACCATCAGAATAGAGTGAGAAAATGATAAAAAAATTCAGATAAATAGAGATACCTGCTATTACATTCAAAATTTAAATTATCACTTAAACCCCAGCGACTGAGCAAGATACCTGTACTCAAATCACTCTTCAGAAGCTATCATCAATGGCTAAAAAAAATTTACGCATGAAAACGACACATCTTACAGTGTTTCCATGAAGAGTAACATCGACGAAAATTAACCCCAAAGTCTTTCTTTATTATTCAGAAAAAGATTACACGAGCTTTTCGCTTAACACACGACTCAAAGGTCGGATGGATCAATTGACAAATGACTTCCTATTTAAAGATAAATCCTCCAACGACTAGTTCAAGTGATCCTCGTTAAAGCAATCTCGACCGTTGATGAGGATTAAAATTTCTTTTAATCTCATCTGTCGTAATATTTAAATATTTGGTGAAATTCGATTTTTATAATTAAATTCATTTTAATTAACTTAAAAATTAAAATTTTGAGTTAATTTCCCCAAAATTTTGACTTTGACTTAACCCTAGGGATCAAAAGCTTAAAATTATCAAAATAATTACTTTACCTTAGCCCCGGGACCTTTTAAATTTTGATTTTTAAGGACCGACGAATTTTTCCTTTAAAGAATTTAAATTTACCTAGGATCTAGAATTAATTAAATTTCTAGCTTAGGGTTTTAATTAATTTTTGGCCAAAAAATTTAATTAATTAACCTATGAGGGGATAAATTATTGTTTCAACCCTGAAGACATTTTACATCATGATTTTCATATTTTTTACATCTCAAGGGGGAAAATCCATTTGTAAAAGACCTTCACAGACTACCTATTTCTGCGACACAAATATAATCCAGTAGACCAAACAATTTGTAATAAAATAACCTAACCAAATAGCTAGGATTATTCCCAAATCACTTTTACATAGACTCGATCTAGAACACTAGGACTCGCCTAAGATCCTAGTGACAAAATCCATTCCAGCTTTGGGGTAAGAGTGAAGGTAAACTTTGTCGACCATCTGAGAATGGATCGATGAGACAAAAAACCTCCCGGAATGTAGATCATCACCATAAAAGTAGGTTTACCTAGGCAATTACATACACGACACGGATTTGCTGAGATTATTTACATTATACACATGCAGAAAAGGTTTACATAACATCTTGGAAGTGAAACTAATGATAATAGTTGTACGACACGAACACATAAATCAAGCACTATCCCTTTTGCAAAAAAGGGGGTGTACTGCTATGGGTCGTTGACATGTAGTGGTCAACATCTGGCTCTACTTGGGGACACGTTGCTGCACTGGAGGAATGTGAGAATCCTGAATCTGCATCCACGCAACACACAATATAACATAAGTAGCGTCCATCGAAAAAATCATCATATAATGTTAAGCACAGGAAAGATAAGCTCTTCATTTATTAACTATCCTAATAACACGAAAAACAGAAATATAACTACAAAATGAAATACTGAAATAATAGGGTATAAGGTTAGAAATACAATACAAAGATGCCCCATGGCATCAGGTGTGTTCAATATAGTGCATATTGAGCATTTGCCTGCTTTCAGGCAAATCTGTTGGTTGTTTCTCAGATGTGCCATGTCCAATCCTGCACGCGTTAGGAGTTTTTCTATCAGAAAATCAAGCTGTTTGCGGCCATCAGATGCATCAAACCGCTTTCTCATTCTCTTTCTCTTGCGCTTTTTCTTTGTGGCAGGCTGTATCACTAATGATGTGGAACATTCTGCTTCAAAACTCTCAGATGAAGTATGTAAGATATGCATGACATGTCTTTCTTCATTTTACATTTGCGCTATCAAGAATGATGGATCAGTCTCACAGGTGTCATGAGTTATAACTTGATCTTTTATGACTCGTGGATTAACCATGTGAGCATCAACCTGATTCTTATTAATTTCCATTTTATCCGGGTCACCTTCAATTAGCCACTTTTCAATGGAACAAATGACCTCTTCATAATAAGATGGAGCTTGCTGCAACAGACAAGGAGGCTTATGATTTGTTGACATTTCCTTGTTTCTTTCATCCTCTGGCTGATGCTAAAATTTCTGTACCTGTATTGTTATGGCATCCATCTGGTTAGAGTGTTCAACCTTCATAGCATTGATTTCCTTGGCATGGTTTTCCTCCATGGTCAATAACTTATTCTGAAGACATATCTGACCAGCTTCCATATCTTTTATTACTTTGTCATTATCTGCTTTTATGGTCATCAAGCAATTTTGCATAGAGCTCATTTCTCTGTCATGATTAGCTTTCATGGTTTCCATTTCCTTAGCATGTTTTTCTCTCATGACAAGTAAATAGTTTTGCATGGAAGTCCTTTCTTTGTCATGACCTGCTTCCATGGCCTCCATCATTGTGTTATGATTTACTTGAATAGTACTCATTTCTTTCTCATGATGACTCTGCATGTCGGTCCTCATAGCCTTCATATTCTGAGCACACTTTTCTACTACGGTGGCTACGTGATCGGAGTGTTTAATTTTCATGATTTCCATCTCCTCATCACATTTTTCCAGTTGAGTGTACAAAGTTCTCATATCCTAGGCGTAATCAACTATCAATTTTTCTTGACTAAGCTCCATATTTTTTACCAGCTATGTTTCACTGAATTGCACGTCTTTAACCAACTGCTTTAGTTCTTCTATAAGATGCTTATCATTTTCCCTTTCATTGTCGACACTAATTTGACAACTTGTTCCTGCTTTTCCACTATCATGGATTCGTCTTGCAACGGTACAAGTGGATTCATCATGAGAACATTCACAATGCCTGCAATATGACGCATTTTGATATGGAGAATTGTCTTGAAGTATTTCATTGACAGTTGGATCCTTTACAAGATCACTTTCATCTTGTTGCATAGTATTAGGGGCACAAGGCGAACCACCTTGATCTCCATATCTATCTTCAAAAGCATTGATGATGTCTTGTAAAGAAGTGAAAGAATCTTCAGGACAATTATGAAACCAATTCAAAGCATCACCCTCTAAAGAAAAGGCAAATAGATGCATCTTGACATCTTCATGTTTATATTGGGAAGAATGACAATATCTGATTATTGTATGAGTAACCTTGGATAGATGCTTTCTAGCAACAGTTGAATCACCACCCGAGAACAAAGGTAATTTATGAATGGCCTCTTTCAGCATATCATGGAGAAAGTTATCAAAATGACACGGGGTAAACAAGTCATCCATGATGACTTGCTTAAAGGGATAATGAGGGACCAAATGGATGCTAGAGAGAGACTCCTGCTAAAGAAAACCAAGAGATCCACAAGAAGCGAGCTTCTAGTACAAATTCTTGTAAGAAATGAAAGTAGTGGAGTCGTCAATTGAACATGAATCTAGCTCTAAGATCCAAAAGGCAAAAACAACTGGATATAAGGGAGGGCTTCTTGTCTAAGTGATAATGGATGAATAAGTGGAGTCGCCACCCAAACTAGAAAAGAACCGAAATGTCCAGGTGTTAAAAGTGCAGATGAAACGATTAATGAGATGATGAAAGATAAGGCGATGAAAAGATCAAATGACGCCAAAAAATTTTGTGCCGCTTGACGGGCTAATGAATGGCGAAGAAGATGAGATGATTAAAACGATGTCGAGGAAACCAAGGACAGAAAAAACTCTATCCCCGACAATGGTGCCAAAAAATGTTGTCGCACAAAGTGTGTAAGCACCGCAACAACGCTCAGAGTAAGGGCTGTCACTCTAATCCTTGCTCACTCCGTTTAGACTTTCCTAGACAAGTCAAGGGGGTTAGTCCCTAAGGTAAATGGATGAGGATAGCCTGGGAAACACAGGCTCTAGGAGATTTTAAGGATGAATAACTTGATGAATTTAAAGCGAGTCTCGGTCAATTGAGATAGACAGATTAAACACAAGACACAACCACAGGATATGCATGATTATAGACTAGTGCCGTTATATTCGATTAACCATAGACTGAACAAAAACAAGATATCCCAAGTAATTTATATTATGCGACGAATAGTGGCAATCATGAATGATCAATGTAAATGCCTAAAACTGCAATATGTTATCGCAATTAAATCCCATGTAGAATTACGAAAATTAACTGCTAAGCAATGATTCTAGATTAAAATGATTTTCATTAATGACCTAGATATAGAATTAATTAACTTTCTCTTATAGCCAATAAAGTTTTTGAAACATTAATCGCTCTTGACAATAGAGAAATACTACCACAAAAGGACACCAAGAAACTTTAGATGAACAATTTAATTATTCCTTAGGAGACTAATTAAATGTGGTAAAATGAAGAGATCAAATTTTTAATGTGACAAAAGTAAATTAAAAAGGTTATATAATCGAAATTTTAATGGGCCATAAACCACATTAAAATTTTTAATGTGAAAGCGCAAATCCTTTTTTAATTTAATTCCTTAGTCACCAGATTTTTTTTTTAGATTTTTTAAATGTTTAGGATTTTTTAGATTTTTTAAAATCTTTTATACTTCAAGATTTTTTTAATATTTTAATTTTTTAGGAATTCTTAAATTTTTAGATTTTTAATTTTGAAAAAAATAAAAATTCAAAATATAAAAAAATCAAATGTCACAAATATTCCAAAAAGGCTTTTTATTTTTATTTTTTCCAAATGTTTTAGATTTTAGATTTTTTAATTTTGTTAATTTTTTAGGCTTCTTAATGTTTTTAAATGAAAGTCAAAATAAAATCAAAACCATAAAAAAATGAAAATTGAAAAATGTAAAAAACAAAAGTAAATTCAAATGAAAAAAAAAAAAAACTACACTAACCCGAAACTAAACACATACATAATAAAAAAGAAAAAAAAGAAAAAGTCGAATAGATCAAATTGAAACTAACCCTAACAAATGAAAACCAAAACAAAAAATAAAAATCGAACTTGCTTTGTTTTATGTTGTGTGCATCTGCATGTCCAGTGATGGAAAGGAGAGCTCGAAGGCAGCGATGGAGAGATTCGTGGATAGTGAGGAGGATAGGGCGAAGAAGAAGGGACAGACAGGTCGAAGAAGAAGGGAAATCGCAGGGTTTGGAGGAGGCAGCTGCAGAGGAGAGAAACACAGGTTAAGGTAGCGGGATGGATGTGCGGATCGATGAGTAAGGGAGCTCGTTTTTTGGAGCTCGATGGAGAGGGCAACGAGGAACGATTGTTGAATGGAGCTGCGGACAATCAACGAGGAGCAACGTTGGAAGAACCGATAAATGTGGGACAACAACGTTGTGAGGGCAAGGAGAGGGATCCGCAGGTTGAATGAATGGGAACATTGTGCAACAAATAGGAGAGAACAGACAACGCGAGGGATTAGTGAGGAAAACACAAGCAGAGAGAGATGGCAACGAGGGTTTTAAAAAAAAATTCGAAATTGCACAGTGAACCCAAAAACCTAGGCAACAAACCAATCAGAAAAAATGGTAGCCCAAAAACTCTTTGAAAACTTTCCAGAAATCTTAATTAAAATATTGAATCCACTTGCTTCATATTTAACCTTGAAACCCTCACGAAATTTATAGATCTAAAAATAAAAACATGAAATTTAAACCCTTGGACTGCAAAATATTTGAATAATATCCCTGGAAAATTATGTTGATGAACCCCAAAGATCCACATCTTACCCTCTAGGGCCTAGATCTGGAATCTACACAGATTTCTTCCTCAGATCTGTAGCTGCAAGACAACAAGAAACACCTAAACGATATATACAATGATAAAACTAAAACCCAGAAAAACCCAAGTTAGAAAACCAAAAATAATTTACAGATCTATGTATAAGAATGGTAGATCTATCAAATATGAAGAGTATGAGTCCAACTCCGCTCCTAGATCTAATAATCTAAGGCTCTAAACAGCTAGATCTATCAATTTTTCGCATAAAAATTAAATTTTTTAAATTTTAAAGGAGGTGCTTAGCTCGAAATCCTTCATGCATCACCAGTGAAATTCTTATGATAAGCCTGGGATTAAATTCAGTTGGGCTCTTCAGAAAACATGGATTGAGAGTTGGTTAGTTCAATTGAAAACTTTCCCAAACACCCAATGATCTAAAAAAATGAAGCTTTTCCTGCAAAACCCAATCCAACCATCAGAATAGAGAGAGAAAATGATAATAAAATTCAGATAAATAAAGATACCTGCTGTTACATTCAAAATTTAAATTATGACTTAAACCCTAGCGACTAAGCAAGATACCTGTACTCAAATCACTCTTCAAAAGCTATCATCAATGGCTAAAAGAAATTGACGCATGAAAATGACACATCTTACAATATTCCATGAAGAGTAGCACCGGCGAAAATTGACCCCAAAGTCTTTCTTTATTATTCAAAAAAAGATTACATGAAAGTTTTTCGCTTAGCACACGACTCAAAGGTCGGATGGATCGACTGACAAATGACATCCTATTTAAAGATAAATCATCCAACCGCTAGTTCGAGTGATCCTCGTCAAAGCAATCTCAATTCTCAACCATTGATGAGGATTAATTTTTTTTTTAATCTCATCCGTCGAAATATTTAAATATTTGGGGAAATTCGAATTTTTCAATTAAACACATTCTAATTAACTCAAAAATTAAATTTTTGAGTTAATTTCCCAAAAATTTTGACTTTGACTTAACCCTAGGGATCAAAGGCTTAAAATTTATGAAAATAATTAATTTACCTTAGTTCCAGGACCTTTTAAATTTTGATTTTCAAGGACCAACGAATTTTGCCTTTGGAGAATTTAAATTTACCTAGGACTTAAAATTAATTAAATTTATGGCTTAGGACTTTAATTAATTTTTGGCCAGAAAATATAATTAATTAACCTACGAGGGGATAAATTATTTTTCCAACCCTAAAGACATTTTACATCATGATTTTCATATTTTTTACATCTCAAGGGGCAAAACCCATTTGTAAAATTCCCTCATAGACTACCGATTTCTGCGACACAAATATAATTCAGCAGTCCAAGCAATTTGTAATAAAATAACCTAACCAAACAGTTAGGATTATTCCCAAAACACTTTTACATAGAGTCGATCTAGAACACTAGGACTCACCTAAGATCCTAGTGACAAAATCCATTCGGCTTTGGGATAGAATTGAAGGAAAACTCTGCCGACCATCCAAGAATGGATCGGTGAGACAAAAAACCTCCCGGAATGTAGATCATCTGTTATGCTCTTAACCTGCAAGACGATACCAGAATACCAAATATGCGAAGAAATATACCCAGAATATAGAACAATGAGCAATAACAGCAAGTATTTTATTATTTAGAAAGCAAAGTTCACTTGCCTCTTCGAGGGGGCAACCTCCAATAGCGCTGAGCTCGATTACAAAAATAAGACACGATGCTCCTCCCAGGGAGTCTCTATCATTTATATAGGATTCATACATGCAATACCATGGGGCAATACCATGGTTCTTATTAAGTTATTAATACCGTCTATCTAATACCATGGCCCATTTGCAACTAACTGTGGTCCCATCATTAAATGCGGGTTAACCACTTACAATTATTAATATGGGTTTTATTGACTCTTTACTTAACTATAACTATGACTCGATTCTATTACATAAATAAGGGGGTTAGGTTGGGACCCTGACATGCCCTCCCCCATAAGAATAGCCTTGTCCTCAAGGCTGAAGTTGCGGAAACTGCTGAAGAATAGTTGTTGGTTCCCAGGTTGCATCTTTCGGAGAGGTGTCTTTCCATTTGACGAGGACTTGCTTGATCATGCGGCCACGTAGGTGCCATTCTTGTGTGTCGAGGACCTGTTCAGGGTGGAGCCAGATTGACCCTTCTTCATCCAGTTCAGGTAGACTGGTTTGAATTCTGCAATTGTTCCCAATCACTTTCTTGAGGCATGAGACATGGAAAACTGGATGGATTTTTCCAGTGGGTGGCAAAGCTAGCTTGTAGGCCACTTCTCCAATGTGTTGAAGTACTTGATACGATCTGTAGAATTTTGGAGATAGTTTCTGACAACCCTTGTCTTTGAGTGATGTTTGCTTATATGGTTGCAGCCTCAAAAATACCTGATCCCCTTCTTGAAATTGGCGTTCTGAGCGATGTTGATCTACCTGTTGCTTCATGCGGTTTTGAGCTTGATGAAGATTCTCTCTAAGATGGGCCAGCATGGTTGTGCGGTTCTGTAGGAGTTGATCCACTGCTTGTACCTTTGAGCACCCCTTGATATAAGAAGTAGGGGAAGGAGGGAGTTGACCATAAACTGCTTCATATGGAGTCATTTTGGTGGTGGCATGATAGTTGGTGTTATACCACCATTCAGCTAGAGGTAACCACTGTACCCAGAGATGTTGCTTTTCTGAAGTGAAACACCTAAGGTAGGTTTCCAGACATTTGTTGACTGCTTCAGTTTGACCATCAGTTTGTGGATGATAGGAAGTACTGAGTTGTAGTTGGGTACCTTGTAGCCGGAAGAGTTCCTGCCAAAAGTTACTGGTGAATACCAGGTCACGATCAGACACAATGGAAGTGGGCATGCCATGCAATTTGAAGATCTGATCCATGAAATATTGAGCGATCAAAGTCAGTGTAAAAGGGTGGGGTAGGGCGCAAAAATGAGCATACTTAGAAAGTCTGTCCACAACCACCATGATGACTGACTTGTTTCCTGACTTTGGAAGACCTGTAATGAAATCCATAGAAACCTCCATCCATATTGATGTCGGGATGGGCAATGGTTGTAATGTGCCTGGTGCTTTCACTGTTTCTCCTTTGTGGCGATGACAGATGTCGCATTTAGCTACAAAAGTAAGAATGTCCTTTCTCATGCCTGTCCAAAAAAGTGATCTTCAAGTGCGAGCATACGTCTTCTGAAAGCCTGAATGTCCTGCAGTGGGAGATGAGTGCAACTTTGCCAAAATACAACTTTTGAGGGTGGATGTTGGTGATATTACTACTTTGTCCTTGTAGCGAAGAATCTCATCCTGCCATGAGTAGCCCTCTGTGGAATTTGGATCTGCCTGTAATTGAGTAATGAGTTGGGAGAGCCAGGGATGTGAAAGCCATTCCTTGCGAGCCTCTTCAATCCATTCTGGAATGGGAAGGGAAATTGCGAGCAGGGTACTTTCCTCCTCAAATTCGCGAGATAATGCATTTGCTACAATATTTTCGTGCCCTTTCTTGTAAATTATCTCATAATCATATCCCAGCATTTTGGCGAGCCATTTATTTTGTTGTGGTGAGGATAGGCGTTGCTCCAAAAAATATTTAAAGCTTTGATGGTCTCTGTGGATTTGGAAGCGTCGCCCCAATAAGTATGGTCGCCAGATATCTACTGCATGTAAGATGGCCATCATCTCCTTCTCATAGGTAGATTGTCCCAGATTCTTCCCACTTAGTTGTTGGCTTGTGAAGGCCAAGGGTCGACCTTCCTGCATTAAGACCGCCCCAATATCCGTACGTGAAGCATCGCATTCAATGACAAAAGATTTGGTGAAGTTGGGTAGTGCTAAGACTGGAGTGGAACACATGGCATTTTTGAGAGCTGTAAAGGCCTGTTGTGCTTCATCATTCCAGAGGAATGAATTTTTCTTGAGGAGTTGAGTGAGGGGCCTCGCAATGCGACCATAATTGCAGACAAATTTGCGATAGTAGCCCGTGAGACCCAAAAATCCTCTCAGGCTCTTCAAGGTCTTAGGTTGAGGCCAATCCTGCATTGCCTGGATCTTTTTGGGGTCCACCCTGACACCTTCACGCCCCACAATGTGGCCCAAATACTCAACTTCTTCCATGCCAAAAGAACACTTGGACATCTTAACAAATAATTTATGCTCGCGGAGCAGTTGCAAGAGCAGATCTACATGCTGAAGATGTGCGGCCCAAGTGCGACTGTAGATGAGGATGTCATCAAAGAAAACAAGGACAAATTTTCTGAGATATGGTTTGAGCAGGTGGTTCATAAGGCTCTGAAAAGTGGATGGGGCATTACAAAGACCGAATGGCATGACCAGGAACTCATAATGGCCTTCATGAGTTCGGAAAGCAGTCTTTGGAATGTCGACTTCTTTCATGCGAATTTGGTGGTAGCTTGAGCGAAGATCAAGCTTAGTGAAGAATTGAGCCCCATTTAGTTCATCCAACAAATCATCAACAACCGGGATGGGAAATTTATCTTTGACTGTCAACTTATTAAGGGCCCTGAAGTCTGGACACATACGCCATTCCCCATCTTTCTTGAGCACCATGACCACCGGTGATGAATAAGGACTAATGCTAGGATGAATGATGCCTGCTTCCAAAAGTTCCTTGATTATTTTTTCTATTTCATTCTTTTGGGCGAACGGATATCTATATGGGCACACATTTGGTGGTTGGGCCCCTGGGACCAAAGTGATGCTATGATCATGTTCCCCTCTCGAGGGTGGAAGCTCATGAGGCTTGTCAAAGACTAGCAGATGGTTATTTAAGATCTGTTGCATCTCAGGATGAATCTGAAGAGAATTGGGTTCGAAGGCCTGGATGGCATTAAATTGAGCTATAACTCCATGATGGCCCTTTTTTAACAATTTTTCCATCCGATGTGAGTTGATGATAGAGGGAGCTCCCGCCTGGAGTCCGCGGAGGGTATGTGTGTGGTTGTTCTGCTTAAAGCTCATATATAACTCCTGGAAATCCATTGTGATTGGGCCAAGTGTGCGAAGCCATTCAACACCTAGGACAATGTCGCACCCTCCCATGTGTATGGCAAACATGTGGGTCTTTAACTGATAATCGCCCATTTTAAGTTTGACATTTTCACAACGGCTTCACAATTCATTGTTCCTGCATCAGCAATTTGGACTTGGAAGTTAGAAACTGCTCGTACAAAACAATGCACTGCTTCCGCGACTCTTTGATGGATAAAATTATGTGTACTTCCACTATCAATCAAGACTACTATTGGGCGATGCTTAATAAAACCTCTGATTTTGAGAGTTTGAGGCGAAGAAATCCCTGCCAAAGCATGCAGCGAAATAACTGGTTCTTCAAGTACATTGTCCTTCTGGTTGTCCTCTTCTTCCTCCTCTAGTTCCTCAAGTGGTGGGGCTTCCTCCGATGAACTGTGATCAGTAGCATCAATTTGAAAGAATTTGGGCTCCTTGCATTTATGCCCGGGGGAGTATTTTTCATCACAGTAGTAACATAATCCTTGCTTTCTTCTTTCCGCCATTTCTGCAGGTGACACCTTTTGAACCTTGAGTGTTTGGGTAGTGCTGTGAGCCTGTGGGGGGCGACCCTTGGCGGTGAAATTTGGGCGATTGGACTGGGCCACTAATGCACGTTCTACTTCACGAGCTATCTTGCAAGCCTCCAGCCATGAGGGAGGGTGGTGCAGTCGGATGTGGGCTTGTATGGCTTCTTTAAGACCACTGATAAAACATTCCGTGTAGAACTCATCTTGTAGACCTCCAGTGCAGAAAGCTAAGGCTTCAAAGGCTGTAATATATTCATCCACTGTTCCTGTTTGTCGGAGCTTAGTGAGACGACCCAAAAAGGCAGAGTCATGGTCAAAGCGATCCATAAGAGCTTTTTTGAATGTCTCCCAAGTCAAGGGCCTTCCATAGCAACGTTGATGTCATTGCCACCATTGCCATCTTTCATTGTCCAAGTACATCTATCTACACTAAGCTGAGTAGCATTATCTAGGATGTAATTCAGATTGAAATATTGCTCCATTTGTGCTATCCATGCTGCTGGGTGAGAGCCATCAAATTTTTACATGTCCAGATTGGGTGGTCGCGGATGGGATTGTTGGTGGGTGCCAAAGAGGTGAAGAGACTGGCTAGACTCACCCTCACTGTGTTCAGTGCCAATATATGCCTCCTCGCGGGCCTCTGCCTTGCCCTTAGAGAGTGTTGCATTTAATTCCTTCAGCTGCGCCACTATGGCTGTCAAGGTTGTTTCAAGGCTTTCCATCCGTTCATTTGCCATTTTTTGAGCTCTAGTTTGTACCATGCACCGAGGCGATGTGCTTGAAATTTGGGACTGCTCGAATTTTTTTGGCACTAACAATTGAATGGTACCACCTTGCTCAGCTCGTCGTCCTGATTCTTATGGGCTAAGTCACCAATAAGCGCCCCGGGGGGTCTCAGACTTTTTTTTTGTTACTCCGAACAGAGTTTTACTCCTTCCTTAGGAATACTGCAGTAGCCGAATCCCAGAAATGTCAATGCTGCCAAAAGTCCTGCGAAAATCACGCCCAAGTATAGGAACCCACACAACTACTCAAATCTGGATGGTGGATCTGATGGATCTGAACGACGAAACTGATTGCTGCTGCGGATCTGATGGATCTGAGAGATCTGAATGGCTGATCTGATAGATCTGAACTGCGAAACTGATTGCTGCTGCAGCGACAAAAACCCCACTTGCGAGATCTGATCTGGCAAAGATTATGTGTGATCCAGAGATAGATCAGGGAACTATGGTCTCCAGGAGTGTCAGGTGCTACAGATCACAATATACATAAGGGTCTGACAGTAGTACTCGGCCCAATTTTTCAGGGCACTAACCAAGGAGGATCAACCGTACCCTTAGTCGTACAACCCAACTACCTTATCGTACGCGCGAGTAATCTCTCCGAGTGCTGTTCTCGGTGTACTGTAGCAGCAAGACGACCGACGGTTTATCTATGGCGAGGTTATCAAGGGAGCTAGGGGGCTTCCGATATACCCAGAGGGTACTTGGAAGACAGTCCATGCGCGGTTCTGTCTAATGTGCTACTACTCGAAGGGGTACCCACAGGGGTTACAAGGGAGTCCAACAAGCGTGACCACCTCTTGTATTTCCTGCGTGCATGCCTCCCCAAATCCGTAGGTTTATGCGCTCAACGACAGATTCCGTGGTTTAAAGACGCTGGAACACGTCTCTAGCCAAAAAAAAAAAATTGCTAAAAATTGGAGATCCCACTAGCCCTGGAAAGCGCTCTGATACTTGTTATGCTCTTAACTTGCAAGACGATACCAGAATACCAAATATGCGAAGAAATATACCCAGAACATAGAACAATGAGCAATAACAAGAAGTATTTTATTATTCAAAAAGCAAAGTTCACTTCCCTCTTCGAGGGGGCAACCTCCAATAGTGCTGAGCTCGATTACAAAAATAAGACACGATGCTCCTCGCAGGGAGTCTCTATCCTTTATATAGGATTCATACATGCAATACCATGGTTCTTATTAATACCATCTATCTAATACCATGGCCCATTTGCAACTAACTATGGTCTCGTCATTAAATGCGGGTTAACCAATTACAATTATTAATATGGGTTTTATTGACTATTTACTTAACTATAACTATGACTCGATCCTATTACATAAATAAGTGGGTTAAGGTGGGACCCTAACATCGTCACCAGAAAAGTAGGTTTACCTAGGCAATTACATACACGACACGGATCTGTTGAAGTGAAACTGATGTTGATAGTTGTATGACACGAACACATCGATTAGGCGCTATCTCTTTTGCAAAAAAAAGAGGGTGTACTGCTATGGGTCATTGACACGTAGTGGTCAATAGGGTCATTATGTGAACCAGTGTCCGAGGAAGAAGACTAAGGGAGAGGCGTCTGACTCCAAAGCAACGCCAACAAAGGCGGAAAAGGAGGTATTGGAGGATGACGATTGTGCCATGAGTGCTCATGTACTTCCATAGAAGAGGTGGGGAGACATCGAGTTGTAGTCAGGAAGACTACAGGTGATGAGGGGCAGGATCCTTGAGGGACCCAACCTCTTGGATTACACCTCGCTATGGGAGCCCCGAAGAGAGAGTAGCAGGACTGGTGGATGTTGGTAGAAATGGATACGGATGAAGCGACAGAGAGTGCTATAGTGCAGTAGTCCCAGGAAACGCAGAGCTAGCAGGTTGCAACAATGCGAGAGTCACAGAGAGGGTTGGAACAGTGCAGGATGGCACATAGAGCTTTGCAGTGGTGCGAGAGGCAGGGAGTTGTTGCAGCAACGCAGAGGCAGTAGAGGGAGCTCTTGATAACGATAGAGATTGCTTCAGCATAGGGAGTGTTTCTAGCCTGACATGGATGTCAGTAGTTGGGTGGATCAGTTACTTCTCAATAAATAAGTTGCAGTACAGTGGCATTTAGCGGTAGCATGATGTAGCATGATGAGAGGGGGTTGCAGTGCAGATGCAGTGTTGGGAGAAAGGACCTGCAGTAGTGGTAGTGGCAGTGGTAGGGCCATGGGCATCAGTACACGATGCGACAATGTAGATGAGGTTGGGCGGGGAGGCCTAGCATCAACACAGGTACAGTGCCATATAATCAGGGTGATACTCAGTGTGGAATATTACTAGAGCATAGTCCTCGCTAAGAGGGAGTGTTGATTTATGGTAGCATTAGATGTGCTCTAGCCATGAAAATTGGTGGAGAGGCTAAAGCACATCAGATCTTCAAGACCCATAAATGGTTTGGGCAGATTCTTCCCGGTTTAGGAGATATTAAAATAATTAATATTTTTAATGGAGTTCCTAAGTCTAAACTTAGTAAAAATAAAATATTAATGGGTATTAATATAAAACTGGGTTAGAAGGTTCCAAAAGACATGGATCAATCCAAATCTAATCTTAGCCGTTGATTATAGATGTAATCTCAGCCATTGAAGGACCAACAGGAAAAGTATAAGAGGAGGCTTGAGGGTCAGTTGGAGAATACACTAGAGTGATCAATGATTCGATTTTCTAGAGCGGGGTTTGCTAAGGAATGTCGAATCAGTTTGTAGCGAGGGGCAGTGAGTACTGCACAGAAAGGTAGAGATAGTGCCGAGAGACCAACACAGAGGCAGAGAGGCAGATGCAGAAGCCAGAGCAGGCCACGCAGAGGTTAGCTGAGACAACGCAGAGGCCAGAGGGCCCATGTCATCCATGCAGGAGTGACGTAGAAGGCCGTAGAGGCTATGCAGTGCGCCTCAGAGGGCTGACACAGAGGGTTTTGAGGCTAACGCAGAGGCTAGGAGGGCTGGCATAGTGCTTCAGTTGTGCCGGAGAGGGTTTCGTGGGGCAGATTTTCTGAATATCTGCTTCCGAATAGAGAAATATTACTGCCAGTTATTTTTCTCTATTGGGTGAGCTAGTTTGGCACTCAGTTGTACTCAAGGATAGACTGCATAATAAAATAAACCCTCAGAATTGCTGCACCGTTTTTCCCGCATTGGGTTTTTCTGGGGACAAGTTGTCCAAAAATAATGGTGTCACTTGTGTCTTTGCTATTTCTTTCAGCTGTAATCTGTAGATGGTGGAGACTGTATTGTGTTTATTTCGATGTTTATATGTTTAAATAACTTGTTCATAATTAACAAGTAGGAGAAATAAACCAGAAGAATACAAATAAAATTTCTAACGGATAGACTTAGAAATTTCAATATATATATATATATATATATATATATATATATCATAATTTTCTGAAGATGATTGTGGCCCTTTTAGTTGACTGTAATTTCCTCAAATAATCTAAAGATTGCTTCTATTTAGTCTGATCTTGGTTCCTTTTATAAGAAGACCTTTTGTTGTACATTAGGACTATATGATACTTGGCCTTTCCTTGTGTGCATAGATCCTCGTCCTATTCCACAGATGTCTCAGTTCTTATATAGTGACTGTAGATTCAAGTTGGCCCTTTACAGTGCTTGCAATCAACTTGTCACTAGGTCCTTTTTCTTACTAGCTGTTCAACTTCCAAATGTCTCTCTATTCCTTGACCAAAAACACAGACTTCTAAAGATTTTTAGGTTCTTGAGGTGACACAGATTTTGGATTAAAAATATGAATTCAGACCTTTATATCTATACTCAGTACTTCGCTCTTTCTACTAAAGGATTTGACCTTGAATGGGTTGCTTCATTAACCTTTCGGTCCACCAAACACAAAGTTGTTATGTCTTTGCTCTTTTGTCCAGGTCCGCGGTTATATTACAGAGATTAGGGCTAATTTATAGTGCCCAAAAGTTATGATTTACTTCTTTGAGGAGGTCTTAGTTGAGCAGACTTCTTTGCCATGACTTGTAGCCTTTTTGATCTCCTTCCTGCCCTTATGCAAATGAACCAAGCTCTGATACCATGTTGAGAAATCTAGGGCATCATGTATTTAACTTGATTTCTCTTCTACTATGACATTATCTTATGATGTTTTACTTATTATAAATTCTTTCAATTTGTTATGTTCTTATCATTAAGACTAATGCCAATCCATGAAGATCACAAACAAAAAGGGAGCACAAGATATAGGCACATAGCCAGGGCAAAACCCCTAAGTAGGGGAAGACCCAGTCAAGAACTCTTCCTTCAGTAGATTCAAATCATAGTGAGACAACCAAGTCTCTTGACACCTAGAACAAAAACCTTCCATCCATCAAGTCAGTCTAGCACACATCTATTGGTCCATTTCTTCAAGTAGATATACCAAATATTAATCCTATAGCTGGATAGATTCTCGGTCCTGTAGCTATACCAAGTTTTGGTCTTGCAGTCAATTATAGTCTCTCATTCATAGTCAACGGTTCTGTAATGGAGTGATAGTCCAGTCTTGTAGTTACCCAATCCTTTGCTGTCCTAAAGATGATCGAAATACATTGATAGCCCACACTTCGCTGTCCTGTGATACTCTTTTCTTTGCTGTTCTGTAATCATCCGAATTCCTTGGCTTTGTTCTTCATTTAGTCGAGTTCAATAGGCTATATATAGTTGTTTCTATTTGTAGTTGAGGCCGACATGAATAATTTGAGGACCCGACTTGCAGAGAATTAATTTTGAGGCTGGCTTGCAAGGAGACCAAGGCTGACTTGATGGAGGAGCGATAGGACTTTAATTTGACACTCCAATATTTTTCTAACAGGTTCCCAAGAAGGGTTTCTTACAACAAACTTTGACTTTGACTCAACAAAGAAATCCTAGAAGCCTACAATGGAGGCTTGACCTATGACCATTGACCCAAGCATGAAATCCATGCTTTAATATGTCAATTTAATAATAATAATAATAATAATTTATTTTGACGAATATATGAATCAAGTACAATTATGAAGACCGACACTAGTTACATTTTTTCAACAAAAGCATTTAGTACACTTATGGTCATTTCAGAATCAGAAATTTTCTCCTCAAGCCCCTGCAACTGATCTCTTATTTGAGAAATCTTCATAAGAAAGGAGGCTATGCCCTCATCCTTCGACTTTTTCATTTTATATAGTTTATTTCTCAAAGACAGGTGGTGGGCAACTTGCAAATAAATGAGCAAGAAGAAAGGATGGGAAAGAGTAGGAGAGGGAGGGGAGAAAAGACAAAAAGCAATGACAAAAATATGAGGGAGTTTGGGGTTTGCACTTACCTCTTTAGCTGTTGTAGATGGAAGCCCTTCTTTAGTCCTCCAAGCTCCTCCTCCTTCAATGCTCCTAGATCCTCCTTCACTCCTCCAAGCTCTCCTCAACTCTCTCTTCTCCAAGCTCTCTTCTCCTCTCTTCTCCAAGCTCTCCAAAAACATACGAGTGAGCAAATGAGAGGTGAAAAGGACTTTATCCTTTTCATTCCATCCCTAACCCAACACTAACCCACCCCCCAACCCAACTTAAGCCAAAAAAAAAGAAAAAAAAAGTTTAAGTGGGCCGCATGACGGGACTAGCTGGCGGGCCCATGAAAGTGGTCAGAATCAGGTCGGAAGCAACCTCGATCCACCCTCTGAAATGCGGATCAGGCTACATGGTTCCCACAGGATAGGAATCGTTCAGTCCGAACTGATTCGCATTTTTGTTTTTCAGAGCTGCGTTTCAGAGGGTGGATCGACCCGTGGATCTGTCGCGTTTCCATACGAGATGCGGATTGGGCTTTGGCGTCGGGGGGGGGGGGGGGACGTTTCTTGCAATACTGGTTAGAACTAGACCAAACCCTTTCTAGGTTTTGGTGGGTTATATGTGAGGAGCTTGGGGTTAATTTTGCAAACTTTTCTGAGTGCCGGAAGTGGGGTTTTCAACAACTTCTTTCTAGCAGACAATGCAGTTTTCTGGGTAGCACAGGGCGTCATTGGAGCAACTGATTCTATCATCTGGGCTTGTTCTTTTATCACCTGGGTTTTGTCAAGCTTGCCATTGAGGCAAGCCCAGGTGCACTCCTTCCACACTATTGTACTATTGCTCCAATTGCTTAATAAAATGGCTCAACTGGTTATCATTTCTGGAGTTTATATGGTTGTTCACTATGTGTTTAAAAAATTTGTGTTGTATTTGTTGTTTGCTTTGCATATCATTATTTTTCCTAATTAGGAATATTACATGCAATTCCTTAAGTTTCTCCCTCTAGTCTCTCTTTCCAGCAATATCCAGAATTGAGTTCTTTGCAATACGTATTATGTTTGTGGTAGCTATAGGGCACATATCCACTTCATGCCTTGGGATTTTCGCAATGTGGTATTTCAAGTGGGTGATTCTGCGAAACATTTCCATTCCACATAGCTTGCATCTCAACTTTGTTCTATTATCACACTCACATGGTTCACCATACTCCCACATTTGGTCCAATGGTTTTGCCATTTTGTAGAGCTCTAATTAAATTTTTAAATTTTGGACCTATGACAGAAAACAAATGTGGAAATTCAAAAAAGGTAAGAAGAAGCAGAGTCTGAATTTATACTAATCTTGGAAAACAGAGAAAAGGAAGGCAATTTTTTTACATACCTGGAAATATCGATATGGTATACTGGAGTAGATCTCCACTCCAAAAATTCTTAGCTGATGGCAAAGAAAATTATGGATTATCCTTTGTTTGCTTGATGAGAAATGGTCACAGGAATCACACAATCCTCAGAGCTCAATCTCAGCACAAGAAAAAACCAAATTGACCTTGAAAAACCCAAACCGTAACTATATATCACTTTTTCCAGCAACAGTGCAATAATTTTTGTTCGATTTGCTACAATTTCGGCTGGTAAATTATTGTGATAATTTAAGGCGATAATATCTTCAAGTTCGATTTTGGCGATAATATCGCTATAATTCCAATATTATCGTGATATGTGCAACTATAGTTCAACCTTCATTGGAATGACCAACCTGCAACAAAAAGACAAGGTGGGATTTTTCCCTAGTTTGCTGCCTCCACGTGTTTATGTAGTCCCTCAATGGCTCAATCCTCTAGCTTCTGTGTGATCTTACTAATTGGAAAAAATATTATATTTAAACAAATACCAGAATAGATCAAGAAAGAAAGGATAGCAAGAACCAATCCACACAACACAAAAATAAGTATTATGCCAGTTTGCAAATTAAGTTCTTTATTAATGGCACTAATCTTATATGATGACAACTCGAGAGGGGGGACTAGCTGTTTATAAAATTTTTCTGATGACTAGATAAATATGTTTTAGAAAGGGAGTTGTTTTTTGTCATGCAGTTCAGAAAATAGTATTTGATGATATATCTGCCCAAACCAGAGTTAAAGTGTTTATGTTGATTAATGATGGTAGTATTGTTTCTAGAAGGGCTTACTCTGACTTCATTGCAGCCTTGATTGCAATACGTTAGGAGAGCCTCTTTTTTCGTATATTTAAGCCTTTTTGTATAGTGAGTATTTTTCTGAAAAACGAAGTCATTTGAATGTTATTTGGTACATTAAACATTGATGTAAGGGGTTATCTTCCATTGATTCAAGTTTGTGATCAAAGTTTGTACTGCATTATAAGTTTGTAAATATAACATGAAGAAAGTACTTAAAAAGCAAGGCCAATCAATTTTATTGATCATTTTATCTCTGTAATCTCTGTAGACAATTTATTTGTTTCAGAGCACTGGTATATTGAGATCAACGTGTATTTCTAGGTATTCGTGATGAAAATGGTCAAGTCTACAGTCCAAGTATTGTGCGAGTTGGTTTGCAAGCCCATCATTCTGTACAAGCAGTGTCAATGGACTATCTTGTAAGTTTATATAATACGAGAAATATTATGGAGGCTAATGCATATTTCAAGATGCTTATAATGTGGCAAACAAAAATTTTAATCCAATTCATGAGCTTTCTTCTCAGGTGGAACAGCGTTTGAGCAGCATGGATAGAGCAGCTGCTATTTCTGGGCCTAATGTGGGTTCTGCAGCAATGAATCGTGACCTCGTTCGGGCTGCAATTCTTGATGAAGCTGCAATTGTGGGTTCTTTCTGTACTGAAATTTTAGATTGCTTGGAAATTCTGGTTTATGTTAGTCCATCTATAGGTAAATGATTCAATTAGCAATTTAACAGGTTTGCTCCACACTAAGCTTCAGTGGAGCGAGTGTTTTTAGCCGTATGAACCGTGGATTTGATGTTGTTATAATTGATGAAGCTGCACAAGCTGTAAGTAGAATTCCTACTTTCGAAAACTGTAGATATTCTCTGAGCATTAGTGAAGACTTTCTCAGTAAAGAATTATAAATGTGAACTATGATGACAGGTTATCAATTGTTTGGAGTTAAGTTGAATGTTACACCCAGGGATGTTCATTTTTTATAGAAGCTTATTGAAACTAATATCTGATGTAGAATAAGGATTTGACACATTAAATGAGAAAAGTTGGATACTTATTTGTCAATCTAGTTAGGATGCATGAAATTTTTACAAGGCATGGATCTGATGGATGCAACATAACTTCGAGGATTAGCATGAAGACATGCCTAGCTGATGCTGTTTTTAAGAGCAAAGTTTCATTTCCTTCTATTCTTCTGTGCTTCTCAACATTCAAAGTTGGATGTAAATACTAAAGATAGATTTGAAGTCGAACTCTGTTTTGGTTAGTGCACAAGAAATTGGGCTATCATAAATTGTGGGCTGTGTGCAGAGAGTTTTGAATGAATGAGAAATTTGTTACCAGAAATAGTACTGTGCAGTGCTCTTTATGAAAGAAACTGTTAGGAAGAAATTGTCGTTGATGTCAAAGGGTGAATTTGTTTGATGACATGCCCTCATTAAGCCATTTCATGTGATAGGCTGCATGCTTTGTGGGTCTTCTTGATTGAAGAGATGTTAAAGTTCCCCCAAATAGATGGGTGTATTAAAGTTGCAATGTTTCCCTTTTGAAGAAGGTCCACTTTGTAATCAAATATGCAGAGTCCAACTGTACAAGTCAGCCTTGAAAGGAGCTATTATGAAAGACAATTAATCTTTCAAATAAGTCTAAGCCTCCTCTTACAAGTCGGTTTCCATTACAGTCAAGACAGTTCTTTTTAAGGTCAAAATTATTAATTACAATCTAATCCTTCTCATGTCGGCTCCTGTAATGGTGGTGTCTTTTAGAAGGCTCTTTTTATGTCTTTTGGTTCAGGTCAGCCCTAAAGTGCCCCCCCTCTTTCATGTATAAATAAGGAAATCGGTTGCCTTCCAATGACACTGAATTCTCAAGCATCAACACCAAGTTTGTCTGAGGCCTTGAGCTTGTTGAATATCTGGAGAAGAAGGCTGAGCTGCTAAGGTTTTTGGACTTAATTATTTTATCTTTCTGTGGGATTTTCTCTGGGCTAAATCAAGCTTCTAAGTCCTGATCTGAGGCCATTCTTGAGCCTAATTTCAGCCTTGTCCTAGGCATTCTCGAGATATATCTGAGTCATCTCTGAGGCGGATCCAAAGTCATTTTTGAGGCTGTCTTTCTGAGGTATACCGAAGCTGTTCTAAGTCTCGTTTTGAACTAGACCAAAGCTGTTCTTAATCTTTTTCTGAGGTAGACCAAAGCCTGTTTTGGGGCAGACAGAGGCCTATTCTAAGGCAAATCCAGAGGCAGTCAGTTCAACCTATTTTAAGGAGCTGTGTTAAGGTTTCCTGAGACTCGAGTTTGGACTGTTATAATTGCTGAGTAAGACCTGTGTTAAGGACTAGTTAAGCAGCTGGTTGGGTTTGTTCGAAAGCATCTTCAAAGGTTGAAAGAAGTAACTTTGGATCCTGATTTGAGCAGACTTGAAAGGAGTATGAAGCTAATTTGAAGCAGACCAGAAGCAGAGATAGAAGTGATTAAGTGTTGTGTAATTGGGTCATTGTCCTTGGTATGGGAGCCCAAGACTTCTTATTCTGTCTTTTATTAAGGTTGGCAGGGTGGTGCTAGGCAAGGAAGTTGTTCCTTCCGTTAGGAGGTTGTCACCTCCTCCTGCTGTTTAGAGGGATTTCAACCACAAGGGAGGCTCCCCTATGCCACCTACAAGGTATTCTAGTACTATGGTTCAAGGAGACTTATTTTGGAGGTCTAAGAATAGGTAGAGGGCTTGGCAGGGCCAAAGATAACTATGATATTCAAAACTAGGGTTCAAGCTCTCTAGTGTTAGACCAATGACAAGGCTGCTACAAGTTAGGGTTTGAATGATGTTCAAAATTAAGGTATGCAATGACATATAGCAGTTTTAGAAAAAACCCTACAAATGATATTCAACAAGAATGGAACAAGGGTTTTCAATAGAGGCTAGTGCTAAAAATTCCCCCACCGCCTTGAAAAGAAAAAAAAAAGGAGACCCTTGGGCCAAGGGGCTGAGGGGCAGATGTATGCAAAAGGGTTTTATGGCTGTTAGATATGTGCAAACAGCAATAAATATAGCTGACATCTTCCCTTCTAGTGCATGCAAGACAATTTATGATGTTATATATATATTTTAAACGGTTTATATAAATTGATCTACAATATGAGCCACTCCTATGCAATAAAACAACACTTTATACACAAATCTGCTCTTAAAATCCTAGCAGCTGCCCTGGCCGTCTAGGAGAGAGAGGGTTTAAGGAAATTTAATTTAATTTTAAGGTTGATCAACACACTTCTAGACCAGTGCCTTAACCTACAAGGGCAGATTGAGTCTTAATGGAATTAAATGCCAAGGAAGGACCTTTTAGGAGTAAGGGAGGATGCTCTAGGGCATCCACTTGTAAAACCCTAGTTACTATTCTTGTGAGGATTAATTATAAGGTTTGCACACTAGGGGTTTCCTTATAAGCTATTAAGAAGATAATTGTACATGCAATAATGAAGTAGTGTTTCACCAATGATAAACATTTAGACATGGAACCTATGTAACCGGATTCTTTGGAAACCCCTGTCGAATCCGAATCTTGTGAATCGGATACGATTCGACAGGAATTCGAATCCCAGAACAAGATTCGACGTGTCTGTACAGGATTCATACGAATCCCATACGGGCACAACGAATCCCGATTCTAGGATTTGAATCCCAAGAAAATGACTCAGAATGCAATGCTTAATTTTCCAAAAAAATCACTCAGAAATGCAGAGTTTTATTTTTCTTTCAGTTTAAAGTTTATCTGTTAATTATGGAGGAGAATCTCTTGAACATGGAGGTCAAAGATGCTGTTGATTTCAAACATTACTTGAAGATTTGTGTTGGAGGTAACATTAGTCTTACACACTGCAGAGGAAGTGCTAGAGGGAGGCATATGGAAAAGAAGACAGGTAGTTTAAAATACCTTTGACAAAGTTTTCTGCATATAAATACTCTGGTATTGACATATCCCTCTTTTGGATGATGGTGAAACACAGAGGTGGAGGGCATTGCACTTTCAAAATTTTGAGATGGTTACATTGCATTAAAATAAATTATGAGTTATGAATCATGATTTATGTGACCACTGACATGTATTTGAATTTATAAATTATGAATTATGAATCATGATTTATGTGACCACGGACATGTATTTGAATTTTGTATGTACTATGCATGCTATAGCCTATAGATGAAGATCTATGTTTGAAATCAATGAATTTGTATCATTAAGTAGAATTTGTGTAAGAAATATCTAATTTTTAATATTAATATATATATATATATATATATATATATTTATATATTAATATATATATATATATATTTATATATTAATATATATATATATATATATATATATATATATATATATATATATATATATTTATATATTAATATATATATATATATATATTTTTTTAATAAAATAATATATAACGAATCCTATGTGTCCTGTTCCGGGGGGTCAATGTGTTCGAATCTGACACTCGAATCTCCGAATCCTACGAATCCTGAATCCCCGTGTCAGGTGACTTAGCATGGAACTATAGAAGCCCTACTTAAAACATTTAAAGCATGCAAAATATCAATTATCAGCAATAAAATTACAAAGTTACAAACTCTTCCATAATATCTCCTCTTTCAATATTGGAATAGTGTCTCAAAGCAAAAATCACATCCAAGAGCAAGTCACATCCATAAAAGATCACATTATGCCCAAGTAGCGAATAAGGAAGCAAGTTGCACTCTTTTTTAGAAAGGCTGAATTCACATGTTTGATGATGAGAATAGAAGTGACGGGGAGGATCTATTTGTATGAGCCTTCCTCCACTCAAGTAAAATGATCTAAAAGCCCTAAAAACAAGTTTTCTTTTGAGTGTTCCACAAGAAGAGGTTAGAAGCCAACCTCATAGCTCAAAAACAAGACAAATATGCCACAAAGCCCACACGTATGGGAATAAGTGCTCCAATAGTGTGACATCACCCTTGAAATGAGCTCAGTAATCCTCATGATATGATACAAGGGCTAAAGAGTGCTCCATACTCCAAGAAGTGCTCAAGGATCATGTACAAGCCATCAAAGTATCTCCATGGCAAGATGTCATGAACAAAAAATACCCTATGTCACCCTCACAAGAGGAAAAGGGGTTATGTGGCATCAAATACCTTGAGCATTTGGGCTCCAAGATGATGTACAACCCCTCCCTTGTCATCTCAAGGATGACCATCATCATCTAGGCTTTGGATCAAGTGATACTTGTCAAACAATGTTAAGGCTAGCCTGGGGGCATAGTGGGTCCACTTGGCACATCTTCGACATCTCCAACACTAAGCACCATGGGCTTAGCATTTCAACATCTGGGGGTCCCTCCAAGTGTCAGCATCATGTGAAGCCCTCAAACAGTGTAACACTCTGCTTTGTGTAGGCAAAACTGCACCATCAAAACCAATCTCTGTCTATACATTGTATAGGCAAACTTCTATTGCTCTGTTGAAGAGGTGGGGTAATCACCTCAAGAGGCTTGTCACCACACAATCTAGCAGGGGTCCTAGGAGGTGTTCGTAAGGCACAACTACTAGACCAAATGAAAACAACGGGACAAGGACCCACTGTCACCTCAGTCAACGCCCCCTGCTCTTTACAAACTTTCATCGATGGGAGGAGTCTCAGTATGGTGGAAATCACTAGAGTGATGAGGTCAATAACAATGTACAATGTGATTTCCAAATCCCATTCAAATGAGAGGCTCATATAATAGGTTTCCATTTTTAGAAGCAAAAGAATGGCTCTCCAAGAAAAGCTTGAGGGAAGGAGGCCTAGACCTAGGTGAAAGGATATCCAATAGGAGAGTTATGCCTAGATTAAGGTTTCCTAGAAAGGGAGGAGGGCATCTCTTAATGTTTTGTGAAATATAGATCACACAAAGGCTGGGACCACAAGAAAGACCTACGGGATCCAAGCGAGGCCTAGGGTTTGTGGTGATCATCAACAATATGACTAGGTCAAGCAAGGATTAGAAGGAAGGGTCAAAGAAAGGTGAACTTCTAATGAGTTTTCAAGAACAAATGACCCTAGAAATGCCTCTAACCAAGGAAGGTGAGGACTAGAAATGATTTTGGAGCTAGGGCTTGAGGTTTCTCTCAAACTAGCCACAAGAATTTCTTGAAACTTTGAGGGAACTTAGAGAAAAGGACAATGTAGTAGTGTCCAATTTGCACCCTTCGTGCTAGGCCCTAGTTGGCCTTCTAGGGTTATGGACGAAAATAGAAAAAGAGGAAGACAAAGGTTCAAGGAAGGGTGAGCACCAAGGAATTCAACTAGTGCTTGTACCATTGGGAGAATGGAGTCATGGGTGCTAATAGTAGGTTAAATTGACCTTCAAGGAGGCTAAAAGAGGAAGCCCTAACTACCCCTTTCAACAATTACCTTCATTACATTAATTAATGGAGTTTCATGGACAAATTATAACAATTTTCCACTAGGAACATTCATTTCATATCATCAATGCAAAACTTCTCAAGATCACAATTTCGCACCATATCAAGTAAATTAGGGCATAAATTTTCACTATGAGAAAGAATTCCATGCATTAGACATTTGCATAAAGATATTCAACAAGAAAAGGCACTTACTAGACAATATGAAGTATATCCATCCATCAATAATGCATTTAGAAGCTCCAAAAAGATAGCAATATATCCATACATCAAAGTGCATCCCAAAAACATCCAAATTCTCTCCAAAAATTGCAGGCCAAAATCCTCTAATGAGGCTAGCGAAAATCCCAAGTGTGATGAGGAACTACAAATGAGGTCTCATCAATATATATGAGCCTCTCACAAGTTCAAATGGTCTAATTTAGCCTAATTAGCCCCTAATTAATATTTTAATGTGCAAATTACAATTAAATTGGTGACAAACCTACCAAATAGCTCTTAATTACAAAATAAGCCATCTGAATGAGGTCGAAATGATGAAAAAGTGGTGCAAAGGGCCATTGGAAGGCCTAGACTAGTCCTCCATGTGCCAAATCGAAGAGGAGGGCTCTCATGATGATGACCAAGGGGGTGGCCCCTTGGTTACCAAGCAAAACATCTGTGGTGCTCCCAAGTGGCTGTGGGGGCATAATGAATGGTCTCATGGGTCTCCAACTGGATCAATATGTCAATACTCCATCCATAAAGGCCTAAATGATGATACAAGCACTCCCATGTTTCCAGAGTTGAGACAAAGCCCCATCTAGGCCCTGGATCTTATGCCAAGTGTCTGGTGCAAGCATGTAGCTGGCTGGAAAATGCGGTCCAAGTGCATCGTGATCTTTGCATGAGTTGGGCACGAACAAGCCAAATGTTGTGCTGAAGGGTCCCATGGTGTGGCAATCTATGCTCTATTGTGGAGGAGGCCCACGACTCTCAACGTTCACCCTATAAGTGCCATCATGACCCTCTGGAGGGCTTGGATCCCATATTAGGAGGCCAAACCCAAGGCGAAGACCCACCTACAATCTTGTATAAGATCCAGTGCATCTCATCACCTTACTATACAACAATTCCATTAGTGCAATTGTGTAAATGAGCTTATGAATTAGGGGACCAAGTGGACACTTCATAGTGGCATGGCCTTCCATAACAGGATATAGAATGTACAGGTGTCCCCAAGTTCAAGAAGGAGGTTAATAAAGGACCCTATTAGGTGGTTTCAACTTCTAAGGGAGTGACAGGTCCATGGTACACCCATCACATGGCAGGTGTCATGTGAAATAATGGTGAAACAGAGTGGGGTAGCACGGGAAGGCTCCAATCCACATGCCATGGTACAAGGGTAGCTATAATGAGGGAAGCCCGCACATGGGTGTGTATGGATGTAGAAAGGAGCAATCGTGGTACATGAGTTACCCCAACCTTTGTTTTTCCACCCATCTTAATTTTCCTTTTGTCTTTTATTGAGTTTTCCTTTTCTTTTTATAACTACTTGGGGCTCAAGTGAATGAGAGCACGATGGAATGATATAGCAGTAAACACCCCCTTAAGGTTGGGTAGTTCATTGCCCACCAAGGGTTGGGACAATCATGGGTTCCTTAATGATGCAGGGGGCTCTTATAAGGGCCCTAGGAATCACGGTGATGGCCATGATTATAAGCGCATGTTTAGCTTTTGCCCACAAGCTAAATTTTTATGTCCCGACCATCTTTTGCATTTTATGGTACATTTCCTATTGAGAGTGGCCAAATTATGCTTTTAACTTTCTTTTTAGCTGCATGAACCTCTGGGGCATCGTTCTAGGCCTAACCCAAAGTGTGGACAAGGGGAGGGTATAATGCCCTAAATTCAACAATTAACATAATTTAATTTAAGACTTGTACCCATTTCAACCAGACAATGAATTTTATTTGGAATTTAACAATACAATTGCAGGTACTTACAAGGAACTTTCGCTTGATGGTGTTTTTTCCTGTTGTTGCTCCCATTCATGTTACCAAACTGACCCTATTGTCCTCCCAATCTATCTGGGATCAACCTATACAGTTCCCAGACCCAAAAGCCTTCAAAATGGAGATCTTCTGGCCCTCGTACCTAAAATTCCAAGAACAGTAACTCAAATTTCTCAATTGTGGTTCTCTTAGAATTCCTACCTTCGTTTTTGCTTCCCTCTGGATTGGTACCCCCTGTCCAGACCCCCTTTCCCTTCTTATAACCCTAAAATTTCACCATCCTCTAATATATAATAATTTCTCTCAGTGAATAATTCTTCTTTTAGTTAATATATATAATTTCTCTCAGTTAATATAGTAAATAATATGTATAATATAATTCTCTTTTATTTGCACAAGCCAATGCTTTTACTTTCCTTTGAACAATATACTAGTTATATTATGATAGTGATATGTATAACTTTTACCTCACAATACTTTCATTATATTCCAGTGAGTTAGGTATTTACTCAATACTTCAGTACTTTACTCATTACCCTATACTTGGACTTTTCATAATTGATTAGTGCATATACTAGTGCAGTACATGTGATACATGCATATGTAGCAATCGTTTTTTTGCTTAAGCAAGAGTTGTGCCTTTTTTTTCCATTAAGTCAAACATAATTACAATACTTACAAAGAACCATCAACAAAAAGGTGCTCTACTGTCTCTAAGATTTCTAGCCTCTAAGAGTTCCACATCACACACTCTCGGGTACTGAAACAAAAGAGATCCGGGCCAAAACCTCGTGCCAACCCGCTTTCTAACCACTAAAGAAACTCTGCCTCCCAAAACTTAAGTAAAGACCTATGTTGTAGAAAACAAACATTACAAAATGTAGCAAAAAGACAACCCTCCGACCCCACCGAACCCTCACTTAATCCTGAGCGTTGATCTGACGAGAGAAAAATCGACGGTGGAGCAGAATATCACACACCCGAACTTGATAGAATTTTAATGTGCGATGAGGGTGGTTTCCCGGACCGTCCCTCATCCACGTGGCAAGCGATGAAAGGTGTCGCTGCCCAACGAACGAAACCACCATCTGCCGGAAAGCGGTGCGATCGCACCACAACCGCCCAAGAGGTGGTTTTGCAACTCTGCCATGCGAGGAAAGGGAAGTGATGCCACAAGAACGTTTCATGTTCTCATTCCTGCTCCTAACAGTGTAAACCCAACACCCGTCTTCAGGGCTATTTGGCGGACTGGTGATTAAAGCTGCTGATTCCTCCTCTGACGTGCTATCTTCCGTTGATTTGTCTGACCAACCATAAGTATTCTGCAAAAAACTGCTCATTGCGTCGTGGCTTCCTTGGTTTTGTGCTGATACACTCTTTTGTCCTCTTCCGCTTGGGAGTGGCAAAGAGCTTTTAGCTGGCTTTGTGGCATTTCTCGCCATCTCATAGAATTACTTCTGTCCTTACAGATGACGCCTTGATTGGCAAGGATATCTGCCAATTTGTTGGCTTTTCTACGCACCTGGTTGAATCTGAGTGTGCGAAGTCCTTGAAGATGGATTTGAATTTTTTGGAGCACCCTTATTAACTGCCAATGATTTGTTACTTTTTCCAGTCCTGTGCCATGACTAAGTTTTTTGGCTGCGTTGATGACTAACTCTGAATCAGCTTCTATCATGACCTTGTGGCAGTTGTCCTGCTTCAAAAAGTCTAAGCATTGCTCCAGAGCCATTAGTTTCGCCATGTTGTTGGTAGCTCTTCCTAAATGACAGTGGAAGAGGGAGATGATGTTTCCTGATTCATCCCTTAGAGCTCCTCCAAAACCAGCCATTCCAGGGTTATTTTTTGACACTCCATCAATGTTAAACTTTAAAAAGCCTTCCGGGGGGGGGGGGGGTCTAGAAATCCTCAATCGGTTCCCTTAAGATGATTTTCCTGTTTGAACATTGAGGAGTAAGCCCTTGCATGTCTAGCTGTTTGAGAATATTTAGCTCTGTTTCTGAGGGAGGATTTTTGGGGAGATCCCTAACTATTGTGCCCACTGTTTCTTTTAGCTGTTTCGAGATTTGCTCCAACAGGCGGAGAGAGGACTTCTTTTCTTCTTTGAAAATTCTGTTATTTCTTTCTTTCCAAACATTCCATATTATAAAACTTGGCAAGAGAGCCCAGGCTGAGTTAAGAACCTCATGCTCCGAAAAATTATCCTTCCAATTGTTTATGGTGTTTGTGATACTGTCTCTGTCTCTGTCAGATTGATTGAAGATGGAGGCAAAAAAATCCCATATCCTTGAGGTGTAAATGCAGCTATTGAGAAGATGTTCCATTGTCTCTTCTTGTGCTTCACAGAGCTGGCATCGAGAGGGTCCCAGCATGCCCCTCTTTCTAATATTGTCCCAGGTTAAGATTTTCCTATGGTGGACCAGCCACATAAAGAGCTTGATTTTCATCCAGCCTTTGTTCCTCCAAAGCTTCTGCCAAGATCTGACCGGAGCTTGTGAAACCAGTCCTAGGAGAATACCTTTTGCTTCCTTAATATTAAAGTTTCCCTCTTTATTGCTACCCCATCTTAGTTGATCCTGCCCTTCAGTGACTAAAATCATCCTTTGATCCAACATCTTTTTTAGGGTCTCTGCTTTGTCGTTGAGGGTTCTGTCCTCTCTGCCATCTATTACTTTCCATGTTCTCCATTTTTCGGTATTGCGAGCATGTTGCCAAAAGTCCTTTACCTTTACTAGTCCCTGGTTATCTGTCTCTTGCTTGAGTCCTGAAAAATCCTCTGTCAATAGTTTTGGTTCTTGCTGCCATTTGTCCTCCCAGAAAAGTGCGTGATCTCCATTTCTTATTTCCTAGAAGCTGTTATTTTGCACCACTCCTTTGTTTTCCCAGGCTTTGTTCCATATGGGAGAGCCCTTCCTGCTTCCCGTCATTCTTATTAACTCAGAGGCTTGCCAGGAGCTTGCATATTTTTCCTTCCAGATGCTTGCCCATTGAGCCTCAGGATCCTTGACCCACCGCCACCAAAGTTTGGCTCCCAGAGCCTTACTGAGAATCTCTGGATCATCTAGTCCCAGGCCTCCTTGGTTCTTAGGGTTGCAGATCTTTTCCCAAGAAACTAAGGCCCATTTTTTCCTAGTTTCCTCCTTGCCCCAAAGAAAATCTCTTTGGATATTTCTGAATTGCTGTAGGACTCCTTTTGGGGCAGGAAGAGCTGATAGCATAAAGACTGGGATAGCTTGGAGCACTGCTTTTGCAAGAACTAGTCTGCTGGCCAGATTTAAAGACCTGACAGTCCACTTTTTGACTTTGTCTTGCATCTTGCTAATTAACGGTTCCCAAATGCTCTTATGCAAAGGATTAACCATTAGAGGAACTCCCAGATATTTCGAGGGGAGGGACTCTCTTTGGAAGCCTAGAATCCTAGAAACATTTCTCTGGATGGCAATGTGAGTGTTAAAGAAAATTTTTTTAGATTTGGAGAGATTGACCACCATACCTGATGCCATTGCAAAGTCGTTCAGAATTTTTTTGTAAGCGAGCGCTTCCTTGACAGTGGGAATTCCTTGTAACATTGTGTCATCTACAAATTGTTGGTGGGTCAGAGCCTGCCCATTCTCCGATAGTTGGAGTCCTTGAATTTTGCCTGTTTCTTTAGCATGCTTAATGGACCGCCCCAGCCCTTCCATCATGAGGATGAAGAGAAAAGGCGAGAGCGGATCACCCTGCCTAAGTCCTCTAGATGGAAGAAAAACACCTGAGGGAGAGCCATTAACTAAAATTGAGAAGCTGGCAGAAGTCACTAGGGCCATCACCCATCTGATCCAATTATGATCAAAACCAAACGCAGAAAGCACTCTTTTGATATAAGTCCAGTTTACTTTATCATAAGCTTTGGCAATGTCCAATTGCATTATCATACCCGCTTTTCTTTTGCTAGTAAGCGAGTGAACCACCTCATGAGCTTGAATGATGTTATCAAGAATTTGTCTGCCTTCCACATACCCAGATTGTTCACCCGAAATAATCGTAGGCAACAAGGGTTTGAGTCTGTTGGCCACTACCTTGGAAATAACCTTGTAAATAACATTGCATAAGGCAATGGGTCTGTACTTCTCTGGCGTTTGGGCATTATCCTGTTTTGGAATAAGGGCGATGAAGGAGGTGTTGAGAGCTTTCAAAATAGTTCTGTTCAGCCTGGAGTCTTCCACAACCCTTACAATATCCTTTTTGACAATGTTCCAACAAAATTTGAAAAAATCCACATTGAATCCATCCGGACCAGGGGCTTTGCCATTTTGCATTTCCTTGAGAACCTCACTTACCTCCTTTTCAGTTACAGGTCTGTTGAGATTATCATTGTCCTCTCTGGTTACCAACCTAGGGATGTGATTAGTGAAATCTTTGATGAAAGGCTCCCTTACTAAAATGTCTTCCTGGGCTATACCCCTGAAGTGATTAACTAACACAGCTTCAATTTCCTCATGGGTTTGCTGGATCTGCCTGTCCTCATTCTTGATCGAAGAGATCCTGTTGTGAGTCCGATTAGCAATGGTAGATTTGTGGAAAAATTTGGTGTTGCGTTCTCCTTCCTTAAGCCATTGCACTCTTGATTTTTGTTTCCAGAAAATTTCCTCTTGTTTACACAACTTTTCCCATTCTAGATGGTATTTTCCTACCTGTTCATTTTTTTTCTTATCAAATCCTTCCTTGATTAGAGTTTGGTTGAGCTCCAGAATTTTATTTTCCACCGATTTCTTACCTACAAAAATATTTCCGAATATATCCTTGTTCCAAACTTTTAGCTTCATCTTGATGTGCTTTAATCTCTTGTGTAGCAAGAACATTGATGATCCCTGAATTTGCAGATTTTTCGCCCACCAGTTTTCAATGTTGTTGATAAAATCAGGGTGTGACAGCCATATGTTTTCAAATTTGAAAGGTTTGTTTCTAGGGGTGCCTATGCCCTTGATCTCCATTTGTACCGGCCAGTGATTTGAGCCACTATAAGGGAGAATTCCTGCAATTATTTCCTTATCTAAAAGCATGAGATCCTCCGAGATCATGAATCTATCTAACTTAGATGCTACCTGGGAATTCCCTCCTCTTTTATTATTCCAAGTGCAGAGGCCATTGTTTGTCTCAATGTCAACTAGCTTCATGTTTTCTGAAAAGTTTTGGAAGGTTGCGGCATCCTTGTTTAGAACTCTTGTACCCCCTTTTTTTTCCGAGAGAGATCTTATCATATTGAAGTCTCCTCCTATGACCCAAGGTAACCCTGCATACCTGATCCGGAGATCAACCAAGGAATCTAAAAACTTGATTTTGTCATCCAACTTTTGGGGGCCATAAACATTCGTGACTAGATAGGTGTTCCTGTCACCTACCGGCTGTATGACCACTGATAAATAGTTCCTTGATGCCTCCGCATCGATTATTCCAATCTTTAGGGGATTCCATAGCGTGAGGATACCTCTTGCTAAGTTTTCTGCTTTAACTTCTAGAAACTCAAATCTGCTGAGCCATTTACTATGGATTTGCTTTAGCTTTTGTATAGAGCATTTTGTTTCTTGGACAAAAATTATATCCGGAGCTGCTTGTTTCATCCTATTATCTAGCATTCTCTGTTTTCTCCTACTGCCTAGACCTCTAATATTCCATGTTGTGAACTTCATAATTAAAGATTGGTGAAAGAGTAGCTGGTTAGATCTTTCATCTTACCTGAGTCTACCATGAGCTTTCCACATTCCATCAGGAGCTCGTTCTGTTTTTTTCTGCCTCTTTTTTTCCGGGATTTCTGGGTGCTAGCCTCAGAGCCGCTTTTATTGCTTTCCCTCCTTCGTTGCTCTGTCTTTCAATGTTATTTACTTCCTCCAAACTCTTTGCTCACGTTTTCCATAGGAATAGCTGCTGTATTCTATTGATCTTTTCTTGTGGTAATGATTCAACTCCTCCAAGAGTTCCCTGATTCAGGAATCCTTCTAGATCTAGGTTTTCTCTGTCAAGAATCTCCTGTAACTCATTGTCCTCCGTTTCCATCTCACTCTGGTTCATTTCCTGATCCATTTCTTGTTCTGAATCACTCATCATGTGCCTTTTCTGCTTTTCATTTTCCTGTGTCAGATCATTATCTTCTTCCTCCTCCGTCTTCTCATAACCCTCCTTCATAGCTCGATCTTCTACCTCTGTCTCGACATCCACTTCAAGAACTTGGTATTGATTCTGATTGTCCTTTTTCCCTCCCGCTTGATATTGTTTTGGCCCTTTCTTGCCATTTTTTCCTTTGTGGACTACTCTGTGAAAGCTGTCTGTGTCTTTCATTGTGTTGTTTTTGTTTTTGTTTTCTGCTTTACTGAGAGGGCAGTCTCTCAGCAGGTGTCCATGTTCATGGCATCTGCGGCATCTGAATGGGATGTGTTCATAGTCTACTGTCTGCACCCAATCCTCATCAAAAACCTCCAAGATAACTTCATCTGGAAGAGCTCTAGATAGATCCATCTCCACACAGATCCTAGCAAAGGAAGTATATTTTCCCCTCCTTGTGGCTTCAGACGCTTTGATAAACCTCCCTAACTTATTGCCTATGGCAGCTAGCGATTCTGTTTGCCAATAATCCAAAGGTAGAGAATAGAGTCTTACCCAAACCGGGACCGAGGTAAAAGTTTCCCTCTCCGGAACGAAGTTCATCTTCCAGGGCCTCATATAAAGCCCTGCCGCAGCATAGAAGTAGGGCCCGCCCTCAAACACTCTGTCTTTGTCCTCGATGTTGGTGAACACCACAGTGAAGAAACCTTTTGACCCCAGATGGAGATCAATGCTCCCTTTGGGTTTCCAGTGGTATCGGATCCAGGATTGTAAAGCTTTTTCAGTGGGCCATAAGCCCATAAATTTGCATATGATAACGTACGTCTGCATGTGCTCCCTATAGGCCTACAGCTCTGGATTATTTAATACTACTCTAGGAGTGATTTCAGCCTTGGGTTTGCATGGTCCCTTCTGATTTTTGTCTTTTGTTCCCTATCTTTTGTCAGTTTTCTCCTTGTCTTTTGTGCCCTCAAGCTCCTCTGGTTTGGAGCCTTCTGCTTCCTCTTCCCTGTTTCTCCTTCCTTCCTCCGCTCTCCCTCTGCCTCTATCCGGTGGTGTCTTGCTTTTGTTAGCTACCGCTTCCTTGTAGGAGGGAGTGAAGCCCCCTCCTCTTCCCCCCTCCATGGTTAACCCTTCTGCCTCAGACTGTAACCCTTCCGTGCCTCACCTTTCTTGCTCCTGCCTTTCGCAGCTCCCTTGCCGGTCCAAATTCATATTTATAGTTCGCATATGTAGCAATCATATGCATTCTAATATTTCTATGTTCCCTATAACTCGAGTTGGGTCATTACATACACCCCTCCTTCAGAAAACTTCGTCACAAAGTTAATGTTTATATAGTATATTAGTAATTATTTTAGTAATTAGTGTAATCAAGTAAGGATTATGTCCTATGATTGAATACTTATTTAATGTGAGGACTTTTTTTTTTAAATTTGTGTTTCGAACATTTATAGTTTTACAATTTTAATAGTCATGCTCTACCCTAGTTGGGCTCCCAAGCTATTTAGAATTATCTTATCCTTCCTGATCTCTTCTGCTTTGATCCTATCTGTCCTCTACTGGAATATGCCATGGCGTTAGCTATACTGACCTAACCATTCATAGAACTCAAGAGTAACTACGTCGACTATATCGACCTGATTTCCCAATAGGGATCCGACAGTCATCATCAGACGTCTAGGGGAGTGTGACTCGCACAATCCTCACATGACTCTAGGTTTTGGAGGATAAACGGTGGGAAACACCTCCACCCCTCTTAGTATGACCAAGGTCAACACCCTATTTGGAATCTCATTGAGCCTCAATTGTTCTTGGAGTTTTGTCGTCACATGGGTCGGTTTGTCTACAAGTGATAACATATGCATCAATATATTCAAAACGGATTGTATTCAGATAACAATTTCTATGCATTCAAAATATGTTGCTATCTATGATATTTATCCTTGAGTTCATATAGCATAATTGAATATGTCTAGCCAATATATCTGTAAGTTAGCTTTCATATTAAGTAGTCACGAGTAGTCATTCTTGATTATTTCCACTCATCACAAATAAAATTTATAGACATCATAATTCATAATTCATATTATTAGTATGTACTAGTAATGTTAGGAAAATAATTTAAAATCATTCTTACAGGTAACAATTCGAAATGATAGTCTTAAGTACCTAACTAAAATAAGGTAAAGATATACAAAATTAGGTTTTAAGTGCTTCAAATCAAAATAAGTTGGGGTATTTTGGTTTATGGCCTCCGTGTCTTCCTAGGTAGCCGATCCAGGACTATACTTGTCCCATTGGACCTTACCTTGTTCTACCATGCGGTTCCTGAGCTGTCGAACTCTACGTTCTAGTATACGTAATGGTTCGACCGAAATGGTTTCCTCCTTCAATAACTGCAGTTCCTTCTATTGAAGGTTATGTGATTTGTCAACTATATAATGTCTTAATATAGATACATGAAAAAACATTAAGAACTTTATGTAAGTGGGGTGGCAGTGCAAGACGATAGGCGATAGGTCCAACTTTTTCCAAAACTTTGAATGGCCCAACAAATCGGGGTGTTAACTTTGTTCCTTTTCCAAAGAAGATGGTGCTTTTGTTTGGTCTGATGTGGATCAAAACCTGATCCCCTACTTCATAATTCCTATTTGTCCTGTGAGCATTAGCATAACTCTTTTGTCTATCTTGTGCCTTCTTTAACCGTTGTCTTATTTGTTTTACCTGTTCTTCCATCTCTTGAATTAATTTTGGTCCCACTATTATTCAGCCCTCTAATCTATCCCAACTTAACAATGTTTTATAAGGTTTGTCGTATAATGCTTCAAACGGAGGCATTCCAATTGAACTGTGGTAGCTGTTATTATATGCAATTTCAACTAAGGGCAAGTACTTTTCCCATGGTGTTTGTTGATCCATAATGTACATCCTTAGCATATCTTTAGTACATGGTTCACCCTTTTTGTTTGTCCACCAGTTTCGGGATGATAAGCTATACTTAAATTTAGTTGAGTTCCTAAGGTTGACTGCATACAATTCCATAATTTTGAAGTAAATTGTGATTCTCTATCTGATATGATTTTCTTAGGTACGCCATGAAATCTGATAATTCCATTTGTAAATACCCGAGTGACATCAGCTACTTCATAAGTCTCTCTTATGGGAATAAAATGAGCGCTTTTCATTAGTTTGTCCAGTACTACCAGAATGGCATTGTGCTTTGCGGAGTATGAGGTAATCGAATGATAAAATCCATAGAAATCACCTCCCATTTGGTCATACGAACGTCGTGAGGTTGCAGGAGACCTGCTGGGTGACAATGGTCAGCCATCACTTGTTGACATTCAAGACATTTTGCAACGAATTGAACAATATCGCTCTTCAGTTGCCCATCTGGCTTTTAGATAAGTATCTTTCACATAAGTTGCACAGTAAATTGCTAGTTTACACAGTTAAATGGACTCCCGGGTAATAGAAGAAAGGCTACAGTTCATAACTTGGATCCATATTAACTATTTATATGGATATGTGTGTGTGTGTGTGAAATCCTTTATGCTGTGAATACAATACTGACAGAACAGTGATCATAAACACAAATTAACATTAACTATACGTGCCTAATCCCTATCTGTAATTACTATATGTATGCTGACTGTAATTACTATCCCTACTCTTGTGATGCAGGAACACACACACACACGCGCACACACACACACACATATATATATGGCTATTTTATTAATGTGAAACTTAAATAATAAAAATAATACCCTGTAAATTTTGGAGGATAACCTCCTAGCCAGGTCTGTTCCTACTTCTGTTTTGGATAACACATCCTCCCAACAGTACATTACAGTCTTGGGCTTCTACTTATGTTTTGATAACACATACCCAGAATGCATTCTCTCATGGGTATACCATCACATCAGATTGCTCTCAATATTAAAACCCATACAGCCAAACTCACCTCTATACCTCCTCAATATTTCTTCACTTCAATTAGATTGAGTGGTCTTCAATTGAGAGGCAAAGTACTGGCCTTCTCATCCTGCAATCTCAAAACCACTCTGAGGGCCACACTCTCTGATTCTATTGCCTTTGAATTCATGGACAGTGACTGGTCATTTAGGCAGAATTCTATGCATTGTTGTAGTCCCTACAGGTTTATATAAATGAAGATCACAGTGCTTAGGAATAGGAATGGATATTGGGGTCTACATATACACATCTCAGTAGTCTGAGAGGCATGGGTGTATATATACATACTAATGGCATGCCTGGGCACTAGTTGCATTGAATTAATATGTTGGAAACCTACAGGCATGTAGGTATTTTAAGCCTCCTGGCCTGATGACCTGAATATAGTCAGATTTTTACCCTGGAAACAACATTTGATGGTGTTTGTTTTATACATCATATGCATACAACCACATACCCAGAATGCATTCTCTCATGGGTATACCATCACATCAGATTGCTCTCAATATTAAAACCCAAACAGCCAAACTCACCCCTATACCTCAATATTTCTTCACTTCAATTAGACTGAATGGTCTTCAATTGAGAGGCAAAGTACCAGCCTTCTCATCTTGCAATCTCAAAACCACTCCGAGGGCCACGCTCTCTGATTCTATTGCCTTTGAATTCATGGACAGTGACCGGTCATTTAGGCAGAATTCTATGCATTGTTGTAGTCCGTACAGGTTTATATAAATGAAGATCACAGTGCTTAGGAATAGGAATGGAAATTCGGGTCTACATATACACATCGCAGTAGTCTTAGAGGCATGGGAGAGGCATGGGTGTATATATACATCCTACTGGCATGCCTGGGCACTAGTTGCGTTGAATTAGTATGTAGGAAACCTACAGGCATGTAGGTATTTTAAGCCTCCTGGCCTGATGACCTGAATATAGTCAGATTTTTACCCTGGAAACAACATTTGATGGTGTTTGTTTTTATACCTCATGCATACAACCAATGTCCCTTCAACAAATGGGTGGAATTAGTGCTTGGTTCTGCTCCGTTAAATAAAACAGAGTATTAATGTTTATGTACATATTCAATTGGCATTTTGTCTAGCATGCACCCAAATGTGTATTGGGATGCGGGAGTGTAATTACTTGAACGTATGATGAATGGCAGAAAAATCAATTTTGAAACACAATTCTTATGTGATTATACTAATCACTAAATAATTACTAATATACTATATAAACCCTATTTCGGGACGAAGTTTTTGGAAGAAGGGATGTATGTAATAATCCACCTACAATTACAAACAAAATGTGAATATTAGCATGCATACGGGGCATCCATGTGATAGTTACATATGCATAAACTGTGTATTGCACTAGTATACGCACTGGCTTCTATTGGAAAATGTCTAAGTTAGGGTAATGAATTGATTATCAAAATAAATTCCTATCTCACCAGAATATAATGAATATATCGAATTAGACACTTGATATGTATATCACCCTTATATACATATATATGTATGATAATCCTTAATTAAAAGAAAATATAAAATATAAGGAACTAGGAAGTAATTTTTTATTTAATTTACAAGTTAATTGATTAAAAATAAATAAAATAATTCATTTAAATGTTAAATAAGATAATTTATTTAAAAATATAAATAAAGTAAATTAATTAAAGATTTAATTAAACAAAATAATATAACTCTAACTAAATTAAATAAATGCACTTCAGTATCACATGATAAAAGGGAACCGACTCAAAAAAAGAAGACGACGCTAGATGATAAGTGTTACTAGGTTCGGTCTTCATAATGACATGTAAATATGATTTTATGTAATGAGATGTAAATAAGAAAAATGAAATTATGTTATATTGACTTGCTTCATGGGTTTCATAAGCAAGGGATTTTGTTTTTGAGTGAAGACTCCCATTGAGAGTCTTTAGGATTTATTTGTCATCTAGTCATAAATGATAAGAGTCATTGTCATGTAAATGAAGTCATGTTACACTTGTAAAAGGTCAATATTGCCTATGTAAAATATCCTCGAAGAACTTGTCACAAAACCTCTTCAAGTCGGCATACAAACGATGAAGATGTTGCTAGATCAAGTCGGCCTAACTCCAGCTGTCAAGTCGGCCTAAAGACTCAGTGAAGACGTGTATAAATTGCCTAACTTGGCCTCATTTGTAGAGACATAATTCAGACAAGAAACTCGACTAGAGGAAGTGCGAAGAAAGGGTGAAAGGCAGTGTTATGAAGAAGGAAGAGAATAGAAGTGCGAAGAAGGGAGAGAAAGGATTATTCTGGGTAATGCGTGTGAAAATTCCAAAACCCTGAATCCCTATTGCAGTAAAAACTAATGTTACTTCTCCTACTTGTTAATCCATGCAAGTTATTTACATTGTCTTATTGTAAATATCGAAGTAAATACAACTGTGGCCTTCACTTAATTAAATTATATGCGGAAACAAGAAACTGAACAAGAAAGAGATACAACACACATCTACACAGTTATTTTTGGACAAATGTCCCCGAAAAAACCCAGTGCGGGAAAATAGATGCAGCAACTCTGAGGGTTTTATTATTATGTAGTAGTAATTTCTGAATACAACTTTTGGATGCCTTCCTAGCAATCCAGTTATAGAGAATATCACTGACAAATAGATTTGTGAGATTACTTCACACTATCAATGGAAGTCCTGGTTGATCCAACCCTTGAATGAACAACCCCTGGTTGCCTCTGCGCTGCCTCTACGCAGTGTCTGCGTCAGCCCAACGTCACACTGTCTAAGACTTGCGTCACTCTTCCCGGCTAATCGATTTGCCTCTGAAATTCAGACTTTTTCTTTCTCGGTCTCACACCCTATGTCATGTCCCTTCCCAAATACATTTGTAACAGGTTTATCTCTACACATTTTTGCACATTTTTGGCTAAGGAAAAAGGGCCCAGCAGTTTCGACTTAGGGACTTAGGAGAAATTTTGGCTTAATTAGATTTCTAATGGAAGGTGGGGGCCACCCATGTGGGAATTCAAACTAGGCCATTTGAATGGCTTGGAGGGTATTCGAATCACTGATTGGAGGGATCCACATGAGGCAAGGAAGGCCCACGAAGACATAAGGAGGAGGAGGCTCTCATTCATTCAACCTTGCATATCGAATTTACTTGATTGTTTGCTCAATTGCTTAGTCGAGTCAACTGGCTGTTCAACCACGAATCTCTCAAGCGGGAGATTCAACCTTACCTTCGGGGGACTTCGAGTGCCCACCCTATGAAGGTAGTTCCACAAGCATTTTCAGGACTTCCGAGGAGTATCCACAACACAGTCACTCAGCTACACTCAGGAAGTGTGTATTTCTGGGCCACAGTGAGAACACACAGAGGGAGATAGAGCCACCTTGGATCAACCAATTGCCAGAGGAGCCAAGGAACCTGAAGGACAACATTGGGCCAACATTCAGTGAGATTTTTGGAGCCAAAGAAGCCAACAACCTAGCAGTTTGAATTCCAGGCTTGGGAGACAACCCAGAGGGCCAGTTTAGTGATTTCGTGGGTCTTGAGGGCAAGAGCTACAGCCCGGAAACTCATCCAGGAAGTTAGGAGATTTGTAGGAGGGATCATCTCAGAGTTTTTGGACACTTTCCAGGAGGTTTTACAGCCTTAATCCAGCAGGCCGAGTTTTGCAGTTGCAACTGAGGTTGGGCTCCTTGGGGGTCGAATTTTAGAAGTCTGAACCAGCTAAATTCCTTCATGGGCTTTTCTGGGTTTAGGCCAAGGAGTAAGGAGCTAAAATATCATAATTTTATGAGCATGGGAAGTAGTGATTCCAGCCCTTCGAAGTCAGCAAACCGAGCAGTTTTCTGGGCAGCGCAATTCAGTTTGGTGCAACAATTGTAGCAGCCTTCAGTTCAGCCATTTCTCACCTGGGTTTGGTCATGCTTGTCCATTGAGACAAGCTCGGGTGCACCATTCTATTTACTATTGTATTTTGCTACAGAAGAAGTAATAAGATGGCTCAACAGTTCTTTATTTCCAATGTTTCCATGGTTGCTTAGTGTCTATTTCGTTTTTCTACTTGCTGGACTGTTTGTATGCTTTGTATATCACTTATATTCCTGTTTAGGAACATTACACCCTGGCTTCCAGCTACAAAAATCGAACCCTCCAACAAATTTAGGACTCCCTCAAGGCTTCTGTGCTGCCTCTGCGTGGCCCTGCGTAGCTTTGCGTCAGCTGTTTCTGGCTCAACACTGCCTCTCTCGAATCTCTCTCTGCCTCCTCTGCTGAGTATTCCTAGATCAGGAGAAATCTCCAACCAGAACTATCCCTGCCCCTCACTGCAAAAGCTCACTTCGAATTTCTCACCAACAGCTGCTCTGCTTCAGAAATTCGATCTTCTGAACTGTGTGTGTGTTCTCCAAGTGTCCCTCAAGCCTCTTCTTATATCTTTTTGTTGGACAACCAACGACCCAGATTAACTTCTAATCAATGGCTTAGATCGTTTTGGCTTGATCCTCGTCTGCTTCTAGAAGTTTCACCCACAGTTAGATTAATACCCAATTATTATTTTAATTTCCTAAGTTTAGACTTAGGGTACCATTAAAAATAATTAATTATTTTAATAAAACTATTTCTGGGTGGAATTTCCCAAAACGATTTCTGGGTATTGGAGAATGCATGTGTCTAAGCCTCCCTGTAAAATTTGAGACTTAGAGCACATCTGATGCTACCAAAAATCAACAGTCCCTCTTAGCGAGGAATGTGCTCTAGCAATGCAACCTGCCGAAGCATCACCCTGTTCTGTAACATCTCCCTCTGTGCTGCTGATGTCTGACATCACTGCCCACCAACTACTGCGCAAATCTATATCTATACTACTGTTGACCCTACCACTGTCAACACTGCATCTGTACTGCAACTCCCTCTCAATTCTGCATCTGTGCTGCAGCTGGCAGCCTGGCACTATCACTGCCAATACTGCATTTGCACTGCAACCTTGTCCAATTGGTGCTGCTACTGCATCAACAATGGAAAAGCATCCCAAATTACTGAACCGGTGTTTAGTATGATGCATCTCGTTGCTGGAGTCTGACTGCTGCTAGTCACTACGCTGACCCTTTGAAGCCTCTGCGTTGCTGCTGACCTCTCCTCTGTGCCATCTGTACTGCTGTCAACTCTGTGCTGTGCTGCTCAGTCTCTGGCGTTACTATCCTCTGCAACTGTCACTCCAACATTCCTCTGCACCAACTGACACTGGTTCATCCTGCTACTACTGATCTGGGCTCCCGTAGCAAGGAATTTATCCGAGAGGTGGACTCCTCAAGGATCTTGCCCATCTGTAGCTCTTTCGAACTACAACTCTAAATTAGCCTAGCTCCCTCCTGGAGGTATCTCGGCTGTCATGGCAAACTCCTTGATCTTCGCGGCTGCAACCTTCAGATCATGCTTCTCATCTTTGTCCTCCTTTCAGAGAGGACATTGCGTTGCGTAGTGATCGAGTTCACCACAACTGAAGCATTTGATCTTCGAAACATCTTTCTTCTTCTTCCGTTGCTCTTGCTGCCCATTGGATGTGAGGGTTTGTTAAGTTATGGTATGTTCTATGCTTATAACAGTTTACTTCTTTTTCTTATTATATTCCACCGATTAGCAATCACATGTACATAAAGTAAAGTGCAGATAGAACATTAAACGATCGACAGAAAACAAGCCAAGACAAGAGACACAAGATGTGGCGGCTAGCCAGGGACAAACCCCACAATGTGTGGGGAAACCCTTTGATCAAATCTTCTTTTATCTTCAATAATTCAGCAGAGAGAAATAGTACAATAAATCTGATTCATATCAGCAGTAGCAAACCCTAGATCAGTAGCATCAGCATTAGCGGCTTCATTATTAAACTAGGGCAGACCATATCTCACAAACCGACAGTCGGATTGACTTCATTCCACCACCAAAAGTTTCGGCTTCCAGAGGAGGTTCAGATGAACCTACAACGCAGTTCAGATGAGGAGATCTTCTAGGCCACGCAATTCAATCTTTACTTCTGCAGTTGCAGCTTCAGTTTCAGCAGTTTCCGGCTTCAAACTAGGGCAGTCGATATCTTGCAAACCGTTCGTCGGATTGACTTCATTCCACCACCAAAAGTTGCGGCTTTCAAAGGAGGTTCAGATGAACCTACAGCGCAGTTCCAAAGAGGAGATCTTCTAGGCCACGCAAGTCAATCTTTACTTCTGCAGTTGCAGCTTCAGTTTCAGCAGTTTCCGTCTTCAAACTAGGGCAGTCGATATCTTGCAAACCGTTCGTCGGATTGACTTCATTCCACCACCAAAAGTTGCGGCTTTCAAAGGAGGTTCAGATGAACCTACAACGCAGTTCCAAAGAGATCTTCTAGGCCACACAAGTCAATCTTTACTTCTGCAGTTGCAACTTCAAATTCAACAGCTTCCGACTTCACATGTGAGAGAGAGAGAGACCCATTTCAGCACAATAGAGAAGAGACTCATATCTGCGCAGTAGAGAGAGAGAGATGTGATGAGATGAGTGAGTCCAAATGAGGAAAAGTCCTCTTATATTTATACACAACGTTGGTGGGTGAATAGATGCGACTGTTGGGCTTCTGAGCCTACATGAGTTGTAGGTCGGCTTGATAATAATTCCATAATCAAAATAAATACATATCTCCATGAATACTTATCGGAATTGGATGATCTTTATATCAATCCTACACCTCTCGACTAGAGGAATCTAATAAAAATATTATTAGCCATGAATAAGATGACCCACATGAAGTTTTGCCCTGGTTGCCAATTTTAACACTCCCTCTCAACCATGGAGAACTTCATCTGCAATCTGTCTATCGGTCGTTACTATTCATCCATCAAATGCACTGCCTTGTACAGCCTGACCCTTGCCTTGCTCTGCTCTATTTTGCCTGTTCTGCTTTGTCTTGTTCTGCCCTGCACTGATCTGTACTGTTTTGTTCTGTTCTGCTCTGCTCTTGTATTGTTCTGTTCTACTCTGCTTTTGTCCGAATTATGAAGAAGAAGAAATGATCGAGGATGTATCATACTGACTCAAAGTCAGTCTCAGAGTATGTACCATTGGTCCTAGACCAGTCTCAACCAACCCAAAGTCAGCGTCATAGTGAGTACAACTCCAATGGTCCCAGACCAATATCATCCTCCACTGACTCAAAGTCAGTCTCAGAGTATGTACCACTGATCCCAGACCAGTCTCAACCGACCCGAAGTCAGCGTCATAGTATGGTACAACTCCTACCACTGGTCCCAGACCAGTATCATTGATCCCAGATCAATGGAGGTCATCCTAGCGTAGGGAGTACGGTAGTTACAATGATGCGTCCATCGGTACTACTATGGTCCCTAACTTCATTTCCCTGCTCATTGATCAGATGAGAGGTACTTCCCATGAGTCCCAGACTGCATGGGTAGGATGCCTCGACAGGAGAACTAATCAATCTTGTCCTCACAGGAGAACACATCAATCCTGCTACAATTGCCATGGAGAACACATCAATCCAGGCCTCATAGGAGAACACATCAATCCTGCTACAATTGCCATGGAGAACACATCAATCCAGGCCGCCATGGAGAACACATCAATCCAGGCCTCACAGGAGAACACATCAATCCTGCTACAATCGCCATGGAGAACACATCAATCCAGGCCTCACAGGAGAACTAATCATCCTGCTACATAGGAGAGCGAATCATCCTGTTCCACAAGAGAGCAAATCATCTTGTCCCACAAGAGAGCGAATCATCTTGTTCCAGTGTGCACCACCAGGGGAGGGTGAGTCACCCTGTGGTCGTATGTTGCTCCAGTAATAACCGCAAGCCCTCAAAGCTCCCAGAGCTCAATGTATGCAACATGCAGGACCCTTGTACAAGGGTTTCTTACCGACTCCAAGTCGTTCTGGAAAATCACAGATTAGATCTTTCCTCGGGGCTTTCACAAGGTGTATCAACCTGTACATCATCTTAATGCGATGGAGCCTCCTTGCTCATCAACTTACCATATCCAAGATGATGTCTATCTGCTGGAGCAATCGATGAATACGGGATTCCTCAATAATCGAATCCCACCTCTGGTTGTTATAGAGAATCACAGTGGTATCCAATGTAAATCCAAACAACTCTTTGAAGAGCTTTCGCAACCAGACTACCTCACACGAGGTTATGCTAGCAACAATATCTCCTGCTTCGGCGGTGCTCAAAGCCACCGACTTCTGCTTCCTACTCATCCAGGATATTGAAGCAGATCCCAAGGTGAAACAACACCCGGAAGTGCTCTTACGGTCCACCACACTGCCTGCCCAATCAACATCAGTATATCCAAGTAGTCTCACATCTCCGACAGTGTATCTTAATCCATGAGAGATTGTGTCCTGAAGACATCTCAGAAGATTCCTGGCATCAATCTAGTGAGGCTCAACCAAATATGAGCTCACAATGCTAACTGCAAAAAAATATGTTCGGACGGAGGTTCACCAAGAACATCAATGCGAATGAGTTTATGAAACTCAGAGGCATTTCCCAAATCTGGTCCGACATCACTACCATATAACTTCTAAAATTTAAGATCCTCGAGGTAGTCACAGGCTTGTAGTCCATCATATCAAATCTTTCCAATATCTTTACCACATATTTCCCTTGAGATAGGAAAATTTCCCTTGGCTTCTGCCATACTTCAAGTCCTAGGAAGTAGTGCATCAGTCCTAGGTCTTTCATTTCAAATTCAGAGGCCAGCTCCCTCTTACATTTGTGAATGAGAGGCTCTACACCTGTTAGAAAGAGGTCATCCATATACAACACCAGTATGAGAGGCTTGTCATCTTCAACCTTAAAGTAAAGGTTAGGATCGGCTTAACTCCTAGTGAATCCCAGCTTCATCAAGTAGCTATCGATCCTCTCATACCATGCTCGGGGTGCTTGCTTCAGCCCATAGAGAGCTTTCTTCAACCTGCATACATGAGATTTTCGATCATAAATCTCAAATCCTTCGGGTTGCTCCACGTAGACCTCTTCTTTGATCGAGCCATGCAAGAACGCAGTCTTGACATCCATCTGATGTAGGTTCCATCCTTGTGAAGCGGCAAGGGCTATGATCGAGCGGATGGTCGTATATCTGGCAACAGGTGCAAATATCTCATCATAGTCTATACCTTCCTTTTGGGAGAAACCTCGAGCAACAAAACGAGCCTTATACTTTTCCGTGCTTCCATCTACTGCATGCTTTATCTTGTAAAGCCATTTGGAAGTAACAACAGTCTTGTCCTGGGGTCTGGGAACTACTTCTCAAACATCATTCTTTATGATAGACTCATATTCTTCGGTCATAGCATCCTTCCATACTTGATGCTTGACGGCATCTGAGAATGACGAAGGCTCATTTTGTATGATTGCGCTCATGATGGTCAGGTATCCTTGATACCTATTAAGTTTCTTACTTTGACGGAAGGTTCCTCAGGGTGCAGCATGTCCTTCAGCATCATCAAGTAACCCCTTAAGCCATGAAGGCCTCTTCCTAGAAGAGGAAGGCTCATATGGAGGAGGATCAATTGGATCCATGGGTTCTTCTACATCAGGCATTGATTCGTCATCCTTTTCTTTCGGTTCCCTGGTGTCGGCTTCTTGAGAGCTCCTCAAAGTCGGAAGATTGATCACCTTGCCGAGAGCCATATCTTCGTCAAAGGTGACATCATGACTAATTATGACTTCCCTTTGACCGGCTACATAGATTCTATAGCCTTTAGTATTTTCACCATAGCCCACGAAAATTCCCTTCTTTCCAGATGCTCCCAATTTATTTCTTTTCTCTTTCGGCACATGAAAGTATACAGGGCTTCCAAAAATTTTAAAATGAGAAACATCAGGTTTCTTACCGGTGAATTTTTCTTCATGAGTCTTGGAACCCAATGCTTGATGAGGGCATCAATTTTGTACATATACGACGGTGATTGTAGTTTCAGCCCATAGAAACATCAGAAGTCTTTGATCATGTAGCATGGCCCAGACAGCTTCCATCATCGTGCGGTTCTTCCTTCCCACCACACCATTCTGCTCAGGAGCATGTGGTGTAGTAGTCTCCCTCTTAATGCCAACCTCAGGTATGCCTGAGTGAACCAATTGTAATATATCAGAGGTCTTGCTTTGGCTTGAGGGGAATGGTCCCCTTTTGAGCTTTCCTTCAACACATCCTGGACATACACCTTCATTCTCTATTCAGAATTCGGGCATCCCTACCACCATTTGTCTTACACCGAGTATAGCTTTATAATGAAGGTGGGCAAACCTCCGATGCCAAAGTTCAGACTGAAGAGATGTGTCATAAGACATGACACCTAGCAGACTTCCATCGACCTGATATAATGAATCAACACTAAACCCAAGAGTAAAGGCATCTTTAACATTATTTTTCCATATACATACCTTGCCATCGCTGAAGGTTACCTTGTAGCCTTTGTCTTTCGTTCCCGAGATGGACACTAGGTTCTTTTTGAGCTCAGGTGCATTTAATACATCCTGGAATTTCTGGCCTTCTTGAATGCTTGTCCTCTTCCTTGATTCCTAGCTCTCCTCTTACCTTTGCTGTTGAATTTGTCATTCCTTTGATTGCCATCAGAGGGATTTTGATCATCGTCCTAGAGTGAGTCCTTTCTATCAGGGCACTCCCTTGCATAGTGACTTGCTTTATCGCAAATGTAACATTGTCATTTTCTTCTAGCCTTAGGTCCAGCCTTTCCTTTTGATTTAGTCCCGGAATTATTTCTTTTCTTTGCATGAAAAGAAAAGGCAGCAGGAGGACCTTTAGGCATGGGCATTTCTTACACTTCTTCCCTTGTTTCTTCTTGAATGCATCTAGCCATTAATTCCTCGAAACCAGGAATTACATTATAGTTCAGAAGAGTAGTCCTGAACACATACCATTCAGATGGTAATCCAGTCTGTCGTAGATTTCCTTGGAGGTGTCTAGATCAGAGATGTAGGCCACCAAGCGCTTGTCGATAGAGTCCCGGATGATCTTCTTTGTTTTGACTTCTCCATTTTTCCATTTGTTCCAGGCAGCAGCAGATGCATTTGATGAAGGCTCAACAATATTGCCTCTTACATGGTCCAGCACTCCTTGATCTTCAAGGGTTAGATCGATAGAAATATTCCATCCGTGATAGTCAGCTTTCTCACGGAGCTTGTCTTCGGCAGGAAAGAGTTTTGAGGACCCCATAGTTCTTTTAGGATAGCCTTGCCAATCTTCTCTTCAATGATTTCTCTTGCTCTTGCTCGGGCTTTGTCTTTACCTCAGCTCTGATACCATGCTAAGTTATGGTATGTTCTATGCTTATAACAATTTACTTCTTTTTCTTATTATATTCCACCGATTAGCAATCACATGTACATAAAGTAAAGTGCAGATAGAACATTAAACGATCGACAGAAAACAAGCCAAGACAAGAGACACAAGATGTGGCGGCTAGCCAGGGACAAACCCCACAATGTGTGGGGAAACCCTTTGATCAAATCTTCTTTTATCTTCAATAATTCAGCAGAGAGAAATAGTACAATAAATCTGATTCATATCAGCAATAGCAAACCCTAGATCAGTAGCATCAGCATTAGCGACTTCATTATCAAACTAGGGCAGACCATATCTCACAAACCGACAGTCGGATTGACTTCATTCCACCACCAAAAGTTTTGGCTTGCAGAGGAGGTTCAGATGAAACTACAGCGCAGTTCAGATGAGGAGATCTTCTAGGCCACGCAAGTCAATCTTTACTTCTGCAGTTGCAGCAGTTTCCGGCTTCAAACTAGGGCAGTCGATATCTTGCAAACCGTTCGTCGGATTGACTTCATTCCACCACCAAAAGTTGCGGCTTTCAAAGGAGGTTCAGATGAACCTACAGCGCAGTTCCAAAGAGGATATCTTCTAGGCCACGCAAGTCAATCTTTACTTCTGCAGTTGCAGCTTCAGTTTCAGTAGTTTCCGACTTCAAACTAGGGCAGTCGATATCTTGCAAACCGTTTGTCGGATTGACTTCATTCCACCACCAAAAGTTGCGGCTTTCAAAGGAGGTTCAGATGAACCTACAACGCAGTTCCAAAGAGGAGATCTTCTAGGCCACGCAAGTCAATCTTTACTTCTGCAGTTGCAGCTTCAAATTCAACAGCGTCCGGCTTCACATGTGAGAGAGAGAGAGACCCATTTCAGCGCAGTAGAGAAGAGACTCATATCTGCGCAGTAGAGAGAGAGAGATGTGATGAGTTGAGTGAGTCCAAATGAGGAAAAGTCCTCTTATATTTATACACAACGTTGGTGGGTGAATAAATGCGACTGTTGGGCTTCTGAGCCTACATGAGTTGTAGGTCGGCTTGATAATAATTCCATAATCAAAATAAATTCATATCTCCAAGAATAATTATCGGAATTGGATGATCTTTATATCAATCCTACACCTCTCGACGAGAGGAATCTAATAAAAAAATTATTAGCCATGAATAAGATGACCCACATGAAGTTTTGCCCTGGTTGCCAATTTTAACAGGGTTGCATTCTTTTCCTCCTCCTTGGGCTTCAACCCACTGCTGCTGCTTCCATCAAGTTTACACTTGACCAAGTCCCTCCTCAGCTCCTCTTGCTTAAGAGCTGCCCACATCTCATCCCAGTTTGGCAAAGTCGCCCTGCCCAGGATGCTTTGGACAAAGACTTGCCACTCCTCAAATACTGAATTTAGGGCCAGTCTTACCATCTCAGAACCTTGAGGTGTTGACCCCACAACTGCCAGCTCGTCTCGGGTCTCCTGAAGCTTAGTGAGGAACGGATCAATGTGTTCCCCCTTCTGCATCTGCATAGATCTCATCTTTTGCTCCAAGTACATCTTCCGCTGCTTGGAAGATCCTTGATACAACGTTGACAATGCATCCCACATCTCCTTGGCAATGTTTCTGCCAGCGATGTGACAAACTATATGATCCTTCACTCCGTCGAGGATCATTCTTTTTGTCTTTTCCATTTCTCCCTTGTACTTCTTGAGCCGATTTGGATCTGCAGGCTCAGCTACCATGCTGTCCATGTAGACTTTGAGAAAATGCTCATCCAAAAGGTAGGACATCCTTGCCTTCCAGATCACATAGTTGGATGCCCCATCCAACCTGTCCTGATCTCTCAATCCACTGGCTTCCATCTCTGCCAATTAAAAATAAAATCGAATAACCTCCTCTCTCCTTTACGCTGTGGCTGGGCTAGCCTCTGTACTCCCTGCTAGAGTCAGTAGATCTGTTGCCCCTTGCTGCTGCTCAGCTGATGAGAATTTCGACTCCTTGGCTACAAGCCCTCTGAGGAAGAATTCCCTCAACTGTGTCTCTCTCTTCCCTCTGACGTCTTTCTGCCCAGCAACTCCCTGCAAAAAACTGCGTCCCACCAGAAAACCGCTCTTTGCTGAAGCTTCTGTTGTGCTGCTCCCTTTGCCGTGACAGATTTCGATCTAGAAATCCTACCTCTTTGTCGACTCACTCAGAGAGAGATTTACCACGAAAATCTTGCCCTCCTGGCCTGACTGCGCAAACCCTCTGGGGATTCGTATTGCTGCCTCTGCAGGAATTTCGAATTCCATTCTTCCTTCAGCATTGGGCCTTCCGACTCTACTCTTCTTACTTCACCTGTAGCTCTGATACCATGTGAAAATTCCAAAGCCTAGAATCCTTGCTGTAGTAAACTGATGTTACTTCTCCTGTTTGTTAATCCATGCAAGTTATTTATGGTGTCCTACTGTAAAGATTGAAGTAAATACAACTGCATCCTTCACTTAATTAAATTAAATGCGGAAACAAGAAATTGAACAAGAAAGAGATACAATGCATATCTACACAGTTATTTTTGGACAAATGTCCCCGGAAAAACCCAATGCGGGAAAACTGATGCAACAGCTTTGAGGGTTTTATTATTATGCAGTAGTAATTTTTGAATACAACTTCTGGATGCCTTCCTGACAATCCAATTACAGAGAATATCACTGACAGAGAGATTTGTGAGATTACCTCACACTATCATTGAAAGTCTTGGCTGATCCAACCCTTGAATGAACAACCCCTGGCTGCCTCTGCGTCAGCCCAACATCACAGTGTCTAGGACCTGCGTCACTCTTCTTGGCTGATCGATTTGCCTTTGAGATTCAGACTTTTACTTTCCCGATCTCACACCTCGGCTTCCAGCTACAGAAATCGAACCCTCCAATAAATTTCGAACTCCCTCAAGGCTTTAGCGCTGCCTCTGCGTTAGCCTACGCTGCCTCAGCGTGGCCCTGCGTCAACCTCTTTTGGTTCAACGCTGCCTCTCTCGAATCTCTATCTGCCTCCTCTGCTAAGTATTCCCGGACCAGGAGAAATCTCCAACCGGAACTATCCCTGCCCCTCACTGCAAAAGCTCACTTCGAATTTCTCACTGGCAGCTGCTCTGCTTCAGAAATTCAATCTTCTGAACTCTGTGTGTGTTCTCCAAGTGCCCCTCAAGCCTCTTCTTATATCTTTTTGTTGGACAACCAACGGACTGGATTAACTTCTAATCAATGGCTTAGATCATTTTGGCTTGATCCTTGTCTTATTCTAGAAGTTTCACCCACAGTTAGATTAATACCCATTAATTATCTTAATTTCCTAAGTCTAGACTTAGGGTCCAATTAAAATAATTAATTATTTTAATAAAACTGTCTCCGGGTGGAATTTCCAAAACGATTTCTAGGTATTGCAGAATGCTTGTGTCTAAGCCTCCCTGCAAAATTTGAGACTTAGAGCACATTCGATGATACCAGAAATCAACAATGCAAAGTTAGGGTTCCTTCTGGGCCAGTGAAAGTGACTTTCTTCTGGGGCGGCGAAGTATCTTCTGGGTAGTGCAAAGTTAGGGCAGCAAAGTTCCTCTGGGGCAACGAAGTATCTATTGGGTAGTACGAAGAAGGGTTACTTCTGTGGCAGCAATGCAAAGACTCTTCTGGGTAATCAAATTAGAGACCAAGTTTCTCTATAGGAGACCTAGAGACCAAGATTCTCTAGGGAAGTTGTGAAGGTGTAGCGAAAAGGGATAGAGACCGAGTTTCTCTAGAAGGAGCCGAAAAGGAACAATTCTAGATCAGGAAGAAAGGTGAAGGAAGGAAGAGGTAGAGCATTAAGGATGGTGACAAGGTTCTTGAGAGGATGCTAGAGTCAAGGGTCTGTGTCAAGGTCTTGATACTTATCAATTGAATATCTAGAAGAAGAATTTTGATTGGGTTTTCCTCTCAAGAGGTGAGAGGTTTTGGCTGTGGCTAGAGAAGCCCACATACGGTGTCACTTGTCTTTTATTATGCATTTTGGTAATTGTCT